>JAULSV010000001.1:8637500-9237500 GCA_030512285.1 Cercophora newfieldiana
CGGCCATTATTTGGTGCAACGACGTAAGGTTTTCTTGACCTTCTCAGTTGATGGGTAGTGCTGATTCCTTGTTTAAAAACACAGAATACTGTTTCCAAGACGATCACCTGGGACGGCATGGCCAACAGTGCCAAGAGAATCACCGAGATCTGTGGATGGGGCTTGAACCCGTACAACAACCGGTACTACACATCGGGGCAGAATTTTGAGGACAGCAACTGGAACACCCTTATTAAGAAGGAGAGCTGCTAGTCGTGTTGAAGGCAGACTACTTTGTGCATGGGGCTCGACCGTCCAAGTACCTCCCCTATACACAGAATAGATGGTGTTCGAAGTTTGCATCGTCTTGCCCTCCATCACTTCACATAACCCGCGTTTCACACCCTGCTAGCCGCAGCACACAGTCGCCTCTCGAGAAGCTGTAGTTTGGGAGCTGCTGTAGAGCGGGGGGTCAGCACAAGCCATCCATCGTGACGCGAGGAAGATATAAGTTGATGCACTCACGCTCCAAACGTCTCCCACTGGAAGACGAAAGAACCAAGATAAGCACCGATGAAGATGCAGATGATGATGTAGCCGTTGTAATACATGGCGAGCCTGTCCTGGCGTTAGCCCCCTGTTTCGTCCCGCGGAAGGGAAACGACAATGACACGCACAGCATGACAAAATACGCAACCGCAAACTGACAGGTGTGCAACAGAGCGCGCACAGCTTGTTCCAAGATCGTTGGCTTGTATCCGACCCGAGCGGGAATTACACCGTCCTTTGGAATGATGTTGGCACTGTCGCCCGCAGCGGTGGTGGCTTGTCGAGCGAGGTCCTTGCGAAGCAAGTATCTGTCGTACTCCTTGACCGTTCGTCGCAAAAGCTCGAGGAGCATCACCAGAAGAATGACTCCGATGCAGGATCCAGCGAACATTCCGGCGTTGCGGACATGCCATGACGAGGAGATGAAGCAGGTGTCAATGGTGTTCCAGTTCCAGAGCATCTTTGAAACGGGTTAGTAGCTACCCCCCTCACACACGCTCCTCGTCAGGTGGAAAAGGGAGATCTTACGGAAATCTTGCATCCGTTTCCTCCTCCGTGGTCCATATCGCCCATTGCCGCTGAAGAGGTTGCCGCAGCTGCAGCGGCAGTGGTTGTTGACATTGAGTGGCCTGAGTGATCCATCTTTACCGGATTTGAGACAAAAAGCCGCGGTGATCACGGATGTCTAAACGTGCATCAAAACAAATGGATCGACCACAAGCCCGATGGTTTCAGGGGATAATCACCTGGAAAAGAATTTTCAAGAAGAATAATGGGGTTACCGTCCATGAAGTATCAAAGAGAGAAATAAAAGCTTGAGCGTGGTCGGACGAGAGGTTGTGGTGTGAGGCGCTGCGATTTGAGCACGTTTGAGCACAATGTGGCGTCCTGACCAACCCTTTCTGGGCTTCAACATGCCACAATCTGTCATCCTCCTCAACGCCAACGAGCCGCATTCCCACTCCCTTCTTCTCCAGCGCTCATTTGAGCAACTTTTGATCCCACCGTGACATTGTCGTTTTGGAAGACGACGAGCCCCCACTCCGCGACACGACCTAGTCTCGCCACCCACGAAGCCGCCCCCAGCCCCAACAATCACTCCTCTTTCCCCTCCTCAACCCCCCTCGCCAAAATCACCGACAACCTCACTGTAGTCAACATCAAGAGCGCCCCATTGATAAAGCAGTCCCACCCCGTCCACCCCCTCAAATCCCAAAACATCAACCACCCCCCAACCGGTCCCGCCACATAATGGTAGTAGAATGCATCACACGCCAACAAGCAGAAACAAACCCGCTTCCACAAACGCAAGTCGTCAAATCCGCCGAGAACAACAACCTCGATGAGGGCTAGAAATGACCACATGCCTGCGAGTTGATTGTAGAGGACTTGCGTCTGAGGCTCATAGCTGATGGTGCCGCGGGAGAAGTGGTTGAAGATGAGATCATTAGGATCAGCGAAAGCGAGGTAGACTCCGTAGAAGGTGGCGGTGGGTTCAAACTTGGTGAGGATGAAGTGGGAGATGGGGATGGAGGTCGAAGTTTTGGGTGACAGATCTGCAATGTAACTGTGGCACTTTTGATGTGCAGTGTTGACGGCGCCTGTGGGGAAACATTCGTCAAGATAGGAAGCTGACTTCCTCTTGATCCATTACATTCCATTGGACGGGCGCTGAGAGCGGCAGTACTACCAACATCAGTACAGAAGAGGTGACGGTTGAATTGGTTGGAAAAACCACTTGGTGGAATTGAAATGTAGTTTGGTAAAAACTACCTAGGCGAGGTGTTCCTGAAAAGTATTAGTGTTGAAGACGAGGTGTCTGTACAAGTTAATAGTTTGTCCTCACAATGACTTGGAAGTTGGAACCAACCCCTTTTGGTAACCATTGTTTTCAACCACTGGCAGGGATATTGCCATCTATCATCAATCCCAAGATTGCAACCGCAAGCTCGCCATGCGTTGCGACAAGCTCTCGGAACTTCCCATCCACCCACAGCTTATCAACCTTGCAGACAGCATAGAGGGCCATAATATTGCGAAGCCTCTCTGGAGCGGGCCCATCGTAGGCGTACCGGAGCAACTCGATAATATCAGTCACTGCCGCTGGAGTAACATCCAAGACAAGCAACGCCCGGCCCAGTTTATCGAGTGAGACATCGGCAAGTCCTGGCATGTCGTAGCAGTCGGCGAAGACGTAAAGCCGGGCATGTGAGAGGAGGATATACCATTGTGCGATACCGCACCGGGCCTCCTCGTCGCATCAATCGCGATAGAGCATGCTCTTGTAAACTGTTCCCAGAGCGAGTCCTTGTCGTGCGTGGATGGATGGGGCAGCTCTGGTATCGTTGTCCACTCAGCAAATCCTTTATTTTTCTTTTTCTTCGACGGCACCGCAAATCCCAAGAATCATCATGTCGCACGTATTCGGGCTCCGCCTCGACGTTGTGTGAGGCAAGCTGATCTGCCGTGCATGTTGTTTCTGGAGACTTTGGCTCTACGTTGAGCAGCTCGTAGGTTCCGTCGTACGCGTACTGAGCAAACAGGATGAACGTCTCCTCGCTCACGGATTCCAGCTCAGCATGGAAGGCTGCGGCCTCTTTGAACGCGCCGTTTACGAATTGATCGAAGGCGGAGCTCTGGGCGGACACGAGAGCCGAATGAATGCATGGAGAACTCTCGCTTGTTCGGGCCAACGGTGAACTTGTAGATCTTGGAGGAGATGATCCTGTGGTGCAAGAATGGTAAGCATGTGGTCATGTCCCGTTTCTGAAGGAATGGGGCAAAGACAAACTCCTCAAATGTTGCGATGCTCTCCATTTTGTTGACTTCTGGAGAAGGCAACGGCTCCACCATTGTCTCTCGCTTGTCGCAAGCGCCTGGACCTCCAAGCGGGGATCGGGGAATTGCAGATCGGAAAGAGTACGAGGGTCGATGGTTAGAGTTAGAGGCGGTAGTTTGTAATGCGGAGTTGGGAGATGTCAGGCGAAAAGTGTTGGAGCCCAAGTGAGGCCCACAGCAAACACCAGAAAATGGGTGGTGGCAGGTGGCCGTGGCCTTGGGCAGCTCCTGCAGCAGGCCTCATCCAAGCACAGTGGAAATTTCGCGGCCCAGCACATTGGTTCCAATTGGACTGAGACCTGTCTCCAGAGCCCAAATCGAGCTTCGGGGATCTTGTGGGATGCCCCCAAACACCACAAAAGCCCCTTTGAAGGCCCGTTGAAGAGGCGGCGCCCTTGGTCTTCTGGTATTCATTTCCCAGGAAATTTACAAGCGGTCTTCGTTCTCCTCTTCTTCATTACTATCATGATTGATCCATCGAGCTCAACATCGATGCCCTTACAAAAGCCTCGAGCCTGCTGCAGGGCAAACTTACCTTACATTCTATGAGTTCTGTGTCCTGTACGGGAGCGGGGTTCTCTCGGCCATACTGGAGTGGATTTTAACGCAACGTAAAAGGGGATGGGATGATATGGGATTGATTGGGAATAACTCGCTTTAGCATTGCTTGCGTTTGATCAAGAAGAGTCTCGTGTTCGAAGGGCGGTTGTGGAGCAGAACTCACGAGCCTTACCAACAACGCATACTCGTAAATGATGAGCGACAAAGCCTGGAAAGCGTTAGGCTAGAGCGTTATGCTGATGCTTGGCATAACGCCTTCCGGTGCACCACCACTTCTATAAGATGCGGGGATGCCCACCGACGGGCCGCCGAATGGCATGTGATACAACCACACAAACCGGAAGACAACCTGGAATCGATGGCCCCTTGTTGACCTGTACCCCCAAACGCAATCCAACCAAGACAACTCCCTCCAAATTGACTTGTATCGAGAAAACAGATCCACCGCTCAAATGTCCGCCTCTTCGCCTCTTCTCAGTAGCGGCAGCAACAACTCCGCCAAGCCCAAAACCATTCGGGCTCCTTCCCCACTCGCCAAGACTCTCGTCAACATCGTCGGCATCACCCGCGCCGCCTTTGGTGTCGGCTGTCTTCTCGCCCCTTCATATGCACTCCAAATTGTCGGCATCACATCCGCGCTATCACCCGAAGCATCCGTCGTTACGCGCATGTTCGGGGTGCGCGAAATCATCGTGGGCGAGGCGCTTCTCCTCGCCGAACGCAGCGCCGCGGCAAAGCGCGGGACCGACGCCCAGGAGGCGGGCCATGAGGAGGTCAAGAGGTCGATTTGGTTGAACGTCGCAACAGACAGTTTGGATATTGCCGCGTTGGGTTTTGCGTTTGCACAGGGGATCTTGGACAATATGACATTTGGGAGGTTGACGTTGACGGCAGTGCTGTACGCTGGGATGGGATTGGAGGCGGCCCTGTTGTACAAGTGATGAAATTCTCTCGGCTCGACGGTTCTTCACCATGTTTTAGTAGTATCCAGATATATAAAGCAGAGTCAGAATTCCTTACTGAAATCCTACACCCGTTGAAAATGCCTCCTAAACCATTCCACTGCCTGATCCTCACTCTTCTCCCCCCTTTCTTTCTGCAATGGATCCGCTCGATCCCCCCTGACCGCAAAGCCATGCTTCGCCCCTGGATACTCAACAGCCTCATGCACCTCTTCCCCCGCTTCTTCATTCTTCCTCGACAATATCTCCTTCAGACTCGACCACTTCTCCTTCCCCATCCACTTGTCATCCTCCCCGTTCGCCACGCTCAACGGCTGCATCACCGCCTGCACATCCGCCGGAACATCCACCCACGTGGGATGCGCCGTGAACGCACAGTCCACCACCGCCCTCTCAAGTCCACCCACGCCCACGACTTTATTATCTGGTGTCCCATGTGTCAACCGCACCGTGTACCCCCCGCCCCAACAAAAACCCGCAACTCCAATCTTCGGCGGGATGCCCTCCCCCGGCCTCCCCGGATCTTCCGCAGATGCCGCTGCCCTCATGAACCCCTTTACCCTCGGCGCGACTACACTTTCCCGATTCCTAACGAGAAAACTCACCGCCGCCGGCACCGTCGCAAGCATCCTACCCGCGCGCTTTGCCATCTTCACTGGGGGGATATCCCCCTCGGGTGGGACATACTCTGAGCGGGTCATGAATGATTGCGGCGGGGCATTCCCGCCCATCACGTCGGGGACGTAGACGATGCAGGGAACGCGGCGCGCATAGGCGTCGGCGAGGGCGCGCGTGTTGAGGAGTTTGTATCCGAATGCGTCGGCGAGGATGACGACGATGCCGAGGGGGGTGGTTCCGTCGGGAGGGGTGGCGATGTATGTAGGGAGAGAGTGGATTGTTTCTTCGCGGCCAGAGGGCGTGATGTCGCCGCGGAGGGTGCCGGTGAAGCAGTCGGCGCAGGCCATGCTGTGTGTTTGGTGCTTGTTCCCTTGTTGTGTTGTGTTAAGGAACGGAAGAAATCAGGTGGGTGTTGAAAGAAGTTGGGGGCCTGGAGGTGGAATGCAGCATGTGATTGTTGCGTCGCAATGGTGTCTGAGCTTGGAGCGGCTGAGAAGGAGGGACGGCAAGGGTCTCATCGGCCCTTGTTTTCGGCTTGGCGATTCCGGAGTTGACCGGGTTCTGGGGAATGAGGGGCTGGAATTTTCTGCCATCAGCTGGAAGATGCAAAGGCGCGCACAATGGAACCACAGCTGCCGGCGAAAAGGTCGACTCGATCGCAGCGCGAGGACATGATGGATGTGCTGACACAGGACGGCTACCCGAAAGAGACATAGATCTTCTTGAACGGGACATCTCCACATGCTGCACAGGGCTTGACCTTCACCCCGTCCTCTTCCACCTCGAACTCCGCCAGGTTAACATCGCTGACAATCTTGGCCGTAAAAGGTGCTGGGGGGTTCATGAAGACCTTCTCGAGCGCGGCGTGTGCGACACCAATCTGCATGCCCAGGAACCTATGCCTGGCCGCCTCCTTCAGCAGCCAATGCCCAAGTCCTTTCGCTAGCCCATGCTTTGCATAGTCGGGTCGAGTTGCCGTACCGAACCGGAAGAGCATCTCGCCCAACAATCTTGGTTTCCGTTCCTCGGGCTTGCGGATATCGCCCGCATCCATCGCTTGCGTAAGTTTTCCGAAAATGGGGATCAATTCGATGATCGGATCGTACAGCGACGTGTCTGGCTTCTTCAGTCCATCGAATGCCACGGCAACAGAAACCAACGGAAAGTCCATCTGCTCGAGCAGCTGCTCAGAGGTCGCATCCAGGTTGCTCTCATCCCAGTAAAGCTTCCCCCCTGTGCTCGCTGACTCGGGCCGTTTGAACTTGTACTCCGTGTCCCAGACGCCGTAGCTGAAGTTGTCCGCGACATTGTGTCTTATGACCCCTTCCATGGCCCGGCAAAACTTGTAGACGCGTTCTGTCCTTCCTTCCTGTGGAAGCGCTACCGACCAGATGGGCCCACAGTATAGGTTGCTGTGTGCCAATATGGCAAGCACCCACGGGATGTCATTAGATTCGATCTTCCGGATCTCAAACCGGTCCGGGAATGGAGAGGGGGTGGCCTGTCGCATTTTGTTGGATGATGCGTACAACTGCACGGGAACGTCGAGCTAGGGAAAACTGCAGTGATGTTTGGTTTGCGAAGTTGTCCTTCTCCTGCATTCTGTGGGCCGAGACAGATTGGCGGCCAAGTACTTATAATAGCCTCGCCTCTTCCTGATCACGCACTTGCGGATACGACAATCTTCAGGTCCCAGCCAGGATCCCACGGGGCGATGGATGAAGCGATGCGGGCGGATTCGTGATAATGGCCGTGGTTATATCTCCACAAGGAAGGTGACGTGTACCCCATTGCCGGGGTTTGCCTCTCCCGGCGAAGCGTCTTATTAAGCCACGCGGTCAACGAGATGTAACTGAGCTGTTAGAGTAGTCCCTTTCAAAGTAATGAAGATGATTCTGCTTACGAGATACGGCGTGGGCGATGGGAATTTGTCAATTCATTTTCATGGGGGGCGACATCGCACTCTCATTCGCGTAACCCGTACCCAACGGGTTCCGATCTCGATAACAGCCTTGGCAGACTTCGCTGACGGGAATAGAATTTAAAAGCTTGTTCCCACGTCAGCAAAAGGTCGTAGTGCACGCAATTCTGTAAGATAGTGATTTGGCCAAGGCTTGTGTTATGGTCCCAATAAACTTTCTCGCCTTGGAAACTGAACTGACCATGACATGCCCGATGCACCAACCGCCGTGAGGATCGCAGATGTTGGCAGGGTGTCTGAAAAACACCTGCAGTGGAAAGGTTTGTAGCGCTTTGGACCGTATTATCCGCGACAGGCGAAAAGACTCGCTGAAGTGGGGCGAGATGACCTCGTCCTCCGCGGACATCGACGTTCCTGAAACTGGTTTGCGACTGACTTGCAAAGTGAACCTAATGCCATTAATTCGTCTGATGGCAACCCGCAGGCTGCCAAGCTCCCTTCACGGACCTCGTCGCCGAAGTAAAACATCCTTTCGACCGACGCGGCGGGTGGCAACCCCGACAGCTGATATGCCATGCATGGCGTTCCAGATGGCGGCGAAGAATCGAGTGATCAGTCATGGATTTAAGACGCATCGACTCATCAGAAAAATACCAAATGCTACGGTGCCAGAGCTGTTCTGTCTGGTGCAGCAGGCCCTGGCGTGGAAGCGGAGATCGATCAACCTGACCGGAGGGTTTGCAGAATGGTTGAAGGAAAACAATGTTGAGGCCCTTGAAAGAGAAGAGCGTGATGCTGAAGCCGATGAAGACGGAGACGCGTGGGTTGGTCGCGAGCCGCAGCTCTTGATCACCGAGACGTGAAGGAAACACATGGGAGAGCGTTGACAAACGGGGACAGGACACACATGGGAGTGTGGAAGTGTTTTCCCACGCAAAGCAAATGCCAAGCAGTAAGTGGGTGGGCACCAATGGCATTCTTTCGGGGCCCACTTTGCTGGGTTTGTTGGGCTGCAAGGGTTCATTCAGGACCCACAAGCAAACAAACGTCAACCCAACCCAACGTCAACCCAACCCAACGTCAACCCCACCCAACGTCAACCTCATCTCAGTGTTTGACACCTCGCTCACGATTTCTCGACAACGGACTTGGGGTGACAACGATGGCTAGCCGAAATGCCTATCTCGAATATAAGCGGGACACTAGCCGCATCATTTACTGGGTTGTCGGGACTTCGAACGCGATCATCCGGAAATTGAGAGTGCAGCCCTCAACAGGAGACACAGACGCCCTGCCGGACCTCAACTCAACAGGCGCCATTACAAGCGCCGGGCTTGTCGCGCTCTCCAAGCTCATCTCCCGCCACCTCCCTACCACGCCACCTGCCATTCTTCGCCTCTTCCAGTCCGTCATTGGTGCAAGGACCCAGGCCCACACCGTTTTCCAGCAGATCGTTGCCAATCGACCCGATCCCGATGTCGAGAAGAGCAACGCGTCGCACAAGAACTTCATCGATGCCCTCACGGCCGCGTTCAACGCATTGGGTGGCAACCCCACCGTTGCGGCTGGTGCCAAGTCTGCCTCGGATGCGAATTCTGTAGTGAGCAAAGATGAACTTGACGAACTCCTGCTTGCCAACAGGTTCGGTGCGCTCGATTTGGAAACCTCGTCAGCAAACCAAGACGACCACAACCTTGATGACGATGACGACGAGGAGCCGAACGCTACCACATCCAAAGCACAGAGACGCAAGCAACCAAAGCCAGGAAAGGGGAAGAAGGGCAAACGATCGAAGAAACCAAAAAAGGCCCCTGCAGTGGAGTCCCCGAGGCTGGAGGATGTGCCCTTGGAAAGCTATCGCATTATACAAGACACAGATGGCATCATGACGGATTATCTCATGGCCGTCTATGACCTTCTCCGCCAGATGGCTGAGCTTCGGGGCACCCTGCAGACTGTATGGCGGGAGGTAGCATACGACGGATTGAACTCGGCTGTTGCCGGTGCCGTCTGCCACGTTGCTCACGGCATCATCCAGCGCACTGCATCGGCCATGTTTGTCGATTTCCCCGGACACGACTCTTTTGAGACCGTCATGAATACGATCACTCGCGGAGACATCGAGAAATCCCAGGGAATGTTCAGCCTATCCTTGTTTCGGTCGGAGTCCGGAGACTATTCCCAAGTGAACGAGGTGAAAAAGACAGCTATCGATGTCAAAGAGCAGTTCTTCATTCACGCGTATCAGGACCTCGTCGACTTCGTTGAGGACTTTCAAAAAACCCGAAGTGGCAAACCTACAAAACGCATGCTTGAGCAAATCAACAACTGGGATCCTACTCTGAACCTTCAGCGAGCGACGAATGAACAGAGAATCCAGTGGCGCCGCAGTTACATAATTAACTGGTTGTACGATCTCGTCAACGTTTTTTCCTCGATTGTTGTCCAGCGCAATACCATGAAGGGCGAGCGCCATGTGCTCGAAAATGTGGACTGGTCTACCACAGGGCCTTGGAATCAGCATCGGAGACTTTTCGGCCTAAATGAGTTTGCCGGTAGGACACCAACTACCATTCTTTGCGACTAAATCCTAACCTGAAGTCTCACTAGGATTTGTCACCTCTCTTGCGATGCAGAAGCCCGGCATCGACGTTCGGAAGCGCATTCTCCCCCATCATGTTTTCCAGCTACAAGGCATTGCTGACTCGTTGACTGCGTCCCGGGGCTGGACTGTGAGCGCTCTGCGTGGCCATGTCATTGACCCGCCCGCTCGCGGATTCCGTCCGAGACGTGATGTGGACCTCTTCCTAGACCGGGAAAACAAAGAACAGTTTCACAGCTTTCTCCAAGGGGCGGATGTGCTCCAGCAACTTCTTGATCGATACGCCACAGAAACCCTTCGCCCTTCAACCTATAAGCAGATGAATGTAATGATTGAAGGCATTCAGTTCGACTTCATCAACTGGCTTGGCGAATCGAAGTACATGCATGGCCTGAATACCATCCCCCCATCACGGTTTTCCAAAACCAACAGCAATGGACTGTGGGAATATTCACCGTACCTATGCGCTGTCGGGCTTGTAGAAGGACTTCAGTTGGCGTACAGCCTGGGGATGTGGCTCTGGTAAGTGCTGCTCATACATCAAAACCTGATGCTTTTATGCCGAGGCTTCAGCTTCTAACAATGATAAAAAGGGACAAACTTCCCGAAATCACGTACATCATACACCTCCATAACATGCTTCTCCAGAAAGGTTTCATCAAAACACCGATAGGGTTGTTCAATACGCTCGAGAATCCGAACTTTTTCGCAGACTGTTTTTACACGAATGGGGAACCACCGACTTCTGACTTCGCCCAAGCCTTACTTCAGCAAACAAGCAGAGCCGCTCAGATGGCTGCGTCAAGAAAACAGGCTGGAAGAGAAGTCGCAAAGTCAAGCAGCTCGAGCATCCACGATCTGCTGGGTGCTGATCTCAACCTTGTCTTCAATGTCAAGTCTCTTCTGGTCACGTTCCAGACGGCAGGGTGGGACCCGGACCGCATCCCTGACGCCGACGTACCCCTTGTCTCCGGAATTGCCGGTCTCCGGATCTCCCGCACCAAAAGGATCACAAACCCAAACACTGGCAAAGCCGAGCTTGAAAACACAGAACTCGTACGACGGATAAAGGAGCTGGACAACAAGGCCAACGATGGCCACTCTGGCGGCAGTCTCTTGGACGCTTTTGCGTCGACGTTTCAGTCCGGACCATCCGTCAGCATACACCTCCCAGAGTCGCTCTCCGAGCGCATCTTGCCGCCTGGCTACACAGCGGTAGGCAGTCGCCTCGATGGGGGGGCTGGGGGTCAGCGTCAGTGGGGCCATGCCGGTGGCAAGGAGGTTGACGACGCAAGTCTTCTACAGATGCTCAAGATGGAGTTCATGCGCGATGTTTGCGGAAGCAGCCCGCTGTCCAGCTTCAATTATGTCTGGGGCACGGCACGCATTCTGATGATATTCATGCAGATCGAAGATACGCTGCGCGAGAAACGGAACCCGCTCTATCTTGAAGCATACGAGTCGCCCCGTACTTTCCGGTCCTTGATAGAGAAGCGGCTTGCACTTACGACCATGGCACTCGAGGGCCGGAATGACGAATGCTTGCGAGAAATTGCTCGCATTTTCGAAAACCCAAGGGCCGGGTTCATGAACCACATCTACTGGGATGACCTTGTGGATGACCTGGAGCTCCCCAAGACCACGGAGAGAGAGGAGCAGGAACGAATGTTACGAGGGCCCCCAGACCAAATGTGCTCGATGATGTAAGAAGAAAACAGCCGCGTGGCCGCTATCATGGCCGGTTTGACAAATTCGCACTCTCACGCTGACACTGTGAGATCGGAAATTTGCGCAAAGCTTTCTACGCGCGAAGCGGAGTTGTGCTTCAGAGACGCAAGATCATCGCGGATAATTTTCTCCCACTATCCGCTCAATGAGTTCGAAATCTGTTGAGATTCAAAGTAGTTTAACATTGAAACACAAGCACGGCTATTTTCACTGGAGCTACTGCTACTGCTGCATCTGGCATTGTTGTCTTGTTTGTATTCGTCATCCCTTACTCCAAGTCGCTGTGTCCTAGGGTCTTGTTCTCAGCTGACAATAAACAGTCCCGGACTTTTGATTTGCAGGGCCGTAAACCCCCAGGCTTCTGCGCTTGGGTCTGAAGCGATGCTGCCCGAGCCTCAGCTTATCGGAACTTGGCACTTGGCAGGTTCACTTACTTTCTCTGCCTTTTCTGGCCCCTCGTGGTTTGGACGTAAGGCGCATACCCGGAAAGGGAAATATTGCCCCTTGGTCTGCGCGGTCCAGAGACGCATGTCGCGGACACTCGCAACAACCCGGTCGCTGACGGCGGACAGCGGACAAACAACTCTTCGACAAGCCCGGACAAGCGGTATGACGAAGCGCAGCAGCATCGCATCTTGCCTTGGGCGCTATTACCAACAAGAGCATCGAGCTACCTTGGGTCAGGAGAGAATTGAGATGTGGACAGCGCGTATAAAGACGAGTGCAACACCCGACAAAACAGTTTCTATTCACCATCACTCTTCCAACACACACACACAAACCATCTTTCCACTTTCCTATTTTATTTCCTATTTCGGTATCTTTTCCGCGTTCAGGTTGCATTTTTCCAGCATACAACAGAAAACCCATTCCCAAAACCACCTACGCAGCATTCCACAGGCTTTTCAAGATGCAGTTCAACGTCCTCGTAAGCCGTCCGCGTTCGTTCACGGAGCAAGTTGTGCCCTACTGACACAAATACCCAACAGAACTCTGCTACATTCCTCATCGCCGCCCCCGCCTCGGCAGCGATGGCCGCGCCTGCCGAGATGCGGAGTGACGGAGACCATGTGGTGATGTGTCTTGTCCCGGCTCGAGGATCGGGTTAATGAGCACAGCTATTGGACGGGCGATATAAAAATGTTCTCACCGGGAAGACCGGAAGAGGACCTCAAGTTCAGGAAAGCCCCGTTGCAGTTCTCGTTGTCGTCAGGCTGACTGTCGTTCACGCAGAAAGTGTTCGTCCCGACCAAGATGCAACCCCCCTGAGCTGGGTTCCGAGGACACAGCATCCCGACCGATCCTGCAGACCCAGAAAATGAACGGAAGAAAAATGCAATATTTCCAGCCTTCAAATGCACCTGAGTGAAAGCAGATGAGGTCGGTTGCCAGTTTGGGATTTTCTGCGCATCATGTGTTGTCGATTCTGTGGGGGTGGCTGTCGAATGCTCGCCAAGATTGCGGGACGGGCCGCATTCTCCTGCAACGCGGAGGTTCCTGTTGGGTACCCCAAGTCTCTCGTATGATGGTTCCGGGTGCAGTACCTAATTGTACGACTTCGTCTGTGGTGTGACCCGCGTAGAACGGGGGTTGCCGATGGACGGGTGTGTTTGGTCATTGGATTGATTGGTTCACGGACTCAGTGTTTGATCTGTTTTCAGCTGTGCTCTTGGTCTTGCAAAGTCCCTGAAGCTAGGGGCTAACCAGAGCAACACTGAGACTGACGATTGAACATCGACTATATAATGTGTCTGCTTTTCCCCTTTGTCTCCCGTTTCTTCTCCTTCAACCCAGCACTCCCAAGTCTTCACTACTACTATCACCTCACCAACTATACAAGATCCGAGATCCAAGATTCAAAATCCACAATCATGTCCGGCATCTACAACGTCTTCCTCAAGTGGGCTCCCGCCGACAGGTCCCAAACCGCCGCGTGGGGCCGCCACCACCTCACCTTTGCCAACCGCTACGAAGCCGACGAGTTCTACCGCCTCATGCAAACCGTCCGCAACGCCAACCTCAACATGTTCGCCGGCCTCGTCCGCGACTCCCCCCAGTTCTGGTGCCACAGCGGTCTCCTCTGGCACTCGGTGCACGACGTCCAGGCCCTCGGTCTCGCCGAGGAGTTCCGGCAGACGCTGAGCACGGTGCTCGTCAACGACGGGCAGGTTGGCGGGCGCACGTTCGAGCTGATCACGAACCCTGTCACGGGACCGGATTGGTTCAGCGGCGGCACGTTCTTCATTCGAAACCGGAGGCAGCCGCAGTTGTACTGGTGCGTGCACAATTCGTATGTGCATACGTCGACAGACCGGCGGACAAAGTTCAAGGTTGAGTTGGAGGATCCGCCCAAGGACACTGACGCAAAGATGGTGCTGATTCGGAGTGATCGAGTGATTGTGACTGTGGTGGAGGAGGCGCACGGGTCGCTGGGAGAGAGAAAGTATCTCGGCGTTGAGGACTTCAACAATGGCGCTGTGAGTCGTCTTGCGCTGGTGAGCACGCCGCATGTGTGGACGTTTGGGGACTTGGTTCTGAAGCGGGTGGGTGTCCGTTGGGAAGACGTGAGAGACGGGAGTGGGAATGTGACCGAGAATCGGCCAACGGTGGTGCCTATGAGCGAGGGTGGTCAGGATGAGTGGGAACTCTGCTAGTCGCGGTGCGGTTCAGGGGCCGCTATTTTCTCCAATTTCTTTTCCCTCCTAAAATGGTGTCGAAACAGTCCTCATTGACAGCAACATCTCAACTAAACGCATCCTCCTGAGCCTCCCCAGAATTGAATCCATCGTCAGGTTTTTCGCTCCACTCTGGTTGATGTCGTCGTCAAGGGCGCCAATGACTAAGCGATTCCCACATGTCTCCCGCAGGGCACGTTTCGGCGTCCATTACGCGGCGGTCTCGAATAAAGTTTGACGAAGCCCCAGAACCGTTGCTGTTTGCAAAAAGAAAAACCCGAACCCATCATCTCACCCCGTTGGAACCCCGAGCGCTCACAATCCGACCCAAAAAGCACGACCGCTTTCTGACTGGACCCCTGAATTTGTCGCCGATGTGCCCGGTGCCCGAACCCCAATCGCCCGGCATCGGCGCCGGCACCATCACGGCGGCAGTCCGTGCGCTGGTGCCGAACCACCCGGCCTGTGCCGAGGCCCTGACCATCGCCAAAGCCTCTCTGCCAGCTTCGATCCTGTATCATAGCATCCGCGTCTACATGTACGCCCAGGCCTTTCTGCGCATCTTCCAGGACAGCGACACGCCGCCAAAAACACCAACACCCGACGGGCGGTCCCCCTCCGGCTCTGGGTGCGACACCCGGACGCCGCCACACGTGCTGTTTGTGGCGTGCATCCTTCACGACGTCGGCACAAGTCAGGACCATGATGCCATTCCGGAGCGATTCGAGGTTGTCGGCGCCGATGTTGCGGCTCGGGTGCTGAGAAAGCATGGGATTGGGGAGGCGGCAATTCGGGACGCGTGGTTGGCCATGTCGTTGCATACGAGTCCGGGCATTGCGGAGCGGCTTGGTGGGACAGTGCGCGCAGTGAGACTTGCTGTGCGCGCGGATTTCGGGTCATATCCGGTGCCGCCGCCGGATACGCTGCCGGGTGGGGCCGAGACAATGAACATGATCCGGTGGAAGTTGCCGCGCCTGGAGATCGAGAAGGACTTGGGGGATGCGGTTGTGCGACAGGCGGTGATGGATCCGCAGAAGGCGCCGGGCTCGTCATGGCCTGGGGATTTGTTGCGCGCGAAGAGGGCGGAGCCGAATTGGGATGGAGTGAACAAGGCGTTTTAGGGAGGGTCGCACTAAGAGTCAGTCAACGTGGAATCAGGGGGACCGGTGACCAGTGACTTGCTTTGTCCTGTGTTATTTCACACATCACAAAGCCCTTTAAAGCTCCTGGCGTGCGATCTCACACCGTCCGCTGTTCATTCCTCTTTGCATGTCGAGATATCCCCCGTCTGCCTCCAAGCCGTTAACCAACACCACACGACCACACCACAACTCAACAACCCACCACCATCACACTCACCCAAAGCCACCGCTACCCCATGCCCATACAAGCCGTACATCGTCGCCATGGTTTCCCTCGGTCTGCACATCCTGGCTACCGCCGTCTCCTTCAGCCTCCATGCCACCGCGCGACAGAGCCTGCAAGGGGTCAACTTTCCCGATCCCAGCGTCACGTTCGACCCTCACACCTCCCGCTGGTTTGCCTTCGCTACCCAAGGCAACGACAAAAATGACCAGGTTGCGACAAGTGCTGATCTTTATGGGGAGCGGTCCCTCTTCACCAACCTAGGTCTCCTGCCAGTCCCCGGTCGATGGGCGAACCTAATCCAACCCGACATTTGGGCGCCTGACGTGCAGTACATATAGACAGTTCACACCACTGCATCGGCGTTGCCACCTCGCCCAACATCACGGGCCCATACACCGCGCGCAACCATCCCTTCGCCTGCCCGCTCTCAGAAGGCGGCGCAATCGATGCGTCGGGCTTTTTCGATCAACAGTCTCGCTCGAGATGGGTGGTGTACAAGGTCGACGGGAGCTCCAAAGGGACGGGTGGCCACTGCGGTAACGGCGATCCGCCCGGGTTCGACACCCCCATCATGATGCAGCGCGTCAGCTCAGAGGATGGCATCACGCCGTTGGATGTACCTGTTGCCATTCTTCACCGCGATGCAGATCTTGACGGTCCCCTGGTTGAAGCGCCAAGCCTCATCAGGCACGGAGTTGGCCGAGCGGCGGTGTATGCTGTTTTACTCGTCCCACTGCTACAACTCCCCTGAGTACGACATCCGGTACGCGACAGCCAAGCATATTCTTGGCCCGTATACCAGACAGCATCAGCTGATGGGGGCAATGACGTTGAGGGAGCAAGGTCATCTGAGGGCACCGGGGGGAGCGTCGAGCGTTGCTGGTGGAGGAACGTTGGTCTCCCGTCTTCTGAGTGGCAGATTACTTGAAAGGTTCTGGGAGATGTTCACATCTGTAGCTAGGAATGACTGGAGGAAAAACAAATGGGAAAAATGGTCACCTTGTGCCGGAAAACGTATCAGCCTGATGGTTTTGATCAAGGCACCCAATGCACATGATTCTATTTCCTCTCCTATCTTCAAAAATGCTGACGGTTGCATCAGATACGGCTGCTGCGATTTTGCCTCCCCGCGTCTCCTGCTGTAGGCAGCGTTGGCAATGTCACCACAGAGGACTCGGCGTCCTTAAGCTCCATCCTCTGGAAGCGAATACCCCTCATGTGCAACACCTTTGCCACCCACAGTACGCCAAACGCCACGAGGTACACGGCAGCAGTGAATGTTGTCAACCCAATGTACCCTGCCGACGTGCCTTGGATGGCACCTGCAACCGGCGGTCCGATCAAGCAGCCCAAACCGCCCAAAACACCGCTCATTCCCATTCGGGTCCCGACGACACTGATGTCGGGAGATATCACCAACAGAGCCGCCGACACCAACGAGCTTACACCCGTCGTGATCATCCCGTAAAACAAGACCACCACAATGATCCCGGGAAGATCATGCACCGCCACCCAGCACGCCAACAAGATGCAGGACGCCCCGATGGAGAACTGCCAAGTGGCAAAAGCGCCCGCGTACATGGCCGCAACGCCCAGGATGACCCGCCCCGCGATGGCGGACGCATTCATCATCGCCAGGAGGTAGTCACCCCAGTCCGCAGACAGGGACAGCCTCTCCTGGGCAAATGACGGAAGAAAGAAAAAGGGGACATCGATGCCGAGCCAGAGGAGAAACATGGAGACCGAGAAGAGGATGAAGGGGGTGTCGCGGAAGGCGGCCCGATCGATAAATTGGTGTTTGCTCTTTTTTGTCGACACCTCATTTCCGATCTCAATCGCAACCCTCGGTTCCGTCATGGAGCTGGATCGGCCGCCGTGACCGCGTCGAACAGGGGTGGCTGCGTCTGCGTCTGCAGCTGCTGCAGTGTCGGGTTGCACCGTCATCAGAGGTCGCACAAGGACGCACGCAACAATCAGCAGCCCCGCGTTGACAGACGCCAACGTGCGTACGGTCCAGGGGAATCCCATCCTGTCGACGAAGCCACGGAACAGGACGGGGTAGATGACGCCTCCGAGGGCGGCGCCGGTGGCGGCGAGGCCGGTTGCGAGGGGGCGCTTCCGCTCGTCAAAGTAGGTGGCCACGATGGCCATGCTGGGGACGCCGAGGGTGCCACTCCCGAGCCCGACGCAGAGACCGAGGGAGAAGAAGACGGGGACGTAGGAGACGGAGAAGCTGGTGGCGATCAGGCCGACAACGTTCAGGGCTGAGCCGATGTAGACGAGGGCCTTGGCGTGGCCGGTGTCGTAGAGCCGTCCCGTGGCCATCATCACGACGTTGAAGAGGAAGCCTTGGACTGTCCCGATCCAGGTGATGGAGGAAGAGGGATAGGAGTCGAGGAAGTGGTGTTGGTAGTATGATTGGAAGATGCCAAACGAGTTGAGCAGGCCTCTAGGGAGTTTGATACATGGTCAATATTGAGTTCGGAGACGGGTTCCGTGGTGACAGTCAAGGAGCAGCAGAGGAGATTACTAACAGTGAACAGAACGACATGAGAAAGCATGCCATGGCTTGACTCCAACCGAGCCACCCGCCATTTGGCACTTTGAACGTTGGGTTTCCGGTGGGGCTGTCCATCTTGACATGACATGCCCTTTGATAGTATCGCGGCCGTGGAAAAGATCACAACAGTCCGCATCAGAGGACAAGGCGGGATGGCCACCACCTTATACCACGGCCCCGTCGTTGTCGCCACCCGCCCGTACTCGTGGTTCCCCCCACATCGGTGTGCCCCATTTTGGCCCTCGAGACCAAGACTGATGCTCCATGCTACCCGGATAGCTACCTGGTGTAGGCTTCACCGTGATCACCTCCAACAAAGATTCTGTGGTGGTGTCACAGTCTGTGTCCTGCCACACCCGGAGATACAACCCGGAGGTAAAGACCCATGCTTGGTCGGAACCGGCGCTTTTCTGGCCCCAAGGTTACCGATATGGTACCCAATGGTGCCCATATGGAGAGGCACAGAGACATTTTAGCCCCTGTGCTAAGCGAGCTCATTCTTCATTGGCACCACTCGAGTGACAACCAGTGTGTGACCAAAGACGGGGTACTCGCCTATTGGTGCCCCGATTCAATGCGCGCCACAGAGATTCCCCCATGCTGTGCCACATGCCCGGCGGGTTGAGGACGCATAATTAGCCAGTCGCGATCATGCAGTAACCTGAGCAGGCATCACAACGTGCTGGCCTCAGCCCTACGCAAACACGGGGGGCTTCTGAATGGGGCATGAAGGGTGGTGGCCTGGCCAACGTCGGGCCCGAAAGTAGTCGGCACTGCGGCTCATCCCGCACCTTGGTGCTGCATCATCGGTATCCCAAGCGCCCCGAACACCAGCCAAGTTCCACCAAGTCGTCAATGTAAAGCCCCAGGGGTCCGGTCAGCGTGACTTTCACGGCTCTTTATCTTTTCTCATTTTTGTCTTGCTCTTCCGTTGCCCAAACTTGGTAGCTGAGACCAATATGTCACTTCCGAGACCCGACTCATCTTGGATCGTACGTACGACAGCGCACATGCCAAGCTCCAAGAGACTTCGGGAGATCCGGCACCCTGGGTGCAATAGGCAGGACAGCGAGAGGCGCAAAGACAAAACATTGACATGAACCAAAAACGGATAATGCTGCCGCAAATGAAAAGCCCGGACTGATACCAGAGAGGGAGCACCAGTCGGGGATACGTCCATTAGGTCTCGATCTCGCAAAAACATTCAGGGGGTTACAGGATGGTTGACGGCGAGAGCGAATCGGGGGCAAGAGCAGCAAAGCCCACCAATGAGATGGACTGAGGGTCGCTGTGCTCCATCCAAACTGGAATCCACAAAGAAGCAAACTGACAAATGGCCACGCAGAACTGAACGAAGACATCCTCATCTACGGAGTCAGCAATCGCTCTTCGAGATGAGAATGGGATTTCCTACCCCTGAACAACATGAACAAAAACACCTTGTGGTGTAGTTGGCTATCACGTTCGGCTGTAAATGTCTCATTCATATACCGAACGGTCACCGGCTCGATTCCGGTCGAGGGGATTCATTTTTGCTTGTGGCATCGAATCCACATCGCATATCGGTGTTGGCGGGGCTTGAATCCGCTCATCAGGGTTCCATTTGATGCTGGTTGTTGGGGTTTGACCGAGACCAGCTCGCGGCAGCAACTGGGATGCGCAGTCGCCAGAGTGCGCGCAATTGTGAGATGTAGGGTTAGGGTTATAATACGTTCTATTGCTGCATTGCTCTTTCCTCAACTTCAATGTTGCCTAGGGGCGTAGTGGGCCAGATTGGCTCTTATCTGCGGTTGACTCCGGAACCTGAACTTGGAAATTTGAGCTGAGTCGGCGGTACTTGATTGTGCCCCGAGTTCCACCTCGTCAAGTTTTAGCCATCCATGTTTTCCGCATCGGCCTCGACCATGTTCGTTCCAATCCTAGGCCGTCCTAAAAGGCCAAAGTCGACGCCCGTTGCGGCGTCTCAACTGGTCGGCCTGAATTGGCAAGCGATCGCGCATCAGGCAGCATCTTGCCAAGGAGTTGCACTGCAGGAGCCCGCCAACCCCGCACCTCTGCCTCGAATGGACTCAGCATCTACCAGCATATGATCCTCGCTGCCCAACAGGAACAGAGAAAACATCTCAATCACAAACACGCCCTCCTATACCTGGATCAGATGAGGCTGCTCAACACCAAAAACGTCCCTCAGCTCCAGGAGTTCATTGGCGATGATGACTCCATCCCCCCCTACGCCATCTTGTCACACACATGGGAGGACCAGGAAGAAGTCACTTTCCAGGCTCTCAGCGGCCCCCTGGCGGGAGCGCAGAAGAAAGGATTCCTCAAAATCCAACAGACTTGCGCTCTTGCTGCACAGAACGGCTATGATTGGGCTTGGGTCGACACCTGCTGTATCGACAAGCTGGCGAGCGCTGAGCTGTCCGAGGCCATCAACTCCATGTTCCGCTGGTACCAGAACGCTGCCGTCTGCTACGTCTTCCTGTCTGATCTCGAGCCCGGGGCAAACCTTGATACAAGCTTGCCGAAGTGCAGATGGTTCACTCGAGGTTGGACGCTCCAGGAGCTTATCGCGCCTCGCGTGGTGTTGTTCTATGATCGGTATGTTACCTACTTGTTTGTCGCGGGGATAGGGGTTAGCTGACCGTCCTGGATGTCAGTGACTGGAAGTATCGAGGAAACAAGGACGAACTTGCGGACCTCGTCGCCAGGACAACTCGCATTCCCAAAGACATTTTGTCGCACCAAACAGCCCTCTCCGAGGTGGCCGTTGCTCGCAGGATGTCGTGGGCATCCCGAAGATCCACCACACGCGTGGAAGATATGGCCTATTGTCTGCTCGGGATCTTTGGCGTTCACATGTCCCTCGTTTACGGTGAGAGGAACAGGGCTTTCTCTCGACTCCAGGAAACAATTGTTCAGACGACTGGCGACCTTAGCATCTTCGTCTGGACAAACAACGACGAGGACTGCCCGGAATACACGGGTTTCTTTGCTGATACTCCGCGACGCTTCGAACCCTGTTTCGAGATGTATTCAACGTTGGAGGACTCAATCTACCGCGACCTGAACATCACGACTCGTGGTATTCACCTGGAAGCCAGCCTCGCTCAGTTGTATCTTCCTGGGGCTATGCACCAACCGGTTCTTGACCCTTACTGCAAAGTCGGTAGCTTTTCCATCGGAATTTATCTCCGGAAAATTGGGGGAAACCGCTATGCCCGATGGAAGCCTCGGCTACTTGTTCAGTTCGACAAAACCGAAGAAGTTCGCAAGCCGTCATGGGCGGAGTCGGCTTCCGTCATATTGGACGACATTTTCAACACTGCCTCTTCGACGACGTACCTCGGTCAGAAGCTCCAAGTCGACAAACTATTGCTGGCAACAACGTTTCCAGACACGTTTCCCTTCCACGCAACCGACCCTGTGCTCGGTAACCGCCACTCCGCTCTCCGTCTTTCCTGGGAGATTCAAGATTCACTCCCATTGGAAAATTCTGGCCACCGAGTTTTCCCCCGCAGTCACTGGGACCGCCACGATAGGGTCTTTTTCTGCGCCAATCGCATCAGCTACTCGTGGTGCGCCACCATTCTTGAGTTCAAGGTCAACAAGGAAGCACAGAACCGTGGTACACAGACACCCAACATCACCCTTTTCATTGCTTGTTTCTACTGGAATTTCGCTCAAAAAGGCAGACCATTCCTGATGCTCGCATCAATGGATAGCATCGGCAAGGCCATTGCTTCCATATTCGAGTTCACCCTAGACAGAACCCGATTTGAGTGTGCCCGAGGAGACGCAGCACCGTTGATTCGGAAGACATTTGGTGATAATCTCGTCTCCAACGAAGAGGAGTTTGGCAATCCATCCATCATCATCGGCAGCGAGATAGAAGTCACCCTTGCGTTGCGAACCAACGTGGCTTGCCCAGACATTTGCGTCAATCCTATGACCCTTGTGGACGTCTCGGTGCGCAAAAAGAGGTGACGCTTTGGGTTCCGCACGGCCACAAGCAGCAAGAGCGGCCACATCACAACGTTAGCAGCCACGCAAGCCATCCAACCGCAACTAATCGAAAGATGTCAGATATCGGATCCATCTTCATCCCCCGGCTCGGCCGCGTGGCCGTCGGAGCGGGGGTTGCAGTCTGGGCTGTAGGTGGTGCAGGGGTGGAAGAGGATGTGGCGGCGAGATTTGTCAACGCAGATGTTGTTGAGTTGGCTGTGATGAGGATGGTCGGTGGCAAAGGGGCTCCGCTGCCGCATACTCCTATCAGCTCCCTGGCGTTTGAAGAGATTGGAGAACATCAATACGCACATGCTATAACATATCCGGCCAGCCTGGCTTGCAAAGCCTGTGATGTGTCAGAGGTTGGTCTCCGGCGGTCTTGAGGCTGGGTCCGCTCTCACTCGTGTATTGTTCAAATGGACAGTATGACGCAACGCAATTCGCTGCTTCGGTAACAAACGCTGCACTCTGGCAAGCACACTGGAAGCCACCCGGCGCAGCTTTTGCGTAGCAGTCGGTCAGCGTGGCTATCAGCGAAGTACATGGCCCCTACAACAACATTTTCAGTCAGATTCGCCGTCGTCTGATAATCCGCATCGAAAAGAGCAACCCTACCACGCAAGAAGGTAGTCCGTGGATTGCAATCGTCTTGGTAGGGGCCGGGGTGGTTGTGGGGGTGATGGTCGCCATATCGCCAAGACGGCAAGCCACAGCAGCGAGGCCGGTGCTTGCAAGGAAGGATGAGGTGCGGTACGCAAAAGATGGCACCGTGTCCACGGGAAAGACAAACTATCGTGTTTATGGTTCATTCACCCACACCATCAGAGGCTCATTGCACGTCGGTAACCCCCTCTTTGCCGGTTTTGCGTCGCATTGCGGCTGAGGGGGGCAATATGGGTAAGAGTGGATTGCTACCCACCACGCCGGTTGCACAGTACAGGGCACCTACGGCACGACCGCCATGGCCTATAGGACATGCAGACGCAATATGGAAGGTCGAACAAACCAGGACTGCTACGGCATCTCAGCGCGGATGCGATGCCGTTGTGGCGCAGCCATCTTGCCTGGACATCGGAGTAATCTCGACAACGTCGACCCCTGCCGCTCCCCTCTTTTGAGATTCACGATGGCTACTCGATATCAACGTCCCTTTGCCCTGATATCAGATAAGCGAGAAAGGTGCATCTTACCTTTGCTGCCCGTCTTACTCAAGTGTGTCGCCAGCCTGCCATCGATCTGACGCCCCGGGTCACGCGACGGCACCGAGCCCAAGGGAGCTGAGAATATGTTCGAGTCCATATTTGAGCTCTGGTCAAGGCTTCCAGTACGCACCATCGCTCTGGTGGCCCATGCCGTCCTCTACTTGGCCTTGTCTCTGGCGATGCTCATCGCAGTGGACGGTTATCTCGCATACGATGACGGCCACACGTATTCGACAGCTCGAAGACCAACGTTTCGGTCCAGCGACATTATAACGTTTGTATCGGCTGCCACCATGGCTGTCAGCTGGATGGCTGGCATCTGGTCAGCAAGTGTCTTGGCAAAGAGCGGATACGTCGTATGGGTCAACAGCCGAGAGAACGCCAACAAGGAGGTTGTGGCCGACAAGATTCGCCGAACAATGGATCACCAACTCCCTGTATTCCTGGGGACAAGGAAGGACTTCACGCTCGTCCAAATCTCCACCCTGTTGGTGATTCCCGCCTTCATCGCATCGCCCCTTCTCCAGGGGGCCCTTGATTGGCGATCATCCTCAGAGGCAACCGGTTTGACAGTCCTGAAATCTAAAAATCCCGCCGCTGAGTTCTGGGGCTGGAACTATCTGGACGGCAACGCCAGAGACGCCGACGAAGAGAACTGGGGCGCTGCCGCTCTGGCCGGCATCACCTGGGATGGACACTCCGCGGACAGCCACAACGGCAAACAAACCTGCCGTCATGTCATTTCCCACACCCAGTTTCTGCCCGGCTCCAAGCTTTACAACTCCATGATCCCCTGCATCATCGTACACGACATATCCTTCCCTACCACCCCGGTTCCCGCCGACGCCGTCAACATCGTTGATAACCCCAAGCTTATCACCACCAGCAAAGCCTGGCGCCTGTTCGGCGAAGTCACCGGCACCCTTGCCCTCTTCGACCCCTCCAACAAAACCCTTCCTATCCCACCCGTCCTCGGCTCCGACATCCCCGACGGCGACATCGTCTTCACCTCTGAGCCGATCTACCCCTCCCCCTTCTTCTGGTCCGGCACAATGACCGGCCTCGTCCTCATCGCCATGTACAAGCCGTACCCCCCCTACCAGCACGAAATCTTTGGCATCCCACCCCCTTCCAACGCCCTCCCTCGCGGCGCCGTCATGTCCTTCGCCGACGGCCAGGGCGTCCGTCCCGACAAGTACTTCATCCACATGCGCGTCAACTTCACCGCGGGCGTGATCCACCCAGCCTCAGGAACCTACATCAAGCGCAACGTCATCGAAGCCGACGAAAACGACCCCGATGGAAGAGACATCCAGCCTGCGAGCTGGGTGAAGGAAGCGCTGTACATGATGTCTGACACCATGAACTGCATGGTGCGTATGAACTCGACAGCCATGCCGACGTGGAACAATCTCGAGAATTACTCCAGGGATATGATTCGGTTTTCGTACATGGCGGCGTGGACGAATTTGCAAAGGAAATTCGAGCCGAATAGCACGGATCTGGCGGTGGAGATACAGGAGCCGAGGTTGCAGGCGATGGTGTCGAGGTGGAGGGTGATTGTGTGGATGATGATCAACGTGGCCTTTTCGTCGTCGTGGTTTCTGGTGTTTGAGTTGAGGAGGAGGAACAGGGAGATTGGGGAGGTGGATGGCTTTGCGGACTTTGTGCTGAGGATGTACGCATACTTTGAAAAGGAGAGGGAAAGGGAAAGGCAACGAGAGGGGAGTGGGGAGGGGGATTTTGTGAGGGTGGTGGTCAATCCAGTGACAAAAATGCCCGGATAGAGGGGAGACACAGGCAAGCAAGGGAGAAAGAGTCACGCGAGCAGCATGCAGCCAGAAGTAATCTCATATTCTCATTGATCGTGATACATGTTGTGGTCAAAGGCATTGGGTATGCATAGTCCCTGCCCCGGCCCTCCAGATTATCCGTATGCCTGGTTCGTCTCCGGGATGTGTCTGTTGTCACTATAACCCCTGCTGACGCTCTTGTCCCGTAGTTCCAAGCCTATGCTGTCACCATCCGACACACGCACATATGCAGTGAGTCGCCATGTATCCCAGTCCTTGACAGCCACGCCCGTGTTCCGAAGCAGCTCCGTCGGCCGCGTGTTCATGGCCAACGCGAGCAGATCGCCCAGCTGGGACCACGCGCTGCTATGCCAGTTTCCATGAACGCAAGTGACGACGAAGTGTATCAGCACCAAGAGCACGTGCGTGAGAAGGACAGCCCACGCCAACTTGGTCGTCGTGCTGTCAAAGTTGTATTCGTAAATGTTGTGTTCGAACACTGGCCCAATCCTCGCGTAGCTCGGCTGGGCCAACAGGTCCTTGACCTCGATCCCGCCTCCTTCCAAGGGCATTTTTTGTGTGATGAGAGTGGCATTGAAAGGACCGAGAATCGACCTGCTAGTTGCCTGGACGCCGTGCCCGCTCGTTCGCGGAATTCCCGATAGGATATTGGTAAGAATATTCGTCATCGACCACGATGCTGATGAGGTGAGACGAATTTGAACGCTATCGGGGTCATTGGACCCCCCTGAGAGAGGTAGCGCCAAGATATCTCGATACAGGTAGTCGAACATTCGCGGCCTTCTGAAGCTGGTTGCATTCACGGGAACTGACACCGTGATGTTGTTCAGACTTTCGAGCCAAGCCAGATCGAGATCGATCATATCCTCAACGTTTTCCGTGGCGTTGAGCGACTCTTGCTGGAGCTTGTACGAAAACTGAGGCGTCTGGCCATTCTGGGGCATCACCCACAGGTCTGAATCCACCCATCGCGCATCGACGAAACATAAGGTTGGCCCCCTTTGTTGTCTGACTGCCGCGTCCCAAACCCAAAGGACGGCGGATGTTCGCATCGATAGAGTAGCCTTCAAGTCAACAAAACCAAATGGTGTTGCCGAGGCATTTGCTGATGCGATCAAGAACGACCTGTCGACTTCAATGTCGAGCTCGGGATAAATTCCAGGCGAGGGTTCCAGCTGGTATCTGTAGAAGGTATCGTTGCCTCCTTGATGCTGAAGGGACGGCCCAATACACTGGGTAGCCACCCTCGGTTGCCTTGTTGGTAACGATCGACCAGTCTGATCTGTGATACTGGGCGATATTCTCGAAGGAAACGGGTACCTCGCCCCCCATCCATCGGCGGTGGTGCCCCCAGCATTCCTGATTTCCCTCGCAATGGCCAGGACCGGTATCGTCGCGGCCGTCACAAAGCCAGGTCGTACGTTGAACTCTTTCCATGCCATGACACGATTGTCAAAAGTGATATTTTCCGGTAAAAAACGGCCTTCTGCTTTTTTCGCAATCCAAGACCATGCAAAGGTGCCAGCCTCCGTGTACTCTGTTTCCGAGGCCAGATCGCACATACTCAAGCCATTGCCGCAGTCCGATGGATATCCTTGGAGATCAATCCTTTGGGGATACAGACGCTCCACAGGGCTTATGACGAGTTGCGAGAAACCCGGGCGTGCACCACTGCCAGTCGCGGAGAGACTCGCATTGATCTGGGAAAGTTCCAGCTTCCACCAGTCGAATCTTGGAAGCATCACAACACCGGAGCTTGCTCCGACGAGGGCTGCCAACGTGAAAGTGAAAACCATGAGTACGGCGAGAACGAAGAATGAGAGCGTAGCTGGCCGATAGCGCAGAAGCGGCGCGATAAATGACGAGTTGAGGAGGTAAAAGGGCGAGCTGAGCTGGAATGCGGCGGTGAGGAAACCGAACGGAATGCCATCGCTACTGAGAAGTCCACGTCGGATGTGATAATAGAGGATGTGAAACAGTGAGGCGATGATCATGGCTTCGTGGACCTTAGCCGCGAAGAGCAGCGCCGCGAGCACGTCGTTCCCAACACCCCATGATATCCGGAGGACATAGACGCTGAGAAGGCCCAGGGTCACAGCGACCGGAGGAATATGGAATAGAGAGAACTGGATGAGCGAGTGGTTGAGATCGGTCCGGACCAGTACCTTTGGCCTCTCGTTGCTCCGAATGAGCGGCTCGCTGGGCCGATAATCGAGATCGTCAGTGAGACTTCGCCACTCCTGCTTCTGTAACTGAACCGGGCGAATGTCCTGCCCCAACAGTGTGCGTAGCGGAGCGGAAATTGGCATCCTTTCTCGCCAGCTTCATGGACGGAGCTGGTTGTCGACGGAACTGGGAGATGAACATGTCGAGAACTCGAAGCATTTCAAGCACCGCAAGCAAATCGGCCCAATCCTTCCTGAGATTGCCGGCTTGATCCTTTGCTCAGGCGTGGCCCCTCACAGCCCAATGGTGAACCGCCAGCGGCTCAGCAGGCCAGAAACTCGAAACGCTGTTGCATGGTCTGTTGGTTCTCCCTCTGACACTGGCGAACCCCTGGCCTCGATCGCGGTCGCGGCCAGCCCTGTCAGCATGCGCCGTAAACTATTTTGGTAGCAACCGCGCGCCCGGCAAACCAATGACAGAAAGCGGAGAATCACGCACTGAGGGGCCCCAGAAAATGGCGGCCGTTGCCGTGATGGAAGGTAAAAGCGGGGCCGAATCCGGTTGCTGATCTTGTGAAACCACACTTTCACCCTACCGAATCCTGCGCCTCACGACCAAACGTGGAGGCTCGCACCGCGCGGCTGAAGTCCATGTCGTTTCGCGGGAGACTGCGAACTGCGAGCAGCAACTCACGCCCACGAGCTTTGGCGGCCCGACCCCGGGTTCAACCCCTCGGAAGCTTGTTTTGGGACGTAATTGGCCGTGGAAGGCGCTCCTGTATGGTCGAGGTCGCGAAGGGACTTCTCGTATGACCCGTGCCGCATCGATTTGTGAACGGATCTCGGTGGGACAACTTACAGCCCAGACGCAGCGGGAGTCGACGTTTCCAGGCGAGCGAACGTATCCGAGCAGCAAATTGCGGGATACGGCCAGGTCGACGTAGTTGTTGTGGTTATTGTTGTACCAAACGAAGGGAGAGGCGCGCGCAACTACGAATATGGGGAATGAGGGAATCGCAGTGGTCGATGATATGGCTGGCAATGTCACTGTCAGAATAGGCGCAATCATCACAGCAGGGCAAGGGGCCAGTTACTCGTGTCAGTTACACCATGGCCTTGCAGTCTTTGTTCCGCGCAATAGTCAGCGTCACGGAGAACCTGGAAGTCATCCACTTTGGGTGCGGCGTGGCAAGTCGGGAAGGAGATGCTGTCGAACCCAAGACGCGCTCCTGTGCTTCGTGCTGGCGGCAACGATCTTGACGACGAAGAGAAAGTCGATAGACGATTCACACAGGTTAGTGGGCTTTATGCTCTCTTTGGCCTGCACAGATTGTGCAACGAGTAGCAGCCATGCGCAAATGGCCGGAAAAGCGACAGGGAACCCGGGCGCCCCGAAGCTGCGAGGGTCTTAGGCCTCGCTGGACCCTATCAGAAGACCGATGGAACGGCAAGACTCCACCTTCCTCTGCAGCACGCAGAGGTGCGCACCTTCCAATCACCACGAGCAAACACCGGCCCCGCATGATCTGAAGACAGCATCTCCTATTGCAATCGCAGCCCCCACCCCTCCTCTGTGACAACGTTGTCCGCTGCCCAGCCCAAGCAACGAGTTGTCCTGGGGCTCCTTCTTCGTCCTGCCCAGGCCGTCTCCTCGACTTGGGAAATGGGGAAAATCGGCTTGTTGGGGGACTGAAGCGCCAACAACGCGCCCGTCGAAAACAAGACTACATTTGGCTGGCGCGGGTGTTTCCTTGGCACTGCAAGACTTGCAGTCCGTTTGCAACCGGCTTTCCGGAAGACGACTCAGGCGCGCGAGAGTCATCCATTCTGCGGGCTACCTGGCTGTATCTGGTTGGTCAATATGTTCCGGTCAAACGATGCTCACCAATGATTCTGGGACATTCGTCATCCTTGTAACTCGGCGCACCTCGGCGAACGGTGCTGCGTATCCGGCCCCCGGGAGTTAACTCTACTCGCTGACTTATCCCGGCAACACGACGAATCTTCAGAGAAGGGTTCCAACTTCAACTTCCAAGGCTCGGTTGATTTGAAGCTCACACCACCAGCTGCTTTCCTTCTCATGGCCACCGGACAGCGGCAAAGTCCGTATGACCTCTCACGGCTCCTGGCTTGATGTGCTGCTGGGTTTCGTCTGTCTCTTCATTTTAGTCACATCATTGCCGTTGGGAGCCGCATTTGTTTGGCGGGATATTGATTCGCAAGCAACAAACCCGAGCGGGTTGCACTACGCACGCGCCAGCTGGTCAAAGGGACGGGATCCCCTCTCTGGATCCATGGAGGGGCTTTCTCAAGAGTCTGTCTTCCTCGTTTAAAGCAGGAACACCAAGAAGCAGGGACCCGAGGCAACCTCCTGTCCTTAGCCGCTACGGAAGGTCCATGTAGCGGTAACAACGCAAGCGAAGGAGATGGCGTTTGTTCAGAATCCGCATCATGCGATTGCTCAAAACGAAGTCCCTCGTTCAGTTAGGCGCAAACAAATACCGCTCACTGCCGTCACCCGAAAACTTGCCCTGAGCACATGCGTCGAACACCCAAAAGAGTCGAATCCAACGTCACACGAAACGCAACGAGGCCTACAGAGCGGATATCCTCACCTGATATTGGACGAGCGACAAGCCACTTGCGGCATCGGGGAAGAGTGATCCACCACAACTGAACTGCCACATCCGAATGGCCAGCGTCCGCAAACATATTGAGTCAAGTGGCCAGGGCAGTCGGGGCCGAGAGGGTCATAAATGATTCGTGCCCGCATCCAGTACCATGGGACCAACAACCCTCTTTTCACCTCCTCGACATTCTTGGGCCACCTCCCTCGGACACGATGCCGGCGCGAAAGAATAAATCAAAACCCAAGGGGAAACGCAACAAGGATGAAGGTCCGAATGCTGTTCATACCTATCCCTCTCTCCATGGCAGAGTGCTGGAGGCTATCAATGGATCCATCGATCCAATTCCGTGGTTCAGCGCACCGGGAGAAGGAGCCGTCGATGAGGAGTACAGCACCAACATTATGGGTCGTTTTCAGTGCGGCAATGAGAGCTGGTATGGAACACCCCCCACCATTCATCTCGCATCAGCCTTTCGGGAAGTAATGGCCGTGCTAATTTCTCACCTGTATTAAAGCTCACAACCCGGCTGAGGCAGTAAGGTTGTTGCCATACACATCACGAAGTACACCAACTCTGGATATACCGCCGAGGTGTTCGGCCAACGTTGCCGCTCTTGCAACAAGCTCGGAATCTTGACACTCGACGAACAATCTTATGTTGATCGTGTGTCCTACCGGCTGCAGAAGTGGGCGGGAGTCCATGTCATGGCCCCAGTGTACAATGGTCGTGATGACAGGCCTCCCCACAAGACGGAATTATGCGAAGGCTGCAAGAGAGGACGTTGTCCTCGAGCGGCATCATTTTCCTGATACTATTTGGGGGGCTTCAAGTTTGGGGTCTGGCCGATGACGTCGATCAATCCAGTGGCAGACCTCGATACGTTGGACTTTGCGGGAAGCGGGGCAATCAATTCAGGGATGACTGTAAATGATTCATTCGGCCACGGTGGGATAGCCGTTCCATAATAGGAAGCTGGTTTGCTTCGTGTGTCTCTATCAGAGCTCGAACCCCTCCCATATAAAGCAGTGCACATCGCCCGATTGCAGCGCCTCACCACCCCCTCATCGATCCTCCCATCGCCAAGATGTCATCCCCTACTACCCCTGCCAAGTCCTCCCCGCGCTGCCGCCTCCGGGATCTCGTCCCCGAACTCCACCTCGGCCGCTACCAGCCCGGCCCCCTCAACTCCCTCACCGACGTGCCCGGCGTGCTCGTGCACACCGAATCCATCCACCTCCCCGCCACCTCAACCGCCGGCGCCGTCAACACCGGCGTCACCACCATCCTCCCCCGCCGCGACTTCTTCCACCATGCGTGCTACGCAGGCCTCTTCCGCTTCAACGGCAGCGGCGAGCTCACGGGAAGCCACTGGATTGAGGAAACTGGCCTTTTGCACTCCCCTATCATCCTGACCAATTCCTTCGCGGTCGGGGCGGCCTACCAGGGGATCTACGAGCATGCGATACGCGAGCACAGCGATGACAAGGGACGAGTTGATTGGTTTTTGCTTCCCGTTGTTGGGGAGACGTTCGATGGGTATCTGAACGACATCAGCCAGTTTGCGGTGAGGCCGGAGCATATAGTCAGGGGGATTGACCGTGCGTCGGCGGAGAGGGTGCCGGAGGGGAACACGGGGGGTGGAACGGGGATGGTTTGCCACTTCTGGAAGGGGGGCACGGGAAGCAGTAGCCGGGTTGTGGACGGGTTCGATCGGAGAGAGGGGGAGAGGAAGGAGAAGACGTATACGGTGGCGGCGTTGGTGCAAGCGAATTATGGGAGGCCGGATGCTTTGAGAATTGGGGGGGTTCCGGTCGGGCGGGTGTTGCAAAGGGAGGTGGAGAGAAGGGCGGCGGAGGATGAAAAGCGGAAGAAGGCGCTGGAGGAGCTCGAGACGGAGAAGAATCGGAAGGATGGGAGTATCATTGTGATTTTGGCTACGGATGCGCCGTTGCATCCGTTGCAGCTGCAGAGGGTGGCGAAGAGGGCGACGTCGGGGCTGTCGAGGGTTGGGGGAGTGGGGCATAATCCGTCAGGGGATATCTTTCTTGCGTTCTCGACGGCGAGCGAGATACCGGTCCAGACGGTCACGGCGAACAAGAGGAGCGTGGATCCGTGGAAGCCCACTCCGATGGATCTGCAGGTGTTGGATGACCAGACTATCAACGCCCTATTCGAGGCCGCGGCGGACGCGACTGAGGAGGCCATCTACAATGCTCTCTGCATGGCGGAGACCATGGTGGGCGTAGACGGAAGGGTCATCGAAGCGCTCCCTCTCGACAAGGTCAAAAGTCTAGTAGAGAAGTACGGATACTTAAACGATGAGCTCTTGTAGGCGTCAGGGGCTCCTATCGCAACAGCAGGGGTCGCCCAACTGGATGAAATAAATGAGACACTTTCTTCACCTTCAGACTAGAACAATGGTCTCCTGCTTCTCACAGCGCATCCTATCTTCGATATCCCCATCCAAGTGATCGTCACGGACATGCATGATGCCAATCCGCCTGTATTCACACTCCCGCTGTCTGTGCCCCAGCTGCACCAGATGATATCCCAACAGGCTGAATGAGGAGGAAATGCCAAAAAGATAAGGGCGGCCCACGCACGGGACCCCATGTGCCAGGATCGGGAATCATGTCGAAATCTGCTTGCCCTATCAGCAAGGCAGAGGCCGCTTGGGAGAGTAACTTTATGATGTTGTACGACCTGCAGTCAGGAGTGCTGTGTCTCAACTTGCATGAACAAGCGTACATATCGTCGCATGTCTTGTCGAGAAAGACAGTGCAAGGGGTGTCGTGGAGCTTGATGCCGAGAGAATGATCACGGGAATGTCCCATAATCTTCAGAACCACCTCTTTCGGTAGTATTGGTCCTGAAATCTTGACCTTGATGGTGTGATGGCTTCGCATGTCCCCCACACTCGAAATCAGGATGGAGCGAGGCTCTTCGTCACGAACTGGGAGGATCGAAGACCAGCTGAACACCACCTCTTTATTGTGGTCTGTCCACTCAGAGGACAGCCAGCTCCAGGAGGGAAAGTTGTGTTCAGGGGATGCCGTGGTGTCGTGATCAAACCCCCCTGGATTATGAAAAGAAGGGGCATGGGACAATGTGGGGGAATGGGATGGGTGCTTGGGCGATCTCCAAGAAGCAAGGTCTTCGAGAAGCCTGTCTTCTAGCAAACCCGCAACCGTTCGACGGCCAGAAGCTCTTGAAAAGGCCTCGGCTATACTAGAAAATGCAAACCACTTGTCCCTCCGGCTCGTCAATTGCCTTTGTGTGTAGTTCCCGACGAGACTACACCAGGTATTCGCATCGCGATCAAGCCGGCTTTGTGTCTTGCCTGGGCTACGCAGAGGCAGAAAAGTGCTCCATGCCTCTCGGGGCTGGTGATCCCATCCTGTGAGACTGTTCCAAGAGCCTTGGCGACAATTCAACATGAGACTGTGGCTGAAGACGAAAAGGAGACGAGCCGAGTTTAGCCTCTCCTGATAGGTCCATCCGCGCTGATTCCAAGCCCACTTGGAGACCGCGTCTCTGGTCTTGAATGCGGTGTTGGTCAGGATGAGATCGCGCCCTGAATCGTTATTCCAAGGGCCTGTGAATCTGCGAGAGAAGGGAACTTCGCGTTCCGTTTTCATACCGGAGTCCGCCGAGTCGGCGTGGGCCGGGACGATGGTGACTTGAGCGTCGCCATAATACTGCATCATTTTCTGAGCTTCAACCATCCATTCCGCGCGGTCGTCCTGGACGATGCAAATGGCATCAATCCAAATGTAACGGATGCCAAGAGATCGTGTGAGCAGCACCGCGTCCTGGAGGGTTTGTGAGAGGGCCGAGAGAGAAAATGGGCTTGTTCTCTCGTCGAGATTGTGTTGCATTGTTTGGGCTGCCTTGATGGATAATGAGTTGCCCCCCAGCAGTAACTCAGAGCCGCATATACGTGTCTCATGTCTGAAGTATGTTCCAATTTGACGACATCGCCGTCCATCACATCAAGAAGCCTCAGGGGGCTTTTGCCCTCAGCAACAGTGGTTTGATATGAGGGATGACTTCCCATACATCGGTCGATGGCATCCTGCGCTTTTGAGATATTGCCTTCAGAGAAAGGCGCGAAGTCTGGACCACACGGTCAGCCAGCCACCAAAAGAAAGGCCCAGCATCATTATCATGATCATCATACCATCAGTATCGATCACGTTGATCCGGCCACAAACAGGCCCCCCACCCCACCGAGCCGAGAACGACCCGTCTGATGGTTTGGTCATGTGCATGCTCAAAGAACGGATGTCCGCTACTGCACCCCTGGCCTGATGCGTGTCTCCCGTGGCCAAACGAAAGGTCATGGTAACGGGCCGTTCCTCCGCCTCGGGACCATCGCTGTCGAATGGCGTGCCCGGAGGAATGGTGATGGTGCGATCGAGGAGCTCACACCATCGGCATCCGTTCTTTGCACTGGCGGCAAGGGCTGGCAACGAGGGTATTTTGTCTTTGAACGACCAGTCGAAGCTGTGCATCTTCCCCGGTTCGGGACGCACCCCTGGTTGTATGGTATTGGTGTAAGTGGCTTCCAGCGATGCGACAAACGACCTGCAGAAGGCGCAGCCCTGGTTGCAATCCATGGCAGGCGCTCTCACTGAACCGATGCGGTTTGGTCGACGATGCAAACGTGAAACTATTCTTCATCAGCCAGCAGGATCGATGATATCTACCCCGCATTTTGCGGAGCATTAGGTTGCCCGCTCCCCTCGGACTTCAGCGACCTGACGCGGCCAATAAAATCAGCATCAAGATTTCTCGGACTCGGAGATTTATAGCGGACAATACTCACATCCTGCAGCAGAAGATACCGCTGCCAAGTGCTGATCCGCGGAAGAGGATAGGATGACACAAACACCAGGACAGTACCAGCATCCAAGGCCCCAAAACACTACATCCATTGGTGTTATTTCTTCAAGCCTCCACATACTCTATAGAGCGATTTCACATATGCAAACCCTCATCCAGGGGCGTCCAGGTCCCCGCCTCAAAGTCCGCCTTCAGCCGATCCCTTGCGTCCTTCGGCGGTCTCGCAAAGTCACCCGTTTTCTCAAACCACTCCACCTCGTCAGGCGTATCATCCCGCCCAAAATACGCATTCCTGTACGGATACCGCCCAAAAGCATCCACCAAAGGTTTGTGCACGTCCATCAACATGAAAACCCAGTACGTGTAATCCTGAATTGTGACATTCTCCTTTGGCGGGCCATCCCGAATGACCCGAGGAAACCCATAGATATCGGACAGAATCTCCCCACGTCGTGCACGATACGGATCCTTTGTTCCGGTCATATCCTCGATCGTTTTACGCGTTTCCTCCGAAAACTCCAAGGAGCGCTCCTGGGTCTCGATGGAGTCCCTGTGCGTGAAGGGGACAACAAATGTCGTCCGTGCCAGGATCCAGTAGTCGAGCGTGCTACAGTCCTTCCACTGCGCCCAGGACCAGGGCTTCTGATCTTCAGGGAGGGCGTCCAGCTTCTGCGCATACTTCAAGCTGATGATGTCGAAGTAGACGTTTGTCCAGCGACAGTCCACGCCCCTGCACAGTCGTCGGGGCATTTGGTCAAGGAGGAGTTGCAACCCCATTGCCTGTCGTGCGAAATCGGGATCGGAGGGAACAGGTAGGAATGTCGTCATGTCAGGTGCGTTGTCAAGTCCCAGCCTGCTGAGTGCGACGAGGAACGGCCAGACTTGTTTCCGCACCTTGTCAGGGAGGGTAGGCGACCCCCCGCCACCGAAGCCAGTGTGAGATACCACGGTGAAATCGAGAGGTTCTGTCTCGGAAAAGGGGAAGACGATTTTTCTAACGTCGTGGAGCAAGGTCGGCGTGACCATGTTGCGGAGTTGGTCGGCCATTTTCAGTGATTGACTGATGGGAGTTGAATCTCAGAATATTCGGAATTAAGACGGGAAAGAAGTAGCAGTCAGCCAAAGGCTTCATTTAACACGGCCGAAATGAGGGGCAGGAGCAAATTAATATATTCCATGGATCGGTTTATGTCAGCAAGGTGGGATCCATCAGGATCAATCTCAGATGGTTTGTGGAGATCCCTTTGCCTTTGCACATAACGTAGCGGTTTCCTGGACAGGAAGAGATCAGCCTAGCATGTCACATCAGCGAAAAAGCCCACAATGAAAAGACAATGTAGGCTTTCTGCACTGGAACAATCGTCGCACAACTCGAGATTGGCGCTTTTGGAAGCCCTCTAATGCCCTGTTTGGCTCAGAAGACAGGGTTGCAGGAGATGAGCTCGGGCTAGGTGAGAGTTGTCTAGGAAAGGCAACTAGTGGTCCCTGAGAAGCTGGTGAGATGTGGATTCTTTCACCGGGCTGCAAGTCTTGAGGGGTTTCGACATGCCAGGAAAAGTATTGGTGGCTTCAGCCAAAACCATGACATACTACCGGATCTTTTGATCTTTCACTTTGCCGACAAGAAATCCAGGCACGCTATAACATTGACATGTGATTTGATTATATCTCGGACAACCCCTGTTGAATGTTGGCGGCACTTTCAAGGCAAGCTTGATACGATTGACTCACCCGCCAAACATTTGTGGTTTAATTTAGCAAAGCTTGAACCGCAACCCCGGTGGCGCATGTGTTGCGATTATTCGCCTTGTGTGGGGCGATTGCGTGAACGGGGTTGGAGTAGAGCAATTCCGCAACGCAAATCCAACAAACAATCCGAAGCCCGGCTAGCGCAATGGTAGCGCGTAAGACTTCTATCTCGATCAAAAACACCATGTGTTAGAGTGGCATCTTAAGGTTGCGGGTTCGACCCCCGCGTCGGGTTCTGATTTCTTTTTGGCCATTGTGGAGCCTCAATTCCGGAGCGAATCGATCCAGACATGACTCTTGCTGCCTGTGCGTTGCAGGTTGAAATTTTGCCGTGCAGCAACATCGCGAAGAGCGAAAGGACGACTCAACCACTTGGCAAATCTCGGCGCAACACATGCTATTCTAAGGCCGCGCGCCCGACTAGACATTATTAAGCCTCCAAGTTCATGTTTCGCTCATGTCTAGACACTCAGCTGCCTTGCTCGCCACACGTCCTGTCTCCCGTAAACAACCTTGCTCAATTGGAGCAGCCATGAACCTATCCCCTCTCTAGATCATGGTCGTGGTCCAGTCAACAGCCGGCCAAGGACGGAGGGATGGCATAAAATTGAGCTCGGTACGGATCACGAGGACTCCTGACTGAATCGTGATGTTTGCGTCGCACCTCCCGTGCTCAAGGACCAGAGCTGGTATCGAAATGTTTGAACTGGAAAGCTGTCTCCATCGGAAGGACTATTCGGGCCAGGAAGCATCACGGAATACACTCTGATATCATACGAGGGTTGTGTCGCTAATGTCAGTGCGAAGACCACGCCGCAGAGAAGGCGTACCTGTTGACTGGATTGGTAGTGATGCGACTTGGGTTGCAAAGGCTCAGACCAAGTCAGCCTTAGGACACGGGACTGCAACGAGAGGCTCAGTTCGACATGCCAAAAATAGATGGCATTTGACGGCACGATTGACAAACCCGCCAAGATGATGCCCTTTCCGGTAGTGCGGGAGGTGTTTGTCGGACGCGAGACGGCACGGTGAGATATCGATCCAGGCGGCGCGGGTCCCTTTTGAAAGCGTTGCCGCATCGCAATAGAGACTTGACGTGAAAAACATAACTCCTACCCAGGCGGCTCTGAACCCTCCCCCCACCCCCCTGTCCCAGCATGAAATCGTGCGGGTCAGCGAGCGAGTGGTGAAGTTCGCTGTCGTCCACATGGTCGAGAAACACAGCCAACAAGCATCTGACGGAGTGCCTCAAACCCAGAGATACCACGATACGAGTGATGGGGAAAACGCCTCTCAGGTTCCACTTTGGAGTGCATTCGTCACTGCTTTCGGAGTTTCAGGGTTCCCTTTCTGTCGTGAGAGGTGGACGGCCGCTGGCGCTCCAGGAATCAAATCCCACGTGGAGTCTCCTCAACACCTCATGCCAGTGTGTGGCGCAAACCCGGGGCCCACGCCCACCCACACGGCAGAGGTTGGTGTGTGAGCCGTGAGCTGATGGTGGGACAGCCCAATCAGCACCTCAGGAGGCAATGGCCCAGAGTCAATGACAGTTTGGGAAACAAATTGTTGGTCATCTGACACAGGCGATGTCTCTCTCCACTCACTCATTGTTTGTCGAGTCAGTGTGGGATACCGCAGCACTCAACCGGGCATGAGCTGACCGCTCACAACATTGAGGGATGGTCGTGGCCGATCATGGTGGCGGGCGTTGCGAATGTCATGTATCTGTGCCGCAAAAGGGTCTGTGCGAAGCGTCTGGATGTCCTTTCGATCAATGGGTTTGAGACCCAGCCACATGACTCGGTGTGCGTGCTGTCCAACGCTTTACTGTGTATGGGTGCAGCCACGCGGTTCTCAAATCCTTCAGGAAAGACGGGGGACGTGGCTGTGCGGCGGGTCATCGAATCATGGTTCGCTGCAACGCTCAGAGGAAATGCAAAACACTTGGTGTTGGCAAGCAAAATCTGCCCTGTGGGGGGGGCCGCACCAGAAGCATGGTGCGAGCGACGTTGGTTCATGCGTTGTGTGAATGTCCTCACCCAAAAGGAGTTCGGCAGTCGCGACACCCCCCCCCCCCGCCCCATTCATTGCAGGGGTGTAAAATTGACACGGCAGCGAATTGCACCCCTCGAATCACTACGACTTCCTCCGCGACCGACATGCACCTGCCTTGAACAAGCTTGCCAGATGAGCGCACCTGTTTCGTTTCTGTTCTTCCACAACACCTGCGATGCGAAATCGATTCCAACTTGCGAACCTGGAATCCCGGGCGGTCGACCAACACGGACCTCGTCGGCACAAGTCTGCCCGTCACTCCGTCCTGTGGAGACTGCAGGCGATGGGAGCCACCGGGCACTCTCTCGGGGGTTCTGCACACGCAAAGCCTGACCAGTCCTGTCGCTTCCCACAGTCCCAGACTACCGGGACACGCAAAGGGGCCTGCAGCCACCCCTGGACGCTGTGCCGTCACCGCGGAAGGGATGCCGACCCACGCACCAATCACACAGCCCATCATCGACGGAACACCTGCTATCACCAATGCCGCAGAACAGGGAGTCAAGATGTGTGTGGCTTGTCCAGTCCGCCCGTCAGCTCATTCTCGCAAGTCGTGGGGTTGATAATGCACACTCGCCCCTGAGGCCTGCGCGGAGGACCCTTCACTTCCGCCCTTTCGACTTCGAGATCGACTTCGCCCAACAAGAACAAAACCACCACGACGACAACATCATCATCCTGGGGAAACGTGAAGATGCGGCCGTCGGCAGAGGGCCTGCCACAATGATCCTCTCACGAGACTACACCGACATCTACCAAAATTCGGCCGATCTGCGGAGGAGCATCCTTGTCACATCTATTGTCACACCAGCGCTGGCAACACTGTTTGTTGGTTTGCGGCTCTACTCTGCCCGTGTTTTCTCCCGACGCATCGAAAAACACGATTGTGAGCCCAGTAGCCCTCCAGCGTAGCCTGCACGTACTAACCAGAGTAACCAGGGCTCATACTCATTGCGCTGATCTTCTCTATTCTCTACTCGATATCAACGGGCTTCCGTGCGTTTGTCCTTCAGCATCGTGAGAAGAGGAAGGGGATCGCCAACATTATGCTGACCATGACCAGAACTCAAGTATGAACTCGGGCTTCATAAATGGGAGCTCGCAAACGGGAGGGTCCAGGGCGGTTATTTCGTCGTGAGTGTCATGACCCTCCGCAACAAGCTACCCCCTATCCATATTGACCTGATCATTTAGGTCAGCTTCTTTCCCATCGCGATAACAAACAACTTCTCCATCCTCTTCACCAAGGCATCCATCTTGGCCTTCTATCTCCGATTCTCCGTCAGCAAGCGATTCAAGATCGCCGTATATTTCGTCCTGTCCATCGTCATTGCTTACAACTTGATGGGGGCGTTCGCGTTTCTCTATGCCTGCCAGCCCATGATCAGAACCTGGGTTCCTACCACACCGGGAACATGCATCAACGCCAACGCCTGGTTCGGGACTCTTGTTGCCTTGAACGTCCTTACCGACCTAGTTCTCCTCCTTCTTCCCATATGGTTGATCAAACCGTTGCGGGTTGGGTTTGCGCAAAAGGCAGCCATCGTGGCCATTCTCGGAACGGGAAGCTTGTACGTATCCTAGCACAAAGCGCTTCGCCCACGGTTGCTAAAATGCCACAGCGTCTTGGGTATCAGCGTGTTCAGGCTCTATCTCACGGTAGACTCTTTCTCGGACATGGACTTCCTCCACAGATATGGGGTGAACTATCTTTGGCTGTAAGACCCCGTATTGGGCATGCCTGCCTGTGCTCCTTCTAACAGTCGTTCTAGAATCGTTGAGGTCAACGTCGCCATCATTTGCGCATGCCTGCCTTGCCTCAGGACCCTTGCAGGCCGCTACATGCCCGCGCTCATGGTCACACCCAAAGCAACCCCACCGCGACTCAAGACAATACCCATCACACATCGCACAAGAGAGACTAGGACCACCGGAGCCACCGTGGAGCACATTGAGGTGGCATTGCACAAGCCTGACAACAACAAGACAATGTGGCTAGAATCGAGGGCCAGCAGTGTCTTCCTTTGCCTTGAACCAGAACGATGCGAAATGGGATCTGATCGTGCAGACAGCCCATCTGTGTACTCGTCTGTGTACTCGACCCTTACCACTCCGACGAGCCCAACCAGGCCGGAAACACCGATGAAACCACACCAATTGTACTTCAGGGAAGGGTTTGTATAATCAGGGTTCTGTTTGCTTTCGCCGGCGTTTGGGTTTGAATTTGGAGTAGTTTTTTTTTTATGATACCACGGGTACAGGGTCTTTGGATGGTTTGACTTGCGGGTTCGCGAATTCTGGGCAGGAATGGATATGTGTTATACCCGGATAGGCGTTGGATGGCCCCAAAGGCCGCTGTCTTGGATATGAACGATGCAGTGCCGGCCATCCCAACATCGACAAACCTTACTTGTATGAGAACACGAAGTAGGAGCTGACGCACATTACTCGTTGTGGTAATAGCATTTCCGCTTGACCTTAATTGTAAAATATCAAGCACCTTACCTCAATACTCTCTCTCCCCTTTGTCCCCGTGGGCGTCTGCGGATCTATAAACGCTGTGTGCGGTGTCAAGGCTGCAACACCCTCCTTACCCCCTTTCTGACCCTCCGCACGGCTGTCAAAACACTTGATAAACAGCGCCTCCTCCGGCGTCATGTCCTTGACATAATAAAACTTGTGCTTCTCGCTCGGCACAACCCCGTACGTCTCCCCCTTGATTTCATACCCATTCGTGGACTTCAGCGTCTCTGGGTCAGGCAACGCCTCCTTCCCGCGATCATCCCCGTCATCCTCCCCGTCCTTACGCTTCGGATAGAGCAAATCCACTGCGATGAGATCCTTCGGCTCGGTAGTCCGCCAATCCACCAAAGCTAGGGGAAAATCCGTCGCGGGATGGCTAATGGGTCGCCACACGTTGATGATTTGGTATCGACCTTTTAGCAGCTCTTCGGCTTCCTCTGCGTCGGTTACATGTCTGCGCACGCGAGTCTCGGCGGCCTTGGGTGTCTGGTCGACATGCACGGATTGGACGGGTTGTCGAGGAGCGGACGGGTCGTGTTTGCGGATGGTGTGGTCGAAGAAGACAATCCTTCGGATGGAAGGGAGCTTGGCGCGCAGGAGGGATTCCACTTCGGGGTAGTACGTGGAGCGGACGGAGGCGTCGGAGGTGAAGTCGGTGGTGGCGGTGGTGGGATGGTGGTGCAGGGCGAAGCCGGTGATGTCGGTTCCGATGGAAGCGGGGGGTAGGGACCGGATGTCGGTCACGGGGAGGGTGCGCGAGGTTTGGTCGTACGAGGTGGAGTTGACGTCGACTTTGGCCCACGGTTTGATAAAAGGGACGGTGGAGTTGATGATGGTCTCTGGATCGAGGTAGCGGAAAGACCCTGTAGTCGTCATGGTGCCTGTTAAAGATGGTGAAGTCTGATGTTGGGTTCTGATTGACGCTGGACGCGATGCTTCCCAGGAAAATGATGTCACAATGGACGTATGCGGGGACAAGGACTGTGCAGCAGGAAACCCTGGGGCCGGGCCGGCATCGGGGTTATATACCGGCAATTCCATTACTAATGGCGGATTACCAATTCTGTCCTAGGAAAATTCATACTCCACAGCAGACAGAGCAGCCCGCTGCAGAGTTAGGCATTGTAATCAGAACGGGTCAGAGGAAGGGCGTGTTAGCTATAACAAGAATCGAAGACAGAGGCATCGGAAACCCAACAGGGAAAACGAGCCATCAGTTTCTGGGCATCAACATCACAAAATCTTGAAACCCAGGCTCAACCTGGGGGTAACAATGCGCGATATTCACCCAAGCAATGTCTGGTCTCGCCAGCATGCTTCAAGTCAAGGGTCCAAGCCATCCGTTTGACACCAGGCCTACGGATGCCGTGGAGTTTGCTTCTCAGCTCCTGTTTGCGATCACCACATTGATAGCCATTCCTACAAGCATAAGTATTATCTAGAAAACACCGTCCAAGCCCCCCCCCCCCCCCCCAACATCCCGATGCAAATACCCATCAACTATCAAAAATAGGCCCCAATGCAGGCACGCCGCGAGACTCCAGGTCAAACACCAAACTCCTTGTCATCTTGACATTGCTGATCACAGCCACGGCCTCAGCCCCAAACTCCTTGTACATGTTGTAGACAATCGGCAGCATATCCACCCGTCCCGTTACAGTCGAATCCAAAATCACGGGGTTTGGGTCCATCCTCTTGATCAGATTCAATGTCCTGGCACCGTACGTCTGCAACGGTGCCTTTGTCTGCCAAATGACCCTCATTTCGGGGCGATTCTCGTCGTCGATGAAGGAGAGACATGGCCCGATGCCTGAGCCCGTGGTGACAATGACGATTCTTGGGAACATTCGCAAGACGTACCCGAATCCGTAGACCGGCATGCCACGTACCCAAAGATGCGTGGGTTGATCATTGATCGCACCACGTGTCCAGTCTCCGGCCTTGGATACAAGGCATGAGAATTTGCTGCCCGGGGTGTCGAACCGATCCGTGAAGCTTGCGAAGGAGTGCCAGTCCCGGAGGGGGTGTTTAGCGATCGAGATACCCTGCCCAAAGTGCACGTTGGTGTGGTTGAAGTGGAGGCGCACGGCGTGAGGAGACAGCGGTTCCGGCACGACGGGCACGCGACGGAGGAGGAGCCACGGGTGGAGGGTAGCAAGGGTGAGAACGAGAAGAATCCAGAAAGCGGGAAGATGCACGAGGAAGGACGACATGGATGGTTCCTGTGATGCGAGGAGGAATACCAGGACCCAGAAAAGGACGAGGATGACCCAATTGGAGAAGCGGTGAGTCAGCTCGAACCAGTCGTGGCGTTTAAAGCGGAAGGCCGGGTATGCGACGACGACGATAGCGAGAAGGAAGAACAAGACGAGCCAAATGAGAACGAGGGCGGCAGTTTGGAGGGGGGATGGCGTGTACTGGTGAGTGTAGAGGCCGGCGAAGCCAATGTACCAGAAGCAGGAGGCGACGCCGGTGCCGCTGTGGACGCCGCCAATGTGGAAGAGTTTGCAGGCAAGACGACGGAGCCTTACTGGGGCGGTGCGCGGGATAGCGCAGATGGAGAGGAACAGGGCATTGATAACGAGCGGCTGGCGGCAGAGCCCACAGATCGCGATGTTGACAGCGGCGGCGTTGACGAGGTCCAGCGCTGCGGCGCCTTTGACCATGAGGACGACAAATGCGACGGCATTGCCGATGAACGCGATGCTGAAAAGGCGGCGATAGACGTTGAGAGCCGCGTAGCGGAAGAAGCTAAGGTGCTTTTGCGTGAGCTCGTCGAGGCCGTACTCGAGTGCATCGTGGTCGTTCCCGTCGGCGGTCGCATGCTGGGCCTCGAGGTCGGCAACTGTTGACGAGTACCTGTGTTGCTTCTCCAAAACCGTGGAGCCTGAGATGGAATGCAGCGACGAGCGAGCGAGTGTTGGTGCCGGCCTCCCTTCAACGGTTGCTGCCTTTTCGGTTCCTGTCGTGGTTGTTGTGTCGAGACTCACACTCCGCACCGCGATGTTGCTTGTCGGCGCTGATGGGTCCATGATGAAAAATGCTGTCGGGATTGCACTAGCGTCTCGGTCGCAATCGGGAGCTAACATCGACGCAACTTCAACAATGTGGGCAGCGACATTTAAAGGGTCTATTCCTAATGATGTATTCCTGACATGAGTTATACAATCTCCTCCAACCCGCAACTCGCCGTCCGGATCATAACTGGATGCTCCGATGTCCAAACCCCGAGTCGAAAGTGAGTCTGCTGTTTGACGATACTCCGAGCTGTCGGAGTTTCTCTTGAAAAACGGTGGGGCGTGATGCTAAGCGAAAAGATAGTCCGAACCAATCAGCGCAGTTTGCACCCACGCTCCAAGGCCCTGCACGCCCCAACACATCAACTGATGCTTCTTCACACAGCATCCAACTCCATGTCGACAGCAACACTTGACTACCGTGGTGTAAAATTGCTCAAAACGTGGTAATGGGGTTTGAACTGGTTGATTGAAGGAGCAAGAGAGCTGGAATGCAGAGGAAGGCGAAGCTCGGGTTATTTCCAGAGGGGGAGGCAGAGCTTCCCCCTGGCTACTGAGACCTTGGCTACTGGATGCCGAACTTTAGCAGAAATTAGCTAGCAACTGGCTCCCGATGCCAATGGTGGATCGGACGAAGGCAGATCGTAGTAGCGGACAAGGTCCAATTGCTACAAGTTTGGGAGGGGCAAGATGACTGAGTGAAGGCTAGCGCAACTCTCACGGTTCAATACACTGTCAAGCAGGTCGCAGATCCAGAGGTCTCTGACGGATGGATCTCACTGAGCGATACTCAAGAACAATGTAATTGCTAGCGTGACGAACCAAGAGGTCCCTCACTCCATCGTGGGCACGATGATGGTATCTATACTACTGGTTCTTACAAGTCCTTTGTGCTCTTTGTTCTTCCGTGTTTCCCATGATTCCGTGGAAACAGGGAAACAAGGGAAGCGCCTTTGTGTCACGACCCATGGTCGCAGGAGGGGTCGGGCCGGACCGACATAGCCCCGCAGGAAGCACAGTATGTAGCCCAGTGTATGTAAGCGACGCACACGGAGCGCTCACCCTGCTCACCCTTATCGCGGGTGATCACTGTGAGCAGCCCGTGATCGTGCTCACTCTGCTCACCCTGATCACAGGTGAGCACTGTGAGCAGAGTGAGCGAGGTACGGAGGTACCACCAGGACCCAGTAGTATAGATACCATCATCGTGCCCACGATGGAGTGAGGGACCTCTTGGTTCCTCACGCTAGCAATTACATTGTTCTTGAGCATCGAACCTCAGTGAGATCCATTCGTCAGGGACCTCTGGATCTACGATCTGCTTGACAGTGTATTGTTCCGTGAGAGTTGCGCTAGCCTTCATTCAGTCATCTTGTCTCTATCAACCTTGTAGCAATTGGGCCTTTGTCCGCTACTACGATCTGTCTTTGTCCGACCCCCTCAGTGGAGTCGGAAGCAGGCCGTAACACTTTGTTTCCGTGTTTCCCTTGCTTCCGTGGAATCACGGAAAGAAGGGAAGCAACTCTGTTCCGTGCGAATTGTGGCCTCACACGGCCTCCTTTCGCACTGTGACTCCTGCGGGGACACGTCGGTCCGGGCCGGCAGCAAGGGTGACCTGCAGGTCGTCACACCAGAACCCCTTTCTTTCTAACAAGCTCTAGGAATGATTATCTATCTATGCGATTAATGCTAAAGGGTAGCCTAAATTCTAGAATGCGGGCAAGTTAAGGCCTAAATTTAAGACCGCGGTTAGAAACTGCTAAGAGGCAACAGTGCCCTAATAGCCTGAATCCTAGACCATGGTCTTGAATTTTGGCCAGAATATACCAGTACATGCCCTGGGACGGTACACAATACCCCAGCTCCGAATTTGGGATGGTACATAATATCCTAGCTTGGAATTTAGGATGGTATAAGGTACCCTAGCTCGGAATTTGGTATAGTACATAATATATTGGAGCTAGAATCCCAATAGTAGCCTAAAACCACGCAATGGCTTTGCCACCATTCTGTACTACAAATAGGGACTCTCTGGCGAAGCCAGGGAGCGGAAGATCAAGCAATTCAATCACTCCAATTCTCACAATTTCCAGTATGCGGCGTTTTTAACACAAAGCTCAACGCCACTGTTTTGTTACGGCCTGCTTCCGACTCCACTGAGGGGGTCGGACAAAGACAGATCGTAGTAGCGGACAAAGGCCCAATTGCTACAAGGTTGATAGAGACAAGATGACTGAATGAAGGCTAGCGCAACTCTCACGGAACAATACACTGTCAAGCAGATCGTAGATCCAGAGGTCCCTGACGAATGGATCTCACTGAGGTTCGATGCTCAAGAACAATGTAATTGCTAGCGTGAGGAACCAAGAGGTCCCTCACTCCATCGTGGGCACGATGATGGTATCTATACTACTGGGTCCTGGTGGTACCTCCGTACCTCGCTCACTCTGCTCACAGTGCTCACCTGTGATCAGGGTGAGCAGAGTGAGCACGATCACGGGCTGCTCACAGTGATCACCCGCGATAAGGGTGAGCAGGGTGAGCGCTCCGTGTGCGTCGCTTACATACACTGGGCTACATACTGTGCTTCCTGCGGGGCTATGTCGGTCCGGCCCGACCCCTCCTGCGACCATGGGTCGTGACACGATTCCCCTCTTCAATCGTTCTTTTCCCACAAAGAACTCCAAAGGTAACTTCCTTCCGCGCAACCTTTCATCATGCCTGCTAACGCAATCTCGAAACAAAAGAAACCAAGATTATCATCCTCCGAACGTCGTCGCGACACCGCCCTTTTCATCTTCACATTCGGCATCGTAATGCCCGTCCGCTGCTCCCGTTGCGCGCGCCTTAACCTTGTGTGCAAGGTGGCAAGTAAGAGCGAGTCTTGTGGAAACTGCGTGGCTTCCGGTGGCCTCAGGTTTTCCTCGTGCAACGTGCACGGCAACGACCCGGCCGAGCTTCGCAAGGTTTTTGAGGAGAAGAAGCGCCTCGACGAGGAGGAACGGGCGACGCTTGCGAAGCTGCTTCAGACACAGGCGAAACTGCTGCGTCTGAAGGATCAACAGAAATCTCTGGCCGCTCGTGCAGACGAGTTGTTCGGCCACGAGATCGAGATCATGCGGGAGGAGGAGCTCCGCGCGCCCGAGGCGCCCGTCGGTCCTTCTTCTCCCGTAGTGTCGTTGGATTGGGACGCGTTCTTGAGTGGAGATCCTGCTGAGGAGTCGCCACGGCCGGCGGTGGCCACTTAAATGGGTGGATTGCAAGGTGAGTTTCAACAAATGAGATGGTCCGTTGGCGCAGTGGTCAGCGCGCCTGCTCATGGAGCGGGAGGTCGTGAGTTCGATCCTCACACGGGCTTCTAATACTTGATTTTCCAGGGGACAATCTCGCCTGGGAAGTCGGGTATTTCTTTTGCATGGCTAACAGTGCCATCATAGGGTTTTCGGTCGTTGCACCCTGGACCGCGTGGTCTTCTTTTTGGTTGCTGGTTTTGGTCGATCTGGATTTTGACGGTGGAATTCCTCAAGCTTGTCTGGGCAGTCCAAGTTTTCGATTGGTTCCCATGAGTTGTGTTCCGGTCCGTAATCGAGCCAGCTGATTAGATAATGGAGTTTTCCGTTGCGCACTTGGGAGTCCAGGACTTCTTCGACGTCGAAGTCTTCCTCGTCTGCTTCCACCTCGAGCTTTTTTTCGAGTGGGACGTTCTTTGGCGCTGGTTCGAGGAGTGAGATGTGAAAAACCTTGGTTCGGACCTTCATCGTAGCTGGTAGGTCAAGCTCGTAGTTTGAGGTGGCGACCTTCTTTGCGATTCGGAACGGTCCGAATTTTTTGAAGTCGAGTTTTCTGCTAGGTCGTTTTGAGTGCAGATTCCGCGCGAAGAGGTAGACGTGCTCTCCCTCTTGTAGATCTGGTCCCTCAGATCTCTTGTTGTCGGCGTATTTCTTCATTCTTTCGCGGGTGAATTCGAGTTCGGCTATTAGGTGCTCATGGAGCTCTTGGAGTCTGTCCGCGCGGACTGCCGCTCGTGGTGTCTTGGTCGGAGGCCCTCGCCTCAACTCCGGCTCTCGTCCGAACATCGCGAAGAATGGGGAGATGTTGGTTGATTCGACAACGGTGGTGTTGTAGGCTATTTGTGCTGTTGGGAGTAGCTCAAGCCAGTTGTCTTGTTCGAAGTTGACGTATGCTCTGAGGTAGGTTTCGAGGATTTGGTTGAGTCGTTCTGTTTGGCCGTCGGTTTGTGGGTGGTGAGCTGTCGAGAGTTTGCTGCTGACACCCATCCTCGTCATTAATCCTTGCCAGAACTTGGAGACCAAGAGTTTGTCTCTGTCGGAGATAATGCTGTCTGGCCAAAGGTGTTGTGACACGATTTCTCTTTCGAACATGTAGGCGAGTTGTTCTGCCGTTGTTGTTTTGCGGCACGGCAAGAAGTATGCCCATTTTGTCAGTCGATCGACGACTACCCAAATGGAGTCGTAGCTGACGTCTGTCGCGGGGTCCTTGGAATCTGGGATTCCGGTGATGAAGTCCATTGAGATCGAACTCCATGGTGCTGTTGGCGTTGGGAGAGGTTCGAGCAATCCGTATGGTTTGTGTCGTTTGACTTTGGTTCTGTTGCAAATGTCGCAATTGTCGACCACTTCCTTCACCAATTCCTTTATTCCTGGGAAGGCGTAGCCCTGCTGGGCTTGTGCAAGTGTTTTTGCCCTCCCCATGTGTCCACCGATTCTTGCCTCGTGGATTTGTTGGATGTACCGGTGTCGTTTTTCACGGCCGTGGATATATGGCTTGTCGTTGTACCACAAGGTGTCGTTTTGGTCGTCTCCTCCTGTGACCTTTTTGTCGACCTGCCAGACACTGTTGTGGTGCTGGCATCTTGAAGGGATGCTGTCGTGTGAGCAATCTTGGCAGGGGCGTCTTTCTTTCTTTCCACACTGGTCGCATGCCCCCTTTGTTCCTTCGTTTGGACAAGGCCCTCGAGTGAGGTCTTTTCGCCGGGCCTGGAAGTCCTCCTGTTGCCAGTTGACTTGGTACTCTTGGAGTGTTGTTTGTCGGATTCGGACGGTGTCTTCTGGCATCCAGTCTTCTGTTGTTTGTGGTGTGTGTTCGAGAGTTCCGGTGGTTGTTTCTTCGAACATTGGGAGTGGCTCGGGGTGTTCATGGGCTTGGTAGTGGTCTGCTCTTCTGCTTAAAGCGTCGGCCCTTCCGTTTTCTTTTCCTTTGACGTGGTGGATTTTGAAGTGAAACGGGGCCAAGAGTTCTGCCCATCTTGCTTGTCGGGGGGAGAGTTTTTTCGTAAGGAAGTATCTGAGGTTGTTGTGGTCGGAGAGAACTTCGACTGGTTCTTCTGTGCCCGTCAGATACGGTGCCCATTCGGCGAAGCATTGGATGATTGCCATCAGCTCTTTGTCGTGGATCGGGTATCGAAGTGCCGGTCCGCTGATTGCTTTGGACAGGAAGGCACACGGGTGATGTTTTCCGTCATCTTGTTTTTGGCTGAGGACTCCTCCTAAGGCGAATTCGGATGCGTCGGTTTCGACCCTGAAGGGTTTGGAGAAGTCTGGCATCATGAGGACTGGCGCTGTTGTGAAGGCTCGTTTTAGGTCGTCGAGTGCTTTTTGATGTCGTGTTGTCCATGTGAAGGGAACTCCCATTCCACACAGCTCGTGTAGTGGTTTGGCGATTTTTGCGAAGTTTCGTACGAAGCATCGGTAGAAGTTTGCCAGTCCAAGGAAAGACTGCACTTCTACTTGCGAGGTCGGTGTAGGCCAGTCTTCCACTGCCTTGACCTTTTCTGGTTGCATTGTGATTTCTCCGGGGGATATTCTGAATCCCAAGTAGTCAAGTTCTTGTACGTGGAACTTGCTCTTCTCCGGGTTCACCGTCAGCTTGGCTTGTTCCAAGGCTGTCAGTACTTGTCGTACATGTCGTCGATGTTCTTCGATCGTTCGAGAATAGATAAGGACGTCGTCGACGTAAACAAACACAAATTTGTCGAGGAAGGGTCTCAGTACGTGGTCGATCATGCTCTGGAACGACGCAGGAGCGTTGGTGAGTCCAAACGGCATGACTCGGTACTGATAGTGACCAAGGGGCGTACGGAACGCGGTTTTATGTTCGTCCTCCTCTTTCATGCGAATGTGGTTGAACCCCATAGGGAAGTCGAGGCTGGTGAACCAGTTGGCTCCCACTAGACGTTCCCTGATCTCGGAGATCAGTGGCAAGGGGTAACGATTCTTGATCGTATCCTCGTTGAGCGATCGGTAGTCGACGACCATGCGAAGTTTTCCGTCCTTCTTTGGGACGAACAGAACTGGGTATCCTGCTGGTGACTGGGATTCCACGATGAAGCCGTTTCGGAGGTTTTCGTTGATGTACTCTCTGAGGGCTTCTTTTTGTTTCGGGTTCATGTGGTAGGTCTTGAAGAACTTCAGCTGCGTTCCTTCTTTCAGCCTGATCTCGTGGTCCCAAGGTCCGTGTTCAGGTAGATCCTCGATCTTCTTTTTGAACAACTGGAAATGTCGATATTCCTCTGGCACGTTATTCAAGTCGGTGCCTGGTCTCGGAGAAGATTCTTCCTTCTCTCGACCGTCGTAGTCGTTGGTGAATCTGATCCATAGCATCGTCGGCTCTCGGGACTCAGTTCCTTCAGGGGGTACCCCGTGGGCAGCGTGCTCCACACCGGTCCGTTCTTCCCTGGTTTGTCGTAGTGCGCATTCTGGGCATGGGCTTGAGGCCTCGTCGTCGCGGTTCCGAATCGAGAGGTGGCCACCCTCAAAGTCCATCCATGGATTGTATTTCTTCAGCCAGGTTTCTCCGAGGATTATGTCGAATCCTTCTACCGGCGCAATCCTAAATTCGATCTCTTGCTCGTCTCCGTCCACCTTGATCAGAAGTGTCGAGACGTGCGTGATCTTGCCGTCGTTGTATAGGTATGGTGTTCCTTCTCCTGAGGAGACGGGGATTGGTTCTGGCAATTCTTCGTTGGGAAGTCTCTTTTTGTTGATGAAACGGGGATTGATGAGGTTTCCTGTGCTTCCCGTATCAATCACTGCTCGGGCTCGGAATGGTTTTCCGTAGCCGTCGGTTCCGTCGACGTTGATGACGAAATGTCGGCGGTTATTTTCCATTGTGGTCATCGCTATGACTTCTTCTTGAGGTCTTTTTGTGCGCATCCTCTGAGTGCCTCTTCTTCTTCTCAGTGCTCGCGCGAATCGTCGGTTCAAAGGTCTGCGGGCCCTCCGAAGGGCCTTGAGCCGTTTCCCAAGTCTCTTCTAGGTCGCCGCAAGTTTCGCCCGCAGAGCTCCCTCCACCAGGGTTGGCTGAGGTTGTATTGCCAGTGGCGGTGCCTGCGGTCTCGGAAATCTCGCCTTGAGTTCCAGCGGACCTCGAATGGTTCGAAATCTTGGAACTCCTTGAGGTGGCTCAGCATGACTTCTTCTTCGTGGTTGAGCGGGGTCTTTTTTGCCCTTCTCCTGCGTGCTCGGTTGCGGCTTCTTTCTTCGTGGTTTCGCCACAACTCTTCCTGGCGATGCCATCTTTCTTGCCACTGGTGTGCCTTCTCGGTTTGGTGTAAGAGACAGTGTTTCTCTGGGCAGTGGGCGATGTATCGGCCATTCCAACATTCTGGTGGCGTGGGGTTTTGAAGGGTGATCATTCCGTCGTCAGGCAGCGAGTCGACTTCGTAGAACTCTGGCTCCACGTGGTCGTAGACCGTCAGGACTTCTCTTGGTCCTTGGACTGCTGGGTATTGGACCGTTGGGAAGTGGTTGTACAGGATTTTCATTCCCCAATGTGACGGTTTTCGACAACAGTCGTGGACGCAACTAATCCACAGGATGTGTTCGTGTTCTTCGTCATGGAGAAACGCCGGCGGAGTAGTGTCTGGTAGGTGGAGGGGCAGCGGTTCTGTGGCTCGACCGATTTCTGGAGTCCACACCCGCCGAGTTTCTTCAATCATCGTCCAGTCTTCGGGGTTGATCCAGGAGGCGGTTACGACTCTGTCCCCTTTCTGTCGTAGGATATGCTCCGAATGGTTGACTTGTCGGTTGAGGAGTCTTAACAGCATGCCGTTTTCTTGCGGTTCTTGTTGGACTTGCTGAATCCTCTGTACGAGCAGGTGGTGGATTTCCTTCAGTGGTCTGGTCATCAAGGAGCGTTTGTCTTGTTCGTGTTCTTCCGCTCCCATTGTTGAGACGATGCTGTTCCTCAGCTCGTATTCTTCAGCTTCTTGTTGTTCGACCAGTTGTGATCTCATCTGGGCGTTGTCCTCCTGCTCAATCCTTGAAGGCGTTGTGATCGCAAGCCTCTGCCTGAGTCGGTCAAGGTCGACCTGCACCTCAGGGGGGGCATCACGCGTGGGCGATTCCTCAAGGAGTCGGTCTTCGTCGACCTGCACCTCCTGGGCCTCCCCACCGCCTTCGCTCGCAGTTTCCCAGTTGTCACCGTCGTGATCGAACGGGTTGTAGGGGGTGAGTCCCCTCCGGTCTCTTTGGTCGGGATTGATGTCGTCGCCGTCCGAGTCGTAGTGTTCTTGTCGGTATGACTCATCCTGGTACTCATCGTTGTCGTCATAGTCTTCCGTCGGGTCGTGGTCGTTCATCCAGTCATTATCTTCCGAGTTGACCATGCGGACGACTTCGGTTTCGGTGGTCATTCTGGTTGTTGCTTTGGGTTCAGTGACTGGTGACCAGGTGACTTGCTTCTTCTTTGGTGATCTGCATTCTCGCGCGAAGTGGCCGTTCTTGCCGCAATTGTAACATTTGCTCTGACTCTTGTCCTTAGCAGGCGGTCTGTTTGACTTCTGAGAATCGCTCCGTCCGTTAGCCCTAGCCATCCCGATGTCCATGGGTCCGGGGTGTTGCCCGTAAGAGGTACTCGGTGGGATGACTCGTCCTGATCCTTTGACCTTCTCCGTTGGCTTGGGTCGTGGCTTGTTTTGGAAGGGATGCGTGTGTCGATACCGTCCTTTCTCCTCCATGTACCGTTCGAAAAGTCGGGCGTCAATCTTGACGGCTTCGTTCGCGTAGTTGTCGAAATCGTAGCTGTAGCGGTCCAGCTTGCAGAGCTCGTCCTTGACTGAGGACTTGAGTCCTCTGTAGAATCGGTGCTTCAGGGCCGCTTCGTCCCAATTGACGCGGTACCGGTCCCGATTGAAGGCGGAGAGGTAGGCGGCTGCTGACGTGGTCTGAACGAGCCTTTCGAGGCGATCTTCGGCTTGCTTCTGCTCGTCCCTCTCTCCGTACATCTTGGTGATTTCTTCTTCGAAATTGACCCATCCTTCGTCGGCGTCGAAGATTTTTTGCGTCACGGGTCGGCGCTCGTCCGGGGCGTGGTCGAAGTAGTCGCTGACAATGCCGGTAAACCACAGTCCGGGGTCTCCTTCCATCCAGCTTGCCGCGTACAGGATCTGGGAGCTGATGTCGGAGATCCTCAAGAGGCGGAAATCGAGTTGTAGGCGAGTCAGCCATGGTGACAACTCCGCGGGTTTGCCATTGAACATAGGCGGCTTCCCCGCCTTGATCTTCGGTGGGGGAGGAGGCACCGCTGGAGGAGGAGAGGGAGGTTTGGCGCCTTTCTTGAAGGCTTCGGCGACATTCTGGCTGTACTGCTTGATGAGGTTGGCCAGTTCCTTCCGACTGGGGTTATCGTCTTCGTCGTCCGTCTCGGCCGAAGGGTTGGGGGCGTCCGGAAGGGAGGTGTCTCCATCGTTGGCGTTATTTCCGGTCGAGGGGTTGCGAGAGGTGGTTGCCACGGCGCGTGCCTGGGCAGAAGATGGAGCGGTGGGGCGTGCCGCAGCGGTGAGTGGGGCGGTAGGGGTCGACATGGTGGGGTAGGTCTGAGAGTTCAACAAACAGCGATCTTGTTCAAGACGCTAGCAATCGTGTTACGGCCTGCTTCCGACTCCACTGAGGGGGTCGGACAAAGACAGATCGTAGTAGCGGACAAAGGCCCAATTGCTACAAGGTTGATAGAGACAAGATGACTGAATGAAGGCTAGCGCAACTCTCACGGAACAATACACTGTCAAGCAGATCGTAGATCCAGAGGTCCCTGACGAATGGATCTCACTGAGGTTCGATGCTCAAGAACAATGTAATTGCTAGCGTGAGGAACCAAGAGGTCCCTCACTCCATCGTGGGCACGATGATGGTATCTATACTACTGGGTCCTGGTGGTACCTCCGTACCTCGCTCACTCTGCTCACAGTGCTCACCTGTGATCAGGGTGAGCAGAGTGAGCACGATCACGGGCTGCTCACAGTGATCACCCGCGATAAGGGTGAGCAGGGTGAGCGCTCCGTGTGCGTCGCTTACATACACTGGGCTACATACTGTGCTTCCTGCGGGGCTATGTCGGTCCGGCCCGACCCCTCCTGCGACCATGGGTCGTGACATGTTTCCATTCGCCATCACGAAAAGTCGCCTCCCCCGCCCTCTTTCTTCTTGTTTTCTTTCGCCGATGATCGAATTTATCGCTTTTTTGATTTACTAAATTGATTCTGACGATCGTTTCAACGCAGAAACCGTATTATTACCGTGCACGCCTGCGCGATTCTCTCGATCGATCGATCGTGTCGTAGACTGCCGGCCTCTGGCACTGGCAGTGGCCTCTGCCAGGTGCCAGACGCTGGATTAGTCATCGCTTGGAGCCCCTATATATAGAGAGTCTGGAAGCCGGAGGCTTCCAGGACCCTTTCCTTCCTTAGACTTATTATACTTTACCTTTTTAGCTTCCAGCTCCAGCCTTCCGCGTGACCAGTCTCTCACGCGCGTAAGGCCTTTGGCCGCGCTGCGGCCTGTGCGTAGTCACGTACGCTATCACGTGACCCACTCCCTATCGAGGCTGCATACGACAGATCGCACACGAAGTTCTTAATCACCTCGTGATTAAGATTAATTGCTGACCGAGAAAATAGCTATTTAAACCTAGTTTAAGCCCTTCGAAGTAAAAATGATGCCTCGAGATTATTAAAATACCAGGCACGTAAGCTTTAACCTTTTTATTCTAACACCCTATTAAAATGGCTGATCTTTTTAAGACTTAGGCCACCCTTCCTTCCTGTTTTGACTTTATCTTTATCTCCGATAGCAGCGATAGCGAGAGCATTAACACCACTACCTCGGCTGTTAAAAACAGCGTTTTCTCACGTCTTCGCCACGCCAGGAGCCTCTGTGATTAAGCCCACGGCTATAATAACACGGCTTCCGCTCTCGAAGATAGAAATAATTCATTACCTTCAACCAACACTTCTCTCCAATGCTTCCACACCTTTTGCATCTCAACAGATATATGTGGCGAATTGCAGTGGCTACGGTACGGAGTGATGAAGGTTATGGTACGTCGTGAGCACCTCTTAAGAATTAGCAGCGAAATCAGTTGTTTTAAAACAGGGAGGATGCATAGAGGTTAGGGTTCTGTCTTTGTATCTGTGGCGCTGCCGGATCGGATCAACCACTTTCAATGCCAAGACTTCGCTATTACCTAACTAAAATAAGTCAACTCAACTCGTGATTTTCGCAGGCCAAGCCCTACTATACAGACCTCTGTGACTTGATGGTGTGTTAGACCTAAGGGGGTGCCGGGTCCCCTGGTCACATGCCTCTACACGTGAGCCTGTCACGTGGGGCCGGGGTCATAACACCCATCAATTCGCGTGGTGATCCAGTCCACCGATTCTAAGCCTCGACGGCGCCGTGGACGCCACCGATACTGTCAAGGCCTGGATTACCCTGAGGGTGTTGACGACCTGTGAGAGATTGTACGCTTCGATCTGCTCGAGGTGCTGAAAGAGCCTGTTGAGGATGTAGTTCAACCACTGACTTCTTTCGTAGACTTTTGGACACCAGATCAGTAGGTAGCTCATGGACTTCCGATAACTCGACTGGCAGGTGAGGAAACACCGTGCGTCTGTGTTGTATTTGCGTCTTACGAACTCACAAATCCCCTTCCCGGAACAAACTTTCTGTTGCACTTCTGGCTTGGTGAGCATAAGCATGAGGGTTCTTTAACGGAAGCAAAAGAGTGGAAATGAGGTAGATTCTTGCTTGCTTTTAGAAAGTCGTTTTCCAGCGATAGATAGCTTCTATATACTGCGCGCAGAAGCTCTTGTTGTGGCCTGAAAAACAGAGATCTTGGTGGAATACCAGCGATTGGTCCGATCGCTGGAAGGGCCGATCGCTGGAATGAAGCCATTCCAGCGTTGAATTCTGTGACACTTTCGAATCCCTCACCCATATCCTCTTGTCCTAGCATCAGTCCACGCCAACCAACTATCTAGCCTGTGCTTTAAGGCATCAAGCCCTCGAGGACTGTCTCAAGGGGTTGATTGGGGATCTGTTTCAGATCTGTGTCCCATGGGAGAACTCTCTTCTTCCGGATATGTTGGAGGATGGTGCTGTCCAGCTTCCGAGCGACCTGTCGGAGAACTTTAGACTTATCAGTTCCGCGGATGGTCATGAAAATTTGCGATATCGTAGAGAGGTAAGGGATTTTGCCGCGATTTCTTGAGAGAGTATTTATTAGCTGGCACTTACGGAGAATCGAATAAGAGCCAGACTTACCCGCTTGTACCGTTAGGTAAGAACATGACGGCACCTTTGCCAAACGTGGCCACCATCGCAGCTGCAATGTGGCTAGACTTGTAGAGACTGTCGAAATTCTGCGACGTGATGTTGAGCTTCCTGCATATAACTGCCTTCGCGTGGCTGACCTTCCGTACGCCTCGGCCAGGAGGCTGGATGTAGCGGAGGATCTCTCGGCCTTCCTCATTGCCCTGGGCGATGCAGTCTTTGGTGTATTCCCAATTGGTGTTTAAGTCCACAAGGGCGAGGTGGTACTTTAAGCTCTGGATGGTGCTCATCCCACCACCACCAAACTTCAATGCGGCAATATTGCTAAAAACACGACGCAGGACGCCGGGTACATCCTCGTCATCACCGAGCAGCGTAGCTCTGATCGACAGGTTGTAGTCTTCAGCCTCAGCAACGACGTCTGCAACACGGATAAGAGCAGTTCCAACCATATCCTTGAAAAAGAGCGTGGTGATTGTATAGGCCTCTTCCTCAGTCAGAGCTTGAGGATCGCTTTTGTTTCGTTGGTTCACCATGACGACAAGGCCGGCAAGGGCGTCATATGCGGAGACGCGGAGGCGCTCAAGGTCGCTAATGGTGAAGTCGTTGCTGATGCGAAGCGTGATGCCAATTGGGGCGTTGGGGTCGTTCGTGTCCACCATCTCATCGTCGTCATCGCCGTCATCGTCGCTGTCATCCTCGTCGCTACTGCCATCGTTCTCATCGCTGGTATCGCTATCCTCAGCGCTGCTTTCCTCGTTGTCGACACCGCCAGCAGCCATCTGATCATTGTTGATGCGCAGTCCCAGAATTGCGTTTGCCATCGTTATCAACACCATATCCTGGTCAACATTCTCCCAAAGCGCCTGGTTCTGCCAAACTTGGTTGAACTGCTGGGTGAACTGCGCAAGTCAAATTTTAGCCCCTTCTGAAAGACAGCTGTGAGGGGTGGGAGAGACAAACTGCGGCCAGGACAGGCTCGTGTGACCCTGAGGCTTCAATGGTGACGGCGTCATGGTCAGGGTCGGCCGAGTCGGAGCCGGCAAACGCAGCGGACGACATGATGCTCACTGAGGCTAGCTGTTGAAAGGAATTCTGGTGCGATCGAAATGTCCGTATAATGGTTGGAAGCGTAAAGAAGAAGGCCTTTCTGTTTGTGCTGCGTGGAGAATGACAAGGAAAAGAACTCGAGCAGGTAAAGCCGGTCGATGAGTGGAAAACCGTGTGGTGGGGTTCAGGCTGCAGACCCAGGATTCTATTCAGACGGATTGAACAATAGGAAGCACGCACTGTCTCTTCGGATGAATTTAGCAATAGGAAGAGCACACTGTCTATTCAGGTGGATTAAACAATAATTAGGACGCGCGCGCTCCTCGCTCAGACCTGAAAAAACAAACACGTGTCGGTCTTTCCAAAACCCACCACGCTTCCTTTCCCTTTCCCCAAACACAACTGCAGTTCAAATCCATTTGCCCACGAAATCTTCCACACACCAACACTACACTACACAATCTCCCAGAGTCTCGCGTTAAAAAATGGCGACTTTAAACGGCATGGAAGCCAGCCTTCGCGCCGTATTGCAGACCGCCAAGAACAGCGGAATGTCCTTCCGCCGCGCAATAAAGGTTGTCAATGGCGGTGAGTGTTGTCCCACAATCTTCTGCAGCGCCAAGCTAATTTCTTCAGTCTTCGACAGCGATAAGGACAACGATGTCTTTTCAGACAAGAGGGCCAAGGGCAAGAATATCGACATCTCGTATAGTGATGATGAGGACGACGAGGAGGAGGCCGGCGATGAGGAAGAGGTCGAGGCGATTACGACCCCGGGGACTGGAAGCTCAAAGCGCAAGGCCCTGAACTTTCCCCCCGCCTCTTCAACCCCGCCCAAGAGTAAGAACATGTATATATATGAGTTCACCCAATACTTTCTTGCTAACATTCACCTGTAGAGCCGAAGCGCAAAGCTGTCGCCGAGACTCCTACGAAGACGAAGCCGAAGCGCAGAGCTGTCGCTGAGACTCCCACGAAGACGAAGCTGAAGTCGACTGCCTCAGCTGCTGGCAAAAAGCCTGCGCAGAAGGGCCCCCGCACGCAAGCTTAAAGACATTTCGGGGGTGACACACGGCGAAGGACTTGAGCATGGCACGAGAACTTGAGGACACTCTAGGGGCTACGCACGTAATTTAGTAGATGCCTAACATCACAATCTGGTGTCCATTTGTCCACCATTTCTCTCCTGGTCCATTTGTCCACCAATGCTTTATCGTTCCAAGATGCCTAATGTCTTCCGCTTGTAAATCTGCGTGATGCCGTTCCAAATGGCGGAGCTAAAGTTCTCGCATGCGCCCTCGATGGACTTCTCCACGACGCTGTCGTATGCTCACGCCGCGGAGAAGCAGCACAGCCACTGGGCTAGGCGGCCCTCGACGCCGCCATTAACGGAGCCGCATTTGTCGCGTCGGTCCAAGGCTGTGGGCTGTGCGGCTGAGACGAGGGGAAAGAGAGCACTAGCGTGTCGTGGTCCCACTCGGCTGTGGGAAGGGTAAGCATATGGCTGCTGCTGGGGTCCTGCCAGTCCAAACGCGTGTTCTTGGCCTCCATGTAGCTGATCATTGTCAGAAAGGAGGGCACGATCTACGAAATGGGTCGTGACTCTGACCTGGTCAGAGTGGCGATGAAACTGTCGATCAGCAAGTCTTTTACAACTGCCCCAAGCCAACTCTTAGGACAAGAGTTTCGGCGTATACGGGAACATTAGCATAGAGATTAGCACGAGTTATTACTATTTGCCTCGATCATGCTGTAATGATCTACTGTTGCAGCACCTCTGCATAATCCCCGCCTAGTCCTGGAAGGTTTCCCTCTGCTGCGGTATAACATCGCGCAAAACTGTCCTGAGCTCTACCTCGAGAGCTGGTTCTAGGTGTACTCTGATGGCAGGGGCGGTTTCCTCAGACAGCTGCTGCGGTCGCACGACATCAGGAGCAGTCTCATCTGACGACTCCTGTCTTCTGTTTCTTCCCCATTCTATCCAGTCACCTGCTGTACCCCTAACGTCCATGTCGCTCATATTAGTGTCGCTGTCCCCAGATGACTCTGAAAAGCCGTCTTGGTCGGTTGCTGTACTGGCTTGTGCAGACCTTCTCTTTCTTACATACAGTGGAGTTACCGCCTCTGACCCCCTGCCGCCGTATGCGTTCTCGAGTTCTGCCCCACTGCAATGCTCAGTCTTGTACTTTTTCGTGCCAGCTGGGGTTCTAGCGACTCGAATGACGTGGCGAGGCTCGCCCGCGATGACGAAGAGCTTGACCCGGAAAAGGATAGCCCAAGCGAAACGGGCGAAGAGGTAAGCCTGAGACTTAGGATGGATGGACTCAACGAGTGGTGGTATGATATGTAGGCCATAATTCCGCCGCTGACTGTGAGATAATATGTGTGACATATTGAGGAGAGGTCTGAAGGGAAGAATCCGTGGTGACCATCTTTGGAACAATGACGAACCACCGAGTGTCAAACGAGTAGTGTATGTCCTTCCGGTGAGGGAGAAGATTCGCTTTGTTATCGATATCAGGCAGTCCCACCCCATAGCGTTCCATTTCATTCTCCCTGTACCAGACTCTTTCGTCTTTTGGCACCAGATGGGCTCCCTCCACAGCGTAGCCAGCGTTGGTAATGCCGCAGTCCATGGTGACGATAGGACTGGCGTTGACAGAATGCCACCAATCAGGGATACGGCCGTGGGGGAACTCCCAGTCTTGGAAACTAGGGACGATGGGGTAAAGCGCTAAAAGGTTAGCGAAAGCTACGGAGAAGGGAGTAGAGTTTTTACCAAAGCCTTTAACGATAAAGTAGTACTCATCCTCTGTCAAGACACTATCAGGCGGTACCTGGACTTGCTGCTGACCCGCCTTATCGAGAGAGAGATAGCTGTTAGTGAAGGCATTCCCGGCGATAATCTGGCATGCCAGCAGGGCTGTTCTATGATGTACGCCATAGGTAGGAATCGATGCTGCACTATCGACGCGAGGGAGAGTTAGGAATAGGCTGTGATTGGTATAAGCAGGATGGCGAAAGCGGATATCGTCTCGAGAGACCAATTCGAGAACCGGCTTAGGGGGCCGACGCCGGGACTGGAGGGTCGGGGCTATTGTGGCCATTTTTGGAGTGCACCAATTCCGGTGGTTCTGATGGATGGCAAATTTCTGGTGAGTGCGGTTAACTGTCATGATGTCATGACCCGGCGCCACTGTTGCACGTGACGAATTTGGTGTCCACTTGGCCATCAAATCATGGAATCTCGATTCTTTTATTTGGACGACAGACAACTGGTCGGTGCCGCCGTATCACGCCTGGACAACAACTCAGCTTGCGGACTCTTGGGTACTAGCTTATTTCGCGGGATTTTGGATACCAGCTTAGCAGCTCATGGACTTCCTAACACTAGCTTCCTCCTGTATCCACCACGATGCGCTAGACATCATACTAGCTTAGGCCTTCCACCTCGGGAAACAAGGTGCCAACTGGACCGTGCTCTGGTGGAGCACAGGAGCCATTAGTCAGGTGCGCTCCGTGTGGCTCCCCACCCACAGGGAGCTTCCTTGTGTACGTAAATAGCCAGTGCTGCCCACCATTTTTCCTGCCAAAATCAAGTCACTTTGCAACTGCACTTCCGCTGCTCCATGAGCTCCTCCTTCCTCGCTCCCCAAACCGTTCCACAAGAGCTAACCAGCAGGATTTGTAGAGGAACGTGGATCTGCCTAATTTCTGCTTTCTTCATCCTACAACCATCAATCGTCCAGCTCCGAAGATCACATCTGCATCGCCCGACGATATCACCGTACGCATGGCCTATCTCCTCTACTCTGCGTCCCCTAGTTTGCTGACCTGCTGCAGATGACAGAGCGAAACCCGCTGGTCGCGGGCGGCACGCATAAGGGACTTTCCTCGCACCCCCAAACCTTCATCACCCACACCCTCCCGGCCATCTACGAGAACACCATCATCGTCGCAGCGACCCACCCCACGGTCCAAACTGGCCACCAGAAAAGAGATGGGTGGTTCCTGTCCGATTTCTACGCCTTCAACTACCTGCTGAACGGCTCTGTCGCGGACCAGACCTGGCTTACAGCTGCCAAACCAGCAAGGCTATTAGATGAGCATGGTGACTTTCTCCACGGTTCACCCAATAGAGATCGTAAGGTAGTTCTAAGCCGCGACCTCCTCAACTCGGACATCACCCCCGTCACCCTTGTCGAGCCCGCCAAGATGATCGACAGATTTCTCAGCGAGGTCAATAAAGCATCTCTCCGCGCCAAAAATAGTGGTTATCCGCTTCTTCTCATGGTTTTCTGTCATGGCATCGAAGGTCACAACCTCTGCCTCGACAATGGCACTCGACACAAAGGCATCAGTATCGTACAGCTTAAAGCAGCCCTAGAGCCGGGCGTATCGGTTACTCTGTTCACAACAGCCTGTTTCTCCGGTGGCTGGGCAGTCACCCCTGAGCTTAACATTACAACGATGGCTGCCGCAAAGCCCGACAATGAATCAATCTCGTGGCGGTTATCGAGTAGTATAGGACGAGCCTGCGGGTCTGTGTTTGCTGGAGCTACTATCTCGGCACTCTCAGACGCTTCGACGCCACTGCTTGGACAGGGAAGCAGCTCGGAAGCACCAACTGCAGGCGAGACCTGCCTCCAACCCAGGGAGCCTACCGAGATGCAGGCAGAAACGTACAATGAGTTTTGTCGTTCCATCACGGATGTTTTAGGGGTGCGGGGATTCTCTCGCCTCCTATCCGACGACTTCACATTTAGCGCTCAGGATGACAAGTGGGAGTATTCTTGGACTAGAAGATCAGGGATCCCATTAGCTCATTTCAGAGAGCGCTGGGAAAAACTGTCCACGTACCCTCACCAGCCAAACGCCGACAGCAATCAGACCACGCCTGCTGCCCATCTTACAGGCGGCGCCGACGCCAATACCGTTATCGACGAGATTACGCACGCAATGGTGCAATCACGAGTAACCAGTATGGCAAAGCTGTTTTTCGAGATTCTCTGCCCTGGCGATTGGAATAAGGGGCAGAATGTTGCCGTTGCGGGTATGCTCTTCCAATTCCTTGATAATGACCCTGACGCCCCGCCTGCGTCCGAGATTGCCGATATTATCTGCTTCAGGTGGGACACGTGTCTCCTTGTCGATGCGTTTGTCGACGATCATGGCCTGCATCGTCCGGACGGCAAGATCTGCGTCATGTGGGATTCTCAGGAGTATCCTGCAGCCATGCGAGATAAATATGGCCGAGAGGGATGGAGTGCGCGTTATTCCCCCGTGTGGCGAGCTTTGTTGGAAGGCGGCGCCATGATTCGACCAGCGGATCATCAAGGGCCAGTGTTCTATCGCCCTCTCGCATATATAGCGTCAGCTGTCGCTGAGACATATACAACCGAGGAAGAGATAAAGAGGATGGTGCGAGAGTACTGCGAGTACGTTACGAGAATCCGGAAATTCAACATCGACCGTGCTGTCGAGTCGACGGCTGTTCGGAGCAGGGGCCGTAAGTGGCTGGGATCTATCGGTAGGCGCCTCCGTCGTTCGCTGTCGCCCTCGAAGAGTCTTCGCCCTTCCAAGGTTCGTCCGAGCGTCAGCGAGACCGATAACGCTTCACCCAGAAGCTAGAAGCTTGGGAAGGCTCTGCGCACACTGCGCCCTGACTCACTGTAACTACTGTCTTGACGTCTTTAGCAACTGGAGAGCTGGAGAGCTGGATGTAGTTAAACGCCTTGGTCTACCAGAGCCACGCTTTCAATGCAAAGATTGTCTCGCTCGGGTTGCCGACGGCCGGCGTAAACGCCTTGGCTCACTGCTGATGATGGTATTAGACCGGTTGGTCTATTATGTCACGGTTCGTAAAGGACTGAAAGAGGCGTGGCGGTAGACGCCATATCTTGGCCAGAATACCCGCAACACCCGGTTCAGCTGTATGGTAGATTGGGACAGAACTGGCACCCTTCTATCTTTCCAGCTCACATCCACCGCGACATCCGCCCAGTATTCATATCAACAGTTCTAGCAGTCGAGTTCCTGGGCAGCGTGCCGGCCTCAGTCGCCGCCATCATCATTCGCACCCCTGTCGAATCATTACCACCCGGACCCCCGGGGCCGCGCTCGTAGATGACCTCTGCAAACATCCGCAGCTGCATGGGAAAGCGCGGGTCTCCATAGTGATCGATGACACCCTGCTTCTCCACCGTCTTCGCCAGGCTGTACCAATCTCCCGGCGCCGCGCGCCCCAGCTCGATGCACTTCTGCTTGTGTTCCTCGTTCCACCACGGCGGCAGCAAATTTCGCTTCCTCGGGGCTTCCACCAGTCCGAGAAACCGCTCGAACCCTGCCGCACTGTCCGCCGCGCCACCGTAGACGTTGTCCGCGTCGACAATCCCCTCAAACTTGTTCTGATCCGCCATCTTCATGCGGTACGCATCGATCAGTAGCCGGTACACGTCCTTCTCGGGCCGGTCGTGCAGCCAGGTGTCGTCGTTGAGCTTCGTAAAGGGCTTCGTGATGGGACCGTCGAGTCCCTTCGGAGGGTTGAGAGTCTGGCCGGTGTGACGCTCCGTCGTGATCCGTGGACCTGTGTCTTCGCGGGCGGGTGCGCCATCCGCACCGGTGCCGCAGACGTCCTTGTGCACCTTCAAGTGGCCCCTCTGGCACGAGCGAGAGCAGTACTCTGTCACGCCGCACTTCGGGCAGCGCCGGGCAGAGTCGGTCGGTTTCTGGCACTTCGCGCAGGCCATGGCGGAGTTCGGTTGCGAGAGGATTGGAAAGTTGACGTTCTTGAGAGGGAGAGACACGGCGCCGCCTGGGAGAAGAAAGAAGGCGCGGGATGGATGGAGAGCTCCCCTCTGTTTGTCAAGAGGTGGAAGCTGGACGACCCCTCGATGCGTCGTCATTGGCCCTCGCCCCGCAGCACCCCCCAGCAGCTGCCCATTGGTTCTCGGAGATGGAAAAGCAGAAAAAAAGCAAACATGCGGCAAATCTTATGCATGATCTTTCAGCTGGTAATCAATGGTCCGATGTCATGATGGTGATCAATGTTCGCTGACAGGACAACGAGTGTCGAGAAGCGAAGAGGGGCGGGGCAGCCCCCCTTTTCGAAGCTGAACCACAACAAGCCCCACTAGATCGCGCAACAGAGACACACTGCAACAAGATAGGAGAGCAATATGAGCACAGCTGGTTGTGGAATACGTTCTCATTGGGGTTCGAACCCCCGATACATACGACTATCCCCCATTCTTGTACCTGTAACCATACGAAGTCTCCGAATTTCGCCCCTTTACCTCGGCCTACCCTGCACAACTCTACATGATAAACATAGCGACTATGCCAACAAGACCAACAAGCAACCCATCCATTGCGGCCGTCAGCATTGGGGCGCCGGCGGAGTCCGATGCTGGCTGGGTCGGTGCAGGAGCCTTTGTCGATGTTTGAACATCAGACGCCGCAGCTCCACGAAGACTCGACGTCGCCGCCTTCGAGAGGGTGCTTGCAACATCCTCTTGGGTTTTGACCACGCTGCCAGTGCCCGACGCACTGGCGACGAGAGTTTTGGGGACGGCAGTGGTCATGGTGAGGCTCCCGCTTGTAATGGTCGAGACTTCATCCGAAATAATGGTCTTCTCTGGAACTGGGGAGGGCTCGATAGTGGTTGCGTCAGGCGGGACGGACGTGGGCAAGACTGGACCTGGCTTCAACGGAAGGATCGCGGCTGGTATTTCACACTGTCAGCGTTATATACTTCGATGATGGAAAGAGGGGATTGGTACCGTTGGAGCAAAACGCTGCACCGAAGTTGAGCACCGGAGCGATATCGTCGAGTTGGCAGGCCTGACTGGTGCAGTCACGGACACCGTAGCTGAAGTCTGGCTTGCCGCAGAAGCACTTGGGGTCTGGATAGCCGCCGACCAAGGGACATCCGAGCGATGGCGAAAGGGCGATCATGTTCCCGATGCAGATTTGCTGGAGGATGGTCAGTCCAATGGCGAGCACACAAGTCGGGGCAGCAGAAGCGTCTCACACCGCAAAGAGGGAGGTCGCCAATGTTCAGGCTCTGGGCAATCGCGCCCGCGGCGAACGAAGCAATGGTGATGTATCTCATGTTTTGGACAAGGAACGACTCTCGAGTAGTGGTATCTCGCAAGGAACGTAGCGTAAGGATCGGAGTCTGGGTAACTTTGAGTGGGATTGATGGGAAGTAAGTTGCGGAGAGGAGGACACCGGGCAAAAGGGCAGAAGGTGTAAGCAATATGGCGAGGGCTTCGGCAGATTTCCGGATGTTCCAGTAAGCCTCAATGAGGTCATCATCTGCCGCCACATTTCCTTGTGATAAGGTGAAGACAACCTGGAGGCTGTCCCTGAAACACAGACGCCCAACACATGACCCCGAGCTAAACATCCAAACCAAATCCAACTCCAGATACGCTCCACATATGCAAACACAAATACGGTCCTCGTTATATCGACAACCAGATGATGCCCAAGATTGTGCCAGAAACAAGCAAGCGCCACTCGGCACGTGCCCTGCTCCCCCAACTCCTCATTCTCTCCACCAGACGATCCCCAAGCTGTTCGATACTCTTCGCAAAGTCGTCGTAGTTGGATGCGTTCCAGTTTGCGCCACTCGCGCCAGGAACTGCCTCTCTCCCGGTGAATGCCAAGTACAACACATCTGTCCTGCTGTGGCCATTCGAACCGGTCATGCTATCACCGTAGCAAGCCGTAGCCAGCGCAAGCGACGTTTCCCCAACCATGGGATGATTGCCGTCATCGCCGTTGGTATCGCCCCAGACACCGTACACAAGCTTGTCGCCGCACACGACTGCCATGACGCTCAGGGGCTGCACCCCAGAGGACATCGGGTCAAAGGTTCGCCACCCCTCTTTGCTTCCAGTGTTACCAAACACCACATAGGGGTGTACGTATGTATTCAGGTCACTGACTCCGGCTCTGTACCTTGCGACAGTGTTCTGGAAAGCTGTCGTATCCTGCAAGTCGGGGCTTCTGTTGTAGGCACAACGGCCATCGTCTTGAGGACCGCCCTGTACGCCATCACAGTCAATGTCCATGTCTGCCAATGACCCGCCCGTCCCCTGGATGTAAACGACTTTCCCGCTGGAAAGGTGGTCCCCGCAATAAGAGAAAGCTAGGGGTAGATCGTCAGCGATATTCCAAGATTTAAGACGACCGTCTAGCTCACTGTTTGTGCCACTGCTCGTCGCCCAGAAGCCGGTCGCCAACCGGTCTGCACACGACCCCTTGTCCCTTATGCTGTTGTACAAGTCTCGGACATTTTGTGGAACATCCCTTGCCTTCGCGCCGACCACACACAGGGTGAAAACGGTGGGGAAGAAAGAGGGCCGCATCGATGTTCGCGTCCGCTCGGTGGATCGCGCTGGCGATGCGGGTAAGCTCTGTTGGCGTTTCGGCCCACGCTGGCGATGGGTCTGCACCGGCCCGGTAGGACGTTAATGATTGAGATGTGGGCGAAATGTGGCAGGCGACCGAAGAAACGAGCGAGGATGACGAGGTGGACGCCGATGTTCGGGCCGTCCGGGGAAGCTGAGCGGTTTTGGGCGGTTTGATGAGTCGTGGACTCGCGGGCGGTTTGTGGCGGGGCGAGACACTGCCCCAGAGACTCAATTCTGGTCGAATGGGCTTGGGGGTTGTGGAGACATTTCCCCCCGTGGCACAACGGCGACGACCAACTGGTTTGTCATGTTCTAAAACAGACAATTGACCAACATCGCCAAGTGTTGGCAAGACGTTTTGGGTGTGGGTTGAAGTGACAAGAAGAGCGCAAGCGGAGTGTTCGGATCCAGAATGACGTGCGCCAACCCCTCAGCACGGACCACGCTAAACTGGTGTCACAGTGCGCTGACAGTGTCCAGTATCTTCAAACACCGTGTTCTGTATTTCTGTCGACAGCAGCTCGGTTCCATCCTTCGATCCCAAAGTCCGATTTTGCCCTCAAACGTGCGCCAACCCGCGCAATGTCGTTTCTACCCGTGCCTTGGCATATGCGATCTCAATCCTTTCGTACCATCATGGATGTATATCAAAAGCCCGGCGGCCAACTGGCCACCTCTCCGCCGAGAAGAGATGCGTTTGGAGGCTCTCGCCTAGTACCGGAGCATCCCATCCAAGATCTCCCATGATGCGGCTCAGCCCACCACTCCTCATCGGCGCGTCGGCTCTCCTGGCATCAGTCTCGGGGGCGACCTTTTCTCGTGGAGATGGCACTGTTGTTAGGACCACCAATGGCATAATCCGCGGTGCGATTGACAATGCGACACCCGCTGTGCGTCAGTTCCTTGGGATTCCGTATGCAAAACCACCGATTGGCGATCTCCGTTTTGCCCCTCCACAAAAAGCACCGCCATTCGGGGATTTGAACGCCACAGAGATGCCGCCCAGTTGTATGCAGTACATCGGCGGCCTTCCAAATATCATCATAAACGACGTTCTCGAGTTCAACATCGGTGGTTCGAATGCGTCCGATCCCATCCGCGTCAGTGAGGACTGCCTGACTCTCAGCATCTGGGCTCCGAGCGATCACAAGAAGCGAGACCTCCCAGTTCTGGTCTTCTTTTACGGCGGAGCTTTCATGAATGGGGGCATCGATGTGCCGTACCAAATCCCATCACAGTGGATTCAGCGCACACAAAACCATATCGTCGTCTCCTTCAACCATCGGGGCAACATCTTCGGCTACCCCAACGCCGCGGGCCTACCCCTGGAGGAGCAAAATGTCGGATTGCTAGACCAGCGGATGGCACTCGAGTGGGTGCGCGATAACATCGCCTTGTTTGGTGGCGACCCGACACATATTGCGGCATGGGGCCAAAGCTCAGGGTCCGTTGCGATGGCATATTACACATACACGTACCTGGACGATCCCATTCTCAACAGCCTCATCATGGACTCCGGTAACGAATTCATCGACATCCTCACCAAAGACCCCGCCCATGCAAACTTCACGTTTATGGCATCCCAGTTTGGCTGCGGTGGTCTCCGCCCTGCCGAGGAGCTCGCATGCATGCGCAAGGTCGATGCGTCCTCCATAGAGGACTTCATGCGCATATACAACGATGTAGGCAAGACGCCCATTCTCACGTTCTCTCCGATCATCGACAACATCACTGTCTTCGCCGACTACGTTACCTTGGCGAAAGCCGGTAAGATTGCACGTCTACCCGTGCTTATCGGCAGCAATTCTCAGGACGGCGAAATCTTCGTTCCATACGACCCGAATGGCGTCGACAAGGCCGTTGCAGATCTCATAACAATGTCATGGTTCTTCTGCCCAAGCTACCAATCCGCCAAGGTCCGCACCGATGCCAAAACCGGGCCCGTGTATCGTTACCTGTACGCCGGAAACTTCAGCAATGCCAGTCCAAGGTCCTGGATGGGCGGCTGGCACGGAGCTGAGCTGCCCCTCGTATTTGGCACTCATCCTTTATACCGCGGCAACTCCACCGAGCTGGAGTATGCGACAAGCCATGCCATGCAGGATGCGTGGCTCGCCTTCGTGGCAACAGCCGGCCGGAAACCGTCAGTTGAGGGTTGGGATGCATGGGATGAGGTCGTAGGCGGCCGAGTGGTTGAGTTTGGAAACGGCGTCCCCGCGAGACTGATCGACACGGCAAAGATGGAGAAGGATTGTGCTCCCTTCTTGCCATCCCGCTGAGTCTCGGCTATCGCTTCGACGCTGCTGGGGAAAGTCAACGCTGGCCTGGTTGGGTAGATATTCTGGTTCAAAGGACAGCAGCGTAACCAATTTTTCCTGGGGTATCCACGGTTGTACTTACAATGCGACTGTCTCATTGGCCCCGACGGGGCTTTCGCAAGATAGCTGACGAAGCGGGGACCAGCTCCGGGAAGCGATTAAACCTGCGCATCAGAGACAAGACAGACCATACACCTTCCAATTGAGGCAAGACTTTAACTCGCACCAGAGATGACAACCGTGAGGTCGTTGACTCATAAAACGGGTGAAGTCGCACCCGAGCCGAAGGAGGAAATCGGTTGCCGATCGGCTCCGCATCTCTTGGCATAAAGAGCGAACACAACGACGTCAATGGCTTCCATGCTGGGGCGCAACACCAGGTCTCGGCATCCAACAACCCACCATCGTGTCCAGCCAACCTACCCACCAAGCACAATCTACTCACTCCTTGGTGATGGCGGACGACAAGATCTCCATCACGGCTCACTGCCTCTGCAAAGCTCACTCGTTTACCACCACCGCCCCGTCTTCCTCTCTGCCTCTTCTCGCCTCGTGCTGCCACTGCAACTCTTGCCGCCAAACTACCGGCGCACTGTATCTCCCTTGCACCGTGTGGCCCAACCAATCTGAAGACCTCTCTCAACTCAAGCGCTATCCTTTTTCTCCCAACATTGACTACTACTCCTGCCCAACCTGCTCCACCCACCTCTTCTGCAAGGGCACCGGCCCCGATGACGTCCCCGAGGTAGTCACAGGGTCTCTGGTGAACAGCCCCAACCTCATCAAGTACTCGCATCACGGCTACGTCGCCGACACCCTCGACGGCGGCGCAACTGTTTGGTTCGCGAAGGACGACTCCGGAAATCCACTTCCGAGATGGGCCGGCGGCCGCGGCAAAAGCGAGGAACTCTTCCCGACTTGGCCGAAATTCACGGCTGCAAATCTGGAGCTCAAGGCGAGACCAGAGCGCACGCCGCTGAAGTGTCACTGTGGGGGGATTGATCTGGTGGTTCACAGCGCGGCGGACTTGCAAGGGAAACCAGCCTCAGAACTGCCGTGGTATGTCGACCCGAAGACGTACCGGTATTTCGCCGCGACGGACGTGTGTGATTCCTGCCGGCTGGCATACGGGGTTGATGTGACGAATTGGACGTTTGTGCAACTGGATCACATCGAGTTTCCCGCGACTGAGGGCGGTGCAGACAGGGGGACACTTCCTGGAAGCATTGCGGAGCTGAAGCGAGCGGTAGTGGCAGAAGAAAAAGATCCGAGGCTGGGAAAGCTCGCGGTCTACCAGAGTTCTTCTGAGGTGGATCGGTACTTCTGCTCGGGATGTTCAGCGGTGGTGTTCTATGCTGTTGATGTCGAGGGGCGGAAAGACATGGTCGACGTTGCGATTGGGTTGCTGCGCCACGAGGATGGGGCGAGGGCTGAGGGACTGTTGACTTGGAATTTGGGAATCGTTGGGTGGATGGATGACACGCTTGGGGGGTACCGGGAAGGGTTGGCGAGGAGAGTTGAGCAGGATGCCGAGGAGTGGAGGATTGCACGGGGATATGCGAAAAGCTGGAGGAGGGTGATGAGGGAGGAGGCTGCGAGGACATCGTAATGTTTCCCTTCAATCATGATCTAAGTAATGCACGAATACAAAGCTGCGGCACCTGGTCTGTCTGGGATCTCGAGCACCTTTTCCATATTCTATCGTAGTGTACTACTGCGGGAAGCGTTATGTTGATTGACGGCCAGGTTGATATGGAGAACAGCAGCAAACCACCAGAGTCGAAAAATAAATGCTTTGGATGCGTCATGTTTCAATTGTGGTTGTAGGGCAAGAACCTGAAAGTCACCTGGGTTGCGTTGGGGGGTCTATCAGTCAAATTTTCATACCCCATATCACCAAGTAGGCGCTCAAACCTACAGTGTCTCGAGACAAGGTTGGCAACTTCCAAGTCAGTGATGAGGCCATGTTGAGGAAAAATCCAGTTTTTCCGGGGTGGCACCTCAGCCTTGAGAAACCTGAATGCGACTCTCTTTTTTGGCATTTTCCCTGCTATTAGCTAATGTATCGATGGCTTGAATTACTTTTTTTTGCCATTAAGGGGTAAAATGGTGGCGATGCACTCAGATCCCGATGCACCAGTAACTCGGCCGGGTGGGGCCGAGCATCCATCCGGCATCGGGGGTCCGAGCGCCAGCCCGCCTCCGGGACAGCTGCCGTGCACCGTCAAACCAACAAACCCGGCACTTTGGCGCAGTTGGCAGTAGACGCGCTTTTGGTCCTGGGGAGAAAAGCCTCGCGTTCAACTCCAAGTTGTTGCACCTTTTTTTCTGCAATCGAACTCGAGCGAATTCTCCACCTTCCGGTCGTTCCCGCCCCCCCCCAGAAACAAGCCCAGAGACACCACTTTTATCGATGCAGCCTTTCATGTCTCAGAAATTTACGGTCAATTGGGCTTGCCGTCGCCGGACAAATTGCCACATGTGCTTTGTTCCGTTGCTTTAACCCCCAATGGGAGGCATTGATCTCACCGCTGTTACTAACAGAGGATGACAGGACAGTCATCGATGCACATTGCTGCTGACGGGATCGATCTGACAATGAGATTGCTAAGTCGGTTCGTGGAGCATATTTATATCTCTTGCCGAAACGCTTATCAGCCACTATTACAACTGAAACCACGCTTGTGCAGAAAGAAACCGTCCTCAAGAAAACAGAGAGACCATCGTACCGCGGAGTCTACGTGCCTGTGACCCCTCGCAACGACCTTCAGCCAAGACCTAACCTAAACTTTGAGATTTAAAGATGCTGCACCCGACCTCCTCCGACATGGCCTCCGCATTCGACTCCACAATTCCCTACCTCTCCTCTTCCATCAGCGCTACCCACGACTTCTTCAGTGAGGGGAAACGGGCGCCCACTCGAGCACTAGATAATTCCGGTCACCGGCGATACTTTTCTCCAACATTCCGACACGCGAGGCTCTCAGGATTACGATACAAAACGCGGTGAATTTTGTGGTCTCAAAGTGTCGGTCCCAGATTTGAGACAGTGAAGAATAAAACTGGAACCATAAAAGCTAGCTGCAATACACATCAAAGATGTCTGGAGTACGTGTGGTAATATAGGCAAGACTGCAATGTGTGCCGGTCGACGGGTTGGTTGAGGAGGAATAGGGGGTCGCCTGGTGTAGGCTTTGCATGTCAAGAAAACAAGTCTTAGTTGAGGTAGGGAACGGTGCGGTTGGGGACCACATCACGCCCACTCAAAGCGCGGTATGAGGCTGCCCCTGAACTCGAGATTGTCCATCTAGGGTATTCCTATCAACAGGCCAGTGCCAGCTTCAAAAATCGTGATACAGTCTGTAGGTGAGATACAGGTTTCACCCCCTACCTAACAGAGCACATCGTAAGATATTCTTCCAAAAATCGCCAAAATTAGTGCCAAAGCCTCCAAAATCCGCCTCAGCCAGAGCGTGTAATCTCAGGGGCGCTGAAATGCCGAGACCTTGATGACAACAGATACAGCGGTGGTCAACGGCGGCGCAGCCATGGAGGTCGTCTTGTCGGATGGCCTATCCCCTTCCTCCGACACGAGTCTATCCTGACCTGGGGATCCTGTCGCATCTACTGGTACAAAAATCGTTGCAAATGGTGTTAAGGACCCCATCGCGTCACCATCCGTTCGTCCCTTATCATCTGCCATGGTGTCTGTTTCCCCATCTGTGGCCACCTGATTAAAACTCTCTGCCCCTCCGCCCAACCCACCAAACAGACCCGTCAGCGCGCCAATCAGCGGCAGGCTGAATGTCGTTGCCGTCACTGTCGTGAGATCCACGCCCGGGACCACCTGTCTCGGAGGCTCCTTGGTCGCCTGCGTAGTGTGCGTGGCCAAGGTCCCAACAAGAGTGTCCACTGGCGGCGAGTGGTAGACACCCACGGTATGTGGAGCAGGGAGAGCAGGGTCTGTGAAGACGATTTCGTACAGAACTCCAACGTGCAGAATTTTGCACATGGTGCTCCCCCCTAATTGAGCTACGTCGATGGCTGCAGATTTTGCTGTCTTGATCCAGGACATGCCCTGCTCAAGAGAGTTGGTGATGTTCGGGATCAACTTCGCCAGGGAACTGCCCGCGTGATCCAAAAACTGTGGCAAGCTTGCGACCAGCTTCTTGTTGTCCGGCACAAGCTCCAGATTTCCGCTGCTTGAAGAGGCAGGGGAGGATGGTTGCAACCAAGCGCGAAGGGAATCCTCGCAGGCTTGCTGGCTGCTGTTTGCGCCGGGGTACTGGCAGGCGAAGGTGAAGTTCCCCCACTCCTTGTTGGTCTCCCTTGAGATGAGAGGGCAAGGTGAAGGGCCGAAAGAAAGCTGAGGCTCTTTGAGCATGCCGTCGATTTCCTTCTCGACTTGGAGTGTCACGGTGAACTTGTCCCCTTCTGTGTCCCGCTTTCTCATGGATAGAATGGGTGAGCCGGTTGTGTTGTTGGGACTGGTCGGGGTCTCAGCGATGGAAGTGATTTGATCAAGGAACTTGTTGATCTCGATGGATGAGGCCGAGGTGCAGTCTGCATCGAAATGATGGAGACCGGTCTCGTCGAAGATCAGGGATTCTCCGGCCAAAGCCAGAGCAACACGACCAGCAGCCGATGCGTTGGATGAGACATCAAGCACGCACCGCTCTCCATCGATAAATGTGGCGATATACTCCGGAATCGTGGCGTTTTCGCTGAGGTAGAAGAATACCGGATTGTCGGACGTGCTGCCAGGGACCTGGTTTGAGGCCAATGCGATCACCTGGAGCGACGATGTCGGGATGGGAAGGCTGTAGCATGACGATGGTGAGCTGGCAGGCTGGATGGTGACACCGGTGAGGATGGCATTGTCGAGGACGATGCTGGTGGCAGAGGGGCAGTGGTCCATTGGCACGGTTGTTGTAGGTTCTGGCTCGGCTTCGCAAACGGTCCAGACCGTCTCTGTGACCACCGTCGTCGCCCAATACCAGGGGCTCGATTGCGCCCAAGCGATGCTGAAGAGAGCACTAATGAGCAGTGGGCTGCAACACGTCATTGCCGCGACGAATCCGCATCAAATTCCGCCCGAAGAAGCGTGGCAGCGGAGTGGTCGAGACGGTGAAAATGCTGCAGTGCATCCCATCGCGATGTTGATGTCATGCACTCTGGGGCACACTCACGCTTTCCGCAGAAAGGCGGCCATCGGCCATCGGCCACTCTGTGGTTTCCGCGGTCTGGCATGCATGGACCTGAAATCGAGAAAGAGCATCTCTCATGCGTCGGGACACGGCAGTCGACAATGGCCGCTGATGCCCTCCACCGCTGCTCGAAGTTACCTTGGTGATACTCGGGATCCGGATAGATGAGTCTTCTCGATGTTGATGAAGGGCAAACCCTTGACTCGTAAGGCCCCTTGACTAGCGCAGAAGACGAGTTGCTAGTGTCAGGTCAGCACGGAAGCCTGGGTTTGGGTCCGGGCAACATGAAGACATGAAGGACATTGAGCTCCTCCGGTCCCTCGAAATGGAGGGGACGGTGCAACGCAGCCAAACTGCTGTCTTGTAACGCTGTTGAGACCTGCTGGGATGTAGTTTGGGGCCCTCTTCTGGGCGCACAACTGATCGTGTATGGCGTCAACGTGTCATCGTACGGGGCGGATGAAGACGTTCAGGGGGCGCTGCCTTTCGTGTGATGGTATCAGTGACCGCCACGATGCATGACAGACTCGCCAGCCGCTTCCAGAGTTAGTAGGACGGAGACTTCGAACGGCCTGCGGCCGCCCCGAAGTTTACGTCCAGCTGAGCTCTCGATGTACTTATACCAGTCAGAACACGCTGCCGCTCAAGGGTAGGTAGTTGCGAAACGTGGACAGAACCCCCGACAAAGTCGTCGATAGCGGACGGCTTCCTCAAGATAATGCGCGCCCTTTTGCGCTCGGCCGCCATTTGCGCATGCCTCCTCAACGTGGCGTTGGCAGTGACACCGGTGGACGGCGAGAGCATGTCGAAGATGGTCAAGGCAGGTGGCGCAAACCTGGCGCTCGCGGCGCAGCCGATGTGGTTCTTCAGCCGGGCGAAGGGCAATCCCTCATGCTACCCGACGAGCGCAATCGATGCGCACGGGAGCCAGAAACCCGCAGCACCGCTCTGCGCCTACCCGGACACGGGATGTGGGTGCCGGCAAGCCGGAGTCAAGGTTGGGAGACCGGGCCCACGATTCCCGGTGTACTACTCGTTCAAGCAGTGCAATGAGACAGAGCTCCGCGTTGCGTACAACCTCTTCTATGAGAAGGATGGATGCAGTCCCGAAGGCTTGGCTGGGCACCCATAGTTGGTTCCCCAAACTGCGAAATCATGATCGGTGCAAGCTGACGGTTCGATGTGTCCCACAGCGACTGGGAGCGTGCCATCGTTGTCTGGGGCAAAGGGGGTGATACCAAGTGGGTGCCCTCGCAGCTGATGCTATCGCAGCATAACGGCTATCAGACCCTCAGCTGGGGCGAGATCAAGAATACGTTCAAGACGGGCGATGGGAAGCGAGCGCGTGGAGGAAAGGACGGCCATCGCAACAGAGACCACGCCAAGGTCTACGTCTCGTGGTCGAAACACGCGCAATATGACACCCGCAAGACAGGCTGGTACGATCTACTGTCGCAAGTGACGGGGCTGGCTTACCGCAGTGATGACTGGTGGTACTTTCCGGTGAAAGGTGAGCGGAACATGTGATGCTGCCTGCGTCGCGAGCAACGGCCTGCTGATTCTGTGTTCGCACAGGCGATTACGTGCTGGCGGATCCATCGACAAAAATCGGACAAAAAATCGCAGGCTTTGAGTGGGGATTCGCAGAGAGCTTTCCCGGGAAGGTTCATGAGGGATTGTGTGAGGCGACATGAGATGTTCAATGTTGATGTTGGGAAGAACAGACGAGAAAGAGCAACGATGGTGGTTGCAAGTGAGGGTCGTCAATTGCCAGCCGGGCATCTTGAGAAGCCAGCTGCCATCAGCTGACAAATTAGCGAGTGGATGCCCCACAGCCTGCATCCAAAAAGGCACAGAAATTTCCCAGCTGCGATTGAACTTTTTCTTCTCTCGATTTCCGCATCGATCCTGGCCAGGCATGCAGTCGGGGGCGAACCATCGTCGCTGTGCCGGAAAGCTGAAATGACCGCACGGCGACACCGCAGGTAGGTCATCGCAGCCTCCGACTGCCCAATGGGTCAAAATTGCATCGCAGCAACCATTCCCTGACCACTCGAGCCTCAATGGCTGCTCTGGCGAGTCTTCCTCGGAAGACCTTCTCCTCGCGACACGTCTTGTGAAGCGTTTTCGAAGGGGTCAGGGAATGGACGGGTTTGGCGCAAGCCGCTCCCGCATTGCTGCAAGAACAACACTGGACCATCATAGTCCGTGTCTGCTGTCTGCTGGAAACAGCAGTACCCTCCTACGCAGGCGTGGCTCCAAGCGCTCCAACATCATCTGATTTATACTGTGATTCGGTGTTGATGTCTATTCGGGCCCAATCGCAGCCGAATGCTCGCTCAGTCAGCGCCCGGCTCGTGGGAGGGGTTTGTCCTGCGGGGCCCGAAGCCCATCCTGGACGCCGCGTGCTACGTCATCCGGTCCAAGGGAAGCTGTCAACACCAAACTTGTAGATAAATGCCAATCTTTACGCGCGTTCAACGCTACTTTGCGATATTGACGGACCTGTTCGCTCAAGACGCGATTCTTTGCATTCCCATCACCATGGGTTCAAAAACAAACGGGCGGCATCATGGGCGCTTGAGCACCAGCGGCCCCCTGGAATGCTCCCTGAAAGGCACAGTGCTGATGAACCACCCGTCCTTCAACAAAGGGTCTGCCTTCACCAAAGAGGAGCGAAGGGAGTTTGAACTGTCCGGGTTATTACCGCCGAGCGTCCAGACCCTTGAACAGCAGGTTCAGCGGGCCTACGAGCAATATTCCAGTCGAGCAGATGACCTCGCCAAAAACACTTTCTTGACATCGATGAAGGAGCAAAATGAGGTGCTCTACTTCAAAGTAGGCTTTGACCAACGTCGCCTCGGTCCGTACTTGCGCTGGGGCCTAGGCTGACCGACGCCAGCTCATACAAGACCACCTCGAGGAGATGTTCGGCGTCGTCTACACACCTACCGAGGGTGATGCCATCGAAAATTACTCGCGTCTTTTCCGGAGACCAGCCGGTGTGTTTTTGAACATTGGCGATGCAGAGCGTGTTTCCCATGATCTAGGCCTTTGGGGAACACCAGACGACATCGATTACATTGTGGTGACTGGTTCGTTGGCCCCGTTCCGTGCCCCGAGCGCACTCGCTGACCCCAGCCAGACGGCGAAGAGATCCTCGGTATTGGTGATCAGGGTTGTGGAGGGATCTTGATCTCTGTAGCAAAGTTGGCCCTCACAACACTCTGCGCCGGGATCCATCCGAATCGTGTGTTGCCAGTTGTCCTCGACTGCGGAACTGACAATGCAAAGCTCCTCGACGACCCGCTGTACCTCGGGCTGCGACAGAAGCGAGTGCGAGGGAAGGAGTATGACGACTTTGTTGACACGTTCGTCAAGGCAGCGCGTGAACACTTCCCCCAAGCCTACATCCACTTTGAAGACTTTGGCCTGGATAACGGTGGGTGGCTTCGTTGGGAGCGCGTGCATGGCTGCGGGGATGAAGGCTGACAGCAATGTATTAGGTCGGCGCTTCTTGGAGAAATACCGGCCTCAAATTCCTTGCTTCAATGACGATGTCCAGGGCACGGGTTGTGTGACACTGGCCGCGATCATGGCCGCCATGGGCGTCACCCAGCAGAAGCTCGGTGACCTGCGTATGGTTGTCTTCGGCGCTGGGTCGGCTGGTGTTGGCATCGCGGACCAAGTACGGGATGCGATCGCAGCCGAACGAGGCGTCAGCAAGGAAGAAGCCGCGAAGCACATCTGGTATGCACTGCCTCGTGAACCCCAACTACTTTACGGCTAACACTCCCCAAGGCTTGTTGACAAGCCTGGCCTGCTCACGACAGAGGTAGAGACCATATCATCCGCGCAGAAACCGTTCGTCAAACCAAAGGAGGAATGGAACTGTCAGCAGACAGACCTCCTAGGAGTTATCCAAAAGGTCAAGCCGAACGTCCTCATCGGTACGTCCACGAAGCCGAAGGCATTTACTGAGCAAATTGTCCGGGCTATGGCCTCCCATGTCGACAGACCAATCATCATGCCGCTCTCGAACCCAACAAGACTCCACGAAGCCGTCCCTGCTGACCTGCTCGAATGGACGAGCGGAAAGGCGCTGGTTGCGACAGGCAGCCCTTTCAAGCCGGTCAAGGGACCATGGGGCGAGGGTGGCGCCGAGATCGAGATTGAAGTCGCCGAGTGCAACAACAGTGTAGTGTTCCCAGGCATTGGGCTCGGCGCGGTGCTGTCGAGGTCGAGTCGAGTGACGGACAAGATGCTGGTAGCGGCGACGAAAGGGGTGGCAGAGATGGGGCCAGCGCTCAAAGATCAGAATGCAAACGCTCCGCTGCTGCCAGGGGTGGACGTTGTCCGCGACGTGAGTGTGCGCGTCGCGCGCAAGGTCATTCAGGCTGCACGGGAAGAGGGCGTTACAACCGAGGAAAATATCCCCAGCGGCGACGAAGAACTTGACGAGTGGATTCGGGAGCAAATGTGGCAGCCAGTCTACCGAAAGCTCAAGTATGTGCCGGCAGAGGGAGCAAGTCGCGAGGCGAGGGGCGAGTTGCGCGTCGTTGGGAGCGTCAAGATGCCAGAGGAGGATTGAACAGCAGTCCTCGACACGGCCTTGATTTGGTTCTGAACGGAGGGGCATTTGGTTCACTAGCATCTCCTCTATCATCTGGCAGCAAACTCTGTTAGCGGAATCTGGGTGGTCTGCCCGATGAGTCAGCAAAATCCCTCGTGAATGAATTGAGGGGCACACGCACAAGAGGGCTGGGAGGAAATGCCCCACACCACCACCCCACCATTAGCCGCACGTGACCGCTCACAAATTGTAGGGTTTTCGATCCACACCAAAAATTATCGCGGTGCAGCTCAATTTCCAGACCGGTTTTCACAAGTCCCGAAAGTTCGACCATCTATCGCCCAGTCGCCATTTACGAACACAACCCGTCGCAATGGCCAAGATCTCGTATGTATATCCCTTGCATTCGAACGCCGCGTCGAAACTGTCGTCCTGCTGCCATTTCGAGGTGCCGCGAGCCCGCAAGAGGTGGAAGCCGATGCAATCGACGAGGAGGAACAAAACGGAGCAGCCATGCTGTTGGGCTGGGAATAAGAGGGCGATAGGCGCGGACGCCCACCAATTTGGCAGCAGCGACAACAAGCGAGACGCAATTTTCGAAAATGTCTGCTGACGGACCTTTCACAGTCGTGGTGCCCCTGGTGGCAAGCTCAAGATGACCCTGGGTCTCCCAGTGTACGTTCGAACCCGTTCCTCCGAAACACTCAGTCGCCCGGCCGATGCGACGCCATAATTGCAAATCGAGTCCGTTTGGGGGAATAGCAAGCTGACCAGGTTGGACAACAGCGGTGCCATCATGAACTGCGCAGACAACTCCGGCGCTCGTAACCTTTACATCATCTCCGTCAAGGGTATCGGTGCCCGCCTCAACAGACTTCCGGCTGGCGGTGTTGGCGACATGGTCATGGCCACTGTCAAGAAGGGCAAGCCCGAGCTCCGCAAGAAGGTCCACCCCGCCGTCATCGTCCGTCAGTCCAAGCCGTGGAAGCGCTTCGATGGTGTCTTCCTCTACTTCGAGGACAACGCTGGTGTCGTGAGTACCCCAACATTTCCCGGCAACATTGAGGAGGGCGAGCTTCTTAGGAGCGAAGAATGGAGCGTGGAGACCACTTTTCTGACCAGGTTTTCCGCAGATCGTCAACCCCAAGGGTGAGATGAAGGGCTCTGCCATCACTGGCCCCGTCGGCAAGGAGGCTGCTGAGCTCTGGCCCCGTATTGCCAGCAACTCCGGTGTTGTCATGTAAAGGGTTATGGTTTGAGGGCGAAGATGTGTCTTTTTGGCATGCGAGAACTCGAGGATCAACGATTCTGTCCACCTGGGATTCATCTTCCCAAAGACGGGAAAGATAGAAGGATGAACAGAGCCATAAAAGGGATTGGCGGGATTGGCAGGCTTTGCATTTCGGTTGCGGCGTGCTCGGGAGTCATACCATACTGCATGATATACAGGTCAATTCAGAATCGTTTCTTCGAGGCCGTCGCTGCGCCTGTATTGGGATCATGTGTTGGATACGAGTTGGAGCCCAGGCTCACTTTCGCTCCCCCCTGAGGTATCGATTGGTCTTCTCGGGTGCGTTTGTGCTAATAGCATAGGATCCCCTCGAGACGCACGACACACTGGAGCCTGCGAGAACCCAACACCACCCGCCTATGTATTATGTCGAGTGTTCACCTCGTGCCGGATCTTCCATGCCTGTCCACGCCATCGCCCGATACCGAGATCCTGGTTTACAACAAACGGCGTGCTGTCTCGTTACTTTCCAGCACCGGCCAGGTCCAGTCGGTCAAGTCCCGGAGGCGTCGTGAGAGCAAGCCGGGTGATGGTGCGCTATCTTGGCTAAGGGGTTCGGCCGAGCGGACAGGGTGACCTTCGGCTTCGCGATGGATGTTTGCGGCAACACGAGTCTCTTCGGTGCATGCAATTGGGAATGGCCAGTCAGCCAACAGCATTTTGTCGCCAAAACAGCAGTGTTCATCGAGTCAGGCCCCTTGGTTTCTGTCTCCTGACGCCGTGGACCACAGCACCCATTCTGTCCAACTCGGTCATCTGTCGACGGCACGTCAACCTCCTTGCAAGCGCATCGCCAATCGCAAGCGTGTTGCGGACCGGGAGGTTAGACAGATACGATACGGGTCCCGTAGGACTCTAGAACAAGGTGTCGGTTTACTTGGACAACCCAATGCTCCGGCGATGCTTTGCGGTAGTGTCAGTCTCATGAACAACTCAATCCGTGTTGCATCCCTGCTCAAGCAGCCATCCCAACGGTTTACGATACAGCGGTGTCCGCCTTCGACATAGAGTTCCTAATCATCCTCGGTGTAGGAGCTCGGCTTCTCAAGCAACCTCCTGGCGTCTTCCGTCTCGACGATCCGCGCGAAGTCTGGGGACAAGGGCTCAGCGATCCGGCCTTGGGCGAAGTTCATCAAACTTCCGGTTCTTCATTCCATGCGTTGATGTTCTCCATCAGAGTGCCGTAGCCCCTGACAAGCTTGGCCATGTTTGGACGACATCCAGGGGCAAGGGAGGCCTGAACCGGCATGCATGTCGACATCGTCAGTCCGGATTCTGCTGCTGGCCAAAGGGTCGGCGACACGAAGGTTCATTGTTCTCTTGGAAGCGCCGAGCCCTATCCCAAGTCGGTCAGCCCTCCGAAATGCCATCTCCAACCCCTCTTCCCGGAACGTGAGCACAGGCAACCGACAACCCCCCGGGTTACCCAAGTCCATCAACCCAGCGCCGTGTCCCGCACACCGGCAGTCGCCCCGGTAGTCAAAATGCGGGCGTCTGCAACACGTCATCCCAATGGCCCCGGCCTATAAGTTGGGCGGCTTTCCCACCCGCGAACTTAGCCGCTCGTTTGGGGATGACGCGTTTCGACCAACCACTGCTGTGTTCCCCCAGAACTACTCAGAGATTGGAAATGCCAAGATCGCTTAGGGTAGCTGCGAAGGGACGCTCCGCGTGTCCCAACTATAGCCATCATCAAATTTGCGGTTGTGGGGTGAGAGTTGAGATTGCAAGCTGTTGGTCACTACCGAGACGGGTTTTGCATGCGGCGTGTATATGAAGGAGGATCGAGACGCTGCTCATCGACAGGATGGAGTTCTTTTCCCTGGTTTGTGGGAATTCTGTGTTTTTTTGGTTCAATATGGTCTCTTTCTCGATCCAGGTGCTGGTTGCGCTTCTCGGCGCTGGTGCCGCTTTGGCGATGCCGGTGGAGGAGAAGCGGCAGGATGCCGCGTGCACCGGTCCCCTTGTGCGCAAAGCTTGGTGAGCTTGTCTTGTCTTGTCTTTGAGGCTCGAGTAGGCTTGGCTAACAAATTCCGCAGGCATACGCTTACAGACACGGAAAAGAAGTCATACATCGACGCCGAGCTCTGTCTGATGAAGAAGCCCAGCGCCTCTGGCTTGCGCGGCACCCGCACGAGGTTCGATGAGTTCCAAGTGGCTCACGCCTTGAAGACGGAGATCGCCCACTTCGTCGGCCAGTTCCTCCCTTTCCACCGCCTCTTCATCTTCGCCCACGAGCAAGCCCTCCGTAAGGAGTGCGGATACACCGGCGCCCAGCCGTAAGCATCCCTCCTTCAGGTTGCCCCCGATCTCAGTCTGAGAGACTTACCCCTGACACCAACCAGATACTGGGAAGAAGGCCGCGACGCCGGCGCCTTCTCCAAATCCATCCTGCTGGATCCCGTCCTCGGATTCGGCGGCAACGGAGTCGGCCCCAACAAGTGCATCCAAGACGGCCCCTTTGCAAATTACACCAACTCGCTGGGACCGGGATATCTCGTTCAAGACCACTGCATCGACCGCGACATCAACGATCTCTTCAGCACAACCGCAGCCGCGGCCACAGTCGAGAGATGCCTCAACACCACCACTTACCTCGACTTCTGGCCATGCATTGAGAATGGCCCTCATGGTGCTGGGCACGGCGGGATCGGGGCACAGGTAACACGATGTTCTCCGTGTCCCTCATTGCAGGCAGGACGAACTGACAGAGTCCCGGTCACAGATGCTCAACCCTGTTTCTAGCCCCGGCGACCCCATCTTCTTTCTGCACCACGCCTGGCTCGATTGGCTCTGGGCAAAATGGCAGGCAAAGGATCCCAAGGCGAGGTTGACCGACATGGGCGGGAACAACAAGGGTGTGCTCGGTGGAGTCTTCGGGGGACCGAGCTCCCCGGGTTTCGGCGCCCCAGGAGGTCCGGGGGGTCCGGGTTTTCCAGGGGGTGGAGCCCCACCGCCGAATATCCCGGGGGGTTTTACGCCCGTGAATCTCACGAGGCCGAATGATGTTCCGTAAGTACACCGACCGCTGTCCTTTCCATGCGGATTGCAAGTTCTACGTGACTGACTAATCATGTTATGTTCAGTGAGCCCCTTGTCATTGGCGATCCAGGCAACACCACGACGCTGAGCCATCTGCTGTATCTATACGGGATGACGGAAAACCGGACAATCGCTGAGGTTATGGACACCAAGGGGGTGCTCTGTTATGTGTACGACTCGTGATGAGCTAGCGAGTTACTCCACCTGCCCCTGAGATGGACCGGTGTCTCAAGCGAAAAAGGCATTAAAGAAAATATTTTGACCGTGATGTGTCACCTTGACGGCTCTCGACCTGGTTCGACTCGTTTACATCAAGACAAAGATTCACTGGCAATTTGAAACAATCTAATTGCAGTCGTCTTTCCACCCTGAAAGACTTTCAAGAAAAACGAGAATGCTCAACAAAGAAAAGGCACCACACGATTGTTTGATGGAGCTATTGCCCGATGAGAAAATGCGTTCCATAAAGGCAGCCAGGGGAAAACAAGACCCCGGCACGAAAACCATAACCATTATATCTCCACGCATCCACCCCAGAGCGCTGGATCTGTTCGTCTGTGTAATCCAAAACTCGCACATTTGTCAAATTCACCCCCAAAACAGCAACCACCAATACTCTTGACAAACACAACCAACATGGACACCAGCAAAAGCCCAACAGTGTCGCGGCCCTCGTCAATCCTAGCAGGTCTTCTGCTGGCCATCATCGTCACTCTCTTCGCCATATCCGAAACAAACTCCACCTCTGCAACCAATACCACCGGGTATGGAAGCAGCCTTTGGGACGAGGCTAGCAAGTCAGCTTACCTCGCGCTCATGATCCTGGTAAGCCCAATAGCTTTGCACACTGTCGTATTCATGTACCTCTTCAGCGCGGTCGTGAACGGTGCCTTTACCCTTATCAATGGGGTGTTAGAAAACATTGTGACGATCATAGCACTGGTCATGATGATGGTCGGACTCTTCCTAGTTGTTACCGCTCATGAGCCCAAGCAAATGCCCAAGGGGTCGATGAAGCCAAAGAAAGGCAAGGATCTTCCGGGCGGAGGATCATTTGCGAAGGACGAAGAGGCACTTGATGCGGCCCTAGACTCGGATACCGACACTGATGTGTCTGTTGCGGACTTGGAGGTGAAGAGAGCCGCACCCAAGAAGAGCACCGTCAACAGCAAGCCGAAGCACAATGATCCCATGCTGGATAAGGTAACCCGAAAACTCGAGAAGGCCTTTTTGAATCCTGACCTCGCGAGGGAAGCGTATGAGTTTGCCGTGCTCAACGGCTACGAGTACCTGTTTGAACTTCCCGAAGACGATGAGCAGGAGGAAAAGGGCGAAAACGAGGACAGAAACGAGAAAGAAAAAGCAGAAGAGCCAAGGAAAGCCCCAGAGGAGGAGTTCGACCCCAAACAGGCCGAGGAAGCCCTAAACCGCGCAATCGCCGGCCTTCCCCTGACTGGTAAACACCTCACCCCTCCGACTTCACCAAAGAAATCCAACCCCCCATCCGAGTCTAAGCACAACGAAGAGGCCGCAACGCCAAAATCCCAAGCCTCGACCAACAGCTCCGAAGTCGACAGGCTACTCAGCCAACTCCGGGCAGGAATCCGCCGCTTCCGCGAAGAAGCAGACCGGCCGCGTCCCCCGCCTGAGAATCTGAACACCACATGCAGTAGATGTTCAAGCAACTCCCCGGACAGCCAGTCTTCGTGGGAGTCCCTTATTTCCCTGAGCCCCGAAGAGAGGATTCAAGCTGAGGAGCTTCGCGAGCAGCTGCATCGTGTTCTTCGCAATGCCAAATACAGCGGATATTACTCTGAGGAGCGTCAGACGGGGCCGGAGAAGGACGTCCGGACTCCGCCGGGAACTCAAGGAGTTTCCGAGGCAGTGTCAGGATTGGGTTCAGAGGAATGGAAACTCAGGTGCGCGGAGGAGGCCCTGGAGAGCCAAGCTGGGTCAGAATTGGGCCTCGGCCCAGGTGAGTGGGAGTTCAGACATGATGATGAACAATCGCAGTGGCTCTCATCCCAAGAATCTGACCAAGGAGGCTCCAACTCGGGCGAGGTCAATCCTGAAGGGGATGCTGAAGACAGCGTTGATCCTGATTGCGACTCGGGGGAAGAGACTACCCCTTCAGAAAGGGCAAGATTGATTCGTGCAATGAACGATCAGCTTGGGGAAACCTATTAAGGGGTGTTGGCGCAGGCGTCAAACCCCTTTGATAGTTGTTGAGGCATTTCAAGATCTAGATGAAGAACTTGCTTCAGTAGGGAGAAATGGTAAATAGACAAATACGTTCAAGTATTCAAGCAAAGCATAAAATAGTGATAAAAAAGCTTGTGGTGTATTGGATGGAAGTGATGCAATGATACAATTATCTAACAGATCCTTCAGGGCAACCCCCTAACCCATGTCCAATGCTCCGCCGCTCAGAACCGTACACTCATACGTCAAAGATGGTAAAAATATGCATTAAGAAGTGAATATCGCCCGGCCTGAATACAGGCGAATGTGATGTCGACATCGTTGTCGAATGGTGAAAAGCGAATGTCAACCCCAGAGGACTCACTGCACCGATTTCGTGCCAGCGCCACCGCCAACCGGGAACCCGCAGCCCTGCTTTCCATTCTGGAAGTTGGCGAGGGGACCAGAGCAGATCCCAAAGAACTTTGCGCCTGTGTTCACGACAGCGCAGCACCCGGAAGCGCAGTCCGCATCGCTGTTGCATCCACCGGTGATGAACTGGCCGCCGGCTCCGTTGCCGACGTTCTTGGCCCCGTTCGGGTCGGGCGTAAGACCACTGTCGATGATGTCCAGACCAACAGGAGCTTCGATTGGCACGACGACATTGTTGGGCGGGCTGGTTGGTGCTGGGGTGGGCGCGGGAGTTGGATTCTGGTTCTTGTTGCCGTTGTTGGCACCACCACCGCCGCCGCCTCCGCTGGAGGAAAAGCCACAACCTTGCTTTCCTTGGGCGTTACCCACAGCCGGACCAGAGCAGATGCCGATGGTTGTACCGCCCTGGGGAAGAGTAGCGCAGCAACCCGAGGCACAGTCGGCATTGCTGAGGCATTGTCCGGTGATGAACTGACCGCCGGCTCCGTTCCCAACGTTCTTTGCGCCGCTCGGGTCAACAGAAAGTCGGGGTGCCAGGGCAGGGACAGCCTGAACAGCGGCGATCGACAGAGCGAATGTGGTAAGGATGGTGGCGAGTTGAACCATGTTGCCGGCTTGAATATATCAGACCGGACCGGACGAAAGGAATGAGAGGTCGGCTAGCGACTATCGCTTGCTTGATACGCAAAGAATGAACGGATTAACCGAAAAGAGGACACCAGGTCCTAAGAAGCGGAAAAAGATCGACGCAAGGGAAAGGGTGATGATTGCTGGTAGTAATGCAAAGGGCAAGACTCCAAACATCGGAGGAACTCGATGTTCTTATAAGATAGCAGAACATGACAACCCAGAACCCGACATCAGCCCGGAGGCTCGACCTCCACCGTCTGTTCGCCATGCAGGCAGGCACCGACATTACCAAGCTTCTGGGCAAAAGGGAAAAAACAACATGCCTGCTCCCCCCTTGGGAGCTGCAGTGGAAAAGGTCCGACTGTTTCGGCGTTCTAGGCGGTTGGCATCCCAGTGTGTTGCGTTAGTGATTTGTGCGGGAACTGCGCGAAAGCGCTAATAGCAAAAAGGGGTACACTAACATGTTTGGGCCCGCTCCCCCTTGTCGCAACGTCGTCTGAGCGTGTGGGGAAGGGCGAGGGGTGCATCCCGACAAAAACTTGAGGTGGAAACCATCTTGAATCAACGAGCCGCGTAAAAATTGTCAGAATCCTCCGGTGGGCTGATCGACAAGAGCATCTATTGGGGAGATTCCCTGAAGCTGCGACGACGCCGCCATCGGCGCATTGCGTCGTTGGCGCTGTGCCCTGCTGGAGCTGGAGCTGAGGTTGGTTGCCCTGATGGCCGCTGCGACAGCGACCGTCGCTCACCGCTCAGGAACACACAAATAACGAAGAGGTCGCGGAGACAACCGCATAGAAACGAGATTATGCGTTGCGCATCGCGACCCGAAGTCGAGACCGTCTGAAGGCCAACCAGACCGACGTGTCCGGGCGCAAGGGTGTCATTGTTTGAGGTTGTTTTTCAGACGGATTTTGGCGGCGAATAAGAGCGGGGCGACAGGGGTGCGGGGATCGGTGGGGCTCGATCTGCGACAAGCTCTTGGATCGACAGGGCATCAGCCGCTGTCTTGGGGATTCGATGACAGGGAACTTTTGACTTCACCTCTGGCTTTGTTGCTTCGGTCAGGATTGGGATTTTGAAGCTCGGTTGTTTTCAATGAAGTCTAGGCCTGAGTACAGGCCACATGTGAAGGGCTCTCGGTCACAGTGGAGCAAGGGACGAAGACGGGACCCCAAGCGCGACCCAATTGTGCATAGAGCTCGGAGCACCTGACATCAGAGGGGGCCATAAGCGCGCGATGGGAGCGGCAAAGCATGCAGCATCATGAGGCTGCATTCCGGAGATGAGATAGAATTCTCGTTCCCGGAATGCTGATGTCTTCCGACCTCATCTTGGTCACTCGCAACGTCAACGATCGAGATGATGCGGAGGATTCGCGAAATCTTAAGGCTTGGCGTTATGCTTCGGAGGGTTTTGGTGCGCCGACTCCACTGGCGCGGGGTATCAAGATGCGGGAAAACGAGCGTGCCAGGTACCATCGGGGCAAGGTTCCTCAAACCACATGGATGGAATCATTCCTTTTCCATCGTCTCATACATCTCACAGAAATCCTACAGACAGAAATGGCACACAGGCCAGTCGCTAGGGTTCCGACTCTAGTTCGGGCCGCAGCCCAGGGGCCCGCAGCAAAATCTCTTGGCGCTGGTGCCCCTATCCGAGCTTTCTCGAACACCCACCCCATTCCCCCTGTTTCTTGTGACCCTGAATAGCGGCCGCCTTCATTCATGCGCTCTTCCGGACTCGCCACAGCCATGCAGCATGCGATAAAGCTCACGGTCGAACACGAGAATGAAACGATTTTGACTACAGAGTTCTAACCGACCTTCTGGACGGGAAGGTCGTCTGAGATTCCCTGTTCAAATCTCCTACATGCCGCGAGACCGAGGCTAAACTGGTTACTGGAGGTCCACATCACAGCCTTGCCTTCCCGATATGTAAGTCATCCCAGTCTTGCCGAGTAAACGGGACGTAGGTGATACCCTTTCCCTGGCTCTCAATCCAAAATACCTTGTCTTCAGGCTTGACCTTGTCGGGGTCGATGCCCTCCTTCTTAAGCGGCATTTTATTCTGCTTGTTGTTGTGTGTCGCCGAGGGCTCTTTGACATGGCGCAAAAACAAGGGAACGGCGTAACGAGGGAGGTGTGAACGTGCATGCCTAGGTCTGTCAGTGCTATTTCCTCTAAATCAATTGGATGGAATTGCGACTTGCCTCAAGAAATCTTGATGATCGAACGTTTTCTTCAGCGCTGGGTCAATGTAGACTGCTGCCGCACCTGCTTTGCCGTCGTGGCCAGGTACTTGAACCCCGTAGACGTTGGCATCCAGCACGCCTGGGTATTTGCCCAGAACCTCCGAAACCTCGGCGGTTGATACGTTTTCCCCTTTCCATCGGAAGGTATCGCCCAATCTGGGAAGCCCATCTGGTTAGTAAAACCATCGCAAACAAGGGCACTGTGGGCGTCAACGTACCTGTCAAGGAAGTACCATCTCCCCTCGCCGTCCCTTCTAAGGGCGTCCCCGGTGCGATAGTAGCGATCCCCCTTTTCAAACACGTTCTCCACAAACTTGCCCGCAGACGCCTTTTCGTCCTTCCAGTATCCAGGAAACTGCCGCTCAAACGGCACACGCACCAAAATCTCGCCCCCAACTTCATAGGGCATGCGTAAGGCAAAACCAGTGTCCGGGTCCCGTGCAATATCCCCCGTGTCAGGGTCTACCGCGACGGGCACGTAGTACTTGTGATACTTCCAGCGCTGCAAGAACCCATGATGTCCAACAGCGTGCGCTGTGTAGTCATTCCGACTCTCGTTGTCCAGCGACAGCATCCCCTCGCTGCTGTTGAAGAACTCAAACACTCGAACAATACCGAACCGCTCTGTGAAGCGATCCCAAACGTCGGGTCGTAATCCGTTGCCGTATATTGAGTGTACGTTGTGTTGACGGTCGAGTGGCGAGGGTGGCGCAGCCAGGAGATATCGTAATGTCTCTCCGACATACACAAACCAGGTGGCCCTCGAATCCCGTATGTCCTGCCAAAAGCCCGAGACGCTGAACTTGGGGGCTACGCAGACCGTATTTCCAGCCATCAGCTGGGCCATGACATTGATCCCGCCCGTTCCGTGATAATATGGCATGCACACGTAGTATCGCTCGTCTTTTCCGTCCACGGGGTTCGTTCCCGCCACTCCGCCGTACCCGTGTCCGAACGCCGCGATAACGGGAAGGGGGCAGCCCTTGGGCATTCCTGTCGTCCCGCTGGTGTAGAACAGTCCCATCGGGTCACTCGCTTTGATCCCTGCTCGATGTTCATCCCCTGGCCTTGTTGGAGGCAGGGCGTATATCGCATCCTTGACCTCCCCCAACCGCACGAACTGAGTGCCATTGGCGATACGGTCCATCTCGGGGAGCACCTCCGCCATCCGACCCATCGCGGCGTCATCGCCATCCATCAGCACCAGCTTTGCCCCACTGAGCTTCAAACAATGTACCAGCGCTCGCCCTGTCAAGTGGTAGTTGATCATCGCTGGCGCAGCGCCGATCGCCCACAGGCCAATCCACGCAAATATGAAGTCGGGCGAGTTGAGCATGAAAAAGGCCACCAGATCTCCGCGCTTAACCCCTTGGGATTGGAACCAGACGGCATACTGGTGTGCGCGCGCCATCATCTCTCGCCAGCTGTAGCATCCAGCCCGGGACCATATTGCCTCTTGATCGCCGAGTGCTGCGGTGCGCTCCTCCAGGAAGTAGTACATCGAGGTTCGGCCTTCTTTCTCGGCGCGCGCCCATTGGCGACGGATGAATCGGCGACCGAGTATCCATCGGAGGTCTTTTCCAAGGTGTAGTTTGGCGTCGAGGTACATGGTTGTGACGGCTGTAGTCGCAGCCACCGCTGCGGCGGGGAGTGCTAGGAAAGTTAGTTCCAAACCGGCGACAGCGATCCTTGCGAACGATAAGTGATACGGGCGCATACCTAGCTCCATGTTGGGGATTGTTGCTGGAATCGCAGTGCGACGTGATGGCTTCGGTGGATTTCGGACGGGGGAACAGACAGCTCACCTCAGATCGTGGAGATGACGACCCGTGGCTTTCTTATCGATTTGCGTTCCCCGCATTGGATATGCGTTTGACGTTCCCAAAATGGCCAACGAGCTCTGCCTCTGCCGGTTGAATGTAGCATCGTCCCGTGTCCGCCCCGCTTGGACCAGAAGGATCGATATCGGCAGATGCCGCCCGCCGTGCCGTGGGACACCGGAGTCAGCGGTGCTGTTCCTGAGGGGGCGTGAATGCTGGATGCAAGAAGAAGTTGCTACCACCCAACCCTTTAGGTTTGCCGTCACACTGGTCGTGGGGAACATGGCTGCCGGGATGCTGCTTGGTGTTGCGTTGTGGACAGCGCGATAACAAAGACAACAGCAAAGTGCTCCGGTGACCTTGTTACGGTCGATTGCCCTGCGATCCAGCCGCACAGTGGTGGGGTAAACCGTCAAAGAGCAGCGGGTTGGCCCGACTTGGGCAAACCGCTCGCTGCCACCGATATTCTGCGACATCCCTTTGCAAGCTGGGCAGGCAGTGCGGGGGCGGTGTGACCCAATAGGTGGGTGCATCAGCATGCAGTGCCCTGCCCTCAACTTCCCCCTTCTGCAAGTGTCACCAGCTCTACCATTCGCTTTTGTTGGCGGTTATCTTACTGTGTTAGTGAGATGATGGCCAAGACTTACGATCACCTTTGCCACCAGATCTACGACCGGATCCGCCAAAGCCTGTAGAAGAAACACGCCAAGCACGTATTTGCAACAAAGGGAACCGCAGAGAAAGCGTTCGACTGCGACAATCTGTTGTCCTTCCGCCCGTCAAATGCATCGTGCCCCCTGGCTAGACGGCAGAGGAATAGTTCAGTACTACACAGGGCGAGTTGATACACCGTGTTCACTATCATAATATTTACGACTTCCTGGCTGTCCTTGTCTTCGTTAAATCCAACATTTAAGTCTACGTTCAAGAAGGCGCCCGTCTCGTGCAATATAAAAGCGAAAAGTAGAACACTCGATGAAGTATCGAAAATTCTGTACATGAGCTTTACCCAACTAAAATACCCAACTAAAAAAATACAAGAAAAGTGTCATCGACTCCTATTACCGACTACACACCTTCGGCATCTTGCTGGTGATGGTCTCAATCTTGGGATTAATCTCCGCAAAGCTCTTGCCCATGTTTGCCTTCATGTCGGGCGACATGTCTCGCTTTGCCTTGCCCAAGGTGCGATACTTGGCTCCAGACGGGGCTCCCAAGGCGCCCATGACCATGCCGAGAATGGCCACGGGTGCCATGTCGGGATCCTCCACCGCCGTGTAGATGCCGAGAGCGCCACTTCCTGCGATCTCAGCGACGGCTATCATCCGAGCAATGCTGGCACCCAGCCGGCCCAGACCGCTAACCATACCGCCGACAAAGGGAATCAAGAAGAGGATGCCCTCGAGGATCTTGAGGATCAGGTTCTTCTTGTTTTCCTCTTGTACCTTCTTCGCCAACTCTTTCACCTCGTTCATCGAGTCGATGGCGTCCCTAAGCATGGAAACGGGGATCGACAAAACATCGACCGCGTCAGCTGGTTCCCCCTCAAAGAGGCCGAGCGCGAGTTCGGTGAATGCCACGTCGAACTCGTTCCGCACGTTGGTAAAGTTGCTCCTGGCCGCGTCGACTACATCTTTCGGGTCGGGGATCTTGACACCCTCCTTCTTGCGCGGGAAGCCGATCCACTTGTACCTTGTCGTGAGGCAGTTGCCGAGGGGGGAAGTACAGCCCTCCCTACCGATTTCTTCTTCCTTTTCCTTCCCTTCGACCCAGTCGGGGTCAATGCCGGCAGCGGAGAGCGAGTCCTCCCAGGCCTTCTTGTTGCTCACCTCGAGCCACTGTAAACCAAAACGTCGTGTAAGTAACCCTTCGCAAGAACCATGAACAAAAAACAGGGGCATGGGGATAAGCAACGTACATAAGTGTAGTCCTGAAGGTATTCGGATGGCTCATCATTGCACTTGTATTCCCAAGCGTTTTCCCTTTTGGCTCTGGAGATACCCTTGTCGGCAAAACACCTGTAGTGCGGCCAACCTGCTTTCTTCTCATCCTTGTCCCAAAGCCATTCCTCGATGCGCGCGTTGAGGGTATCGAGCATGTACTTCTCGTACGTTGGGAATAGCCCATCGTAGCCCTTGGCAGCTTCGTCGTACCCATCAAAGGCATTGTTCATCATGCCCCCGAGCATATTGACTGTCTTGGCGGCCAAGCACCAGGGGTCCTTACCCTCGGCATCGTTGGCCAGAGCCTGCAGGTCGTTGTAGTTTTTGTTGAGGACGCATTCCCGTTTCGGACCCAGGTCATAGTCGACGTCGTTGATTTGATCCTTGTCGCCGCTGTAGAGAGAGTCGGCGTTGAAGTCTTGTTGCAAGTCGATGGCCCAGTCGGTCGTGCCGAGGAAACCCAGTTTTCGGTATTCTTCCGTCCGCCGCTTCTTAGTCTCATGGTCCATGTAGGCAACCCATTCGTCCCCGTTGTAGATGACGATATCGGAGTCTGATTCCTTGTCGTAATAGGATTCATATCCCTCACCGAACCATTCAGCAGCCTTTCGAGTGGCGCGAATCTCGGCATCTGCGAGATACCCCCCTTCGCCCGTGCATTCTCCTTTCATGGCGGGGGACTGGTTTTTGTCACCGAGGAAGGTACACGTAGGACCTTTGCAACCAGACTTGGCCATCTTGAAACTTCGGCCATAGCTGGTAACCCCAACCATGATCTTGTTGGCGGGAACGCCTGCCTTTGTGACCATGGCAAGTGAGTACATCGTCTCGGTTCGGTTGACGTGTGACCGGAGACAGTTGCCTGCTGCACAGCCCTCTCTGTTGTTTCCTCGTCAGCCAAAGTTCAAGAATGAGCCCCCTACTTGCGAAGGCTACCTTAGGGTACACTTACACGGCCCATTCATTACCCACGTCCCACTGTCCATGGAGATCGTAGGTCATGTAGATGACGTAGTCCGCAACCGCCGCCATATCCTTGATGCGGAAATTCTTGAGGTACCAGAATGACGCGGGCGCAGCAAACGACACGCTCTTGTTTGGCAGCCTGCGCTTGACCATCTTGATCGTTTCAAAATAGTTGTCGCTGTCCTCGGGGAGGCCTGGATCTGAGCCCCAAATATCGGTTGCACCAGGGTACTCCCAGTCAAAGTCGACGCCGTCGATACCGGAAGTCGTGACAAAATTGACGATATTCTCAACGAACTTGAGTCGGTTGGCCGGCATTACGCCCCTTCGAATGATATGGTTGGTGCCGGGGTTATTCGAGAAGGCCCATCCGCCGAACGCAACGACGCGCTTCACGCCCTTGAGCTTGACGAACTTGTCCCACTGATCTTGCACGCCCGAAACCGAGGGCACGAAATCCTCGGTCAGGTTGGCAAAGGAAAAGTGGATATGAGTATAGCCACCGAGTTTCGAGATGTCGTTGATGTCCATGGTGAGACAGGGGCGAGTATAGGGGTTCCAGCTCTCAAAGTATCCAACCTTGGCGAAAGAAGCAGGGGGGTTTTTGTTGTTGACGACGTCCAGCCCGCAGTTGGAGATGCAACCGTTCGTACCGGGCTCCCTGGTCCCTGGCGTGTTCTTGATGCTCGTGTCGGTGCAGAACTCGGGTGTCACTCCGCAGAATCCATGTACGGAGCAGCATCTGTGTGAGAAGTCTTGGTTAGCGGCGGTTTGGCGGAGAAAGCTGGATGAAAGGAAGAAGAAAACACTTACGCATTGAGAGGACATGGATTGAGATCCTGGATCTTGGTGCCGTTGGTCGGTGCCACAGTACCCTCAACTTGTGGACCACATGAGAGCTTCTTGGTAGTAACGGGCTCGGGCAACGGAGGAGTGCCGTCGCTGAGACAGACGCGCTGCCTTTCCTGAAGCAAGTCGCAGCCCTGCCACCCCCATGTTTTGCCAACATTGAACTTATCCAGATCATCAACCGTCAAGTCGTAGGGTCCTGTGAGAGCGTTGCATCCCTGGCCGTCCGGAACAGTCACCCAGAAGCAAGAACCATCAGCGTTTTTCTTGGGCCTGAGGTCGGGCTTGGTCCCTTTTGAGCAGCAAAGTGCTTTTCCCGTAGCCAAAGTTTTGCAGAACTCATCTGAGCCGCCGTTGAACTTGTACAGTTGCGCGGGCTCGATTGCGGGTTGGCAGCGCTCCGTGGCAAACTTCCAACAGTCATCGCCATCGCGGACTCGAAGATATTTGCACGTTCCGTTAGCATTGCCTGGGGGGTCCATGTCGGGCATGGTGCCTGTCGTGCAACAGACAGGATCGCCGAGCTGATGATTTGCAAACACATGCGATTAGAAACCGAACCCAAGCCCGTGCTCTAGAAGGGAGGCGTCTCTTACCTTCAAGTTGCTGCATTTCGCCTCTAGTCCGGAGTTGAATTTGTACAGATCGCTGAGACTGATTTTCGGGTTGCAGCGTTCTTGGGCGATCTTCGTACAGGTATCACCAGACTGGATCTTGTATGCCGTGCACTCCGCCCGTGCCTCCAGAAAACTGCCGCTGGGGTGGGCTAGAGTTCCAGGGCATAGCGCCAGAAGAGCGAGAGCCACTCCAGCCGCAGCTTGTTGGGTTCTCATGTTTGACAAAAAAAAAAAGAAAGAAAAAATGAATGAACGGGTGCCGACAGACACGAAGGCAGGAGCAAACGAGAGACAGCCGGGTGCGATCTGATGAGATAGGGAAAGTACGTTCTTGGTGTTGAAGATGCGGGCCAAGCTCTTAAGAGGCTCCCGTCACTTGCAGTGATCATGGCATGCCCGGGAGCCTTTGTGCCTGAGGGAACGGAGCAGGGGATGGGACCGTTGCATTCAGGTGCTACTCAGCCTGACCCGCCCTTAGGCCGCCCAGATATATTGACTCCATTGTGTTCGTGACAAATCAAGTTATTGTGAAAGTTCGTGATCCCCACGACATGGGAACATCAACCCAGTCTCGCTGTCAGATCAAGGTTGCCTGGTAATGTCAAATGCCGGTCCAATAATATCTGGCGTGGCCGTGCATGGAAGCGCGGGCAAACCTGAGGCTTGATTTCGCCTTGACAATTTGCGGCCTCTGTCTTGAGCCATCCTGCAGGAATAAGCGGAATGAGAGAGCAGGAAACGGCGAAATTTCTGGCTGATCGCAAAGGTGCTCACTGCGACCCTGACAGGTCTTGGCAAAGGCCTGCTGCATGCCAAGAGGTCTGCCTGAGCTCGTCGGTAAGGTACCTTTGGCTAAAATGCAACACTCTCGGGGTGCGGCGCAGTGTTGTTTAGCGATAAGAGCGTATAGCACGGGAACTTCAATTTCAGTGCGAGGCGTAGCCGGGCTCGCTATTACTGTGAAGCGTGGGTGGTGCATCCTGAGGGAATCGCAATCACGGCCATACCACGGACGGTCAGTGGGCTGTCTGAATATTGATGACGCCGTTCAGGGTGAGGCAAATACGCCTAGGGTGACTTGTAATCTGGTGACATGTCGGCACTTATTATACAGGTCCATGTCCTGCTGCATGTCGGGCCAACTCAAGCTGTCACGACGGTGTTGCACCTCTTGAACCCGGCGCTTCGTCCCCGGCCAAGTTGTTTTCCATCATGAACCTCTTCGCATTGCTCTGGGCTTTGGCCTGGGCTGTTGCGAGTGTCTCGGCCTATGATCTATACGGAGGATATGAACGAATCATATACTATAACGCATACCGCAGTGGGTTGGCCGTCTTCCATCTCCCTCCACGTCCACCTTTTTGAGTCGCAAGAGGGCGAACTGACAAGTCACTGGCGTTATGTAGTGGACTGGGGCAAGACAGGAGGTGATACCAACCGAATGTCGGTCGGTAGTGGATGTGTCAGCAAAAAGGGAGCCAAAACGCCATGCGACCTCATCGAGTTTGTGGATTATATCAACGTCTGGTCGCCGTTGAACCAGGACAAGAGGCCGATTAAACTTCAAGGTTTGCCAGCCGGCTTTGATCCTCTCGATATGAAGCCGGCGCACGTCGACGCCGTAGCCAAGTCGCTCCGCAATGCCGGAGTGACGGGCGCGTATGACTGCGTCAAGGTTCACAAGGAGGTGAAAGGACGCAACGACGTTGATGGCCTTTTCGGAAAAATCGGCCAGTTTATTCAAGGCGCCCAACATGCCAACGGGGTTCCAGCCAACGCCGTCGAGAGCGCCAAGAACGCCGTGTCTGTGTGGGCCGATTTGCGCAAATGGGCACAGCAGCTCGCCTTTGCCGATTACCTCAAGAAGAAGTTCCCTGACGCTTTCAAAAACTATCAGCCCGCATTTAAGGACATCGGGGGTACTGGCGAGAAAGTTGAGACGCTCAACCCGAGGAGCGCCATCCCTGCCATCCGGGCGCTGCCCGGCCAGGAAAGATACAATGTCGCGAATGACTGGGAAGAATTCAAGGCCGCTGATCCCGGGCACTCGGAAAAGGTCGATTTGGCAGATAGGGTCAAGGGTGGGCTTTGTTGATGACTTGGTGGTGGACGTCCAGTCAGTTTGTGTACCGGAGGTAGACACTTAGAAATTCATGGTAAAAATTGAATCTGCTGCAGCGAAGCGGGAGCTCAAGGATGAATCAGAGGAATTTGAGACGGATGATGGGCCGTTTTCGGGACAGACTGTAGGGAATGTTTGACTGGCTTCGGGGAAGGATGCAAAATGCAGGTCCCAGGCGTGCCTCCCTGTACCCCGCCATACCATCGCTCTCTCCATGTTCGGCCACAATCTGGAACGTGTGCAGGAGGTACCGAAAGTTGCGCGCTTTGCAGAAGACGACACGTGGTCGGTTGCATTTACAAAACAACCAAGGCTGAATGGTGTGCTGACACTGCCACATCAGTGGAGTCGCCTAACCCACGGTGGTATTTGTTAAAATGGCCCAAAAGTACCTTACCCTTCACAAGGCAGACATGGGACCAACTTCATCAATTCCGTCATCGTAGCGAGGGTTACTCAACTTCTGCCCTCTGCCACCTGCGACTTTTTCAGGCTCCTTCCTCGGCGCACGTCTAAGAATCCAACCCGACACTCAAAACTCACAAGATGTCTACCAACGACCTCGACGCCCGGCTTGCGAAGCAGCATGTCGACATGGACTCGTGTGTCGCGGCGATGCGCGGTGAGCGGGTGCCGTGGGCGATTGGCAACCCGCTGATGCAGCTCTGTTTGGTGCGGGGCATTCGCTACCACGCGGGCTTCGGCGCCGAGGTGCGGTCCGCGACGCCGGTCCTTACGCGGGCGTGGAACGCACGACGCATCATGAGCAACGACGTGCCTGCTGTGGAGGATATGAGCGACCCGGATCACGTCCCCTACTGTATCTGGCATCCCGACGTTGCCAGTGAGTCCACGTACCGGACTCTTGCCCGGCGCTTCCCCCAGATGCGGTACCAAGTTGCCCGCGCGTGTGCTGTTGCTGGATATCTGGACCTGTACCGAGACCTCGACGTGTTGCCGGAAGTGCACGTAGCCGAGGAAGCCCGACACAATGGTAATCTCGACATTTTCAACGACATCATGTCCCAGCCCGTCAGATACTCGGTCATGGACGACTACTATCGCACCATCAACACAGCCAATCCCAAGACCGCCTATCTGAATGGTGATACGGCAGTTCGGTCTACGCTGGAGTGCAAACGCAAGATCGAGATGCCTGAAGATTTGAGAGATATCTTCGATTCCGATTTCTTGGATGGCGACGACGGCGAAGACGATGAGGAGCCGTATTATTCGCAACGCTTCAAGCCTGGTTATTTCAACATCACGGAAGATGGCTACATCGATACCCACAATGGCTACAGCCCGGAAAAGGAAATCTCAACAATGACCGAGTCGTCGACGGGGCCCGACCTGATATCCCCGTTGCTGTACTCGCCACTGCCTCAAGATCTCCCCGACGGGAACAAGGACGTCCTCATTCTCATGGCTGCTTACTACGGCGATATAGATCGCTACGCTCGCCTGCGCAGGCCTGTTGCAATCCGAAAGCAAATCGAATGCGTTGTGCGCGGCATATTTCACAACACGCTCTTTGCCAAGTGGTGGGCAGATCGACTAAAAGCAGCAGGCGATGATGAACCAGGCAAGAAGAGCCGCATCAGTCTAGATGGGATGGCGGAAGCATATATGCGGGGCATCCGCAAGGCCATCACGGCGCGCTTCATCATGAACAACGATCTTAGCCGCGTCACGTCGACCACGCCGGCCGACGAGCTGCCTTATTGTATCTGGTACCCGGGTCTCCCTACCGGCAGAGTACTGGAAGAGCTCGTCCGGCGCCGGCCCGAGATGCGACAGCAGGCTGCTCGGGCGTGCATTGTCGCCGGGGCTTTTGAGACGTTCAGAGGCCTGGATCCAGATCCCGACGCCGCACTCTTGGCCGAGGCCGAGAGGGTCGGCAATCCCGCCTTTGGCCAGTTTCTGCGCAACAAGATAGAGCAGGCCGGCCCCGACTTTGTTCTCCCGCGCTTTACCTTCGAGGACTGGAAGATGCTCACACGCGTCGAGATCCATGAGCCCATGCTATCCCCCTCGGTTCTTCACCGGGTGGTTGACGAGAAGTCGGTTGGCGTGGCAGTTTCGTTTCCCGGCATATACGAAGGCTTTGGGGTTGACACGGGCGTTCTGGAACTGAGTGTGGGCGCCAGAGACACAATGAAAGAGGGTGAGGAGAGTGTGGAGCTGGAAAAGCTGTATGGTCCCCCTTGATTGAACGTAGAGCTCCCAGCTAGTTGGATAATAAACGACCCTATGTCCAAGTTGTTTGTTTGCAGTGATTGCTATCTTCGTTTGTTGGGGCGTCAGGAAACAATGCGTTTGGGGAGTCTTTGTGCACCTCGCAAGACTGACCCCCTTCATGGCTCAGCCCCTGACTCCTAGATTTCATGACAACAACAGGGAGGGCTATCCAGGCCAAAAAAGAGGAGATCCAAACCATCTTGGAACTTTTGCAATGAGGTCCCATGGACCAAAAAGATACAACGACCTCGCTGGGGCTCGAACCCAGAACCTTTACCATCAGTGATACTGAACCGGAAAGTAACGCGCTACCATTGCGCCACGAAGCCAATGAATGTTAAGAGGTTTGCAAAGTGATCCCTTGAAGACCGGGACGCTCGGGCAAGTCTCGGGTTTGGGAAGAGGGCTATTACATCCGAGCGAGCCAGGGGTGGGGAATTCCGAAAGTTCTGGAAGGCAGTAGATTTGGTTATATCATTGGCCTGTCTGTGTGCAAACCGTTGAGGCTGTCGCTGATGGCGCATCAGATGGCGCAGCACGTGGGGAATTGGTGTCCATGAAGCCGGTGGAAGGAGCCACCTCATGGTTGAACCTTCCGGGCAGAGCGGCTGCGATAGGCGTTTCACAGCCGAGGATGATCCGGAACGTTGTCCGAAAAGCCCCCCCACAGGCACACAACTCAGATTGCACATATTTTGCCCGAGAAACCTGCCCCATTCTAGTCCTCAGAGGACTGCCATGCTTTTGCCGGGGCGCGCAATTAGACCACGGCGGCGACCACTGCGTCAGCATCGAGCAAATAGGCAAGATGGCCGAGAGCGACAGTAACCCCTACTTGCGCTTTGCCAACGGCGAGGCCAGCGCTGTTCGGTTCAAGGTTGACAACACCACGAGGAGGAAGTGGTGCGAACTGATAGGCGGTGAGCCAGCCAGTCTGTTTGGTGTTTTGTGTGGGGGGACTTGCCGCTAACCGACTCTTTCCTCTAGAGGTGACGAAGCACGCCGTGTGCTATCGCGGACGGGAACACAAGCGCAACAACGATGGAGCGCACGGATTCGACACGTCAGGTCGCTACAGCGTGGACGCGCCCGAACAAGAGGGGCTGGAGAACGGGACGCAGGAGAAAGAGGCGACAGAGCGCGACGACCAGCCAACCGATACGATAATGGAGGATATGCTTGAGACAATACCGCCTGCTTTTGAGAACAGCATCACGTATTTGACGTGGCGTCCCCACTCGGGCATTCCCAATTGGGTGATGGGTCTGCTAAAACAGCCTCCGGAGACGATCGAGGAAAATAGGGGCGACCCTAGCTTCCACAAATTTGGCTTACTACCAGGGGAGCTGCAAGACGAAGTTTACGCCGCATGCGTCGATCCGGTCGATATCTTCGCTGGCCGATTCAGTACTAGGGGGAGATGGACAGTTCTCACGCCACGGACTTGGGCGGATCTCCCTTTGCTCCATGTTTGTCGTCGATCCCGCACCCGCATGATCGACCAGTTCGGTATTCCGGACAGGGGCAACGTGCCCATCGATACGTCCGGCGACGTACTCAGCTTCGCGCCCTTTTACGATAGCTACTACTTAGCCGCCGGGGCGGATACTTCCCTCCCTTGGATTACACTTTCTGACGAGTTCATGGATGGTATCATTTCTCGTGTCCAGCACATGAAATTCGTTCTCGAGGTGGATCAATGTGATTTCAGGACCAGCCAAAGACTTTATGCCACCCAGCTTCGCCGCAGCTGTGGGTATGTCCTGACAGGTGCCGTGGAGCTTCGCAGCCTGACGATTGAGGTAGACCGCTACGACGATTGCGCGTGTCATCAAGACGAAGTTGATGGCCCGGTCTTGTCTGCTCGCCAGGCCAGATTTTTTATGGGCTATCTCATGACGATGGCAGACTTTCATCCTCAGATTGGGGTATGGAAACCGGCGCTACGCAATCTGAAGGCTTTGTACCTTTCGCGAAGGGACCCTGAGAATGTAGTCAGATGCGCAAAAGCATGTGAGCATCTGGCTCTCAAGAGAGAGAAGGAGTGGTATCCTCTAAGCAGCAAACGCATCGACGACTGCATTCGGTCTTTCCAGGCCCCATTTCACCGCCAGAGCAATACAACGGCGATCTGGAAGTGGTCGGAGTGGCCGCAAGAGGGGGATAGCCTTTTCCCTTTTGACAGCTTATGGACTGTGGCGACAGGCGCGGTATTGACCTCAGATAAGGCCAGGTTCACAGCCACAACGCATGCTCTGAGCATACGAGAGCGGGAATAGGCTGCATGAGCCGCGCGGAGTTGGGTGGATGGCATCGCTATAGCGCCGCGAGGGCAGCCGTATTCCTGAGAAGGTTGGAGTAGGATCTTTGTGATGTTTCCAGCAGATTGATCACTTGTCAGAGAAGGGGCGTTGGAGGCGTCCGGACTACCAAACTCTCAGCATTAGTATATAGAGTCAATTAATTCCTCGCTATTTCCATGGCAAGCCAGACATGTCTTCCCGGACCAACTGCACCGCCACGCCGATTGTTTTCAGCCACAATCTCCGGGTGGTGCAAAAATGCGGGTTTTCCCGGCCTCGAGAGCTCCGTGCCACCCGGCCATCGGCGCCCCACATGCCCAAATCGGAAGGTTGGGCATCACGACCGGTTGCTCGCTGGCATTCCCTCAGTTTCGATGGCATGTAATTCTTCTCTCCTATAGTGAGTACAAAAGGCGCCAGGAGGATCGACACATTGTTTTTTCCTTGTCCTTTCTCGTTTCGTTGCTTTGTCGCCGGCCAGATGTTTGTAGCACAGACCCGACGCGAAGCCCGAGCCCCACTTGACAACGGCCGCAGACGACAACGGTCAGTGGATCCCGTCCCCCCTCGACGACGACACGCGACGCGGCGTTGCTAAGAGGCTGCTGGGCGATGCATCCCAAGTGCTCGGCAACTCCCAAACTTGTCTTCCTTCTTCACCTGACGCCAAACTTTGGATCTCACCCCAAAAACGATCTCACCACAATAAGACTTTGGATCGATTCGATTCGTTGAACGGCAGCTTCTCTTCATTGTTCTGGTTCTTGCTCACACACTTTGAGCGTCACAACCCTGCTCTTATCTCGGACCCAGAATCCGCCATCATGGGGTGAGTCTTCGTCATCGCGCCTGAGCGGCCACCAGACCGCGATCATCATCAGAGCGATGGAGGGCTTGATCGTACTGACGCATTGAGCAGTTCTGGATCCCAAAAATCTGTTCTATCCGCTCGCGCGGCAGACGCAACCATTGTCACAAACGCGACTCTTCGCGATCATGGTGAGTGCTCTGCCACCCAAATCCCCGATCCCACTCCCTCTTTCAACCTCGACGTCGCTTGACATGAGAGCGAGCAGGAAACTCGAGACGAGCGCGACGCTAGCAATTGCTGACATGTTCCAGACTCCCAGGTTTCAAGTCGTAGCACGTTGCGCGCTTTGTATCGAGCCATCATGGAGATCCTCTTTGGCGTTGCCCAAATCTCCTGCCTCGCCTTCTGGAAGGCCAACAGGACTTCGGGTCCGAATGAGGCAGCCATCGATCAGTACCGTGCCCCAATTGCGTCCAAACCTCCAACCATTGGGGATCTGCCGTTCGAGCAGTCCACCCTCGACAACGATTTTTTCTGGCAGGCGCTTGGAGTCTCCGGCAGTCACAACTCGGAGCAGAACAGCGGCATTCTCGCGGCAGTCGTCAATCCCATCGGCAACGATGAGCCCATTATCACGGAGTCCGACGACGAGATGGAAGACAATACCGAGGTTATTCACATCACTGGATCAGTCCGATACGGCAAATGCCGCTCGCCCTTCCGAGCCGCGAGTCGAGGGAGCCTTTTCGGATCTAGATCTCGAGACGACGAGCGCATCAGCGACTCACTGCGTCGCCGCTATGCTTCTCTGCATGTGGTTGGAAATTCCCAAGGCCGCAACAACAGACTTGACTCGACTGCGACTGCTCCTAGCAGCGCGGTTACCGAGAACAAGCTCACTGCCGTTACTATCGCTGCCGACACTGCTGAGCAGCCCGAGACCCAGATCGTTCACGTTTCATCCGTGACCCCTCCGAGTTTCATTCGGCTTGATCAAATCCCGAGCGAAGACGGCTACCCAACCATCGACTCTGTCCTAGATGGACTACCCCCTCCGTCAGGCGACACCATCATGCACAAGGCTGCTGATGAGCATGACGACCTCGCCAATGCCTTCTCGTACTGCCCAGTCCTGGACCAGTACCTCCCAGCCGACCATGCGGACGACATTATCACGCACATCTATTGCCCAGTCCTCAACAAATATCTCCCCGTTGATAACGATACCAACTCCGATCACTCCAGCGTCAGGACTCTTGAGTCCGAGCCCGAGAGCAAGCCGGCTCGCTCCTCCTGGAAGCCCCCGGTTACCCACCATAGCCAAGCCCTCGTCATCGTCAACGACTCCAGCGACGACGAGTTCGAGCCAGAGTACATCCCAGGATCCTACCGCAACGGCTACGACTCCGCCGATGACGACTCTCTCTTTACTGGTATCCTCCCGGTTTAGGGAATCGAGAGAACCTTTGAGATCCCCGGAAGAAGCGACGTAGTCTGGGGCCTCGGCAGCGATGGTACCCTTGCCTGGCTTGACGCTGAATCGAATGAGCATTTCCGCACCATGGATGGAGTTGAGCAAGCCGCCTTTGAGAATATATACCCGGATTGGCGGACTGCGGAGTACAAAGAGCCTTTTGTTGGGGCGCCGATCGAGTATTCTGCTCCCAAGATGATCGACGGTGGTGTTCAAGTTGGCGACGAGAGCCGTACAGGATCTCGTTCTGAGGGCGAAGATGTTGTTGTTGCTCCGCAGATTCTTCTCACGGATGTCGCTCATGATGAAGACCAGCCCAAGCGCATCCCCCAACCTCTCACCGCAGATTCCGATCTTGACGACTCTGAGTCCGAGAGCGAAGAGGACGAGTCGGGCTCTGAGTCTGAGGATTCCACCAAGTTTCTGCATGCCGGCGTTGCTACTCAGCTTCAGACGACTCCCGAGCTTGAGATCATATTTGAGCGCGATTCCGATGAAAGCGACAACAACGGGCAGTCCCACAATGGGGGAGGCAACTCCTCTCGGTTTTTCTTTGGCCCTGAGGAATCCGACTCCGATTCCGACGAAGACACCTCCGATGACGAGTCAGAATACAGCCTCGACTCCGACTATGACCCGCCTACAGGCATCATGGCTACCCCTTGGGCGCGCCACAGCTTCATCGATGCCAGCGGGCACATGGACACCCACAAGAACGTCAGGGAGCAACGCGGAATGGCTTCGGGGCATCGCCTACAGGAATGCACGTGGTACCTCTTTGCGCGCGGTGACGTCGTCCAGCATAGCAAGCTCGGACCGATGATTGTGGTCACCACGCCAGAGGGCGAAACTCTCTATCCTGAGGATTTGACTTACTACAAGGGTGAGAATTTGTGGTCAGATATGGAAGATGAGGAGTCTGAAGAGGAGTAGATGGGATACATGTAATGAGGAGATGGGATAGATGGAGACTGGAAAGCCTCAGGGCTTTGGGAGAGATTGGCTAGTTGCCGCTGGGCTCATGTTTTTGGGGATGGGGGAGGATGATGTACAGGCTATTGTCCTCGGGAAATTGTGGGATTTTGACAGGAGCTGGTCTCCTTGGTGGTTTTTGGTTTGCATGGAAGGCACATAACAGTGGATAGGATGAGGCTAAGTGGCTTTTCGAGGCTGGTAGAAAGGCTGGATGGGATGTTTCTGAATGACAAGGGTTGTCAACGAGTCAACTGATTGTGCTTTGAGTGGTCTGAATTGTGCTTCCAAATCCCTGATGTGCTTCTAGTCTTAAAGTTGCTTGCGATCTGTTTCTCAAGATGTTTACTCCAAGTTTGTTGTTTACCATTTCAGCTTGAGCGGAAGGGGGGTGTTTGCATTAATGACGAAAGGGATTCAGTGAGATGGACACATTGGGTTGCTCGAGCTTCCTACTGGAGCAAGCAAGAAGTTGAGGCATACAGAATATTTTCATAGACGCAAACATACGACTATCATGCGGGTGCTCCATCAAACAAGGACGAGCTTCAGACAGACGGTCAGAATTTGGGAATATATAGCGAGCCTGAGCCATGTTACCTGTCAGTGGTCAAGACATTCATTCACCTCTATTCAATATATATCGAAAAAAATTGAATTCACCACGACAGCAGCATCGCATTATGTGGAGGGACCCACCACAGGAATGGGGCCCTCCCATGTCCAGACCACCAGATTCTAGCAGTAGATAGCATAGTTTTCCTCTGCGCAAGTGCCAGAGGCCACCATCCCCAATACACACCAAGTTCTTTGTGGCATCCTTGCTCTTTCGTGAGCTTGATACATTACCAAAATGATCCACACCAAACCTACTCCCCCATGCCGATGACAACTTCTAGCCTGGACGGAGCTTGTGGAGATGACCGAGCTGGTACTTGTACACGAGCATGCACTACATGCACCCGTCAACATCATCACCGAGCTTGACATCACGATCTGGGGTAGAAGCCGTCAGGTGTCACCATGTCGGCCGCCAGGTCCACCACCCGGGGCCTAGCTCACCCAACAAGGTATGTCTGCTTCTTTTCGAAATGTCCAATCATCAGCTAGACACACACAATTCTGTTCCAATAATTGGGCAAATGGAGATTGACAGGTTTCCCCCCAGCTACCACCGATGTCACCCGCATCGTAGAAGCGCGGCCTCTCCGGGCCTTCGCGCAGGCTGCCCCGACACAGCGTCGTCCAACTTCTCCCGCACAACCCGGGCCTGCCCCCCCGCCACCACTCCCGCGCATACCGCCACCCTGTCGTCGCTAGTGTGCCGCGGCCCGCCCAAGAAGCCAGGGGAGGACGCCGTGGCACGGCTGGTCGGTCTTGAAGGCCAGGCCACGGGCGATGTGCCCACGTACCAGATGGACGTGGCGAAGGAGGAGCTGCGCGGTGTAAGGCTTGGGAGGAGCGATAGAAGGAATTGGTCATTCGCTCCACTATTCGGATGGTATTTCGGGAAAACCTCAGAAAATCAAGCATCTTTACCACCACCCTTTCGGCGGGAAGATTGCGGCAGCCGGCCGCCAAGGCGAAGAGCGAGGGCGAGAGGGAGGTCGAGGGGCTGAGGGAGCGGCTGGAGGCACCGTCGGGAAGGTGCATTCAGTCGGGTGGTTCGGTGTCTTTCAAATTAACGGAATCGGGTGTCGTTTTCAACTTCGCAGATGCCCTGGATCTGGATTGTGACGTCTTATCTTGTCGTGAGAGGGCTTTGTGCCGTCTTGGGATGCCTTTGTGTCGGGCCTTTGTCTCTTCTGAGGCGCCGGCAAGCAACTAAAGGAAGCCGAGCTCGGCATCCACCTGCCTGATGAGTCTCGACAATCCCAGCTGCAGCTGTACCTGCATGAGGCGCGGGCCAATCATTCAAGCGTCTTCCCGAATACATTTACAGCCCAGAAACCCTCCTTCAACCTCCCCACGCGGTGAATTGGTGGAGCGCCTGGCTGAGGAGGAGAGCAATGCGGGCAAAGGCAGCCATGCCGCATGGGGACCCCTGGTCAGCCGGCTGCCGAGCCCACCGACTCAACGGCCCCATATTCCCTCGTGAACCTCACCTCAAGGGATCGCAGACCAATTTCTAATCTGGAGCTAGGTTGTCTCATGATCACAATTTGTAAGCCCATATTTTCGTACCTATTTTCCTAGTATTTCGTAGGCTTTGCAAAAGAACTTGTGATAGCCCCAGCGCTAGCTGCATGAGCCTTCAGCTCCGTCAACTCCGCCAGGATCAGCATCTCGGCGGTCTATCCTGTAAACCCACTTAGACAGCTACCTCTAGGTACGGTATGTTACAAGACAGACGATTGGTGATGTTCCTCAATGGAGTCTACTCGACCTTGGTATCAGCGTTGCAGTATTGCTCTAAGTATCATGGAAGGATTGAAGCTCTTGGTCACGGTTCATGGGGTAGCGAGAGATCAGTATAAAGGCAACTCTTCCGTCTATCCCCATCTATCCTACCTCTCCTCAGCTCAGCCTCTCCGTTTCCCTTGCTCAGTGGCTGACGCACTTCCAGCACCCCATCCAACATGCGATTCTCTTCTCTCATCGTCTCGCTCACCGGTGGCGTCTCGTTCGCCGCCGCCGCTCCGGCCCCCGAGGTCGAAGCCCCAAGAATGCTCAGCGAGCGCGAGGTCGCTGATCTCGAAGCCCGCATCTTCAACGCGTATGCTCTCCACCATATCTCCGCCTTTTCATCACCTCTTGTATGCAGTTGGCTGACTCTTTCTCGCAGCACCCTCGGGAAGCGCGCCTTCTGGGCCTTCATCGGCTGGACAGGTCGCGACTGCACCGGTGGACTTGCCTTCGCCTACCAGGGACAGACCACGGGCGGATGCACCAACACCGGCACTCAGGCGCCGTCCATCTCGTATCAGAATACGTGGCCCGTATCGCCCATCGGGTACTCGGACACCATGTGTCAGAATTGGGCGTCGCAGACGTATGTCAAGGACCTGGGAACGAATTATTGGTGCATGAATGGAAACATGCGGTCGTTCCAGGCAAAGAGGGTGTTGGATGAGTAGATGGTTGTGGCTGTTGTTAGTTGAACCATCATGGAGATAGCGTTTTAACCAACTGGCTGCTCAAGTGTGTTTTCCATCCTCATTCTCACGACATTCTTGAATCTGAAAGTTTACCCACATTGAGGTGCTTGCTATGTTATGTCTTTCTCACTCGCGTCTGTTCACTGGAGCATCCCTCCCGCGCCGCCAGTTGGAGACTGGGTGACGCTTGAAGCGTTTGCCAGGCTGCCCGTGATAAATATGGATACCTACGTAGCATTTAGCATGGAGGTTGAGAATCAGTATCGATAGATCCTTGCCCCGGAAAGGTCAACTCAATGAGGGAAGGGCGACGAGGCAAAACCGATCTCCTTGGCCAGAGTCTTGCTCCCAGTGAACCCGGAAATCAGGTTACAGGCTAGACCAAATAGGTCAGTTGATGGGCTTTCCCAGACTCAGGTTGTCCCGGATTGGTCGGGCTTGGGAAGCGAAGATCTTTGGAATGATTCCTGGCGCCCTCCATGCCAGCCACTCGGAGGAATGCAGTTCAAGTTCCAGTCGCAGCGGCAGCACCCTTGTCGCGCCTGCCCGCATCCACTCGATCGACCCCACCAAGGAATTCCACCTCGCTGGTGCCTTTGTCAAGAAGGGAGCCATCTTCCAGCACGAAGCGTCTCTCGACATCACCAGGAACAATATCACGCAGACGGTGCGCCGAGCTACCTACCTTATCCAAGAAGCCGCCTCTTGGATCAATCGACATCGAAATCCAAGGCGACACCGAGCCGGCCCTTGACGAAACCGAACATGTCGCGCGCACCGCAACGACTCGGGAATCAGCGGACCCCATCGGCGGCTCAGAGACGTGTGTGAGGCCGCTCCGAAGGCGCGCTTCTTGAAGTCGGAGACCGTGACGTCGGCCGCGGGCTCCAAGATTCGCAACACCCAGCAACCGCGCTGAGCCTGGATTCGGCGACTCGATCCGCGTCAACCGAAGCTTGACGTGGGCTTCGGAGCCTCCAAGATTCACAACACCCAGCAACCGTGCTGACCTTGGATTTGGCGACTCGATCCGTGTCAACCAAAGCTCGACGTGGGCTCCGGAGCCTCCAAGACCATCGATCTGGGACTCGAGCTTTCCGTTGCGCTGTCGGAGACGCGGCGGAAGAGCAGTCACACAGCCCCGAGATTGGAGAGGTGTGTCTCGACTGGGTTGCACCACGTCAACTTCAGAAACAACAGATGAGGACCAGGCTTTTTTTCCAGCTTCGTCAGTCCCTGACGTCGTGGTTTCCTGCGGGCTCAACAAGACCAAGCATGTTCGATTCACCAGGAAGTTCAATTGGCGGAGAGCTCCCGCCAAGGCCATCAGTTTCCTCGGCCACAGGTTCCAACAGCGGTTGCGAGCCAAGATCCAAGACATAAAAGAGGCCTCCAACCATAGAGGAACAGTAGGCGGTTGTGCAGGCTGCGGGCCGGCAAGATGAGGGCTGGCTGGCAGGGCGTCTTCACCTTCTTCAACAAGCCTGACCTCGACGCAGGCGATAGAGTCACGGCACAAGTATACAACCCGGAAGCTTGCCGGCCATTTCCTTTTGACGCGTTGCTATCGCGGCAACTGTTGTTACACGGCAACCATTCGCGTTGCGTTGAGCCCGGCGCCGGTTGCCCCACTTCCTTGAGTCTTTGACGCGCCGTTGCTGAGTCGATAGCAACACTTCTTTGAGTCCTGGTTGGTTGCTGAGTTGATGGGCCCCACTGTAAACAGCAAGCCCCACTTTTCCAGGTTCAAAGGGGGTGCCAACATCTCTCAGACCTGCCTTGCCTCCCTCTTCCCTCTTCCTCTCTCAGACATCACATCGCCTTGACTTTGCTTACAGCAAGACCATCGCCATCGCTCTACATCTACTAGATCGCTCTCTGAGTCTTCTACGTACTTGCCAAGCACTTCTCCTGTCTTTTCTCGACTCACAAGTCGCTTGCGCTTCCTCGCGGTCGCGCCTCTTCTATCGACACGGTCGCGGACAACCTCAATCCCAACCAAACACCTCTCCCCATCGCCACGATGTCTCAGTCTCGCCTCGCCGGTGGCTCTGCTTCTGGCCGCTTCAGCCTTCGCAAGAAGATTGGCAGCGCCTTTCGCAGAGTCGTTGGTGCCGAATATCGCAACAGCGCTTCGAGCCGCTTGGCAGTTTGGAGGTCCGCGCCCGAGCCGGTCCCCGACATCGCCATCGACACGCCTGTTTCGACCGCGCCGCAGATCAGCCTCGACGATTTCCCTCCGAGTCTCGAAATTGATCTGCAACGCTTCGTCACCAAGTCGTTGGTCCCTGAAAGGACACGACAGGCAAGCGAGACGACCATCGCCCCGAGCAGCCACCGAAGTGCCTCTGACAGCAGCATCTCGACATCGTCAAGCGCGCCATGGAACAGCGGCTTGTCGAGGAGATCGCTGAGAAGCACAGAGCGCAGCGTGTTCTTCAAGTCCGGAAGTCGCGACAATGACAGGTACAGCATCCAGAACTGGCGCAAGCTTGTTCCGGTTGCTGACCAGGAGTTGCCTCCCCCCGGCGTGGTGACTGCTTGCAGCAGTTCGAGCACCCTTGTCGATCCCGACGAGGACATGTCGTTTGTTGACCCCGCTTCCCTGGACGTGGAGGGCAACGAAGACATGAGCTACATTGAGGTGCCTGGCTCCCTCTACCAAGTTGATGCTCCGCCACAAAGTCTCGTGTATGAAAACCCAACTTCCGAGCCTGAAGCGCGCGAGATCGCAGACGAGGAGATCTCCGCGTTTCAGATTGCAACTGACGAAGACTTAAATGGACTTGGTCAAGTCCAGAAGGTCGCCTTGGATGTCTCGGATTCCGAGCTCCACAACATTTCGTCAGCTGCTGATCTCGCAGACCACAACTTGACTCTAGTTGGCGAGATCGAGGATGCTGAACTCAGCCTCACAAGCGAGTTCACCCTCACCTCCTCAATCGGCAACGACCTCGAGGAGTACATCAACGGATCTGACGACGATTTCTTCGCGGGTTTCTCTCAGTCCGAAGAGATGGAGCAGGCCATCCCTTATGACGAGTTTGTCATCACCCCTGAATTCGTTCAAGATCTCGAAGACTATGTCAATGAATCTGACGATGAGGGAGCTGCTACTCTTGGCATCACACGCGACAATTGTCAGACAACGTAGGAAGTTGTCCAGACTTTAGTTGCGCCGGAGTTCCAGCATTTCGGTCTCGAGTATGCCCTTGGCAACGACCGTGTTGTCTATTTCTACTCTGCAGAAATGGATGACTTCACCGCACTCAGCGAGGCCGACATGGATTCGTTCCTGTCAACCTACCCACAGTTTGCTGGCTTCATCAACGGCGAGGACGAGATTCCCAACTCCGGAACCGATCTTGGGGACGATCAGTATCTTGAGGATGGCAATATCTCAGTGTTCTCGTACCGTTCTACCCGATCAATTGCAGATACCGAATGGGGCAATGTGAGCTACATTGATCAGGGCGGCCACATGGACACATACGACAACGCCTATGCTCGGATCGGCTCGGAACGTGTCCTGCAGCAATGCTCCTGGGTCCCGATGCCACGGAGGGGTAGGGCCAGAAGCAATGTACCGGAGCTTGTCTTGACAACTCCTAGTGGGGATGATCATGGGCTTGATGATCTCGCGTTCTATCCCTGCGCTAACGCGTGGGCGGATATGGACGACGATGACGAGTACTAGAGGCGAGAGAAGGGTTGCAGCAGCAAGGGTGATTAGTATCAGTGTACGGATATGGGGGAGGATATGAGCACGAGTCATAAATTGACAGAGTGCCGGAGGCTATGAGCGCGCAGTCATAAATTGACAGAGCCTTGGCGGAGATGCATGTAAGCACGTAGCCATAAATTGACGGACTATTGTTGGAGATACATGTAGGCACGAGTCATAAATTGACGGCGAGCTGGAGGATACTAGCACGTAGTCATAAATTGATGCGGTGCTAAACAACCGAGTCCCATTGTGACGTGAAGTGAATGCTGTGAAGTGAATATCGTGAGACGAGTGTTGTTTGCCCCTGCCACTATAGGTCAATACAGGTGTACCTTACCTATCCCAGGACATTCAAGGAATTAACAGCTCTCCATCTCTTGATTGGCCGGCAGCGGGGTTATGAAAACGCATCCAACCTCGCGCCTGAGACAATCCCGTCAAGGGCGTGAAAGAAGATCTCGACCGCCTCTACAGCAGCCTTACCACGCCTAACCGCGCCTTCTTGTCAAGACCTCCGTGTCTCAGAGCCCGAAGGCAGCCTTGAACGAGGCTCCATTTATGCTCATCATTGTAAACTAGATACTGCTCGAACTTGGTTCCAGAAACTTCGCATCGGGGTTGAGTGTCGCCTTGAACGGATCCCCTATTCCTGCGGCCAACATCCAACCACCTCACCCTTGTATATGTGTCGATTTGGCAGTACGCTCCTACCAACATTGTGTCGTTATCCTGACTACGATGTAGGTTTCTTCAGCACGCCAAATCCCGTATTTGCCGCTAACCCTGTCCGATAGTGATATAGGCTTCGAACAACCACTGCATGCGCCACTCATCAGGTCAGAGGCTGAGAAGACCAACTGTGACGACCATGCCTTCAGCGGCGACGCAAGATCGAGACGCTACAGTTCGCGGCTTCCGCGCCAGGGTCAAACAGGTCTTCAGAGTTGGAGACTCCAATGCTGCCCTCGCCCCGAGCAAGAGATGGTCTTTGGGGAACATCTTCCATCGAGAGAGGTCAAGCCGGGATACCTCTTCGCCCAAGAGAGCATCGTTCAGGCAAAGCTTGAAGCTTTTTCTTCGCGGACCCGGCTCCAATGTGAGCGGGTCGTCGTGTGGAAGCGAAGAGTCTCTCAACATTCCAGGACGCGATCATAGCCCTGTTATTCCTGCTACCGTCGTCAACCCCCGGATTCGACCACACGAGGTCAGCACCGCCAGAGAATTTGACCGAGTAGTCCCCAACGCCCCGGAAGCACCACAAACCAGCCCCAAAATTGACATACCTACGCACCCTGGCGCTACCCCCTTTTCCGCCAACGAGAGCGAGCGAAACACTTCCGCCAGCACGAATGCCACGGTCGAGACAACAGCCACTTCGATAACATGGGAGACTCTCGGAACCTCATCAACCACCATGGAGCCAGTTTTTCCTGGCATCTCTGCAGACCATCTCACGACGAGCGTTTCGGCTACAGCAGAAAACTTCAACATCTCACCGGCTAGCATCGCCAAGATGCCCGCAAGGAAACTCAGTCACGCCCCTCAAATTCCAGAATCTCCCATCTTGAGAAGACAGCCAAGCCTTCTGGCAGAGTACAACGCCATTGTTGACAGCATGTTCAAGGCGTTTATGTTGGGGGACGATTTGGACAATAAAGACATTCAGGGGAACAAAGGGGTTCCATGCGCCGACGGGGAGATTTTCGAGCCTTTGTTGGACCCAGCCGGGAGCAATAAAAAGACGATTGACCAGGTCTGCAGCCTTCATGAATCGAGCTCTGCAGTATTTGGCTTGTCGAACGAGGAGGGTCTTGACAGATTTGGTTCCTGCTCGTTGGAAATTGGGAGCAACCATAACTTCTCTGTCGAGACGCCGGAGTACCAGAATCACATCGCCAACATGGATCCTTTCCGAACGGGGGAAATGCCAACCTCGACTTCTTCTGTCTATAGCCAGGATGAATGGATCGATATGGACGATGAAGAGCACGAGGACCAGGTCGTTCTCCACACTGGGTATGTCCTTCAGTTGCAAACCATCCCTGAACATGACGAAGATGGAGATGCTGACAACGACCAGAACGCCGACTATTTAGTTCGACAGGACGACGATCACGATTCTGACTCATCTTCCGAAGACGACTATACGTGGAACACGGAAACTGAAGACGTGCCAGCCATTCTTGAAGCCTCATTCCAGGCTTGGTCCACATTCGTCGACCAACTTGCCCAATCGCTTTACTCCAACGACTCAGAGAGAGATACCACCGAGGTTGGTACAATGGAACTCGACATTGGATACGACTCCGACTCTGAGACCTTCTGGGATTTTGAGAATGTCGACCTAGACGACAGCGAGAGCGTTGTCATCGACCCCCACATCATCTACAACATGTCCTGGAGTCAACACTCCTTCATCGATGACCGCGGCTTCCTGGACACCTATGCCAACGCTCGACTCAGACATGATCATTCAGGCCTACTGCAACGATGCAGGTGGCATCTCTTTGCGCGGCGAAGCATCTTGGACTATGGGCTCGGCCCAGAAATCATGGTGACTGATCCGGATGGGAACACCTTCTATCCGGATGACCTCATGTATTATGTAGAGTCACCTTCTTCAGATGAATGGAGCTCGGGATAGGACGAGACGCTGGGGGAGCTCCCGCCTTTGCATCGGTGTCCGAGTAGACGGTCATAAGGTGGTAGCTGATGGCGACTGCTGGCTTGCTGCTTGGTAGGAAGGGGATTTTCCAACAAATTAGGGAGTTCTGGCGCTGAATGGGACTCATAATGATATTTTTTTTGTCAAGATTTACATCGCCGTGCCGTGACCCAATGTTTGCTTGCCTGTGCTGGTGATGCTCGTTGGCATTGAGGGCAACACTTTTGACCCCATTTGCTGTACGAATGACACAGACGCTGCTGCTTCATCACCATTCACTCAACCTATAACTCACATATATAATACATACCCCACTGTTTGAGATGGTCTATATTTGTCAGACCTCCAGCAAATGCATGATGAGTTGAGCCCCTGATGTGTGTTGACTTACACGGAGCCACTTACAAGGCTACCACCTCCTCGTTTTGGTACATCCGAGGGTGAGCCTCCCAGCCCCAACATCGAGCTGAAAATCCCGACAATAACAGTAATCCCATTATTTCAAGTTCATTGTCCTTCCCCGCCGTACCGAACCTGAGCGCCTCACGTTTGAGGCGAGATGCTGAGGTGTTCTTGGTGCACAATGGCGGCCTTGCCCCACTTCCTCGCACCCCACTTTCTGGGGATGAACGAGCATCAGAATCTCGAGCCTTTCCTCTCGCGGTTCTTCCTGCAGCATCTCTCACCATCTTTCTGCGACTACGTTTCCGAAGAGTTCACTCATCTCCTCGACGATTCATCGTCCTTCTTCGGTAACTTCACCCTCCACTTGCAGGCAGGAAATTTTGCCTTGCTTGCGCTCAGTCCGATCAGTCGCGATGGGGAAGTCCTTTCGCTGCATCTCTCCGCCCTCAACTCTCTTTGCTGGCTTCCAGCTTCTCTCTATCTTCGAGCTCCAGAACCGCCGAGATTCCATCGCCCTCTTCTTCGACGACTCGCAGATCGACTCCCTCGCGATGGCAGCTCGCTGTTCCCCCCTCTGGGGCGTTGCTGCTGTCGCGCTCGGTGTTGCCGCGTCGTACTTCGCCCTTCGTGGCATTTTCTCCGACCCTGCCAACGCTGACAACGCGGAAATCGGCATCCCGGTTGCCAGCACCGACGACAAGAATGCGCCAACTGCGAGAGATACGCGGGTTGAAGAGAGGCACGAAGTTGACGCAGACTCCACTGAGCATAGCATTGCGCGCTCTACCAGCGTTGCCCCTGAGAAGGAGGGTCCCAAGCAAGGTAAGCAGCCAATCAGGATTCCCTCGAGATGATCACTAACATCGATCACCAAGCTTCCACCAGACCCTCTATCACCCCCGCCTCAACTTCTGAGAGGCGCACCCAGCATCCATCCAACGTCGCCACCAAGAACGACGAAACCGGCGAATGCGAGGTGCCAACCAAGACTCCCAAGGATGAAAGCGTTGAAACAATCATCACGGAAGAGATCGCAAGCGATCAATACATTCAGCCAACAAGGATGTTGTGGATCAGAGCAAGCCGCCGCTGCAACTTGGGGCCAGTTGGCTTGCTGCCGCGGACCCGGTTTTCTCGTCGAAGTTCGCCTCATCGTCCTGGAAGCCAAAGCCCCAGCAGGGGGTTCACAAACAGGTCAAGATCACCACGTCCAAAAAGGCAATCGAGAGAACCACATCTTGCAAAGCCCCAGCCAAGAGTCTGGCACCGACCAACAATGCTTCCTATTGGCACCATGACAACAGAAGCGATCATAACCCCCCCCCCGCGGATAAGACCCCAGTGCTAGTCGAGGACGACCGCCTTTTCATGGAAGCTGTCTCGGCCACTACCTTTGTGAACAAATCCGCCCCCCTGACCGACACGGAAGATCCGTGGCAACAAGAACTCAGCCACGGGCTAGGAGATCGTACTCGAGTTTGCGATACCCAACGACACAACGGCCAGATATGTGTTGGCCTCCAACGGAGTCGCGTATTGGCTTCACACAACTGGGTCCGGAAAAAGTAGGCCTCTTGCGGCCGAACTGGAGGATTTTTACGACCTTTATCCTGAGGCGTTTTTGACGCTCACTGGGAAATCATGGAACAAATCGATCCTAGCTTCCGAGCTCATCGGATCGAGTGTGATGCTCGTATTTATGAAGCAGTCAAGAAATGTTAGCGCCTGGCGGAAGTGGAGGCTCAACTTGGCTAGGCTGGGTGTGTGGGCGAACTGTGACTTGACATCTGGAACTTTTCATCTTTGGCATCGATAAGTCTGACATGGATTGTGTGTGGATACATTGTCCTTGGGAGTTCTGTGTTGAAGGATTACAATGTGTGACTTCTCCCCCGAGGGGTGGTTCGCCGGGGGCGGCTTTGTGGATTTTGTAGGAGAAGGTGCCGCAGTCGACGTTGTAGGTTCCGGTTTCGTACATGTAGATGCCAGCTAAGAAGCGTTGTTAGTTTGGGCTGCAACGGAGGGGGGAGCTCTGGCGAGGACAAAGGAGAGACAAAGAGGAAAATGGAGCTTACGAGAACTGGCGGCGGGTCCATCTCATGAATACAATGAACTCAGGTGCCTAGCAATAGGCAGATGCCCTTAGAACATGGCATGTGAGCTTATGGAATATGTATTGAGCGGCTCGCAGCAGTGGAACACGGGCAAAAGGTGTTGCACAGCTCATTTTGGCCATATTGTCAAGGCCAAAAGCTCATGAACCTACAGGCACTTGCCTCTCAGACCTGGCTTTGAGTTCTATTGTGAAAGCTGTAGCTCTTTGCGACCGAATGCAAAACTCTTGATAAACCTTTGTTGCCAATAACCGAATGTCCTCCAATTTCATCTCGACCCACCGGCTCCCGTAGGGTACCTTACACAGCACCTCAACCACCCCAACTTGCTTTTCCACCCCACGTGTCAGCCTCAAACCTCATCACCAGCTACCCCTTTCGACTGGGAAAAGCAGCTCATCAAAGTAAGCACGCAGCATATCCATATTTACGAGCATCAAGCCCAAGATACCTCAACACAGCCGCATCAACAATGGAAGACGACAAAACACCCAACACGCGTTCCCCAAACTTCTCGCCCCCCAAAACACCAACCTGTCCAGCACCCGCCACATCACCAGTACCAACCAAACCACGCCCAGTACGACAAAAGCCAGTCCCAACTCTAGAGCGAAGCCCAGAGCGTCCCATGGGCCCCAGAACCCCCACCAAGAGCCCCAGTAAGGCGCGGAGAGACAAAGCAAGGAGCGAGCAACGGCAAAGGAGGTTGAAGGGGACAGGGGAGCCATTGGTCGGCGGCGGGCTGGGCTCCACGACGCCGGGGAAGCCGCAGGGGCCGCGGGATCCAGTGGATGCCGGGGCAAGCGCCGAGCACATCACCGGGATGAATCCTAGGGTGAACGCGGGAGCCCAAAGCTTCCCGAACTCCAACAAACCGCTGCCGGCACTACCAGGGGCGGCCCCAACTTCTCCAACGCGCCGAGCGCCCAAGCTGTTGCCGGCAACCCCTGAGAAGCCACTGCCTGCCCTTCCAGAGGTGAAAGAAAAGCCGCGACCAACCACCCCCCAGCACCAGTCATAGTGCGAGTCGATAACAGACTCCGAGACGTAGCTGACAAGGCGGGATAGAGAAACTTTCGGCCCCGCTTGATCCGGTACTGTTACTCAACTGTCATCTTCATTCTCGTTAACATGGATACTAACACAAGGAAATCGAAGCGCGTTTATGCATACAAAGCTCGGTTATGCCATCCATACATACGGGTATTCGCTACAAAAGAAACACACCTTTTTATCCGCGCCTCAGCAAGGCCTTTTCCAATCTTCGCTCTTGACGCTCGTGGATCCCCCCCTGGCCGCCCCCGAACCTCCGCAGCAGCCCTTGAAACGGAGCTCGGCCTCACATCCCCCAGACGGCTCAATACCTCTGGAACCCCAGACTACTCTCCAGATCAAGTCCCACAATCTCATCTTCCAACGCATCAAGCGCATCGAACCCCCCAACCAACTTCCTCGCATCGCAGGCGTGTGTGTCAAAGCTGCTTCCCGACCGCGCAACCGGCTCAGGCGACGACTCCGGCGTAATAGGCTGTTGATTCGGACTCTTCCTCTTCCGACTTGGGACCTTCTCAGTCCCGTTCACCGAGTTACCCCAAAGATCTGTTGCCGGCCCCGTACTCCGCCACTGGAACTGCGCGCTGCCGTTGACGGCTTCGACGATGGCGACGTGGCTGGCGCCGAGGTACGGCTTCTCGGGCCGCGGCCATGGGGCTAGCTTGTTCTTGTGTAGCGTCTTGACGAGCTCGCCGAGGAGGAAGGAGTCGCAGGAGAACTTGGAGCAGGAAGCTTCACCAGACGCTAAGCTATCGAGGGTGTTGTGCAGGACGGTGAGCGATTTGCTGATGAGAGCTTGTCGCTGCGTATCGATGTCACCTAAACAAATCGTCAGCATGCAAAGACACAAGAGCCAGCATGGATATCTTACGAATTATCTTCTCCCGAATCGGCAGCCCCAAATCCCTCAAGGGCCCAGAACTATGCGCAACCGCCACCTTGGTAACAGCCTTGAACACCTCGGCGCGCCGAAACACATGGCTCGCGTACAACCACAGCACCAAATCCCGATCGTACGCCTCCGAGATCTTGTCCTCCAGCTTGGAAATCCACCGATCCGCGTACACCTCCACGGCATCGTACAGCTGCAACCGATCGACAAACAGCGCAATTTGCGCCAGCGTCTCGAGCTCCACCGCCCGCGGCACCTTGGATCCCCGGCTGTGTATCGCGTTCAGCACGATGCTGACTGCCTTGGGGTCGAATCCCTCCGCCAGACTCAAATGCACGCGCCCGTCCGACTGCGTGCTTTTTGCGCTCGTGTGCTGCAGCTTGTTGCGGAAGACGCGCGACGCGAGGGAGAGGTGCTTCGAGGAGGCTTTGATGCGCAGCCCAGAAGTCGAAGTCAGGGCTGCCGAGGTCTTTTGCGCGGGATTTGCGCCGTTCGCGACGGGGGCATCGTCCCATGGCGCAAACGGTTTGGTGTTTGGGGGGACGATGAGCAGGACGTCGGCGTCGGGATCGACTTCGTAGATAGGCGCCATGTTGGCGAAGGGCGATGCGACGACGACGACTTTGACGGAATCCATTTTGACGGGGGCAATCGGACGGAGCCAAAGGAAGGGAGAACAATGGGTTGTTGTTCGGAAGAATGATCAATTGGAAGGTATCACAACGAGGACCCTGAATTGGAGGGCCGGCATGGCTATCAATCCAGTGGGGGAGGGGGAGTTGGGGTGGCAGGGATGGCGCGAGGGGCCGACCCCATCACGCAATTTTGGCCAAGACCCGTGTGGGTTTCCTCTTTGAGGAGTTCCCGCCCCCGCACGTTGCGCGATGGAGATCTCCCAACCACCCACGCTGTCGGGACCAATCAGGGGATAGGGTTTGGAGAGCGTTCAGGGCGCATGTGAAGACAATAGGATTTTGGGGATGGATCATCAAAGAAGACCTGGGAATCGCATCATTGGGGAAGCTTGGCAGTCTTTGGCAATTGATGGATGGATGTGCCCCTATGCTTGCAAGTGAAGCGCTGCAGACATTCTATTGTATTTAGACGTCACGGTCAACAATGCAGGCTCCAGACGGCGGCCATAGATTAAACTCACTGACTAACAGAAGACATCTGATTCACGGGGAAGCAAGGAGACCACCAAGAATTTTCCAAGTATGAGGTAGAAGAAGTCACCAATTTTTAGCTCAACTCTCCACCTTCAGAACCAAACAACCTTGAGCTTTCAAACAAGATCGGGTGGGAGCAATGTTTGGAAAGCAACGCAATTAGCTATCTGCTGCGTCTTTGTTTCTTTGTACTCTTTGGTGTGAAACTCCCCAAGATGACCAAAGCAACTCCCAGCTTGCCCCTGAATCTCACGAAAGCCATGACCCAGTGCCAGCCGCACTCCGTCGCACTACCGCTAAGGACTAGGCTCATCCTCATACTCATCATCCTTCTGGGGTTTCCTCTCATTGTTGACCTTCTTACGTGCCTGGTTCAACTTTTCATTCTGGCTATCACGGTGACTCTTTCTCAGCCAACAGTTCTCCTTTTTACACTCGATCAAATCATCTTTCCATTTCACCAGCTCTTCGGGGCTCAAAGGGATGTCCACCGTGACTGTCAAGTCTTGACACTTGCGTTCAGGGGTGTCAGGACTGCAGGGGTAATTCTTTGACTCTTTCTTCTCGCTACCGCAACTTGGACAGATATATCGGACCGTGACGCACATAATCCCGTTTGTTAGGGAGAGAGTGAGAGGGGTAAGAGGAGGGATGTAAGTAATTGAGCTTGTGGAGGGTGAGAGAAAGAACCGGAGTGTCAGGATCTGAGTGAATGGGATGGTGCTGAGGGCGACAAAAGCGCAGATGAGATGGCGGCAGCGGCGTCTGATATAGATACCGCTCAGGGGCTCCGTGACACCATCAGAGTCATCTTCGCCATTCCTCATGACAGGTTCCGATGTTTGTAAGACTCGCTCTCATGAGCTGACTCAACCTGTCATCCAAGAAGTTCAGAATCTCTTGACTGACCCTCAAAGTGAGCGTCATCATCATCGCGAGCTGTGGTGAGTGTCGGCGCGGGGACAGACGGGGGTGCGGGTGATGACGGTGTCGCTTTTCCATGCTGCCTGTAAGTCATGTAGGTGGCTCGCCATGAATTGAAGCTTCATGCGCAAGCTGACGGGAAGCAAACAGACATGCTGAGGCTCATGGTGAAATTTGAGCTCATTTTCAGGCAACCCCAGCTGGACGCAAGACCCATCCAGCTCGCCGGACACGTCACGACCACTTGTCGGCGTTGCCCCTTTTCCAGCACTTTGCCCCTGATACTTGTCTTTGCCGGTGCTGTTGCTTGGAAATACGGTACTGAACCAAACTTCCCTGGCTGTTGGCGATGGAAAATTTAGGTAGTGCTCCGCCACGTTTCAGCAGCCTATCTGGGCAAAGCTTGAATGCTTAGTCTGGCCCGCCCCCAATCCCCAAAGCGGTACCGAGCGCGCCGCCCAACACAACCCTGCCACATCACGTTGTCGAGGCTGTGCAAGCCCAACCCTCCACCACGAACATCAATTAGCTCGTGGGCGCACCGCAAGGTTGAGTCGACGTCCTCGGTGGCCAAGAACGGTGAGCGCGATGCAGGGAAATGTTCTGGAAAAAAAAGATCCCCTCGGTGACGACGTCCTCGAAACTTGAAGCGCGAGAAAAGAATGCATCCACGATGGATGAATCACCAATGAGCCACTGACAATGCACCTCGTGTGTGACCCGAGCTTCACATGCAGACCTGGTTTAAATCATCGCCAGCCCGCCCCGCATCTGCATCTCAGCCCATCTTGCATCAGCATTCCCCTTCATTATCCACCAATACTCATTCCACTGCCATCTCAACCGCTGACGGCCAGCGAGTACCACCATGTCGAAAACAACATCCCGTCTGAGGAAGTCAGGCCAATTCAGTCTGACGACCGAGGACCCGAACCCATCCGGAAGCTCAGTGGCCCCTCCACCCGCGTACACACCACAGCTCGATGCGACTGAGGGGCCCGACAATGAGCCAGTCAACATCACGGCCGCCTTTGAGAAACTGAGCCTCGCCAACCCCACACCGTCCTACTTCCCCACGGCCGATGCGTGTCTCGCCCATCTGAAGCTTCTCTTCGCCTTGCAGTCGCTCAAAGAGGACGTGGGCTATACGGACGGGCTCTGGGGCCTCTGGGACAGTCGCGCCGGTCCCATCAATCACTCGGAGCGGAGCGTCGAGGAGAGAGCTAAGGATCCACAACTTCGGGTTTTGAGCCAGATCCGCGAGAAACGATGGGCGTTGTTCGTGGCGCGCGCCGTTGACCGATACGAGGCCTGGTGGAGGTCGTTCCCTGGGCAGCCGTTGTCGGAGGGAGATATGCTTGCTACCGCATCTGACAAGTACATCAACTTCACAAATGATGGCAACCCGCCGTTGATTCCATGGTCCGAGGAGATGCTCCCTCCACTCGGTATGCCCCTTGCCGTCTGGTAATCCTCATTTTGACGTCAGTTCTAACAACGCTCAGATGTGTTGATGGTGTGGCACACGCACATGCTCAATCCGCGGTCGTTCCTCGAAGATACGATGCTGGCCGGATTCCGAGCCCTCTGGCATACAGGCATGCCCTGGGATCTCATCCACAAGGCTATCGACACGGACTTCGCGTACAATGTCTCGGACGACGGCAAGGCTTTGTGGTGCGCGAAGACAGGCCTTTCGTGGGAGAATGTGGACGATCCCCTGATCAAGCCAATGAAGTGCCCCCGCTGTAGCATCCCGATCCAAGTCCCTTGGACGACCTGTGGCATACCCGAGGACGTCACATCCGACGGTGTTCCCGACCTGACTGGAAACGGGTATGGCGATGGTAATCTGCAATACCGTTGCCCCAAGTGCTTCATCGTCATCTGCAAGGAGCTTCTGTCGGTTGCCAAGTTTGTCGCCGACACCTGGGCTCTGCTAGCTCCCGTTTCTCGACCCATGCCAGGGACGATTCTGAGCCCCACAACTGGCAAGCCTGAGACAGCACCGACCGACGATGTGTCGAGAGCGAGGGTTCCTCGAACGTTCCCGAATCGGCTTTTGAAGAGCGGCTGGAACCAAATCCGAACAAAGGTGATCGAAACGATCACCTCTGGACGCATCGCGCAGCCCACCATGCACAACATCAAGTCCGATATCGAGGGTATTTTTCGGGAGAGGGACAGCATTCGATACATTGACAGCGTGCTAACCGTTCCAACTAGCGGAAAGTATCGCTTGAACCCTGTTGCCCGGATATGCATCCGCAAGATGATGTCCCGATACTGGGAGAACTTCAGCCCTTTCGCTCTGGATCTCAGCGGGGCCGTCATGCGTCAGGGGGTCTTTGTCGAAAAGATGTACAGGCTGGACTGGCTGCACAGCCCTTCGGCAAGAGATACGATGGATCGACTCCGCACAAAGTACAACCGGTTCATCGAGATCATGGCGGCCAACCCCAACAAAGTAGCGGTTCCGACCCTCGACGTCGACCTTGCCTGGCACACCCACCAGCTGAGCCCGAGTGCATACTACCAGTTCGTCGTATCGAGGACGGCGAGGTTCATCGACCACGATGACAAGATCGACGAGAACGCCTTGGACAGGCACTTTGAGTGGACGAGCAAGGAGTACCAAGACCGGTACGGGGAGGTATACAGCGAATGCACTTGCTGGTACTGCGAATGTAGGTCGCCGAACACTGCGCAACTTGTCCATCAACTGACAGCCAACGTGCTAGCCATCCGTTCGACTCTCATCAACCCCATGGGCAAGATTCTTGGAATATCCAACCAAGAAAAGGGTAGGCCTGCCCCTTCGCCCATACCAAACTGGCTGAGGCTCACAACCCATGTAGTATCCGAGTCGTTCCACGCCTCCGGCGCAGCGAAGCTCTGCCCACCTTCCAACTCGGCCCACATCTCGTCGCACAACTCGGTCAAGGCGCATCATGACCCTATGGCTCCTACCAGTCTGTCGAGGATGGTACAGCGTCAGATGGCCGAGCTGCAGCGAAAGCGCCTCGACGCGGCGTATGCCAAGGCGCAGAAGAGAGCTGCGAAGAAGGGCCGCACCATCCCGCCGCGGAAGGACTATTACGACCACTGGGGCTACCCGTTCGCTGTCTACGGCGCCTTTGCGTATGCGATGTGGTGGACGCCGGGCATGTACTACGGCGCTTATCCCGGGTACATTGCTGCGTGCGGTGGAGGGAGCACGGGAGCGTGCGCAAATGGGACTTGCGGGGGAGGTGTTGCCGCTGGGGCGTGCGGTACCCCTGGGGTGAGTACTTATCCGGTCTGTTGGGTGTATGCGTGATGCTGACGTGAGTGTGATAGGATGGAAGTGCGGGAGGCAGTGCAAGTGAGTTTCCACCTATTGTCTCAGTCAATCCCGAAACACGGGCTAACCTATCCGCCATAGATTGCGGGAGCTGTGGAGGAGGAGGAGGTTGCGGTGGCGGCAGTGGGGGTTGTGGTGGTGGAGGAGGTTGCGGCGGTGGGTGAAAGACCGATCATACTGTTTTCCATTCTTCTGCGTAAGAGAGGGGGATATCCAGTGCAGGTTGCGCTGAGCAGCGAGCGAGTGGTGCGCGAACCAGCATGCGCATCACTCAGCCTTCGGGGTGGTTGGAAGACCAGATCGGCGGGACTGGGAGCCTTGCCGTTTCGAGAATGCCAGGCTTTGCAGGTGGCTGCACTGCCGAGATGATGAGCACATTTCCTGTCTGTTCGAAAGCGTAATATGATTCATGTCTCCAAGATGCGAGCTCGCGGCGAAGTGAAAAGACACGCCTCCTCTCCTCGAGACAAGGATGTCTTGTCTTCATGCGTCCAGAGAAGGGTGGGGAGCAGTTTATCAGGTCCACTGTCACTCCATGCGGACCCGAGGGGATGGTAACGTCGACAGCCTAGCGAGATCCCGCCTCTTGGCACATTAGTGCCGTGGATATCATTAACACCGGTGTGGACATTCGAGCGGGGCTACCCTCTTGTCTACTCGCGAGACGATGCGACGGTGCGCGGGAGAGAGGCGAGCCGGCGTGCGGGCGGGAGACAGAATCTGGCTAAAGCGACCGGTGTGGATCTGCGATTGCGATGGCGCTTCACCAACATCCTGTCCCTCCTGTTCTTCTCTGTTCGGTGACCGACAATAAAGGAGGGGACAGGAACCGAGCGTGTGATGGCGGTTGTGACCCGAGGGGCTGGGACGCAACCATCAGGAGCGGCAGAGGCAATTAATTCCTTGCGGCACAGGCAGGTGCAGGTGCATTGCTGCTTGTCGTCCGCATCCTCCTGCCTCGCGAACGGGCGCGTTCCGTCGTTGAGGATTGGCGCAATTCATCAATTGCGACGTCCCATAGCTGCGGGACGGTGGCGGTCCCAATCCCTCGGGTCCGGTGCGATGGGAAGGCCACACTGTGTGCGAGGTCGGCGTCAGCATTGCATGCGTTTGTTGGTGGGTTGTGGCATGGCTGAAGGATCAGTCGATGAATGGATGTTACACAGAAGGATCAGGAATTGGGGATGGATTTGGATTGGGTGACACGTGTGTCGCCGTCATTGCACCGAAGCAACTGCGCAACTGCGCAAAATTAGCAGAAGATGCGCGATGTGATTGTGTGATGCTGATTGCCTGATGCGGGCTCGTTCCAACGCCGCGGGTTGTGGTCCTCGAATTGGACTGGCGTGGTCGTTGATATGTGATGGTGTTTGCAGACTGCAGTCTACGGAGGATTTTCGCAGGAAGGAACCAACCTGTCGGTGCTTCTCTTGATCAACCCGCGTCTTGTTCGGTTTCGCTCTCATGGCGTGGGGGACGAAAGAGTGCTCGCTGGCATCGTTCACCGCGGCAGGCAAGCTGGAAATTTGTTCAATCTGCGCGCGACTTCGGCCCAAGAACATTGTTGCACTTGTTGCGGTGCGCTTTGTCCAACTCTCCACTCTGGAGACAACCCTGGGGCCTGCTCCCGAATCCCGCGGCGCCGCGTCCCGGAAGTGGAGGAGAGTCGCCGTCGTCGCGAAGCATTGGTGGAAACCCTTTCCGCCAAATGTCATTTGCTGGGAGGCAGCGATGCTTGGAGAATCGCGACGCGTTGCGATCGCGACACCAGCCTGTTGGGAACTTTTCCTTTCTTTTTTGCTGCTGCTCGGGCGTGGCCAGGTTGAGCTGGGGAGGGGATAAGAAGTGGTGATCAGTCGTGGTGCCGCCGCCAGCCCTCGTTCGTTTGGTTTCAGCTCCTTCACCCCACCTGCCGTGTCTGCCCCCTGCGTTGGCGCCTTCCCCAAATTACACAACGGCACGGGGTTAGGCCGGGCCCTTCCCCGATTCTCACCCAAAGACCGCCAGCCAGTCCGAGCTTCGCCCACATGAACCCCTGTCCCTGTGTCGTGCGTCTGTGTGACCTCCCAGCGCAAGAAACCCAGAGCTCGCCCATCTTTTTTTTCTCGTCTGCTGGCGCTCACCTCCTCCCGTCCTCGGGTCGTGACGTTTTTGGCCGCCGCATCCATCCTGTCGGGTCGGGCTGGTGTTGCTCAATTCGACCCAGCACGCACTGTGCTGCTGCTGCTGCTGCTGCCTTGCATCGCATCACTGCGCTACCATCCGCTCCCCCACGTCAAAGTTGTTGGTGCGAAAGCTCTGCGAACCTGGAAGCTGGTGCCGTCCCGATCTGCGACCTCGTCCTGCCGCCCAGCCCGAGAGGGCAGTCCTTACAAGAGGACTGGGCATCCCGTTACAAAATCCTTTTAAAAAGTCGAATCACCCCCCGAGCGATGCGAACGGCTCCGGGCGCGCTGCCATCTGTCCACCATGGCAGCTCCCGACATTGCACTTTTCGGCATTGCCTTCGACCGCGATGTCTTTGTCCACGAAGACGCCTCCGAGCTCCATTCTTCATACCCTGATCTCTTGTCCGGCGGCCTCGACAGTCTCCCGTGAGCTACCCCCTCCGTGCGGGTGTGTCCGCTCGTCTTGTCGCTGACATGGTATCAAAAGCATAACGTGTTACCCTCTTTTCTCCCCCGCGTTGCCGGCGCACAGCGCTCCTCAGTCACTGTCCCCGATTTCCTTGTCGAAAGACCAATTGGCGAAGGATTGCTTGGCGCATCCGGGTGCTACTCCCACAGGCAATCTGGGCGGCAAATCAGCCTTTCTTCTATTCGAGGACGACGAGGACGACTACCTTGGCGTGTGTTTGAACAGGTTCTCCAAAACATTCGAGCGCCACGAACAAATTGCACTCGCCCTCGCCAGCACCAACCCGAGGATCGAGGTGCCATATGAAGACTACCTGCCGTGTCCCGGATCCGGCCCCGGCTCTCCAGCCGTCAGTGTTGCGACGAATTATATTCCCCCTGCTGCGCCCATTGTTGTTGAAACTCCACGACCCGAGCAGCAACCCCAAGTGAGGCTCGCAGACGTCGTCAATGCCCATTCACCAGCGAGCACGGGTGGTCCCATGACCCGATACCTGTCCGACGTGAGCCAGGGCCACGAATGGCTTGCCGTTGTCATGCAGCGGCCTTCTAGCAACGCCGTAACAACCAACACCCGCGAGACTGGGCCAGACCACCACGACTCCCCCACCTCATCGATCACACTCGACGGGGAGCATGCAGCGGAGTGTCTTCACCTTGCTGCTCCTGCACTGGGCTCGACATCTTCGACGACCCGCAAGTTCGAGGACGAAGAAGACGGGGAACATTCCGCCCATACATTCCAGACGCTCTCCACTCTGTATGTTTCTGCCTCTTTGCTTGATCCCCTTCAACCCTTTCTAACCACGTCCTGGCGAAGCAGTCGAGCATTGCGCGAAGGGAAGATCACCGCAAACGGTCACCCCCGCCGGCGACGGCCAATCCGAATGAGACAGTCGGACTCACCACCGCATAAGAGGGTCAGAGTAGCTGACCGAGACTCATGAACGATCATTACTTTTCTCTTTGTTGTCTTGATTCAGTTCCATTTTAATCTGGCACACATACGGATGATGTGACGCCCCCTGAGGCGGGCAGGCCAGGCCAGCGGCATTGCTGGCAGGTGTTTTAGCGACTTACAATATAGATACCCGACTATTCTTAGATGATCAGGATGATTGTGGGTTGGCGTTGGATTGCTGGAAGAAACATATGAGGACGGATTTGGGATAATTGGATCCGAACTTTGGATACGGAATCTTTGCGTTCTAGGACTACTAGGTAACATTTGGCTCAGTGGTTTGGACATCGGAGGCAACAAGGGTTCTCTGATGGTGGATCTGGCGTCTTTTGAGATGAATGTCTGGGACAAAACGCTTACTTTACGTTCTGCTATGTTTGTTCTGGCACATGTGTTCCATCGATCCGTATCCTTCATCTGCAGGGGTGGAAAACAAGATTTGATATATCGCGTCGTTCAAACAAAGTGTCATCTGTGCTGTTGACACGTCACTGGCGCCAGCCTCCGAAGCTCCCCTGAATTGACAGGTGCATCTGGATAAGAAGTTGACAACTCATATGCCCGGGCCTGTCCTGTCATCCGAGCCCACCCACCGAAAGTTGCGGACGAGCTTCTTCAGCCCCGTGGTCATTATTCACGCTGGTTGCCACGATGGAGGTAACTGTCGCAGGCGGGAATTACGGTCATTCAGGGGCTCATTCTCGGGCAGCAGGCTGAGGCTACCCGTGAGCCAACCTCGGCCCTGAAAGACGGAAGAATGGAGGTGCGAGGGTTGACATCGCCATATCAGAACCCATTGTCTTCGCGGCCAGAATTTCTACTCCGAAGACTCGCTGCAGGGAGCACCAGCTCTTTTCTCGAAGACCTACCCGTCTTGAGGCGAAGTTTCCGTAGGGTGCAACTCGAAGCGTGGGATTTTGATAAGACTGCTTAAGGCAATTTGCTGGTAACCTGGGTAGCTTGGAAGTTAGTGGTAGTTCCAACAAGTGCCCCTGAGCCTATCGCTGGTGGATATTTGTTTTGCATCCAAAGGAGCATGGCAGCCCGCCGAGATCTGCGAAGTGAGCGGCTTCTACCGAAAGTAAGTGTGAAAATGACAAGCCAAAGTACCAATGCCGGTAGTTCGAGATGGACAAAGGGAAAAAGATACGACTGGATGATATTGGGGCTACTCGGGAGAAGCCGCCATCTGCCGCGTCTTGGTCTCTTGGCTGTGTTTAGATGAATGCCTCTTTGCCCGATGTAACAACGGCTCTTGCAGGTGAGAGCAAATCGATTGATGAGGACAATCTATAAGAACAACTCGAATCTGACGAACTCCAACATTGAGATCGACTAACCTGTTTGCACACGGCTAGACCCAAGCACTTGCTCGAGTACCAACCCACTCAATGACAAAGTCGATATTCCTGCTCGCGGCCGCCCTTGCGGTCACCTGGGCCAGCACATCTGCGCCTCCCTCCTCGTCGGCGACTCAAGTGGTCGAAGAGCCGCCTCAATACACGGGACCTTGCTCGAATAAAGAGTGTGGCGCATCGTTGAAGCCGTGTCGCAACGGTCTGACATGCGTCCCCTACCCGTATTTCCCACCCGGACCGCGTTACGGCTGTACATGCAGCTACATGTGAGGCGGTAAGTGTGCGTACCTTATTCGGCGCGTTCGGTATCGACGTGAATCATCATGGTCGTTGGGATGGTGCTGATTGCTGAGCAGCGAGGAACCATTCCGCGGTGGATAACCCCTCATGATTGATTCATGGTGGGTCAAATCCGAGTTTGTCAGCACCATCCACCCGTTCGTTGGTGGCGGAGGGAAAGGTGACGAATGGAAACTCGAGAAACGGGTCGAGGAACCGCTGCGCTAGCGGGGTTCATGCAAGGAGCGAAGAGCTACGGATTTCGGGGAACGAATCTTGGAGGTTGATTACAGAGCGCGGAATTGATGTGGTCCTGCGGATCCCTTCCGTTTCAATGGGACCTGGGCTAATTAGGTCAGCCGTGGACTAACAAAGAAACGTTGGAAATGTGTATAGACAGAATATATCCATATATATAACCGTCGTGTCTGCTCATTTGAGCAATCCAAGTTCGATCTCACCATCATCAGCTCTCTGCCAAGTTCAATTGAATCAACCCTTTAACACAAGCTACAAGACAAGCCAGAAAAGAAATCGCTATGCCTTCCTACGTCATCACTGGTGTCTCGAGGGGACTTGGGGCAAGTGCGACCGGCCGACTCGCCGAATCCTTCCCGCACTTTCGGCATGTAACTGACATGCACCCCCCTTTGGCAGTATGAGTTCCTTCGCCAATACTCCAGCGACCCAGCCAACACAGTAATCGGTTACGTTCGCAACAAGGCAGCAACAGACAAGAAGGTCTCTGAGGATGCAGACCTGAAGACCAGAACCAACATCCACATTTTGGAGGCGGATGTAAGCAACTACGAGGCTCTGAAGTCTGCGGCTTCGGAGACAGCAAAAATCACGGGAGGCAGCTTGGACTACATCATTGCCAACGCAGCCTTGGTTTCCGACTTTGACGGCTACGACCCGATCGGTGAACTGTGGGTTGTCTCACCGCGAGTCTCAACAAGACATTTGCTGACTGTGACACAGCGGACCCCCCGAGGAGGTCACCAAGGTGGCGCGAGAGTATTTCGACTCCAACGTCATCGGCAACATCCACCTCTTCAACCTCTTGGTTCCTCTGATCCTCAAAGGCAACGCAAAGAAAGTCATCACCCTCTCGACCGGAATGGCCGACATCAACTTTGTCAACCCGTTCGAGATTACGGGTGGGTCCCTGTACGCCGCGAGCAAGGCGGCCATGAACATGATCGTTTCCAAGTTCAGCGCCCAGTACAAGAAGGATGGCGTCCTCTTCATGTCGCTCAGCCCAGGATTTGTGAACACCGGCCACTATGACAACCGTACGTTTATGTTCTTACCAGATCATGTTTTGACTTTGACAGACCTTGATTGCTAACCGCATGCTTTCTAGTGACCGAGTCACAGGCAAAGGGTCTCGCGAGTATGGCGGCGAAGTTTGCGGCATATGCTCCCCACTTCACAGGGATGCTCACACCCGAGGAGTCGGCGACGGCAGTGAGGTCGGTGATTGAGAGCGTGAGCATCGAAAAGGGGCATGCCGGAGATATGCTGTCGCATCTGGGCAACAAGCAGTGGCTCTAGGGATGAAGGAGGAGACACAATGGGTCACCAAGCGAGAGTCCATGTCGGCAATCCCTGTGTACAGCGCGCATTCCGTTTTCATATTCTATTCAAGACACACATTTCACCTTCATAAGGTATGTTTTGATACGCAAACGACGTCATGAATTCCAACTCGCTATCCCGAAACAATCGCTACCCAGTATCTAAACCCACGGCTCTTGCATGGCTAGGGTAATGATTTCAAGTAACTCAAGCACGATATGTCATCTTCAAAAAGACCCTCCCGGTAGTTCCCATACCCTAACGTCCCCGCCCTGCGAACGCTCCTCGCCCTGCAAAACCTCCCCTCCCCTGAATCATCCCATTCGGCCTCGCCACCCCCTTCCCTTTCACATCCGGTCTCCGCCGCTGGCCCCTTCCATATCCACCTCGCCTAGGGTTCACTGCCCTCTCTCTCGCCAAGTCAATAGCTGCCTTCCTCCGAGCCTCGGCTTCCTTCTCCCTCTTCTCCCTCTTCTCCTTTTCTTCCTCCTGAACGGCACACTCTGCCATCCAAACCGCGTTGTAGTACTCGTTTTCCATGGCGAGATCGAATGATCCAAATTGCCAGTCGTTCAGGCTGTCATTCAAGAAATCCGGACGGTGGTAGTTCTCCCATTTGTCGAGGTATCCCGGGAAGAAGGGATCTTCGTTGGGTCCCAGGGGGAGGTCTGGGTTGGGAGGCGGAGGGGATGGTTCGGTCATTGCTGCGAAGGTTGGTTCGGGCGCCAAATCCAGATGTGGGCTTGGTTGGGAGACCTCCAGCTGCTCTTGTTGTGGGGGTTGGGGCGAAGGTTGAGGGGGTTGAGGCTCGGGTTGAACGCCTGGTGAAGGAGGTTGAACGCCTTGTGGGGCAACCTGAACGCCTTCTACTGGTGTTTGGACGCCTTGTGCTGGATTTCGGACGCCTTGTGGAGGAGCTTGAACGCTTTGTGGAGAAACCTGAACGCCCTGTGGCGTTTTTCCAACGACTTGCTCCACGAACTTAACGACTTGCTCCACAAACTCATCGCCTTGCTCCACAAGCTGAACGCGTTGGGCAGGAGGCTGAACGCGTTGGGCAGGAGGCTGAACGCGTTGGGCAGGAGGCTGAACGCCTTGCCGCCTTTGCTGGACGCGTTGCACCCGAGGCCGTGGCTGTGGGGCTGTTGCTGTCGGAGGCCCTTGTAGGCCTTGAAGAGGAGAGCCCTGCATGCCCTGCAGAGGATCCAGGAGGCGCGGTTGCGCCCCTAAAGCAAGCTGTGGTGGTGCCTGCATTCCCAAAACAGGCTGTGGTGATGGACGTGGTGGTGGGGCCGAGTCGGTCTTCTTCCGTGGCCGAGGGTGTTGCTCGGAAGGGTTGACGCCTCCCTCGGGTGCCGCAAACGCTTGCTGAAAATTTCGCTTGGGCACCTGACCCGGGGTTTGAGGAGTTGGAGTTGGTGCTTGAGGTGTCTGAGATGGTGCCCGAGGGACGGCAGACTTCCTCGCGATGGGTGTTGACTGGCGCCGTGTTGCCGTCTTTGCCGGCTGAGCAGGCTGTTGCCCGAGAGGGTTGATGCCGCCGTTGGGTGCCGCGAACGCCTGTTGGAAATTCCTCTTGGGCATCTGAGCTGGCGCTTGAGGGGTCTGGACGGGGGCTTGAGGCGTGCTAGATCGGTTGGGGACGCGTGTTGGCTGGCGCTGTATCCCTTGAGGTTGTTGTTGCGGCTGTTGGACGTAGTATAACGCTGCGTTTGGTGCCCCTGAGGCCTGGTAAGGGTTGGTTTGAGGCGTGTGGTATGCCCCTGGCAGCGGCTGCTGCGGGCAACATATGGGTCCGTTTGGTGTCATAACGATCCCTTGGGGAGATTGACGGGCCATCTGAGGGGATTGATGAGCCATCTGAGGGGATTGATGAGCGATCTGGGGAGATTGACGGGCCATCTGGGGCGATTGATGGGCCATCTGAGGGCTTTGAAGGGTCATCTGGGGACCTTGGTATGGCATTTGGGGATGCTGGATAGGCATGTTCGGCCCCCTGGATGCCCGTGAGGATGCCCGGGAGCGAATGGGCGGAGGTGTCGGGACGGGCATACGCTGCCCCCTTGGACAGTAAACGATGGCTCCATTGGGTGCCCTCCACACGTCGAGAACGAGTTGTCGGGGCCGTTGAGGCTGAGGGTGGTACATGTTGCTTGGTTGTTGGAGCTGCGGTTGAGCAACTTGATGCCGTTGGTGTAGATGTGGTTGAGCCGCTTGATGCTGTAGTTGAGCTGGATTGACAGCCCCGGTGGGCGCTGTGAACACCTGCTGGGCAGTTGCCGGGACCTGCTGGGCATTGCCTGGTGGCAGTTGGGACTGCTGGCCGTTGCTTGCGGGCAGTTGGGACTGCTGGTGAGGCGGGAGTGACATGACTGGCAGGATTCGCCCGTTTTGGGAGGGGAACTGTGATATTGTTCGTGACAAGGCACTGGCTCCGTGAGCAGAAATGGTGAAAGATATTAGAAAGGCGGGTGTTTTGACGTTCGGGACTTTCGAGAGCAGAAATGGTTAGAAGATAGAAGGAGGGGTTAGTCAGGCAGGGCGGATGGTTTGGTGTTCGGGGCTTCATGTTCGGGCTCCCGCGGCTTCGTGCTTTCTTCCATGAACTCTAACAGTGGGGATGATTGCTAAAATTTTCAAGGGGAGATAACCTTATTTGGCTTCCAGCCGAAAAGTACCTAGGTGACTGGCCTTGTGAAGCTCGATAAGGGTATTGTAGCCCTGGCTGCAACAAGAAACTTTGGTGCATGGCATTGTGCCGACGCTTCTGTCTGTGCTCCTGTCGCCACATGGTTTTCTACTTGGTTCTTCGCCCAAGTTCTAGCAGTGGAGGAAAAAAGAGATTCGGGGTGTCTCCCGTAGGCTTGATTGATGATCTGCGGTGAGGCGGTGAGGCCATTCACACTCTAAAATGTGACGCTCCCGCAAAATGCCATCAAAAGCAATGATTCCATCCCAAGATGCTGCGCCCAAACAAAAGAGAATTTCCTACGAGAAATGACACTCAAGCCATCCCATCGCTCTCTGTTGCTTCAATATCACCAAAAAAAAACATCTCCCATGTTCTCTTTCGCTCCCGACTAGATCTCCTCCGCTGAAGTTCGTTCCTCCTCCTTGACCCTCGCTTTTTCCCCCCGTCCATCAAATCCCACCTCAGATGCATCGCAAACGTCACGCTTTCTGCGAATTCCGGGGGCATCTTGTCCCTGACGTACTTGATAATCTCGGTCCGATCATGCGCAAACGCCAACTCACACGCCGTCCTCCCCATCTTGTTCCTGCGCCGCACTGCCCACTCGCTTCTTGTCCGGCACCACGCCAGCGCCACAAACGCTTTTGTGTTGCCCATCCTCGCAGCTACGTGCGCGGGATGGTCCCCGTGCCTGTCGCCGGGAACCACCTCGGTGATGCTCGCGGCGTCGCGCACGTCGGGGTCGACATGCCGGCACAGATACCGGATGACGGCTGCGTTGTCGAGCTCCGCAGCCATGTGCATCGGCCCTTGGCCACGCGCATTTCGGGCATCGAGCAGCTCTGCCGATCCGTAGTGGAGGAGCTGCGCGAGGAACTCCGGCCGGGGCTCGTCCCTGTCGGCGTGCCGGATGGCGTACAGGATGGGAGTTTCCCCGGCGGAGTCGGCTTGCCCGAGGAAGTCGTGTGCGTCAGAGGGGTTGGCAAAGATGCCCATTTTTGGGTCGAAAAGGCGATGGAGGAAGGCGAGGCCGTCTTTGTGGTGGGCGGCGTGGTGGAGGGCATTTCGACCGGTGCCGTCGTCGTCGTGGAGGTCGAGGAGCAGTTTGGCCGGGGTGGTCTTATTATCCTGGGAGAAGCTCACGAGGAGCTTGCCGAAGTGGATGAAATTGCCCGACCGGAGATCGTTGAGCAGTTCCCGCCGCTGTGCGTCGCACAAGGGGGTGGGAGTTATGGTGACGGTCATGTTTTCCAGGTGGCTGAGATATTGAGTGAGATGTTGGTGAAGGGGGGTGAGAACTAATGTGGGATTTCCGAGGGAAAATGGAAGGAGCACCTCCAACTTGGAGACCGCGGTCTCGAATAAGAATTTTGAATTTTTCAGGGTGAGCGGGTTCAAATCTCGTTCCTGTCGACGTATTTTGGCCGCGAGTAGGGTTTGAGAGGCACCGAGGTTGGCGAGATGTATAAACCTTGAGAGTTGAGTCCTGAGCCCTTACTGCGCACATCCAGTTCCTCTTTCCTCTGCGCACTTAAACTCTGCAGGACGTTGGGGCGTGCGGATCCAAGAGTCCCATGACAACTTTGCCCCCACCACACATAGGTCTGACTGGCATTTGGCTTTTCTCCGAGCGTTGTGGTGACCGATAACAGCCTCGGATGGAGCTCGGCTTGCATGCCGTTGAAAGGTTAATCCTTATCTGAATAACCGTGACTGGCTCCCATTGTCCTGCTTGATGATACGTACATTCCCACCCACAGAAGCCATCACCCGTGGCTGGAAATGGACTGGACTTGTCATATTTGCTCCAAGCAGCACGAGTACGGCGCTGTCGGTTTCGGTCCAGCCCCGGGCCCGCTGAAAATCTCAGCAGCTCTAGGGGTGAAATTGTCTTGTCAGTCCTTCAAGACAGCCAACAAGTGATGTTGGTGGCTGGCAAACAGGAGGTGTGATAACACCGCCAGTCCAGCAAAAAAAGATGAATGGGCGGGCCGAGACTCGAACCCGGATCTTTCGCTGAACGCTGGAAGGAAATCAACGCTGAAGACATACGCTCAGGAACGCTTAACCACTACGCTACCCGCGCTGTGGCTTTCGCCGATGGGCACACTCTTTCTTCTTGGTTATAACCCTGGAGGCCGTCCGTCCCATGTACCAACCCAGCGGACGAAAATGCATCTGGGGCATAGCACACCAGGCTTTTTCCTTCCTCTCGCCCTCACGCCAACATTGAATGTAATCGACTTCCATTCCGGATGATTTGCACGACTGAGGCTGTGACCGTGACGTCGAGGAAAGGCGATGGGGCAGCCAGGAGCTCGGTATCGCGCCTTCCCATTTGTCCACCCCGTGTTTCAGATTTCAGCCGCATTGCTTCAACTTCACGTCACCTTCAGCTTTTCAGCGTCTTGCTTTCCACCACACTCTTGTCACCATGTCAAGGAACCGGATCCCATACACGCCATTGCAAACGCCAAATGAGATTCGGATTTTGCAGCTCCAACCATCAAACCATGTGACGAAGGGCGCACTCCCAGAGGCGAAGGTCATCCACACCGCGATCAGCACCGGGCAGTCATTCTCCGCCCTTTCCTACGTTTGGGGAGTGGAAAAGGACGAAGAGCTTCTGAGCTGTGAGGGCGGGAAAATTCGAATCACCAAGAACCTCGGCCAAGCGCTCCGTCATCTCCAGCACCGTCATGGGCTGTCGTTTGTCTGGATTGATGCCTTGTGCATCAACCAGAATGATGTTCCCGAGCGCAACCAACAGGTCAAACTGATGGGCGACATCTATGGAACCGCAAAAGAAGTGCTGATCTGGCTCGGTGCCGACCAAGCCGGGCAAGCGCAAGCCATCTTCGACACGGTCTCTCTCACCATTGATGAGTTGACCGAAGCCATTGAGTCAGGCATCGAGCCAGAGGATACCCGAAGCTGGCTCCCGCGGGAAGAAGCGGAGGAGCGATTGAAGATTGTTGCTCCCCTTTTCGGATGCGAGTGGTTCAGCAGGACGTGGACCATCCAGGAGGCCGGTCTGACTGACAAACCCATCGCTCTCTGGGGTGAGGCGAGTGTGGATTTTGCCCTGCTCGGCCTGTTTTGCATGGCGTATGCTAAATACTTTGGCCCCCTTACCCACTCACTGGGACTTGCAGATGAGATGGGCAGGGTGACTGATCTGTTCACCATGTATCTCCCTTCACCCGGCGCCAAGAGACTCCATCAGGTTTTGCATCAGGGTCGACGATATTTGGCCACGGACTCCCGAGACAAAGTGTATGCTTTTATGTCTCACCCCGCCGCGCTGGAGCGGACGAGCGACTATCCGCACCACGGGCTCCAGAAAGAGGACACCGAAGCCATCAGCGAAGACGCTATCCGCAAACGGAACTTGGCCTTCATCCTCAGTCCCGGACACCCCTTCGAAAACCAAGACACTCTGGCGGCGCGTCTTGCAGTGACCAATCTCAATCATTCGCCTCGTCCACCATCCCCAGATGCATATTCTGCCCGGCGCATCCTCCACTGGCCTGCATCCAAAAGGGTCCACGGCCTAGCGCGCTACCGCCCTGGACGGACTTCTTTCATCACGCCAAACTACGACCACTCGCTCGTAACCGTCTACCGTGACTTTGCCATGAGCATGATCACCCGCTTCGAATCTCTCGAAATCCTGTCGTTTGTGTTCCACCCCTCCGATCCGCCCCTGATCGGGCCCACGTTTCCCTCCTGGGCGCCTCGTTGGGATGTCCCCACCAGACACAAACCCCTTGGTCTTGCTACATCCGACCACTTCGCCTCCGCCAACCGTCGCCCTGTGATAACCCCCTCCTCGGATCTCGGCGTTCTCATCGCTCGCGGCATCTTGTTCGATCGCGTCGCCTCCCACACCATCACGCTCAAACGCGCCGATTTCCTCGATCCCAACACCACTAGTCCCGTTTTCTCCCTGGCGTCCCGTTCCAAAGTGGACAAGGACCCCGTCCCAGACTACCCGCGCGTCCTGACGCCAATATCCGGAACCTCTGATCGCTCAAGGGCGTACCAAGCCACGTGGACGGCAGGGGCGTTGTCCAGCTCTTACGGCGACGACCACGACTTCTTAGCCTACCAAGCGGAGTTTCTCCGTCGGCGCTTGAGTGGTGAGAGGGCTGACAAGAAGCCCACGGATCTTGTGCAGCTTGTGTCGATGGTGGGGAGGGGGAGCGAGAAAGGAAGTGCCGAGCGGTACGGAGAGGCTGCGGCAGATGCCTGTGACGGGCGGAGGTTTTTCATCACGCAAGGAGGTATGTTTGGTATTGGAACAGGGGTCCTGCAGCAAGGAGACGTCATTTGTGTGCTGCTGGGACATGATGTCCCTGTGGTTTTGAGGGAAACGGAAGGGGGTCATGTTGAGGGTGGCCATGTGTTGCTGGGGGACTGCTATGTGCATGGGATCATGTGTGGGGAGGCGATACGTGCGTGGGGTATGCCAGGGCCTGAGGGGAGCTTGAGGGATGTCAAGATCTGCTGAGGGCTTTTTGTTTTGGTTGACAGGGTCGATTTCATGGCGGGCTCCTGATGGAGGATTCCAGCCCTGCTGCCCGAAAGATCTGGGTATGACACTCAACTTTCTCGCTGATCAATCTACTGCCCCTTCACCTCCGGAACCGGCAATCCTTCAATATCCAGGTCCATCCCGTAATACAAATACTCATACCACCCACTCTGCCTCCCGAACCTCTCCAAACACAGCCCCACCGGCGTCGTCACCCCCGACCTCTCCCCCTTTACTTCCAACACATGCCTCGCCTTTAAGTACAGCATCCTCATTCCCTCCCGATACTCGCCCAACACCGGCAATGTGCGCAACCGTCCTCCGATTCGCATCCGCCGTCTTCGCCGCGAAGTCGAATCCCTCCGCATGAAGCCATTCCAGCGTCGAGAGGTTCTGCGCGAACATGGCGAGGTGCACGGCGAAGTAGCCCTTGTGATCGTGTTGGTCTTCGGCAGTCGCTCCGTGGGCTTTGAGTAGGTTGAGACAGGGAGAGATGTTGACGGGTGGTCTCAAGGTGCAAGCGTGCAGGAATGGGGTGTGTTTCACTGTGTCTTGGGCGAGAAGGAGGTTGGTGTATCGGGAGTGGGGAGAGGAGGTTGAGTTGGAGGAGGCGGAAAGAGAGAAGTGGGATGTGGGATGGGGAGAGGAGGTAGGATATGGTTTCCTCGGGGCGGGGTCCTTCGAAGGCAAGATGGAGGAGGTTCTTGCGATGTGTTTTGATGGCTTCGAGGATGGGAACTGCTGTGAGGTTGATCCATGTCTTTGTGGTTGATCTGAGGATGGCGATCGGTGTCTGTTGAAGAATGGAATTCTGAGCTGGGTGTTGCTGGGGGAGGTGGAAGTGGATGTCGACGCCCAGGTGAGAGATTGGAGTTCGGGCCGTTATAAAGGGTAGAATGGGTGGAGGTAACGAATCCATTGTGCGGTCCTCATCCGAAAGGCGATGGTTCGCTGCTTTATCGAGTCATTGCCCAGGTGGTCATGCAGTAGCTCTTTGTTCACCCGTGATGGCGAACCACGCGGGGGTTTTGCTGTCGACTTTCATCTGGCGCATTCAAGGCAGTAGAGTCATGCGTCGGTATCTCACCAGAAAGATCGCACCCTTATCCGTCGTGGTTAGATCGGGATGTTCTTGAAGACCCTGAGGTAGACGAACAATAGATGCGAAACTGCATGCTCATCCATTGATATCCGTGAGATACGCGGGCGTCGGGGGCCGACACATCCCACCCCCTTGAAGAGATGTTTGTAGGAAGATAGATGGTATCGGAAAATGATCTCGGTTCCGACTGCAGAATGAATTCAACTTGAAGAGTTCACGTGCAACAGTCGGATCAACGCGCATTCCGACCACGAGGCATAAGGGGCCCACGTCAGGAGGTAGCCAGTTTGACACAAGGGCATGAACCTCAAGACGAAGTGAACTTGATCGACACATATATTCCCTCGCCCAGCTGGTTCCTCATATTCCTCGTCAGTGGAGGATCACTCTTCGTTGTACCTACCGTTAACGTTGCCGCTCTGAACCAACATCCTGTGCCTCCCATTGATTTTCAGGCAATATCAGCAAAGGATTTTCCAGTTGATCGAGAACGCGACATCAAGTACGACAGTTTTATTAGCGGTAGCCAGCATCATGCATCCATCAAGCCCCGATATGCCTTCCACATCTTCCACCCAGCCCAAAGCGCCACGCGGTATTCGCTGGACAGAGAAAAAGGAGGCGATAGCATATGTCAAAGCAGGAGATACTTGGAGGTTGAGGAGCCTTATTCAGGGAGTTATTGAAGCGAACAGAATGTGGGACGTCGGCAAGGTCCTTGAGAGCATCGAGGTGCGACCCGACAATTCTGGTACGCTTCTGCATGTAGCCATCGGGCTTCCAGATCCACAGAGGACCGGTATGTTGAAGATACGCGACAGCAACATATATGTTCATCTTCGGATTCCCTGAGCTAACGCAGGAGTGATGATACTACAGCCATGCTCACGTACCTTACGATGCCCGTTCACTTCATCAACGGCGAGGCCGAGCGCAGCTCGAGGGAGAGATTTGAACGGTTTTTACACGGAACTTGTGACCACCATGGACGTACCGCTTTTCTTGCCGCGTGCTGCATCGGGGATCCCAGCATACCTGGATGCCTTGATCTTCTGTTCAACCCCCGTGTGGACAACCAATGCGACAATTACGGCATGTCAGCTGTGCATCTCGCCATGCAGGCCCAGAACGAGGCGACTTTCGCCTGGATGGACTCACGGGGATTTGACTTCAGCATTGCCACCGCGGATAACAATCGCTATACCCCGGCTCACATCGCCGTTGTCAACAAGTATGCGTATGGACTTCAGTTTTTGCGTCACAGATGGCGAGATGTTCTCCTGATGGGAGGAGGTCCTGATGGAAGCACCACGCCGCTGAAGCTGTGCCTTGGTTTACACGGCAAGAATAGTCGGCTGTACTCCTTCATGTATTGGTCGGTGGGTCTGGGGAAGATTGAGCCGGGGTCGCCGGTTCCTGGGCTTGTAATGGAAATGGTTGGAGGGCGCTACTGACGAGTCAGAACTTGAGCAAGCGTTCCAACTCACATCGCCACCCGAAGGATGAAGATGAGGGGAGTGGATTACATCCTAACAAGGCTGTAGACAGTCTCGATGTTGTTCGTACCTACACGTAGCGAACAGGGCCTGGGTTTTTACTCAACATAATTTGCTTTCCTGAATCTTCGTAATCTCCCGTGATCTCCACAACCTCCAAACTCCCCTTCAACCCCTGGTGGCACAACTTGCATCTCCGTAGTTGCTACTGTGTCATCTCTCTGCCGCCATCGGCTCTGGATCTCCAGATAATCTATCGCCCGACTCACTCCTCATATAGAGTTATCTCGTAACATGTGCATTATACACTAAATATCATAAGTATCCAAGTGCGCCAGCATATCCCTCCCATCGTTCCGTCGTTGACCGTAGGTATTCCTTCTATTCCTCCCAAATCCCGGCTGAGCCAAGTCCCAATATCCAAACTCCCAAGATGTCAAAGCTTTTCCCATCACCGGTTTTCCCAGCATTATTGATCCTCCTTGCCAGGGCCGACCTCAGCCCCAGTGGTAACCGATTCCTTATCGTTCTTCCTCTCGGTTGAACTTTCCCGCTCGCTGCTGTCGCTCGCATCCTTGATATCCTTCTTGAAGTCCTTTCCTTCAGCCATCTCGACGTCCACCTCCCACTCGTCAATCTCCACGTATCCGCGAGAGGTGTCCAGCCATGCGTTGCTTCTCCTCCCCGAACTGTTGCTTCCTCCCCTGCTCCCCCCTATCCTGCCCTTCAATTCGGTTTCGGCGGGACTCAGGGGCTGTTTCGATGGCATCGATCCGATCGTAGGAGGGCCGCGCATGTTGTTGTTGGCGGCTGCCGCAGCGTTTCGATTGGCGCCACTTGAGGATCCCGATTCCGACGAGCCCAGCGCCTTGGGGAAGAACTTTGCGAAGAAAGGCTTGAGTGTCAGCGCGCAGGCGCAAACGATGGCGCCATTGACCTCGATCGAGGTCAGATATGACAGTTCGACAGCCTCATATGTGAAGTCGTAGTACTTTGTCAAGTCGTGGCTCTTCATGTCGTTCTGGTACAGCTTTGGCAGGCGAAGAATGGAGATGAAGCACACGACGAAGCCGCAGCCGAAGACAAGGAAGAGCATGATCTTCTGGCGCAGCGGAAGTGTGATGCCCCACACCACCGGCATGGGCAACAGGAAGATGAGTACGTCCTGCACCATGTGCATGCCTGTGTTCGCCCACCAAAAACTTTGCGGATGACAGTACACGCCGTCACGGGGCATGAACATGTCCCAGTACGCTCGAAGGGGGATACAGGCCGTGAGGGTCGTTACGATCATGAAGATGTTGCCAATGACGACGATGACGAGAAGGACTTGGCCAGCGACCCGCGCCCACTTGAAGGCGAAGATATGAATGTAGAGGAAGAGGATTGCCAGTTTCGAGCAGAACAGAGAGAGGTGATACGTCAGAACGCCGTACCATGCTGCCTGGTAAGGTGTGAGCATTCGTCTTGCGGAAAAGGGGGAGGAGCCAAGTACCCTGAACCATGCCATGGCGGCGGACGTATTGGTGGGATCCAGGTCATAAAGATGGCTTCCGGAACCATGAATGGTTTGGTCGATTAGGGCGGCGGTCTCTCCGGCTGAGAATATCTGGGATAGTGTCAATTCTGAGTGGCATGTCGACGAAGTGCGGGGTTCCATACGACTGCAAGCAAAATACACCAGTCCGAGACGGTCAAGGTGCGTATTATAACTCCCCGTGTGTAGAAACGTAACCCGACGAACATTGCAGCGAAGAACCAACATATCGACGCTGCTGCGTACAAGTTGGCTTTGAGGTTGTCGTGGGGAGCTGTTGCTGGATCTGGAGGCAGCGCGAAGCCCGGCGGCGGTGGAGGCGGAGGGGGCGGAGATGTGCCGTTAGCGGGCGGCGCCGGCGAGTCGCTCATATTGCTGGCTGCGGCGCCCGGCCGGACGATTGCAGCAATATGGCAAGTGAAGACCAAAGTCTGATAACCCGGAACTTCGACGCTCTTAATTGCCTGACCACCTCATCGGTATTGCTGCTTGAAACCCGGCGCGGTGGGTGCGATACCGCCGCAAGCACCAGTGCACCAAGTAGATTGGTCAAGAGGGTCGTTGATACAAGATGCGAAATTCAAGGGAGCAGAAGGAAGCGGGTCAGGTCATGCCTGGTTGAACGACCAGATTGGCGGGTATATAGGCAGCTCGACGACACGGCAGGTGCCGACACGAATCTCGCTCGCACGGGTGTGATCGATGCGGTGTGCCCTGATGCCCTGCGTTGCTTCTTGCGCAGCTGTGGCAACCTCAGAGCGCCGTTGGTGGTGGGTGGAAGGGAAGACAGGGGGCGGGAGAGAATGCAACTCGAGGGGCAGGGTTGGCATCCGTGAGCCGCGAGACGGCCAAGATCTTCCCGCGTGGCTGCTTTACTGCCCTCCAGAGTGAGCAGCTGAATTTTTCTCTGCAAACACTCGGATCCATCCGTGTGTCGGCGGTGACGCTAATGAGCGGGACGTCGGCAACCGGAAGCTGCCAGGTGCTAGTTTCCATTGCCCACAAGGCAGCGGGGAGAGCGAAGCTTGGGATATTTGTCGTTGGGGCAGCTGTCCATTTGTGATGCAACTCGCAGGCTGCGGCGTGCCTCCGGATCCCACCGCAGTTCGCCAAGGTTCCCGCCCCTCACCCCACCAAAACTGGCCAGTGAAAAGTGCTGGTGAGAGAACCGGGGGAGTGCAGGTCGTCAATTCAAACGAGATCGCCAATTGAAGCAAGAATCGCGGAGATCAGGCCAACCAGCCTTACAATATGGGCCGAGCGGTGTCCTATGCTGAATCAGTGAAAACTCCTGATCGTAGCGCTCCGATGAGAAGCTTCGTTGAAGAACTGCCGTCCCCTGTAGCAAGCCACAATGTGGGAGGGGGTAGCGGTTTATCTGCGCATTGATGTTTGCACAACACCGACGCATAACAACTTGCAGCGCGCCCATGCAGCTGCGTTGTTGACAGCGGCCAACTGACAGTTACCCGAAGTTCGGCCTGCCTAGCGTTTCACATCGCCGGGTTCTGCAACTCCCAACGCTGGAGACTGGTTCCCAGATCTGCGGTTGCGGCGATCGGCGGACACTGGAATTGTTGCCAGGACGGCTGGATGGGATGGGGAATGAGGGAAGCACAACGCTCGCGGACCAACGGGAATCTGGTACTTCGCCGACAGGATGGATGTCGCTCTGCTTCGATTCCAGCAAACTTGGTGTCTCTGATTTGACAGGTTTTGTTGGAGGGGTCGAATTTGAACCAGCTTTCTGCGATGCAGTTGTCGAATAAAGTTGCCCGCTTCTCCCGCAATGCTCGTGCACTGCAGCCCATGACCTGCAACGCACTGACCGCCCCACAACACCAATGACCGAAAGCGACCACGCAAAGCAAAAACGGGTCGCCGATGGCAGAAGTTAAAATGTGCCGCGACAGGCCAGGTGACGGCGCGATGTGACACCGTCGACAGCAAGATTGAACGGAACCAAGCCTGCCACATGCTGTCTGGGCCAATTCCGCTCGGGAACCCGAATTTCGCTTCATTCTCCGCCGAGCCCCAGACAGCGTGTTTCTGGCAAGAACGAGGGGGTGCATCCGGCGCTCCGAGTGCACGATAGGGTTTTTGGTCGAGCCCATTTTTGCGCAGCAGGTGCTCTGCTGCGCTAGCCGCAAGACCAATCGCCAAGATGATCACCAGGCGAACGAATTCGGCGAGGCGCCTACGGAGTAACTTTATTCAGCAAGAGCGGGGATGCGCGTTGCGACCGCCAACCCATGTCGCTGCACACCTCGACCAGGTTCTCACCATCAGTCATCGTGTTCTAATACACCTGCAGCGGCAGATGGCTCCTAGCCCCAACAGCCTACCCGCTAGGAGATTCCTACGGAGCACTGTTGGCAATCCTCGGGAAATGCTCTGTGGTCAAGTTTGGCACTTCCGTCGACACCAAGTTTGGGCCCTTGGCGGGCGCAGATTGTCTCGTAAACGACGAGACAGTACGGAGTACTGAATACGCACGTACTGCTGAGTGGACAATAGCGGAGTCGGCCCACTCTATCCCGTCAAACCGACATCCTTCAGAAGCCTCCGAAGGGCCTGTGGCGCATCCCAACCGCTGCGCAGGAAATAGGTCAGCTTATAGGGGGCGCGCAACAATGATACCGAGTGGCTGGCCCGCCACGCCCAGTGTCACGTTCAGCTGGTACGGATCGGTATGGACAACAACTCGAAGCATCTATTGACCCGGTCCCCTGCGGGCAGTCTTTGAGGCGGGAGCAACCCATCGGTTAGAGCGTCACCAACTCACGATGGCTTTGTCTAGCGTGAGGACCTGAGCAGGGTGATCTTCAAAACAAAACAACACTCTAACTCGCCCAACGGCGAACCAAATCGACGGTGGCGATCTGATCCTCAGCTGCACCGGCCATCAAAACCGTGCATCCGAGGTGCCGAGATTGCGGAACGATTTTGAGGGGCAGAATAATCTCCAGTATCAATGCTACAGCATCCTCGTGCTCAACACTACCTCTGGACTGAGTGCATGAAAACACCGGCAACATCCAATTTTGTCCTCCGCCACTCTGCGACGCATCGTGTTCGACTGGCCTAGAACTTCTGGGGACAAGAGCAAGAACTTGAACATTTGGGCACATTGCTGTCGTTCCCCAGCTGCGGTCAGCGCCTGCTTAGCGAGGTCAAAGCCGAAGTGGTGGTGACCGAGAGGGCGGATGGTGCATCCCCGTTCTGGTTGGTGTTGGCTAGAAACCGCTGACGTACGCAAGGTGTTGGTCAAAAATGCCACACGGACTGGGGAGCGATAAAGTGATTCCTCTCAATTCTTCTAATTATGCGTTTCACCAGACATTCAGTTGCCACCCCGCCCGGCCAGCTTGAGAACTTCATCACGGACAGCACCGAAGCAGTCGAGCTCCGTGGACTGACTCCTCAACGACACCGCTACGTGCTGATATCTCTCGTCATCAAGCACCATATCTATGGCTTTCTTGACATCCTCGACCGAGGGCCCTGGCGGTCCCAGGTTCAACCCGACTCCGCACCGCTCGATCCGCTTCGCATTCTCAACCTTGTCCATGCCCTCACCGGCAACCACCATGGGGACTCCGTGCGCAATCCCGTGTTGGACCGCACCATACCCGCCATTATGAACCCAAGCGCTGGCATACGGCAACACAGCATCATAGTGAAGATAGTCGGTGACGCGCGCGTTCGTTGGCGACGAAGAGTCCCGCGGCAGTGTCGCCCCCTTTCTGCCCAAGATGGCCACGACCAAGAGGTCCTCCACCCTCCCAGCCATCGCTTTCAACGTCGGAAGAATCAAGTCGTTCGGATCAACCTCCACTGTCCCTTGCGCAACAACCACGACTTTCTTTCCCTTTTGTTTTGCGCTCCTCACCTCATCCCACCACGCCGGCAAGTTCGCCCACCCACTCGACGGCTCCTCCGCTGGCGGAAGCACGCCCACGAACCTGAAATTCTCCGGCCAGTCGCCCCGAGGGTAAAACCATCCCGGCGCACCAAGTTGCAGAATCACATCGTGACACGTATAATTCTGCCCGCTCAGCAGCGCCCCTTCCATACCCCCCTTCAACACCGCGCCCGCGACCCTCAACTTCTCCTCCATCTTCTCCTTCAAACCCCTCGTGCACCTCTCCCATGTCTTCCGTCCCCTTTTCTTATCGTCCTCTTCCTCCTCGCCGCCAACGAAAAACGCAGGGACATCCGCACTCCTGATAAACGGGACCGTCACGCTCAACGCTATCGTCCTCGTCGACTTCATCCCCGCAGGCAGCGCCGCCCCATAAAACATCGGCATGATGCCGAAAAACAGCGCCTCACACACGACAATCACCTCCCTTCCCGGCTCTCGCTCGTGTACCTCCCGAAACGCAGCGACTACACTCCGCCATTCATCCGGTATGGTATCGATCCATGTCTTTTCGAGGTCGATTAGGCCGCGCTGCTGCCATGGGAGGGAGAAGTAGTCCGGCGTTGGGGGGTCGGGACTATCGGGGGAATAATACGTGAGGTCGTCGAGGTTGGCTGAGTCGAGGAGGGGGAGGAAGGTTATTCCCTTTTCCTTTCTGTTGTCTTTGCGCTCGTCCACGTCCACGCCCTGCTCCGCGCCTACGCCCTGCTCGTGTCTCTCCCCGCTGTTCCTGCCTGCGGCGATGAATGTGAGGGTGGGGACCGGAGCGCCAGCGGCGGCAATAATGCGGGCCTTGTGAACTGTGGGGCCGAGGAAGAAGGTTGGGAACCCAGAGTTGCAGAGAGACGCGGCAACGCGGAGAGTCGGGGTCAAGTGACCCGTCAGGGGGTGGCTGAGGAAGAGGAGGGCGGGTAGGTGATTCTGAGCCGGCCTCACATTGGGTTCTGACATGTTGAGACTCAACTTCGAAGTGGGCAGGTGGGGTGAGGCAGGTGAGTGGTAGGGCTGAGAGAGCTCGTGGAGGTTGAAAGAGAGTTCTCAGTTGGGATGCTATGTGGCCCGATTGAAGCGGATACAGACCACTGGGCTGGTGGGGATGTGTCCGCTGCGGGGCCGCTCCGTGAGCGGCGTCGTGCATTTCTTGGCGTCATTGCCTCCCCATGTCAGCCATGGTAAGGAGCTCGACTTGCATGACACAATCAACGACAGCGGAGAAGTAGCCGGTTGTCACAATGCAAATCTCAACTTATCTGTTGTTTTACCCTAAAGTTGCCCTCACGACACCCCAGTCACCCGCACCACCCCTAGCCACCCTGCTCAGGCGCTGCTCAGGCGCTGCTGAGGCGTTGCTTAGGAAATGACCAGAGAAACCTTCAAAATGGTTTAGATGAGTAGGCAGTACTCTGCAGCTCAAATGGCAACTTTTGGCGAGGTCCCAGTACACAGGTGACCCAAAACTGGTGCCCTCCCCTAGCACCAGCTTAACCCTCCTCTTCCCTTCCCCTCAGAGTCACATAAAACCAAGTTTACGTCCCCCATTAAGTCTCTATTCTCCTATTATCATTTATCTAAATAAGTAAACCTCACCATCTCAAAAATCTCGAACTAGCACACCACCTCCTTGTATTTAAATCACGGTCCTCGCCCACCTCTCGACTCAGGCCAGGTTGAAATCTTACACCTTCACCAATTCTTGCTGGCTACTACCATTGTGACTACCTTGAGCTGCCTTTCCTTACACACACTCCCCCCCAACGCCGACACGCAGGAATCCTACAATCGGCTTCGCCTATGCCGGTGTATTTTTGAGCGCAAACAACCATATATGTAATGCAAGATGCCTAGCCTTGGATTCCGCGCCGTCGTCGGCCCTTATTTGGTCCGTCAGGGCGTTGGGCAAGAACGTCTCGGAGGCAAGGGTCATCTTTGTCCTTGTCCACATGATGCACCCTGACATGTCTTTAGAAGACGCCAGTCGTGAGACCGGAAAATTAGCTTCCTGTTTAACTTTTTTCCAGGATGTACGGGGCGGCCCTGAGAAACCGGGCGTACGTACCGTTGTAAGTTGTCGGGTCTAGGGTATTTATGTTCCCTATCGGGACAGAATGGACATACGTATCCTGGACAATCGTGCACAAGGCCGTGCCTTATCATCTCATTCTTCCGCTTAAAACCTTTTCCACCCTCACTCCGAGGACAGCTCTTTACCGGGCAGTAATGGGGTCGCGCCGACGAGTGAACATTGGCGTGGGCGTTGAGGAGGTACTGCGTTGCGAAAGGCGGGGCAGTGCAACCTTGAAACCTGCACACATACAGACTCCCCAGGCTTTCTGATTCAAGCTGCGCATTCCGCCGTTGTATCGCGGTCAGTTCGTCCTCTGAATCATTGTACCCTGTGTTAACAAAAGTGCTTCTAGGGCTGTCCGGCCAGGTGAAAACACTCTTGATTCTTTTCAAAGCCGACTTGACCGTGCTCTCGACCGTGCCAATGTGTCGGATGATGTTGCAGTCGGACAAGCCGGGCGGCGGCATTGAGTCAATGATCAGGTCGCCGTTCTCGCTGGGTACCTTGAGCTCCTCCAGTGTATCCCGGCCAACGAGGATATCGGACGTGAGGTTGTCGAGGACGAAGAACTCGAGGTCTAAGACGTTTCCTCGGGGGACGAAGCCATGCACGTCGTGGACGTTTCCGATAGCGAAGCTGATGTCGATGCTTCCGCGCGTTTCTCCCGTGCTGCCATCAGCAAACTCGAGCAATTCAATATCGCCGTCCCGAACCTTAAGTCCTCGCTGCTGCACGAACTGTGGGCTAACCAGGTCCATATCTGAGCCTGTATCCGCAGTGGCGCAACCGATAAAAGTGTCGAGGCGACATACTAGCCCCCGCTTGGGCTTTCCCACGCTGCAGACGCGGAGCGACTGCATCGACGGTACTAGCTCCTCGACTAGACGATCGCGGTGCTTAGTGAAAGTCTCTGTTTCCTCGAGAAACGCGGCACCAAGGATGGCAGGTACAGCCAGGGACTCGAAAACGTGTACCATAAACTCCATCGTTTCTGGAGGCCCCGAGGCCGCCGGACTCTGAGCTCCAAAAGAGCACCGGATATCGGCAACGCCGAGAGACTTGACTACCTTCCCGTTTGCCAATGCAAAGAACATCTCTTTTTCGTCAACCACCTTAACTTCAAGTCCAAGACGGCTGGCCAGCTCAAATGGGATGATGCTCTCGTCGGACCCGGTATCTGGGGAGGCAGTAACCGTGATGGAACCGCCCTGGCCGTCGATGATGATGGGGAGCCCCCAGCGCTTCCGCTCTTTTGGCCGAGTCCTCGCCCGAGCCGCAGCAGGCGGGGGAGCAGTAATTTTGGCCTTGTCATTCGGGTCGGAGCTTGAATATGGCCGAATGAGGCTGCGACCTGCTTGAAACTGATCTAGCAACGGAGGGGGCATGGATGGGAATTCATTTATTGAGGGCAGCGGGGACCAGGCCTCCCTTGGACCAACAACATGTATAGGGGGCAAGCCTCGCGGCGAAGGTGGCGAGTAGAGCGACGAAGACAGAGAGTCAATCGGAGAGTCAAGTATCGGGCGGCGGTTCGTGAGTTGTTTAGAGATAGTCGTCCAAGAGCTGTGCGGTGAGATGGGTGGCGAGGAGGGCGACGACTCTGGCGGCACAACAGGTTTGATCAGGGGAACTCCAGGAAATTCCGGTCGAGGCGTGTCACTTGGCTCGGGATAGATTGGATCTGGGATGTTGAGATCTTCGCCGGGCAGGGGCCGCCATTTGATTGCAAAGTCTTCAGGCCCTGGATCGCTGAGACTCCAGTTCCTTCCACTTCCCATGAGGTTGAGAAGCGCCCTCGTCACCTGGTAATTTCTCCCACGTCTGGAATCGGTATCATCATCGTTCTGGGACATTCGGGCTTTTAGAAAGCGAGGCGCCAGCTCAGACACCCATGGCGAGTCCTATTGACAGGAGCGTCAGTATAGTCATCGGCTTAGAGATAAATATTGAGAGATGGTGAACTGACAAAGTCTAGCTCCTCGTCGTCTGCATTCCAGGCACCGGAAAGTTGTCTGCTGGCTCCCGGGACACCATCCTCATACCAATTCACCTTAATAGGCTGAAGCCCTGGAGATCCTGACGGGAGATAGTCTTCATCAGCAAAGTATTCATCAGGCTGAGTTTTGGGGGGCTGGGTCGCCATTGCCAAAACTGCTTTGTCCTGCCTCGTACCGACGTTAAATATTCGTCTTGTTTGTGAGGTTGATCTATTAGAAAAATATGCGGGGTAGTAACGGAAAATTCCAAGAGGCCTCCACGGGGTGGTGAACGGAACCTACCGATTAGCTTCACTGATTGGTTCTAGCTGCAGGTTGCCTTTTGTACGCTGGCGGTTGTGATTGGTATGAATACGTTTGACCCACAAAGCACAGCTCAGCACTGTGCCGTGTACGGATGTACCCCGGGCCCATTACATACTGCGCGTTCGCACCGTCTCCCACACGGAGCCGAATGTCCCTTTTAGCTTTACCAAAAAAAACCTCATCCACCCTTATCCAGTCGCATATTTGCATTTCCCCCAGATCAAGCCCAACTTCATCAATATCGGATGCCGTCACAACCCCTAGAAAAGGGGGCCTATGTCGATGGCTTCCCATCGCTCGCTGCCTTCATGGCAAGCGATTGGGACAAAACAGCCATGATCTTTAAACGATTTGACCGTCTTGCCGCGAGAAACTTGCTTTGCCTGCAAAGTGAGCTAGCCGAGTTGGAAGCTCAGTTAGATCAATATGACCGAGAGGATCAAGAGAATCTACAAACGATGCAGTATTTGAGAAACTGGAAGGCGTATAAGGAAAGAGGTGAAACCGAGAGGATGGAATTGATGGCACGGCTAAGGAGTACCATGCGGGAGTACAGTATGTAGTTCTCGCGCATCTCTATGTCTGTGCTGACTTGACAACAGGGGAGGCTCTTATCTTTGAAAGCACACTCGCTCAAATAAAGCAGCCAGACCGCAAGACGCTAAAAGCTTTTCGGTTTAATTTCTTCCATGGGCGCCCCGGCGATCCTCAGGCGTTTCCGATGATGGGGGGCCACAGCGCCACAGTCTACGACGATGATAACGACCTCGTTGCTCTGCACAGCGATGAACAATCTGATAGACTTACCGTCTTTGTCAGGGACAACTTTGGGTTTCTGTTTCAGGTGTGTTGGCGATCGCATTTTATCGCGGCGGGCCAAACTAACGAATCCTAGGAAAAAGCACCTGCTGGAGGATCAAGTGTTCCACTCGTCGGCTACGCTTCGGGCCAAAGGATTGCCAACTTTATAGCCTACCTGAGCACGATTTTCGCCGGTCTTTTGCTCTTTGGGGCAATTCTCGTCCTGCACAAGGTCAAAGCGGATGGCCTGAAACTCGGTCTTATCGGACTCTTCACTTTTCTGTTCGCAGCCAGCACGGGCTTGATGACAAATGCAAAAAGACCAGAGGTCTTTGCATCCACAGCAGCGTAAGTAAAACAATGCTTAGTCCAGGCCATGTTGACTGATGGTTCAAGATATGCGGCTGTCTTGGTCGTCTTCGTCAGCGGCGACCTCGGGGCCTCGGGGCAAGTAGCACACGAGCCAGCAACACCTTAGAATAGACGCGTTCACCGAACACGTCTTAGAAGCAGGCCAATGACCTTTTAGTCACGACCAACGCTAAGAGAGAAGTGGCTGTTGAAATGAATATGTTGTCAATGACCATAACAGCCATAGCTTTATGCGGCTGAAATATTTGCTGCAACAGGCGCTTAGAGACTTGTAGGACGACTTGGATGACATCTCTAAGGCGACTTTCAAGTTCTCGGCTGACTTTCATCACGTCTGCTTTGCAAACGTGTGGTTTCATAACTCATCCAAGATTCGCAAAGCCGTGTAGACATGTTCTCCAGCTGCTTGCAGAGTCTCCAGCCCATGTATGCGTCTATATGTGTCCAGATATCGTCCGTATAGCAATGCACACTGACATTTATCATCACTTGTAGATACAGCTTAGTCAGAACTGTCGCCCTAACTACTAAGAACACTCTCATAATTAAGTTTAAAAACGCCCTGTTTACCCACCGTTCGTCAAGACCGCCATTGTAAACACGGTTCGTCGCATTCTAAGGGGCCACCAAAAGGTGGAAGTCCCCTATTCTAGGTTCGCTGAGCAGACGATAAGATCTGTTGCCAAGAATGGAAGCAGTGCAAAGATAAGTCAGAGTACCTGCATTCTGATGCCATAACATGTCAGAAAGAAAGGGGTTCTGGTCGAAGGGTTTAAAAAGAACCAGAACAGTGGATTCGTAACATTAGCCACGTAACGCGTTAGCGTTACCACTATTCCCACTACTATAAAAAAAGCACTCTGGCTTTACCAAAGTGTAGAGAACAAGTAACCTTTACACATATTGATCTGGTGCGGATGCACCATAACAAACCACACAATACCACTAAAAATCGAGAGGCCGAAGGCCTCTCGTGAGGAATCGAACTGGTGGTCTGGAGAGTGGCGGAAAAAGGTGGTTGCCAAAAGGAAGAATAATTTACAAAGCGCGAAGCGCGTGGAAATTTTGTTCTGGTTCGCAGGGGCCACTACAGTGGCCACTGCCGTAGCTCAGGGGCTGGCACCCCGAGTTATAGCTTACCCTAGCTTAAAGAGCGGCTTAGGATCACGCACGAACATGGAAATTGCTAAGGGTAACTTTAGGGTACAACAATAGGCTGTTGACTCATTCTATCTTTCATGGAAAGCATGCCGATGCCTGCGGTAACCTCTATCCTCCAAACAATCCTTTGCGTTGGCCCCTGTTTCAGGGGCACCAACAAAAGTGTGGCATCTGCCTTCTCAGCCCTATTCCCACCTGCCAACACCTTAGGGACCCCTATTTAACGTCCCCAAACCTCTCCTGCAAGGCAGCATGCAACTTTCCAAACACCCCATCATACCACCCACATATCTCCCCAAACTCAGCCTCCGGCAACGTCTTGCTCAACATCCTCAACCACCCACCCACAATAATATCCGCATATGACGGGCGCTTCCCCAACATGAACGGGCCCTCCCCATCCCGCTGCAACATCCCCGCCAGCGGCCCCAGCGTCACCCTCAACGACTCCTTCAGCTTCTCCCTCGCCTCCCCGTGAATCCCCAACTGCTCCCACTCCGACAAGCCCACCCTGCGCAGAAACTCCGCCTTCACCTTGTCCGCCACCTCCGGATCCCACTTCATGCCGTGCGCCGTGAGCTGCGCATGCACGGAGAACGCCATGTCCACATTCTCCTGGAACCGCGCGTACTCCGCGTGGATGCCGTCTGCCCGTTCGGAAAGCGGAACCAAACTCTGCATCCCCTCTGGCAGTGTGTAATTCAACTTCTGCTCCGGGAAGAGATCGCCTGCTCCCGAATCGGGGAAGGTCGCCTGGAGGTAGTTCGCAATGTCGAAGGAGTCGCCGATGGCAGAAGTGGTATCTTTTGGGTTGGTCACCAAGACGGGGAGCGTGTAGAAATCAGTTCCGTCGGCGAACTTGCGGCATGCCGGTAGGCCCAGGCCCTTTCGGACCGCGGCGATGTCAGTCATGAGGACCCATTCCGTGCGGTAGGGGACGCCCTTGAAGTTGAGGGCGTAGCGGGCCTTCCAGGGGTTGGGGGCGCTGGCGTTTTCTGCGTAGGGGGACGCGAAGGCGATGTCGTATAAGACGAATGTGGCGTCGGGCTCCATGGCGTGCTTGGGGTTGGGGATGGGGTGATTGCAGGCAGGCGGGATGCTGTTGCTGAGATGGGAGGTTGGCAGTGTGGTTGCGGGGGAAGTTGGTTGTGTGCCGTGTGCGTGGCGTGGCATGATCGGTTCTCCGCATGAAGCGGGGGCGTTGTGGGCCAGACAATGGCTTGGTTCGGGGTGGACCTGTCAACCCGTGACGTGTCTCAGATAGCACAAGAATTTTGTTGTTGTTGATTGTGGCTGAAGTTTGTGTTGCCAGAGTTGTGGATCTGGATGGGCCACCGCTGACCGTGCATGTCGCATGCCTCCAATGTCACCGTTGAACAAAGTTCATTTGCGATGTTCGACATTTTTCTGTGTAAGCCCATGAGAAGAGGTCCACAGAGCCTGCGTTCGTGATGCTAGTGTCCCCTAGTTACCTATCCATGGGAAGGAGCAAAGTGGGCCCGAAGGAGTCCCGGACTTTGGAAGGCGGCCCGGAACGGTGCCGGACTCCACTCCGCTCCGTTTGCTGCATGGCACCTGCCGATGAAGTGGCGGGGTTGGCTATGAAACCCGAGAAACAGCCGATTTGTTTGAATGGCTTCGTGGTATCTGGCAGTGCAGGAAAGTGATCGAGAAGTCCACCTTCTCAAGTCTGATGCCTGTCGGTTGCTGGATCGTTAGGGATGCCCGCCGTCCACTGGCGGTGCGGGGGTTGCTCAGCTGATGACGTACTCTGTGGGTCAGTTCAGCGTTCAGCTTGCCGTCCACTCTCGCGCAGTCGCTCGAAAACGTTACAGTTCTTCTTGCAAAACTCGCACCTGCTGTGCTTCGACCGACTTCTGCTGCGAAGGATGCGCCTTGCTTTCTTTTCGATGAACGAAGCATCCAGGCGGAATGCTGCCGCTGGAACAAATTCGCTTTGCGTGGCTAATCGCCCACGTGACTCCGCGCCGTGCGGGACTTCGTTCAGGCGTGTTTGGCGTTCCCCCACGGATGTCGTGTTTCACCTTGCTTCAGCTGCATCTTGAGCGACGAGAAAGTCTTGGATGACCTATCCTTCAAAGTGCCGCACAAAGACAAATCCCATCATCAAGACAACAAGGTACGCGGACTCAATGGATGAGGAAGGGGAGCCATCTGCTGCAAGCACCCCGGCCCTCACTGCTCATAATCCCTTCGCGGACCCAGACGAAGATGGCGAAGCTGCGCGCGATATCAATCCCGACCCACCAAGCGCAAATGCGGCTCCAACTGCGACCGGAAGGCGGAAAATCGTTCGAAATCGCAGACCTCCCCATCGATTCGTGAGGATATTAACCTTCGACGCCGGTGGGGCAGGCATCATTTCATCCTTGGCAATTTTGCGTCGTCTGATGAACGCGGAAGACAAGAAAGGGGGCGATCTGTATCCTTGTGAGCATTTCGAGCTCATCTGCGGCTCCGAGTGGGGAGGCGTTTTGGCAGTCATGTTGGGTCGAATGCAAATGGTTGGTTTGTTCCGTTTCCCGCCTCTTGGATTGCGCTGGCTGATGATGCGTTGTCATAGAGTGTTCAGGAGTGCGAGGAGTGGTTCATGGCTCGGATCGATAAACTTCAACTCGACCCTACATCATGGCTCAAGCCGCGCGATTGGATTGGGGGCGTAGGCCCGGTATTGACAAGCCGTACCGAGGTTCTCATGGACGAATTCCAACAACTGTTGGGCGACAGGGGTCGTGAAGACTTCATTGAGCAGGAATCGGAGGATTTCAACGATTATTGCCGTACCTTGGTCCTCGCGGCTGACCTCAAGAACGTGGCCGAGCCCATGAGGTTCACTTCATATCCGTCGCCTAGAACTCAGGGGTTCAGCGTTCTGGATGTTATGATGGCGGCTCTCCCATTACCGGCGTGGATGTGGCCGGCCGTTATCCCCTTGACGCTGCCGAGCAGCGCTGCACAGCCGATGAAGAAGCAAACCACCACCTGTTTCGCAGCGTCCGCGACCGGTCACGCAAATCCGTCATTCCAAGCCTTGATCGAGGCTGAGAACGAAATTGACGGGCCTTTTGGCCATCTCTGGACACCCTCGCAAATCCACTCGTTGGTGAGCATCGGAACTGGTATCAGGGACAAACATCGGCAACTCGACGATGATCTAGGTACGTCCCGGTGGGCGTACCGCTTGGATCAAGACGCCGCAGCAATGTATGGTCGCAGCATCACCGACACGGAGCGGACCCACGTTCAACTAGAGAGATTTCTTCAATCCTCAGGCGGCATCAACTACTACCGCTTCAACGCACCAGACCAAGTTGTCAGCGCCAGAATCGGAGATTGGCGATGGACGAAAACAGACGAGTTCAAAAAGCGCTTGTCAGGATACATGGAATCCCCCAAGACGCGGGCCGAGTTGCGTGGATGTTACCGGTCTCTTGGGCTGTTCTTGGGGCCGCAGAATATCGACACGAATTCTCATGATGAACTAAGGGGATATGCCCCCGAACCCGTCTTCGCTGAGACCCTGCCATCTATAGAGACATCGTATGTGCACCCAAAGGCTGCATTCAATGATTTGAAATGATTATCGCTGACATGAGCGAATCCAGGGAGGGTGCTGACGAATGGGTGACAAAATACAAGTCAAAGCTGAAATGGTTGATCAACGGCAAAGACAGAGAGAGAAATCCCGACGACAGGATCCGCATTGCTCTGCTTGACACTGGGGTACAGGCTACGCATCCTGATATTTCTCGAATGTGGGGCATCCCAACTGATGAGAAGAGGAATTCGTGGCTTCAAGAGCACTTTGCCGATTTCTGCATACCCGGGTCAAATTGCATAGAGGGGGATCCAAAGGACACAGCTGGCCATGGAACTCAGGTTGCAGGTATCCTGCTACAGCTTGCGCCAAATGCAGATCTGTACGTGGGCCGGATCTCGGAGACAGAAACCGTCAGATCAGATCGTGTAAAGCGTGTAAGTAAGATCATGTGCACATGCTCGACCAGCTCGTCTCGCCGTGACGCCTGTCCAGCTAACTACCGTGTGGGAACCCAGGGTATCGAGCACGCTGTCAAGGCCTGGAAAGTCCAAGTGATTTGCCTAGCTCTCGGCTTCATCGATCACAACCAACCCGTTGAGAGGGAACTTATTCTAGCAGCCGCTCAAGGGTGCGTCGTCATTGCGTCGGCATCCAATAGCGGACGCCGGTCAACTACTTACTACCCGGCTCGCTCGAGGTACGCCATTTGCGCAAGATCGGCGGACTATACCGGCAAGAACTCAGAGTTCAATCCTCCGCCTGAGAGGTGTCTGAACTTTGCGTTCCTTGGCGAAGGAATCCGGACAACGTGCATTCGGCAGGAGCCGTCAGACAATGACGAGGCGCCGGACAAGGACTTGACGCCGCCTCCGGGCATGGAATGCTCTTGGAAGCGATTTGGGGGAACCTCGGCCTCTGCTGCCGTTGCATCGGCCATCGCAGCCCAGATTATGGACTGCGGCCGAATCTACAGTCGGGAGTTGGAAAATTACGGTCTGGGGAGATCATTGCTAGAGAGCCAAGTCGGTATCGAGCATGTGTTCAAGGCGATGTACCGCAGGAGGGAGGTGATCGAACTCCCCTCAACCGAGCAGGCTTTTATCGACATTCCATGGAAAGTGCTCAACAACAGGGAGAAGATTGAGCAGTTTCGAACCGCTCTAAACCCGGCAACACTGGGTTGTTAGATGGATTACATCAAGGTTTTGAAGTACTATGGTGCGCACAACAAACATATTTCAGCTACGGAAGTTGTCTCAGGCTGCTAATTGAGTCCCTCGCCCTGCAAAGATACCAGGAAACACCCGTCGCTGCCGTCATCTTCAACACACTGGTCAAGCCTGTACGGAACACCACCAAAGTCCTTCTCATCCGCACCGACGATCTCCTCATCCAAGCTGCAACCACTCAAAACAGCCACCTCCTCATGTTCCTCCTCCTCCTCACCCGACTCCTCACCATCCCCGCCGCCGGCCCTGTTCTCCATCACCGCCCCTTTTACAACAGGCTCCGTCTTCCCTGTCGCACCTCCGCTCCCCATAATCCTCCATTTTAGTATAACCCTCTCAATCCTGATCGCCACAACTCTCGCACCAGCAAACGAGCCCGTCTCTCCAACCTCTCTCGCCTTCACCTTCCCAACCCCGACCTGGCCCGCAAGCGGTGCCCCAACCCCCGACCCATCACCCGCCACCCCCAGCTTGAAATCCCGGCCCTTCCTAAATACCTCCCTCTTCACCCCATCATGCGCCACCTTCACCCCCGTGATGATATACAGATGCCTCATCCTCAAGCGCGTCTTCAGAAACTCTCGAACCCTCTCCGTCGCCATGCACTCATCCAAATACGCCTTGTCAGGCTCAAACGTCACCGTCTCCAGCTTCTCCGCCCTAAACTCGATCGTGGCGCCCTTGCTCAATGACGCGGAGATATCCGGCCCGATCTGCTGGGCCAACGCGCCGGCCGTGACGGAGAGATTGCATTCCGTGGAGGATGATAGGTCGTAGGACCATTCCCAGGGGGAGACTGGGGCGACCGGCTGGATTTTCGACGGGTCGATGGGCGATGGGGAGGCTAAGCGGCGGTGGGGGTGTTTCAGGGAGGTGAAGAGCTGACCCAGCTGGAGGGTTGTGTCGGGGAGTATGTCAGGGGGTGCGAGGAAGTAATATTTTGTTGGTTGCTTCATGGCGTTGAGGTTGGCAGTGTGATGAAATGGCGAGGACTTAATGGATGTTTGTTGGCTTAGTTTAGGATGTGGTGGTGAGGCCGCTAAATAAGGGGGGCACGGAACGGCAGGCCTAGGAGGAAGGTCGATTCTCCAACCGGCGGGCACTCATGCATGCAAGTTTTCGGAGCAACTCGTCATATCGGAACGAAACCTCATAGGCTCCTGCGGTCTTGAGCCAGCCCAATGAGCGCTCGCTGCAAGTCCTTCACAGAAGCCGGGCAATCAAGACGGGAGGGAACGGTGAGTTCAAATGGACGGCACAGTTTAAGGCAGCCATCCCCCCCTAGTGCGCGGTTTTTGAAGCCATCTCCCTCATTACCTCAGGCATCACTTGCTTTGAATGCCCTCGCGGGTTGACAACCCTATGATCGGGATTTTTTTTTCCGCGGAACAAGCCAGTATCACACCACCCATTTCTTTTTCAAGTACGCGATGGCAGCCTATTACGATTACAACACATCTTTCGATGGTCAGCTCGACACAGAGCCTGCAGAGCATGTGGATGTGCACGGCAGCTCAAGAAAGCATCGCAAAAAGTCAAAGAAACAGAAGCACAAAGCGGCAAGTCCGTACTATCCCGACCAAGCGTTGCCAGAACCAATCGAGGAAGGCGGTTTCGGAGCCCTTGTTGATTCTGAATTGGCTGGATATGACGACACATACCACGATGCCTCCATGTCCAACATCTACGACCCTAGCGGCGAGGTTGGTCTTGCCAACCCAACCCAGTATACGGAACTCGACGGACCACCTGATCCAGAAGTCCCATTGACTGCTCAAGGCAATCCAGAAGATCCCCCGGTCGATGTGACTCAAGATTTGAGCCAAGTCCAGATCTCTGACCAGTACGACGATGTCAGCTATCCCGCCTTCCAAGATCCCCAATACGATACCAGCTATCCCAGCTTCCAAGATCCCCAGTACGCCCAGTACGCAATGCACGAAGACGTTCCACTCCCGTGCCCAAGCCCCGTTGCCAAGCCCGACACCCTCTCCCAGGCTACCGATCTCTACCAGGTGGTGACGAGCGACGGATTCTGGGAAACGGGGCGTATCTTCGCCATCCCAGATCACACTACCTTCACGGGCACCAATGAAACTGACAAGGGATGGCATGGCGTTTGGTTCTTCGTTGTTACGGGCATGCACTCCCGAGGCGTGGTCACTTGCCAGCCCATCACGACCTACTCGGGCAAAGGCTTTGGTGCGAAGGGAGTCGATCCCGCAACTCATGTTCCCGTTTATTGCAGAAGGCGTAGTCCCGCTGAGCCCCGGACGCCTCTGGCGTGTCCGCTCCCTCCCCTGAACTATCGGACTGATTCGGTGGGACTGCTGCCTAAGAATGCACTGGTGCTTCTATCGCATATTTGCAGCCTCAATACGAGGGTGGCGAGGGTAATGGACGTTGGAATACTGGACAATAAGTCAGATAGGGCATTGAATCGTTATATGGAGAGGGTAAGCAACGAGGGTGACATCAACGTCTGGGAAATTGAAGACGTGGTTTCGGACCTGAGTCCTGAGGTTGTCCCACAGGGGATACGGGAGGTAGCTGAAGGGACGGCTTGGGGTGGATTCCTTGTGCTTGCCGCGGGGGTAGCTTTTCTGGGCATGACCACTGCACGGATGGACCGAAATCGGAATTTTGTGTGAGTTTGATAGGCTAAACTGGTTGCAATTCGAGTTGCTGGAAGTTGACGCCCACTTCTTGCACCAACAGACAACGGGTGTACCAAAATGGAGAGAATAGCTGTTCCCCCGGTGTGGAACGACGCTGTATCTCCACGTGAGATTTTAGCGCCCCATCCATGCTGAAATATCCGTTACGGCAGGCGACATCACCATGATGCTTGTATTGGCTGGCATTCTGCGCCCAAGGCGGTATTAGGTTGAGCTGGCGGAGTCAACTAGCTTGAGCGCCGCGAATGTGTAGGAGTCTTCCGACTCTGGGAATATTGGTGGCGTTATCAAGGCAAAGAGGCGAGCTGAGTTCGATCGATCGGTTGGGTATCTGGACACGGAAGCTGGGAGCAGGTCCGTCGCCATCTTGGGGTCAATGTCTGTGTTGTTGGATTCGGTCTTGAAGTCCATTCTGTCCCGGTTCGAACCCGACGCCTTTGTGTCTTTTCGCTCTACGGTTTCGATACCGCCAGTTGTCAGTTACTGTCGAGCTCGAATGGGGTCCCAATGCCTGGTTGAGGCGGTTAGAATTCTTTACTCAGCCTTCAGGTCGGGAGGATCAATATCATACCCTGCATCCAGCCTTGTCCTCAAGGAAGCGCGCCTCTATGAACATCTTTAGCGGCCAGCCATAGCCTTGTGGTAAGACGCCCCGCGGAGCCTGCCGCCTGACTGCGCTGGCTGGAAAGAGGTGGAGGCAGGAAGAGATCTTGGGTCCGAATCGAGGGCGCTACTCGGGAGCGATCGCAGCAACGTTTGCTTCAGCACGCCTCTCCCGATGTGAGGTTCACCGGTGTCTTGACATTCGTCTCCTTGGCCGCAGCCTGCGCATTTCAGAACTAATGAGGAGGCGAATTGCAGAGGGGTCGGGTTAAAAGCGAGTAGTGAGGTGGAGTATCAAACCGCGCCTTCCTCCTGTGTTCTTTGGTGCCTTCCTCCCCTAGCAACCAGCTTTCGCCCCAACATTTCTCAGTTTTCCTCATCTCGACTTCGCTTCACCATAATCAACACGTCTACCCGCTTGCCGCCATCAGAAACAGGCTTCTTTGACGATCCCACACATGGAATCACCTTGGCGGTCCATGTCATTGCGACCGCCGCCCAAGCTGCCAGCAAGGTCGCCAATGATCAGGGTCAAGTTCAGGTGCGTTTAAGGGAGCACCTCAAGCTTACCAAGGAGCCGGGCCAAGGGCCGCAACTCCGAGGTTTGGTTGTAGTGAGCGCGTATTTCAAAAATTTATCTTCTACCACAAACCCTCTGTCTAACCCCTGAGCTTTCGACATCACCAAACAGCCTCGCGTTTGCTGGCAAGATGGCACCCCCTCTGGACCTTCCAACTCACTGGAGACTCAGCATCGACCAGCTCCTCTCAACCCTTTACGCCCACAATCACATTCCATCCTGTCTCTTTGGCTCTCGCTTACCGTAAATGAAGGACTTTTGCCGCTAGGCGCACTCGTGGAAGCCTGCACGCTGTGCCGCAATGCGGGTGTAGCCGTTCTCACCGCACGGTTGGGATCGACCATCATTCCAGAATTTTGCAATGTCCTTTTCACGGAACCGCGGTACTGCGCCGCAAGCCAGAGCCTTGATGCTTGGTGCTAGGGCTGACAGCTGTGTCCCGTGCACACGGCAGGCCCTCACATTGGATGCAGCTCACGGTCCTGCCATCAGGGTGTTGACAAACCATCTCTTCATTCGGCCCGGGGAAACATGGGAATTCGATAGTGCGATTCAGTTCGGATGGCGAAACGGTAAGCTGACACGAAAGGTGGATGGGGGATATGCGCACCATTGGACAGGTCACTGAACCGGGTGCCTGGAAGCTGGAGCTGGGGACAGCGGTTTGACGGGGGCACGGGATGAACCTGGATCTTGATCCTGTAAGCAGGTACGCATGGCATCATGCAAGCTTAGCTTACGAACGTTGCCTCGCAAACGAGTGGGGACCAGGAGCTGAAGTCAGCCTCGTGGAGCAGGGGTGATGGCGGCATCAACCCTCGCCCAGATAAAAGATTACACTTCTCCTGTAAGTTTGTTGCTTGTTATTCCCAACCCATCTGACGTCTTTTGTCGCTCACTACACTTTGTCGCTGACGCCCTTCGTCAAGCAGTCCCTCGTTTCTTCCTCACGATGAAGCTCCTCCACCTCGCAACCATGGCTACCGCCGCCACGGCACTTCCTTCAGAGCTTTCCCTCACCCGCCGGCAGACATGCACCTCACCTCAGCCTCGCAAATCCTGGGCGCAAGCTACCAGCGCTGAGAAGCAGTCATACCTCAACGCCGTCCTTTGCCTCGCCACCAAGCCGTCAAAACTCAGCGTGCCAACCCACTCGACGCTCTACGATGACTTTGGATATGTCCATGCACAGCTATCAAACCCGCAGAAGAGTATGTTCTCCGAATGCTCTCTCCATTGCTTCCCGCCCTTTCTGTTCCCAACCCGCCTCCCCCATATCCCCCTTTGAGTCTCCATGCTAACACCTCCCAGTCCACTTCGAACCCTCCTTCCTCCCCTGGCACCGCTACTTCCTCCAAGTTTACGAGTCCGCGCTCCACTCCTGCGGCTACACCGGCATAGCCATGTACTGGGACTGGGTCGCCGACTCCTCCGCACCCGCCCAAGCCGCCGTCTTCGATCCCGTCCTCGGCTTCGGCGGCAATGGCAATGACACCACTGACAACGGCGGTCTCCCTCGCATTCAGAACGGGCCCCTTCGCAACCTGCGGCCTACGTATTGGAATCGGGAGGTACAACCGCATTGGTTGAGCAGGGACTCGGCGCCGGGGTATCCGGAATTTGGGGTGATTGAGATGTTTGGGTATAACTACAATCAGCAGGTTGTGGATGAGGTGATGGCGGAGACGGTGTATGATGACTTCAGGCGGCAGCTGGAGAGTCGGCCGCATGCGGCGGTTCATGGGGGTGTTGGTGGTGGAAGGGGAGATATGGGGTTGCAGGATGCTAGTCCTAATGGTGAGTTCCCTCCCCTGTTTGGACTACTGAGGAGGAGTTGGTTCTAGGTTGCTGACTAGGAGGATAGACCCCCTCTTCTTCTTGCACCACGCCCAAGTCGACAGGCTGTGGTGGATCTGGCAGCAGCAGGATCCCAGTACCAGGACGAATGCGTATAATGGGTTCCGTGAGGATGGTCAGGGGCCCGCCGCTACGTTGGATGATGTGTTGCCCATGCTCGGGCTCGCGCCGGATGGTGTTGTCAGGGACTACATGGATGTCAAGGGTGGCACTCTGTGTTATACGTACTAGGATACTAGGAAATCCTTTGAGTTTCTTGACATCTTGGCTGTATGCATCTAGTATGGCAACATCACCGTTGGGGATCGCCCCTGAATTTTGACCTACTCCTGCGGATACTGATTTTACGCCCTTAACTCTTCCAGCATCTGGCAACAGACGCAATTGCATCCCTACATCAATTTCCTACCCCAGTCTTGGGCACCGACCCATTACAATGCTGGCGCGCCAAAGTGTGGGGAGTACCACAACAATGTTACATTGCCAAATCCTTCGGGCTGTTGGCAGTTCTGGCAGGACGGCAACCTTGGCCGCTATGACCGATAATCTTCACCTTTTCAGGCCCAAAACCGGCGGAATTATTTCCGCCTTACGGACTGATTGCGTGCATGTCGAGATGAAGTGTGGCTCGACTCCATTTCTCCCCTGGTGTTTGTTTAGCCGCAGCAGGTTAAACACTCCCGTGCGGACACATCCAACAACCCGGATACCGGGGCAAGAGATATATTAAGGTACGTGCCTCGTGCGTTTGTTTTTTTTAAGAGCCATGGAGGTGGAGCGCTCACCATGAAGTTTGTTCTCTTTGCTTTCCTTCCGTGCCTGGCGGCGGGCCAGCATGCGCCTGTGGCAAAGACCCTCAATGGCAGCTATGTCGGCCGCTATCTCCCTGAGTTCTCCCAGGACCTCTTCCTTGGAATCCCGTACGCCAGGTCGCCCATTCTAGGCAACCCGCTTCCGTGGAATGAGACTTGGAAAGGCACACGGTCGGCAGAGTACTATGGCTCCATCTGCCACTCGGGAGCCAGCGCCCAGGTCATCGAGGTAACAAACGTGACCGGCAAGTCGGCAGAATGCCTCAACCTCAACATCATCCGGCCCTCAGAGAAGACCCTGAAGGGCAAGAAGAAGCTCCCGGTTGCGGTCTGGCTGTACGGCGGAGCCTTCGGCGACGGGTTCGGTGCCGATCTCAATTCCAACTACTCGTGGTTCGTCCAAGAGAGCGTCGCTCAGAACAAATCCATCATCGCCATCACCTTAAACTATCGCGTCGGATTCCTCGGGTTCCCGGGCGGTGATGCTGCCGCCAAAGCGGGAATTACCAACCTCGGCCTGAAGGACCAGCGCCAAGCCCTCCGCTGGATCCAGGAGAACATCGAAGCCTTTGGCGGTGATCCGAAGAAAGTCACGGTCTGGGGCCAGTCCGCGGGCGCACAATCCATAGCATACCAACTCATGGCCTATGGCGGAAAATCCAAGGAGAAGCTTTTTCATCAGGGGATCATGGTCAGCTCGTCGGTTGGTATGGGGAATACCGTCCGGCCCTCGAGCACGGCGTCCGTCGAGGGGTACCGCCATATTCTCAACGCCACGAACTGCCTTGGCGCCCAAGACGAGCTCGAGTGTCTTCGGAAGGTCCCCATCGATGATCTGTGGAAGGCTGCCATCTCCATCCGGACCATTGCCACATGGTGGCCTGCCATCGACGGCGACTTCGTCCACAAGCCGCCAACGCTTTCACTTCTGGCCGGAGAGTTCTCCCGCGACGTCTCCATCCTCGCCGGGACAGCCAGCGACGAGGGCTTCTCCTATACCAACCTCCTCAGCCCCGGTTTCGACACCGACGAGGAGCTCTACGCCATGCTGAGGGCGAGATTCCACGCGGCGCGGAACGAGTCCATCCAGGAGCTCATGCGCCTGTACCCAGTTGACGCTCCCAGCCCTCCTTATGCCCTTCCCATTTCCGACACGGACCGTTTTTGCACCGCTCTGAAAGAGAAGGGAATGAAGTGCGGCGCGCAGTACCGGCGCGTGGCGGCAATCCTCGGGGATTTTGGGCTGCTGTATGGCCGAAGGGTGTTTGCGAACAAGTTTGCAGAACTCGGCCTCAGGTTTTATTCGTACCGCTTCGACACCTGGCCGACATCCTTTCCAATCACCGATGGGGATGTGAAGCCTGGATTCTCGGGCCATGGGTCGGATTACTCGTACTGGTTCGGTTGGCCGAGGGAGTATGAGCTCTACGGCAACAACCCGCCGATCGCGAACGGGAGTTCGCACGAGGCGTTGCAGAAGGCGATGACGACGAGGCTGATATCGTACATCTCGACGGGGAATCCGAACTCGATCAAGGGTATGTTTGGTTGCTCGGGCTGCGGCCTTATGGAAACGGGATATGTGCTGACAGTCATCATCAGTGAAAGAGGTTCCGGAGTGGCCGCCCTACAGCATCAAAAACCCTTCCAACATTGTCTTTAATGCCACTGAGACCGATCTGAACGTTCATATCGAGCCCGATACATGGCGCAAGGAAGGGATGGCGTTTTGGGCAAGGTACGCCACCGAGTTCGATCTTGCGGGGAGCCTCAAACCGGGGCTGTGATTGGTCGTTGCCATTGCGCAGGTGGTCGAGATTGGGCTGCCGAGTGAGCCGCCATGGGAGGGAAGATGTCTCCTGGAACAATCGGGAAACAGCATGCAGTTCGAATTATGATTTGTATCTAGGTACAGTACAAGGGCTGATCTAGGAAGGGAATAGCAAAATGCGGTTCTTTCAGAGATATGCGGCGGCGGGCGTCGATAGAGAAGCGCGTTGCGAGAGGTTTGGGTGGCCGGGTTCTGCAGACCAAACGGTAAGAGCGTTCCCCGAGCGATGCAACCTCCTTCCTGCAGGGAACATTTCCACCCTCCAGACGAATTTCCGAAAATTTGATTGGACCTCACGTGGTTTTGATTGACCGTCCCCTCTGATCCGGCAGGGGTGCGCACGACGCGGAATGCCGGACAAATGTCTCACCCCCATTCGGGCTCAACATCAAGCAACGTCATCGGCCATTTCTCTTCAAAGTGTTGGGGCCATCAACACTCAACGCGACAATGGATGCGATCAACGGCATTGTGAATGCCTTCCGGGGCAACCCGTTTTATTTCTCTGCAATTTTTTTGCTTCCCCTGCTCCTTCCGGTTCTTGCATCCCGTGTCGTCAGCAACCGCCGCGCAAATGTCAGAGAGCCATGGAAGCTCCCGAACTGGAAGGGCATCCCCCTCATCGGCAACACGATCGAGTACCTCGTCAATAACTCGTCCTTCATCACCCGCACGGCCCTGGCTATGCAGACTAGAGACATTGTCCAGTTCTACCTCGGGCCGATAAGGGCCTACCTCGTCTCCGGTCCGCAAAATGTGCAGGCGCTGTTTCGAAAGTCGGCCTCGGTGAGCGCCGACAAGTTCAGCTTGATGACGATGGATGCCCTCATGTGCTACTCTAAGGAAGACATTGCCAAGTTCGCCAGCGACAAAACGGGTCGTCTCGCCGAGGCCAAGGAGGGCGCTGTCGCTCCGGATGGCACGCGGTACTGGTTTGGGATGCACCACCACATGAAGACGCTTTCGCAGATCACGTCGACATCGGTGCTCACCGACAAGTTTCTCGAGTTTTTTGACGAGCGGGTTCAGGTGTACCCCCTGGGTGAGCCGGTGACGGTCAACCTCTACAATTTCATGCGAACCCAGATGGCCGGCGCAGCCATACGAGCCTTGGTCGGGGATGCGCTGTTTGCACGTGTCGGCGAGGAAAACTTGCTGGACGCATTCTGGGCCTACGACTCTGTTGTCATCAACCTGATGTATGCGCTCCCCAAGTGGATCGACCCGAAGCCATGGAAGATCAGGGCTCGTGCCTACGGTATGTGCCTTGAATGGTTGAAGCAGGACTTTGACGCAGTGGGGAGCCCAGAGAGCGAGGAGAATGACGTTGACTGGCACCCCGTGATGGGCCTTCGATTTCTCCGTGAGTACCTCGTGTGGTACAAGAAGGTTGGACTCTCCGACGACGCGCGAGCGGGAAACTTCTTGGGCTTCTTGCTTGGGTGAGTCATGATTCAGTGGTTCCCGATGAAATGATGGGACGCATCGCACGTTCAGGGCCGCGTGACAGCTAACCCCCAACCAGACTTAACGCAAACACCATCCCGATTGCCGGCTGGGCCTTGATGGAGATTGTCCAAGACAGACAACTCTGGAGGGCAGTCCAAGAAGAGGCAGAATCTGCCTTCGAGGTCAACCCAGGCACAGGAAAGCGCAAGCTCAACATCCACAAAATGATGGGGCTTCCCATCCTCCAGTCCGTTTACGCCGAAACCCTCCGCGTTCACGTTTCGGTCAATGTGACTCGCGAAGTCGTCGGTGAAAGTGCCTCGATCGCGGGGTACCAGCTGCCCCGAAACTCGCTCATCCAAGCACCAACGAGGATTGCCCACTTCAACGAGAAAGCTTGGGCGACGGCTGACCACTCGGCGTCAGAGTTTTGGCCGTACAGACACGTCAAATACGCCAACATTCAGGATGAGAATGGAGAGAAGACTGAGAAGCCAGAGTTCGTCCTTGCTGCAGGCCCAAATGACTTCTTCCCTTACGGTATGTCGTCAACTCTCTCCGTCCCTTCTTGAGCCACACGCTAATCTACCCTCCGACTCGCAGGAGGCGGGGTGTCAATATGTCCCGGCAGGCATTTCGCCAAGCAGGAAATCATGGCCACGATTGCTGTCATGGTGACTACGTTCGAGATCGAGATGGTCGAGTGGATGAGTTTCGATGGGAAAACCAAGTCGGATCGCCCTGCTCAGGAGAACGCGAAGTATAGCGGGTCGGCGTCGATGCCCCCGGATCGGGATATGAAGGTGCGTTGGATACGACGAGTGTGATGTGTTGGTTGCAGACAAACGGTAGGAGGGGAAGTGGTACAAATTTGAGTGGCTCTTGGGTTTTTTCTTCTTGGGATGGCTCTGTTGGCGTATGTTCTGGAGGTGAGGTTGCCTTCTTTGATGCGTGGCAGGTTTGAGAGAGAGGTATATAACCTCACGCTGTCTGCATCACCTCGGTGTTCTGTACACAGCATTTAGCAGTCAACTCAGCTCCTTGACGCCAACACACATTCTCAGTCCCAAAGACATTTCCGTTCACACCACTAATTACTTCAACACTGCGCGCTGGCTTGGGAAGGGCGATGTATTCCTCTTTGGTGCCTTGATATTATCCGTATTGTATTTGCAGCAGCGAGTTGCGGGTGGCTGGAGACAGCTTTGCTGCCGACCTAGTTACGAGCGGATTACAAGAGGGGATAAAACATTATGCGTTGATTATATCACTCTTCCCAGTTGCGCGACCGCTTGTATCCTCGAGTGAAGCCAGTGTCAAAGATGCGTTCCGTAGACAAAGACGATCACCCCAGCATTGTGACCCCTGAGCTCCTGGGATTGCAAGTTCCTGACAACAACAATGGACATCCGCCTTATCTGCCCCTGCCTGTGTCCGGCCAGAATGACCAACACTGGTTTCCGTCCCGGAAATCCCACAATAGGTCATGGGGAGATGGTATTTCGTGACTCAGGGCCCAGCTCTGGATTTGCATCCAGTATGGGAAATGGTTGTGGTGCTCCAATCGTCGAGAATCAGGAGGCAATCTGGTGTCACCGCCCCTCCTCCCGGAATTGGTGACGGTCAAGGCATTTGGAGACTGGGGACACAGAATGTGGTTTGACATCGGATGGGGAGGAGTGTATATAAGCAGCCCCCCTCCCCTGAATGGTCTCCCTCGTCACTTTGGTCCTCCAACCCGAGCAACGTCAAGTACCCCCCCTACCTTATCTTCGATCATCTCGAGCAGATCCAAGCCGGACAACGCATCATTCAACGGACTGTCCCCCCATCATTCACCTCTACTTTCTTTTCAACTGCAAGATGTCCAGAAACAACAACGGTTCTCGAAAGGGACCATCGGGCTCTGCGTCAAGCCAGCCGCCGCAAGACAACGCCTATTGCGAGGACGACCCAGGTCCATCGAGCAACCAGAGAGGGTACCACGGCGGAGGATACACCACCGAATCAACCTCTGCCTCAGCTAGCCACCAGGCTTCCACACGCCCTGCGCAACCGATCCGTGTCGACGCCAACATGCGGTACAACAGAAACAACGATGACCAAACTGAAGCTCCGGCCAGTGCCGCCGGATGGGACCACTCTCAAGACACCACAGCCGTCAATTCGGAAGCTAATTCGGAGAACTCGTTCGTTTCTAGCGAGCACTCATACAGCCGCAGAATTAGTCGCACCGACTCTAGCGCCGGCAACAGTCGCCGACCGTCTCATGGTTCCGATGCAGGTCATCAAGCTGCATCAGTTGCATCGAGTCAATCCTCTGGGGGAGTCCTCTTGTTTCGACCTGCACGTGGGGGTAACGGGAGTCGTCGACCGTCAGTCGCGGCGTCACATGGTCCCGATACAGGTCATCAAGCTGGATCAGTATCGAGTCAATCCTCCGGAGGGGCCCCTTTGTTTCCACCTGCACGTGGACGTGGGGGCATCCGTGGCAATTCGAGACGTGGCAGAGGCTACATTGCAGGTTCTCCTGCACCTTCCAACAGTGCATATCAGCCAGACATGGAAGCATCGGAGGAGAGTGATGGGAGCCTCAGTGGAACGACAGAGGGTGGCAGGTATGATAGTAGGAACCCTGGTCGGTGAGGGTTTGGGTCTGCCATGATGTCAAGGGAATGATTATGAAGCGAAGAGTTAATCAGGCAGTTGCAAATAAAGAAGTCGTTGAGTTACAATAGTTCGTGGTGTGGGGTACAAATGGCACTGATGCTGCGAAATGGGGTGGTGTGCTTTTCAGGGGTAAGGGGGGATGCTTGGCACATGAATCACAAACACCATTCTCAGATAGCCTGTCACTTTTCTTCATTGGGAGTGTTGAAATCAGCTGTCCTTTTTCTACTTTCGTTGCTCGTGGCACAAAGGGGCAATTCTGGTAGACGAAACCGGATAATGTTTGCCTTCATTGTCACACGGCAGGAAGGGCTGATTGATATATCTTCATGACCTGGCCCGCTTCACCACCACCGCGATGATGTTCTTGGATCTTAACTAGTCATCAGGCATACGTCCATTCTGCCAAGTTGACTCTTTATCACGGGCTCGGGTAATGTGAGATCCTGTTGAAATAATATCAAAGGTCGTTTTGCATCACCGCCCGACTTTACGGCCGAACCCTGATTGAAGTTGATGTCAAAGCCCACGTTCAAATATCAGGTGTCCTCTTTGTCACTGAAATTCTGTAATGATTCATAAAAACTGAATCTGCTGAGATGAATCTAGCAGGAGAAGTAAACAGTGGCAGCAGGGGGCGATGACACGGCAAAGGCCAGGCATATTCTCAGATTTGTATATAAGTCAGTAACCCCAGCGTGTTTCCTCTCATGTTCTTCACCCATTCCAGAAGCAAATCATTCAACTTGAACATCGTATATCCCAAATTCCACAACTGAACTCTAGCCTCACAAAATACAATACACCACAGTATCGGAACTTTGAGCCGTCACCCCAAGCACAGCTTTCACCACAGCAAACCTTCACTGCCTCCAAGCTTGATAAACCAGCATCGCCAGAATGTCGGACCGCAACTTCGAGCAGTATCCCTACGACGATGACCAGCAAGTGTATGTCGAAGAACCTCAGTATAACGTCGACGAGGCACAGTATGCGGATGGTCAAGAGCAGCAACAATACGAGGCATGGCTAGCGTCCCAGTACCAGCAGAGTGACTACCAACAAGAACAGCAACAGGACGAACCCTACGGAGGCTACTACGAGGCACCGAACCCCTATGTCGAGGAAAACCACAATGGGGCTAACGGCACGGGCTACGACGAGGGTTGGGCCGCTACCCCTGGCTGGGGCTCAGATAACAGCGGCGGGGTAAATGGCGGAGATGATGGCAGCGCAGGGGCTGGCTTCTACCCTCCTAATCCCCCTGAGCCGCAGGATGAAGCTGGGACAGAAGGCCCGTATATTTATCCGTTCGAGTTCTATCACGTGGGATACTATGGAGGCGATTATTGATTGAGGTCTCTTGTCAAGTTGCTGAATTTGCTCTGGGCAGCTTTTAGGTTTAGGTACTGCCTACTTTTGACTTGCTTTACGATGGAGGGTAATAGCTCCCATGACAGTGGCGGTGCAGGTCGAGTTGAGGATGGATTGGGTTTGATGTATTGAGTTTAATAAACACATTTTATACAGAACATTGACCCGGGGCGAGTGTGAACCACCAGGCATCGGTGATACAGCCAAGTACAGCGCAGGTGACGCAGGGGCCAATGTATTCCCATGCGTTGGACACCTCATCTATCCCCTTCCGACCTAACAATACTGCCGTATCCCAGACTCTCAAGTTGTTACACGTGCTCTGACCAATATCTGTCCCTTTCCAAAATACCACACTAAATAATCCTGCATCGGTACTGTGCTCATGGTGGTGTCGATGCGGAAGGTGAGGTGGAGTCTCGCAAATTTAGGGGTTGAATCAGGGGTGTAAACAAAGCGGTGCTTTCAGGAGCATGTGTAACAGTTTAGATAATCACCTAAAACACTCTTGCGGGCAGCTCGATTCTACGTATATCTGGCATTGTGGGGGAAGACTTTTAATCATCCCATTCTTTTATAAGGTCCGGTATTGTCACGCCGCGATGACCAAGCCAGTTCAGATTTTGATCAAGATAGTCAGGGTGGTCCCCGACATTATCCAATGACTCTGCACCCCCCGCCATTGCCAAGATCTTGATCGCTGCCCATTGTATCTGTAAGGCCGCAAGCATCCGGTCGGCATACCGGAATTCCACCTTGACATAAAAGATATCACCTGTTTCAACCAGGTGAGAAACCGAAGCCTTCCTGTCGAGTGCGAAGACTGGGTTTGAGTCGTCGGTGTGGTCCAGGTCACCGAATGTTTTGCCAACCAGGCTGGATAAGGCTCTAGGGCTGATACCCTCAGAAATCGTGCGAGATAAGTCGTTGTGACGCGGCATCCAGTGAAACTGCACCTTGATCTGCGTATATATGGTGACATGTCCCTTGTTCGTGACCGGCGATTGGAACTTGCCATCGATGCCGAGTGGCTTCAAGGCGAAAAAACCTTGCCCCCACCAGTTGCGTAACTGTTCGTTGAGACATATTTCATTCCACGACTTGTCGCTAACCCCGGGCCTGGACGCAAAGACCTTGCGACAAAAAATGGCAAACAGGGCGGATGGCGGCTCGTCACCGATAACGTCAATCTCCATCTCGGCGTCTTCGTCCACTTCCATCTCGTCGTCTTTGTCTGAACCCTCAAACAAATTGTTGTCGGGGCTAATCTCGGGGGGCCCGTCGACCCATTTCGGTGTTTCAGAGAAAATGCAGAAAATTGCTGGTCCGAGATACCCCCTGAACTTGCGTTGCTGTTCTTCCTTGGAGTTGAGACTGAATGGCAAAATGTGACAAACTTCTGGATTCCCCGACCCCAAGATAATGCAGCGGTTACGGTCGAGCATTCTTCGTTCGTCTTTCGCTTTGTCGCATCTGTCGACCTCCTCTCCCTGCCTCTTCTTCTTCTTACCGTCCCGGTCTTCGAAGCTCTCACTCGAATGGGATTTCTTTCTCTCCTTTGCGCGCAACTCGGACTCTTCCCGTGCGATCGCCGGTCCCGCAATCTTGAGGGAAAAATTGTCGACTTCGTCGTTTCGTTTCCGGATCATAACTACATCAAGGACAGCGCATTAGTTGTGCCCAAGGGACATGCCTGGCTGGCAGGGGCTGGGCTTACCTGTTTTGATAAAGCACGGCATGACACATAAACTCAGGAGCAATTTCTCCAGGATTGCCGAGCGCATCTCCCCAGTCTGGTCGAAAAATTCTCGAAGCTTGGTCAAATCCATCATCATGACAGTGGCGACGACGAGCGGTTGGAGCGGCTTGTAAAGACGCTTGGGTTCGCCGGACAATGCTAGGAACCGAGCTTTCCAGTATTTCTCAAGTTGCTCCAGGTATTGCATCTTTTCCTCTGCCTCGTCGATCGGCAAAAGATGGCTCACTAGCTGGCGCTCGGAGACCATGGTAAGCCCGCGGCAGATCAAATCTCGCTCCATGGGTGTGGGGTCTCTAGAGAGAAACTGTGACAACATGCCACTCCAGTCAGGCTCGGTCGCCATCGTGAGTTCCAAGTTCTTGTTGCAATGCCGAAAATTCAGCTGCAGAAAGAAGAGAACAAGCTGCTGGCAGGGATGGGGAAATTTTGTGAAGGAGAAAACAACTCGAAAATATTTGGAGTGTGAAAACTTAAATCCTGAATTGTTAAGGTTCCGCGCGGCCCGCTAAAGTTCTGCCGGCAGCACTGACCACTCGCAGCCCTCTTTTCTGTCCACTCGGAAACTATCCATTCGTAGACGATGCATTTGTGCGTTCGCCAGCAACAGGGCAGATTTCGTTTCACAGCCCCTACAGATACCATGTGAGCAACGCCCCGCGAGCGCCTCCTCCGTCAAGGCCCTTGCTGATGCCTCCTAACCGGGAGTCGCCCGACTGTGGACCACCGAGCCCCAACATTGACTTCGATTACACTTCCGATGGTTCGGGACCCGTGATGAATGGGAGTCATGGAGACAGCCACTCCTCTCAGGGCAACGGCAGGTAGATGGCCACGGCAACAAAGATGAGATGGTGCAAACGGAGCGTTATTGAGGGGAAGAAGATGAGGCATGTCAGGCACTTACTGGGACCCTATGGACTGTGACTCTGACGGGGTGGTCAGATGAATCTCATGCGATGTATTGATCCAACACGACCCCTCAACGTGATAGAGTGACATTTGCGTGCTGGCAGTGACTTTTGAAGGTTATAACCTAAGCAACAACAATAAGAAGGGTATGTACTAGACAACCGTTGAATGAAGAGAATTTCCGCAGCAGACGGTCAGGGGTAAATTCACTCCTGTTCAGGCAACAAAGGCCGGGAGGTCCAACGAGGTATTGCCAGGGGTAGTATATCGTCCGGACAGCGACTTGACTGGCGCGCTCGGGAGTCCACGAAATTTGGGGTGCATCATCGCCTTTTGGGGTAACCCCTTTTCAGACGGGCACCGAGTCCGAGGTTGTCACAGCACAACACAAGAATTTGATCCCCTCTCAAACTTCAACTGTAACTCACCTGGGCACCATTTGGTGACTCAGGGGATACCTTGGGTTACCAAGGGAGCGGTTCTGAGGCGGTTTGGGGCCTCCAGTATCCAATATATATACCACATACTACCCCCTCCCCTAGTCTCCTTAACCTCCCGCTCCAGCAGCACCTTTCACCAGCCTTCACTTCATCAACCTCCCGCAAAGACATCAACATCACCGAAACCAAAGCCCTCCGCCTTCTACAGCGCAAGAGGATGTCTGGATCCCGAAGCACCCGCGGTGGGAGACCCAACTGGAATATGGGCAGGGGCAGGGGCAGTGGCAGGGGCTCCCGACAGGCTTATACCGATCCCCAACCTCCTCTCGCCGAACCAGCCGTCGGATACGACGAATTTGGTAATCCGCGCCACCTCTATTACGACCACGCCAAGAAGAAAACTATCTGGAGGTACGGCCACCCCGGTCGGGGCCTCACCTGGTTCTCCTTTCCGCCCGATCGTGTTCGTGAGGGAGTCCTCAGCGAAGCTCAGCCGCCATACTGTATCTTGCCTCGCAACAACTCGGACCCGAGCCCGTCTTCGGGGCTGAACGCTGCAGCGCCGCCGTTTGAACTGTCAGGCCTGACATCACTGCCCGAGGTACCAGACAACGGCCCTGCCCCTCCGGTCGAGGAAGAGGAGAGAGGCAGAGACCGTCGCTTTGCCAGTCCTCAAGCGGACAATGGTTCATCAGGGACACCCCCAAACTCCGGAGCAGCGCAGACAGCGCCGAGTGGTGATGAGAATGGAATATCCCCGAGACCCGGAGATGAATGGATGCTGTCATATGCACCAAAATCGCAACGTGAGCGGCGGGTACCCGCAAAAGATCGCTTCGGAACGATTAGGAAATTTTAGACTTGAGTTTCAACCGTCAGGATAGTGCAGGGAGGATTTGCCAGAGGGGACTGGGAAAGGGGAGAAGGGTAACCCACAGGGCGGGGCTCTGATGCAGCTCAAGATCGATGACAATGAAACGCGATGCGCTGAAAATCTATTAAGTCGCTGTAAAAGGCTCCCTGCAAGCGGCTCCCGTGATCGGAAGTAGAACTTGTACTCAGTTTAAGTACTGCGGATGCGATAGTTGCCTATACCCACGCACCTCATGTTGGTACAATACTCAAATTCCGAGTTTTGAGAATTCTGGTAGCAAGACCAGAGTCAGGCCTGGATCTGCACTCGACGAGCACATGTCCTGTCCCCCAAATCCTCTCCTTTCTCCCAAGTCCAAACCCGGGCGTGAACACATCAGGCTCAACAAATCTCCAACTGTCGGAACATTCGCGTTCTTTTCATCGGTCGTGACGGCCACCACATGAGAGCTTGCTTGAACTCTTCACCCCTCTTCCCCCCTAAGACTGCTAATAACCCACTACTTGGAATCTCTTTCGCAGGATATGTTTTGCACATGACCATGTTCGTCAGTCTCAGTGCAATGCAAGAGTCTCTCTAATTGCGTGCGGGTAGAAGTCCGGACTTTTGGAGTCCAAGTGGTACGAAGCGACATTCAGGGGCTGTGTTTACTCACACATGTGGACCTTCAGGGGTAATGGCGCACCCATCACAACAACAACCTCGGGACTTTCCAACGCACTGCGCATAGTAGTAGACCCAGATACAGCAAAGATTCAGAGAGTATGAGTTGTGTAGGTATGCCATTGAGCTCTCTTTTGAGAGGCAGACCCGAGTTGGCGGTCTGCGTCATCCAAGAGTGATGTTGCAATACTCAGTCGATGACTTTGGGGCCCCTGCTCCCGCATCGACACCTGTATTGGCGGCAAAAACATATATGAACCGCACTCTCTTTCAGTATTTAAGTCCCTGCTCTCCATAACCCATTACTACTCGTACGATCAACTCCTGACCAGCCCAGTTCCAATTCGAATACCACCGAGATCCTTACAAACAATGTCCAGATACGGCGAGTACTCCTGGCGCTCCTCATCGAGGCGCCGTTCAAGCCCCCGAAGGAGCCCCTACCGAGAGAGCAGCTACAACACCAACCCAAGAAGAACTTACAGCCCAAGAAGATTCCCCAGCCCAAGAAGACTCTACGAGTCCTCACCGTGGCTGGACTCAAGCTACACAGACGCGCCAAGAAGCCTGGACTTCACAACCACCAGGTCGCCCCTATTCTCCAGATCCCGGTCTCCCGCCCCCCGTGAGCCATTCTTCCATGACCGCTACCGGGACACCGACTACCATCTCCCTAGCCGTCTGTTGGATGACTCACCGCCGCTCGGATCTTCACGGCTCAGAGCAACCGCAGAGCCGTACACGTCGTCGTGGAGATCTTCAACGCTCAGTCCAACGGCAGAGCCGTACACGCCTTCATGGACATCATCAACGCTCAGGGCAACGGCCGAGCCTTATACGCCCAGGCCGCTTACACCGAGGAGGTCGCCCAGGATGTCACCCCTGAGATTGTCACCGAAGATATCCCCCAGACGATCTCCAACGTTATCCCCCAGACGATCTCCCGAACGATTCCCCAGACTGCCCCCCATGCAAATGAACTCAGACACGCAATGATGACTCACGCTTTATATGAGCTGAATGCGACTTCCTCGAACTGCCTCTGCAGACTTCTCCGCGTTGCGTTTATCGCCATGTGTATTACCAGGAGGAAGCACCTCGGTGACGATAGCCGTTGTGAGCCAGACACTGCGAACACTCGATCTGACAACAGCCCCCCTCCAAATATCTTGCATATAGACCCCACGAACCGGCCGTCTCCCAAAATTATTTCCTCAGTGCATCCCCATGCACAACGACACAAGTCTCGCCATCAAAGTCCCAATCTTCCAGCGGACGCAGATACTTCTCGAGTTCATCCACCTCCACCAACATCTGTCCCCCCTATCTCCCGATCGCCAAACCCCCCTCAGAAAGATGTGCAAGCCCCTCGATAACGCCTCCAAGGGCAAGCCCCCGGCCCCGCTCAAACCCGGGACGATCACCCGTCCCCCACGTCTAACGTCTTCCGATTCGCGGCCGGAGCGGAGTCTCCTAGGGAAAACACCAGATCAACACCCTGCCCTTCCCCCACTCCCACTCCCACTCCCACTCCCACTCCCACTCCCACTCCCACTCCCACTTCAAATTCCTTCCGCTTCAACCCCGAAGCAACGACCTGGCCGCCCGCCCCCGGATCCGACAGCTCCGGCTGCTCTCTGCACATCATAGAGGACTGGTTCGCGAGGAAGGACCCAGTCTGCGATCACGCCGAAGGCTCTGGTGACAATGACAAGAAGCACGAGTATCAGTATCCGTGCACTTCAAGGTATTGGGGTACTTCTCAGCCTGGGCTGTCTATGCCCATGCCCGCGACTACAGTCAAGGATGACGACAACGAGAGACCAGATCCCAATGCGGCCTTTGGAAACACGAGAAATCGCAGCTGGAAGACGCCGTTGGATGGTCAGAGAGGTAGCGGTGGGCGCGTGTGCAAGTTCATCCCCTATCAAGACAGTATCGCTATTACACAAGCGCGTCGGTATCTTGGGCACAGGCGCAACAGCTATCCAGTCGGCCTTCGTACATGGCCATGCCTGGGACTATGGCCTCGGGCGGCCCGTCTTGACACTCGCAGCTCAGACAAGAGGGCTGTTCGCGTCCCCACGGAGCCGGCGACTCGGGACGGTAGTCGGCAATACCATCGTGTCAAGGTGGACGATCTGTGGCTTGACGTGTCGGAGGATGGGAAGAGCAAGTGGCTCAATTTGAGTTATTCTAGCCCGGTTCTGGAAGAGGGGTCGAGCTCTGATGGGCGTGTTGAGAGAGGGCCTCAAGGAGAGTAAGAGGAACCGTCTCCAATGCGTTGGCGGTAGGGAGGGGAAGGGGGTTCAGGGATCTTTATTTCTACCCAGAGATGAGAATTTTGGCGTGGAGTGTTGAGACGTGATCTTCGTGGCCTGTCGTGGACGTGAACGAAAGGGGCCTCGAAACAGGGTCTGGCGAGGTCCGATTTGTCTGTGCCTTGGCACCTCAGGGGAGCGCCATGTTTGGTCTCGGGAGCGTGAGAACCACTGAGAACGTGACGAACCTGGTACATCTGACAGTGATTATCATTATATATCGCTGCAATCTATCAGGGTATCTCAAATACAATGCGCTTGCTTTCCCAACCAACCGAGTTGAACTCACCAATTCCAGACGCTCTGCTTAACCCCGTTCAGTCACCTTGCAGCATTCTCCCTCAGCCCCTTGGTGCGGAGCGTCAACTTGGTCTCGCCTTCATCAAACGGCAGGGACAGCGACAAAGCGGCGTCTTGAGAGCCACCAACAGCGCCGGCGGCGTCGCCATTCTCCTTAGAGATCATCCTCCGTAGCTCGTCTCGTTGCCTCCCAAAAGCGTCGCTAGAGTCGCTACCTCTGCGGCTGCCCCCGAGACTGCTCGAATCATCCCCCGCAACGTTGACCCCGAGACTTCTCATACGGCCGACCCAGAGACCCCGGACACCGCCGCGCTTCCGCTCTGGTACCTCATCGTTCCCGGCGCTGCAGACGTAGAGCAGGTACTTGAGGTTGGGAAGAGTATGACGAAGGTCGACAACCTTCAGGCCTTGAGAAGCGCAGAGCGCCTCAATGTCTTTGTTCAGGAGAAACCAACCGTAATCGAACCGAAACTGTGCGCTGGAACCGCCGCGGGGGACATACAATGGAAATTCACGATGGGGATCCTGCAGCTGGCTGATATCGTCCCGGATACTCGATCGAGAGCCAAAGACGTTGATGGGATACGGGAGCACAACGCTCAAATAGTACTGCAAAGCATCGGTGAGGCGCGCGACATGCCCTAGAGCGGCAGAAATGGCGTCTTCATCCACGGTCTTGAGGGATGAATCGTAAACAGTATTCGGAAGTGGGACGCCGCATATTTGAAAGGACAGGGGCGGGCCGAGGGGGACGGGGACGATGTCGTAGATATGGGAGAGATCCTCGCAAATGCGCCGTTGCTGACCGTGTATCTGCTCTCTTGTCTGGGCAGCAAGCTCTCGAGACTCGCGGAGTTTCTCTGTCGCGTTCTCAACGTCAGTAGCAGCCCTCTCCTGTGCTGCGCGCCCCTCGGCGATTGCAGCCTTTCGAGCTGCGATGGAGGCCTTCAGTTCCTCGTTCTTCGCGCTAGCAGCGTTGACAGCGCGCCGCTGTGCAACAATGTATTTGTTGACCTGCACCAGCTTGTCGTCGGCTTCCGGATGCTCGTCCCGCGGCTCCTTCTCCAGCAAGTCGTTGATCTGTTGAGCAAGAGAATTTCGTGTAGCAATCGCATCCTGGATGGAGTTGTCCAAGGTTGCAAGTCGTATGAGGGCATTATAGGAAGATGTAGGTAGAGAGCTCATCTTCTTGGGCGGAGGATATTTGTTCGAGAGTTCGAGAGAGAAGATGCCGTCGACCATGTGGAAGACCACGCTGTTCGGAGGGAAGTGCACCTCCTGCAGGGTGCCCAGCCAGTTCAGGGCGCGCAGGTCGACCTCGTCAACCAGAAAGAGCTGCCAAACCCCCTGCCTCTTTATCCAGACCTTGATCGTGACCAGCGGAGATTGTAGGATAGATGGATGTTGTTCGGAGAGCTCGAAGAAACGGAAGTTGAAGTTCTGCCAGCTCACTTGTCAGCAGGGGGGTTCACCCAAGGGGCGAAGGTGGGCATTTGAAGGTAACGCACAGTTGCCCGCTCAGCAATCTCGCTGGTGTATATGGGCTCTTCTTCCCCCTCAACATGCAGCGAAAAGAACGTATCGGCAAGCTTAGTGTCGAAGGCGTACTCGAGCTTCTTCTGACGCGTCACGGGGGTCGCGCCGGCAAGGTTGGTGCTTCGGCGCCGGCCAGCGAGCGGGCGAAGGGCCTCGGATGATCGGGCATGCTGCAGCTGGGGAGCCTCGCGGAGGGCCTCGAGCTTTCCGGGGCTCTTGTTAAGAGCAGCGTCATCAATTGTCCGTCCGCGGGGTCGAGCAAGCGTCAGATTGCGGAGATAGATGCCGCGCAAATGGCGCAGCTTCCGGTTCTGCGGCAGCAGCAGCGGGCGCGTCGATTCTGCCGACATTGTGTCATCTCGGTATTGAGAGAGGCTCTGACTGAACAGACATGGGCATTGGCGGCGCCGTGATGTCTTTCGAGCTTCCTGTTTGCTGCGTGATGCTGGAGCTAGCTCGTGCGTGCAGCCGTCATGGTTGTCGTTGTCCTTGGCAGCACAATTGCCCATGCGGGCCAGCGCCACGTGCATCAGCATTGGTGGCCCGTGCGGCAGCTGCCACGGCGCTGTTGAAGCACCCAAACGATTCTTTTTTGCATCTTTCAGTGGAAATGACCTTTTACAACATAACTTACTGGCGGGCCATTGATGGGCAACGGTCAAATTATACTTATTTTTCATTATCGTTCCATATTACAGATTTTGTTTCTAGGTACAAAAGAAAAGCCTCTCCGATGTGCGCCATGGAAAGCAGGGGGAGCTCGCCCTAGAATGGTGCCTCCAGTGTTGTCCCAAAGACCACAATGCACTGCCAACAACAACCAAACCACAGAACCACAACACCAAACGCCCACGCCTTGTGACACAAGTCATACATCAAGCATGCCAAACCACGCCAACCTATCTAAACACATCCTCCTGTTGCGACCATGGGCACAACCACCTCATTGCCTGCCAGCAGACCCGCTTACGGCCGATACGGCCGATAATACGGCGAAGCCGGCACCTCGAGCTCCGTTCTCCCACCCCCCAACCCAGGACTAGGCGCAGCCCGATACGGACTCAACGTCGTTGGTGTGAACTGACTCGGTGTCTGGACTGGCCTCTGCCCACGATACCACCCCGGAATATCATCGCCTCCCCGCGTCAAATCTGTGCTGGAGCTAGGCGAGTGCTTCATGCCGTACAGGCGGTCGAGCTCCTGGTCTTCCCGTTGGTGCCTTCGTCGTCGCCACACGTACATGACGCATCCGACAATGATTGCGACAGCGACGACCGCCCCCGCGATGCTGAGGCCGACTTTGGTGGTGGTTGCGAGGCCGGTGTTGGCGGAGGCGTCTTCTTCCTTCTTCTCAGCGTCGCTGCCGTTGAGACCGTCGCTGATCCCAGTTGCGTCAGGTTCTCCGCTCGGGCGGGGAGACGAGCCGTCAGTTTCAAGGGTTGGGAGGCCGGATGCATCGTTTGGATCAACAGTCTGCGTCCCCGAGGTGACCGCTGGGTCGTTTGTGTTGGTTCTTGTCGCGCCAGGACCAGCCGTTGGCCTGGTTGTCGCGGGGCGGTCGCTGCTTTGCCAGTTGAGCTGGAACATGGGCGCGAACAAACTGAAGGCTGTGACGGAGGCCTTGGCGTCTGGTACTGTCTTGAAGGCGAAGTCGCCGCTCTTGCTGCCGTCGCATGTTACCATGGGGACCACGGTGGAGGTCGCGACCAGAACGCAAGTCTGCCCGCCCTTGTTGTCGCAGGCATAACCGCTGTTGGGGGGTCAGTGATGGTCCCTGGATGTCGGAGAGAAACTCACTTGGGGCAGCATCCAACTGCCGTCTCTCCCGCAGAGAGCCGGAACTGTACAGGCCAGTTCGAGGCTCCCGCCGTCCCGCCCGTTGCCGAGCATGCTGTTGCATATCCCACCGGACAGTGGATCCCAGGAGAGTAGTATCCCCAGCCGTTCAGGGGCGCCGACTTTGACGGAGCGCCCCGAGATGTCGGTGGCCAGCACGATGTCGCATCTACACCCTTCCCTCCTGCGCACACTTGGCCGAGGGCCGCGATGCTCTCTACTGATCCTCCAATTCCGAGCAGGCCGCCTTCTACGACGCCGACCGCAACTGTGCACGCCGGCGGTGGTGTGAATGTCGTTGTCAACGGGCCAAGGTTGATCGGGGCCTGGTTTATGAGCGCCGCAGTTGCCATGGTGGTGGTGGTGGTTTATTCGATCTCTGATCGAGAATTGTCGTTGCCTCTGAGAGCGAACAAAGCAGCGCCGCTCAGGGCGGAAGCGCGCGGTTTTACATGCTCCCTGAGTTCTCCGAGAGCAGTATACGATCGGCGCTGCGGGCTGTGCTACGGATTCGCACTGCCGAAGCAAGATGGTCCTCGGCGACGATTTGGGCAGTGACGTTGTAACCCCGGGTTGTGGAAACGCTGCCTGTTTCAGAATTCCTCCCGCGTGGCACACAAGCCACCGAGCAAACGGGTAACCTGCAGCTTGGGAGGGCGAGAGGGGATCATCCAGCCGATCTCCAAGAAAACCCCCCTGCCGATCGCCCACGAGTGTGGGTGGCCGCCCCCAAAAATGGATAACGTCCCCCGCATTGTCGACCCCCTGACGATCATAGCTCGCCCCTTCCCGCCAATTGCCTCCGCGACGCTCTCCAGGCAAAATACCCCTCACTTTTTCAGCAGTTTCGAGAATCTCGTTTGTCGGCGCGAGGTAGCACGAGGGGCCTCCCAAGCTGCGGTGTGCGCACGGCTGCAATTGCCGTATGCTCGACAGGGGAAATGACCTGGCAGGAAGGAAGGCGACAAGTTGGACGAGAGGGATGTCCCCTTGCATTGGTCTCTCCATTGATCCCCCGAGGATTAGGTCACCTGCAGGTTTGCCCAAGGGGTTCCTTCGAAACGAAACCCCTGAAGTCGAAACATCCAGGGATTTCACCATCTCATCAGAACTTTTGCTCTCGGCATTCTTTGGGCGCTTGGGCCGGCGATAAGAACGAGCGACTGTAGTTATGCAAGTGCATGCAGTTCAAAGAAGCTTCTTCTTATCGACCCGTGACATCAGGCGGGGAAGAGGCCGCGACCCTCAATCAGATCAGATCACCATGACGTGACCCCGAGGAAATGCTGAAGCCAGCTCCAAGATGGGATTCCTGCGTCCATTTTCTTTGCGAACCAGACCAAATGTAGCAGCCCATTTCCCTTCATTCTTCCATCCAAATCCTGCAACCCTCGATCTCTAAAGCATCGGCATCGTTCACCATGCGCGCCGTTCTACAGTCTTATCTCCCGTTAGCCAAAGCGGCTGCGCGAAGGAACTTCATAACGACCCCTAGTTATGTTCCATCAGCCGCTACTCTCGAGAGCCCATGCGTCTGGCACCGCGTCTTCGGAGGCGTGCTGTCCCGGCGTATCCGAGCATCAGCGATGTCCTACGACAGCCAAGAACAAGGCCTGCCGCTACCCTGGAAGTTTTGGGGCACGCTATCGCGACCAGTCGAGGAAGCGGACGACAGTATCGTGGCGGTTTCGGGAGAAGTCAAGGGCAATCCCACCGAGAGCGAGGCAGACGTTGCCGCCGACCGCTCGGACGATGATCCGCTGCCGCCGGGGCTCCACCACAAGATTGGTATGCCGGCCGGAGATGCGGCGGGCAAGCCGACTCAGTCGGAGGAGAGGGTCAAAGCCGACCGGTCGCATGATGATCCACTGCATAAGCTTACCCATGATTGAGCATTGGGACGAATAACGGGCCAGAATCGGCGGGGTCGCCACGGGCAAACGCCTACGTGTACATTTACATGGTTGTTCGCGATGACGGGGTACAAGTCGAGATTGCATCGTCTCTTCGGTTACATTTTGGGGTGGACAGAATGCCAGCAACCATTTCTGCAAGATCGCACCCTCGAGTGTCCCACCCAACAGTGACACCGAGGAACATTCCCATGGGTTGCACGCAGTGGTACAAGTACAATAATTCGCTGATAGTTTCCGTTGTTCTAGCTAGGTACCATATCATCATTGAATCGACGACCACGTCAAGACCGGCTTGATGGTCTTGCCCGACTTGGTATCCTCAATCGCCTTCTCGTAATCCTTCACATCATAATACTCGATAAACCGCTCCAAGGGGAACTTCCCCTGCGCGTGCATCTCCATGAGATGAGGAATGAACTATTTCCCGTCAGCCAAGTTCGTCGTCTTCACCGCTGCAAGCGCAAGCACTTACCTCCGCCGGCAGACTGTCACCCTCGGTGCACCCAACGTACTCCCTCCCGTACGTCAAGTGCTCCATGATATCAACACTCGCGCTGTGCCCCGGCCCAGGCGCACCCACCGTCGCCGCGCGCCCCCGCGACCCCAACGCATCAATCGTCGTCCTCACCACCGCCGGCACGCCCGTGCAATCCACCGCGTAATCCACCCCGTTCGGGGGACACAGCGCCCGAATCTGCTCCACGACGTCCTTGTCCGACCCGATGATCCCGTGCGTAGCCCCCAGCTCCTTCGCCAGGTCCAGCCGGCTCGGCTGCAGATCCACCGCAATTACCGTCTTCGCGTTGCGAATCAGCCCCGCCGCCATAACAGCCGCCATACCGACACTGCCCACTCCGAAAATTGCGATCGTGCATCCTTCCTTGACATCTAGCGTGTTTAACACCGCGCCGGCACCCGTCTGCATGCCGCATCCTAGCGGGGCAAACAAATTGAGGTCCGTACCGGGTGGTACCTTGACGACGCTCGACTTGTGAACGAGGGTGTGCTTCGCAAACGAGGACTGCCCGAAGAACGTCGAGTACATTGGTGTTCCGCCGGCAGCGGAAAGCGTAGAATGGGAGCCGTCGGCACGAGACCCGCCGAAGTTGCGGTCGTTGAAGTGGTGGCAGTACGCGGGATGCCCGGAGGTGCATTCGCGGCAGGATTCGCAGTGGGAGAAGGAGAGGAGGACGAGGTCGCCGGGGGAGACGGTGGTTACGGCGGGGCCGATGCCTAGGACGGTGCCGGCGCCTGGGGTTGTCAGTTGCCCTGCAGGTCGGGAGGAAAGGGAGAGGTCCAAAGGAGGGGAGGGGAGTGATGGGATGGGACCAACCTTCATGACCGAGAACGGCGTTTGGCGCGCATGGAAGCAACCCCTGGGCGCACGAGAGGTCGGTGTGGCAGAGGCCGGAGGCTTGGATCTCGACGAGGACTTCATCGGGTTGGATGTCGTTGAGGTAGACCTGCTGCAGCTGGAACTTGCCGTTCAGCTCGGGGACGACGAGCGCGGTGGTGGTTCGCGACATGTTGGCTCCGGTGGGTGTGTAAGTGGTGGTGGTGGTGCGAATAGCGACGCGTCTCTTGTCAACCCGGGGATGATGACGGCGTGATGTGGGTGCGGGTGCCAACGGGTATGGGCATGCGCTTCATTTCTCTTTCCATCTTTTTCTCATCGGTCGGCATCGGCATCAAGGGGATCATCGGCGTGGTGTTTCGGTTTGTCACGGAGCTGCAGGGGCGGACCTTGGGGTGGGAGATTCGGGGTGGGTGTCGGAGTGGCGGTGGGATGTGACATTTCTTTAGCGGGGAGACGAACATCTCGGTAATCTCGGGGTTGGGAATGGTTTGCTTGACCCCACGGGGTCTCCGCCAACTGTATTTTTGTTTCCCCTCTTGGGTTCGTCGGGGAAGGAAGGCACGTGGGAGACGCGCACCGTGGGTGGTTCCCCGGGTTCTCGGTCTTGGGAGTGAACTGTGGGGTTAGCGTTACAGCCGACTGAGGTGAACCGGAGGGTCGGGCGAGCTAGCGGCGGGGTTGAAGTGGGATGGCGCCGGGAGTGAGGGTCGGGAAGGAGACAAGTGCACGTCCATGCCAGGTGAGTGGGAGACAGTTGAGCTGTGTATTATCTCGGATGTTACTGGCTAACCAAGGCAAAGCATCTGGTCTAACTGATGGAATGCAGCAAAGCCCTCTCTTGGCCCTAAATCTAGACAGACTACTTCGTACATTCTCCAATCCAGATACCATCCCCGCAACTATTGTCTGCTGCCGTCGATATCGGCGTTCTTGGGTTCCCAGTGATCGAGGCAACTCTCCGCCTTCCGTCCCACCTTCTCAACCCCCTCGGACCGCCTCGCCATGGACCCCAGATGCCTATTTCAGGTCGATCTCGCGGGTTTGTGCGCGTCTCCCAGTGCTAGATGCGCGCAGTCTCTTGCCGTGTTATCTCATCCCTTTGGCCCCTGAAATCTGGCTGCCATGCAGCCTCTTCCAACACCGCCTCCACAACTCTGACATGCCGGTTTGCATCTGTCGTGCTTTTTCCCCTCACGTTCGCAGCCGCACCTCGCTTTGCGGTCTCCAGCTTCCTTCCTCCCCTGGAAGGTTGAGGGGCTGGAGCCTCCCTTCATCATTAAACCCGACTGCTCTCACGGTCGACATCGCGTTCTGGCTGATGCGTGTCTCCACGTCACCTCGTGCGCGGTGCGCGGAGTGCCGTTTCCCCTCGTCCTCCTCAAGCCTCAAGTCCCATCGAACCCGGGCGAGAACGAGATGCAGCGCAGGGCGAGGGACCTGCTGCTAGGCACACCCCAGATATTCTGGCGCGCAGTTGGTGTGGTTCTCTGAGCAGAAGGAAACATATCGTCGGTTGTTGAGTATCCGAACCGGCCAAGGTGTTGAGGATGGGTGTAGCTTAGGGGATTACTGACTTCTCCTTCGGTGACGATAGAGAAAACGTGAATATATATAAATGTGTGGTTATGACCCAATGGCCTGAAGAGGATGTTGGTAACCCCCTGGTGACAGAGGAGTGCAATATCAGGGGCTGGACAAGTCTAAGGATTAGGGAAATCCAGGCCCCAAGGAGCGAAAGTCCCCGCTTTTATGCTCCAAAATCCACCAACATCATGGCAAGAGTCGCGTCAAACACGGAGCACCCCAAAGCGCCACAGGCAAATTGTTTGTGTCATAATTCATTTGCTCAAACTCCAATCCTACATAATACAATGCTCAACGCCAACCCAGTCAATGATACACCGCTCAACCAACCCAGCCCTTGCTTGCCTGCTCAAGCCTTGGACCTGGTCCTTCCCAGCGACACACCCAGCGGCGACTGCTTCCACTGCTTGGTAACGGGGTCAAGGCACTCCTCCTCAGCCGCCTTCCACTCATCCGTGATGATCTTGGCCCTGTGCTCATCCCTGGGCGTGATCGACGCGGGGAACTGCTCCGGCATGCAGACGAATCCCTGCGTGAGCTTCTCCTGATCAGGGATGATGTCCTTTCCGTTGGCGTCCTTGGCCGGCTTGATGTCGAAGCCCCAGATCATGCGGGAAACACCGAGGAACAAGGAGCGCTCAGCAACGTGAATGCCAGGGCAAATACGGCGGCCGGCGCCGAAAGTGAACTGGTCACGCTTGGAGGCATCAGGGCTGGCAGCGGCGTCACCGAGGGACTGGAAGTCATCCTTGTAGCGATCGGGCTCGAAGCGGCGGGGATCGGGGTGGCGCTTGGGGTCCATGTGGATAGCCCAGACGTTGTTGACAACGCCGGCGTTCTTGGGGATGAGGTAGCCGTTGTAGTAGTCGTCCTGGTTGACAGCGTGGGGGACAGCGCCCATGATGGTCGTGGGCATCCAGCGGAGAGATTCCTTGACGATGGAGCGGATGTACTGCAGGTTGGGTTCGTCTTCCATAGTGGGCAGGCGATCCTTGCCGACGACGCGGTCGATCTCCTCCTGCGCCTTGCGCTGAACCTCGGGGTAAAGAAGCATGGCCTGGACGAAAGCGTAGAGAGTGCTAGAGGTGGTGTCGGATCCAGCCTCGAGGAGCGTACCAGTGATGTACGAAGCCTGGGCATCATCGAAACCCTCGGTCTTTTGGGCCTGCACAAGCTCCTCGCTGAAGCAGCGGGTGATGGTACCATTGAGAGTGTCTTCCTTGGCCTTGAGCCAGTGGCCGAGGTAGAGGGCCTTCTCCTTCTTGTGCATCTCGCGGGCCTTCTTCTGGACAGGGATCATGAACTCGGGGAGGTATCGCATCCACGGGAAGAAGTCGACAAGGGCGGCGATGCCAGTCTGGTTGAGGTCGGCAAACTCGCTAAATCCGTCAAAGAGCTGCTTCATCTTCTCGTCCTCGTAGGTCGGGGTGCGCCAGCCGAAAACCATGGTGGTGGTGAGGGCGTTGGAGTAGCGCCGGATGTTGTGGAGGAAGCTCTCCGGCTTGGTGAGCATCTCGTACAACATCTGCTTGTTCTCGAGGATTTGGTAGGGGACGTATGACTTGGCGGCTGAAATATTGAGGAGAGTGTGCACAAGCTTGCGGCACATGCGCCACCTCGGGGTGTATCCCATCATGAGAATGCGAAGATCTCCAGAGCAAAGTGTCTGTCCGACGTACATCTCCTGGCGATGCGAGTACATGTTGCTCTTCTTGTCAAGAAGTTCCTTGACGGCCTGGTCGCTGGACAGTACCACCATGACCTTGGTTCCCAGAATGAGACTGTAGACGGGGCCATACTCGCGAGCCCATTTCTCGAATTGGAGATGGGCATCTCGTGTGGGCATCTGCATCCATTGTAAGTAACTGCTTCACAGCAAGAAAGTGTTGTCACAAACCTGATGGAGGTTGCCAATGATAGGGAGTGTGGGCGGGCCGGGAGGGAAATTCTTTGGCCTCCGGCCCGTCATCAAGAGCCGGATGAGGATAGCAACTCCCACCACATAGGGCAGGTAGTTGAGAAGGGCGGCCATTTGGCACCACGCACCGACTGCAACGGCTGGAAAAGGTCCAAGGGGCTGGTAGGGGTGTAAAACGAGAATGGGCTGATGTTGGCTGATGTTCTGTTTGGACGGCAGGAGGGAGGGCGGCGGGAATAAAGTAGGAAAAAAGTATCGACACTGGTTTGCTGCGGCCCCCCTGTCCTCCCGATACCCTCGGCTGTGGTTTGGAAACCAATTCCCGTATCGGGGCCGATGTGGGATGCAATGCCCGATCAGGAACCGGACGCGGGGGAGGGATGCTGGCACGCGGGGAGGTCTTGGCACGGAGTCGATGTGGGAAGCGGGGCCAGGCCAGGAAGATTGTGGGGGATTCGGCAAACCAGACGAGTCAAATTTCTCATCAGCCCGGGGCTCCCAGAGAAATCGAGCGGGCTCGTGATCTTTTCCGTGGCCCCGTGTCCAACTTGCGTTTGGTTCCAATTGGTTTCCGTGTAGGTTGTCCTTGCCAGGTGCGCGCATCCCAATGCCGGAGGTTGGGGTTGTCCCCGGCCCCACCCCGGAGGCTCAATAGGCTCGACCCAAAGCCATGACTTTGACGGCTTAGCGCCCCTGGACTCTCTCACTCGACCTGGAACCTCTGAAAATCGGCAATAAGGTCGTTGACCTGGCGCATACTCGTCTGATCGTACTTCTCCAGGATGGGGTCAGCAGACTTCACCTGCACTCCATCCCCCGCAACTCCAGGGTTTTGCAAGGATGCCCGGCTGGCATCGGACAGGCCCAAAGCGTGGCTTTGAGATTTGGTGGGTGTGGCCGAGATGCGGTCTGTCAGCAATAACCCCAGGAGCCAGTACTCCGGGGCGAAGCGGACAAAACCCATCCTCTTCCACATTGTCTCGAGAGGGAGAGCTGCGTCCTGAGGATATGACGATGACCATGTGTCAAAGTAATGTTCCCAGATATTGATCCAGTTCCGCAGGCCGTTACGAATGGGGACAAGCTGACCGACTACTCCCAGCGAGTTTTGGTGTTGAAATATCAAATAATGGAACGCTTCAGACAATCAGCATGAGTGTATGACGTGGCAGAGGGATGCATACCTGACACCACGGTGAAGAGGTTGAGCGCCCCGAGCTGGGAGAATTTTTGTTGAGTATCCACTGGTAGCGTTTCAGCGCAAAAGCTTTCGATGGCATCCCGGAGGAGGATGCTGCAGAACAGGCTTGATCGTGGCATCCGAACACGGATTTGCTGGAAGCATTCCTCGGCTGTAACAGCCTGGAAACATGCCTCAGGGCTGGCCATGTGCATTTTCATCTCCTTAAAAACCATCCTATGAGGAAGATTGTTGAAGATGACGAAGGCGGTGTCGAGCAAGAATATCCAGATGAATGTCCTAGCCATGTCAGCGCACTATTCAAAAACCTCGAACCTCGAACTTTACCTAATGAGCTCCTCTCTGATGACATATTCGTTCCAGCGAAATTCGTACTCTCTACTGTAATCGAGATGCCGAGCACTGTCGATGCCCATATCCCTAGCAACCTTCCTCGTGTCAGTTGCTTAGATGAAGTGTCATACGAACGAGCGACTTACCGAGACGACAGTGCTGAACCGGTGGCGGCGAATTCGCCGTTTACTTGCGTCTGTTCCTTCCCAGTTCTGGTAGAGACACACAACGTAGGCGGCCTGCAGAGCTTGAAGTTTTTGTTTCATCGGTAGCATCGTGACAGGGGGTTCCGCCTCGTCGTCTGACGACTCTACGTCGCTGCAGAAATCTGCGTCCGTGAAAACAACTTCCTCCACGCAGTTGAGCCACAGCCTCGCATCTTGGTTGTCTTGAAGATCTGGCGAGACACAAGCCCCTGGGTACGTCAGCACGGCCAACCAATAGCTTCCAATGTTCGCAGTTGCTTACCGAGCAAGGCCATAGAAGCCAAGAGGATGGACTTTGACGCGGCTTGGTCAAATGTCGGCCTGTGTATGATGCTCACATTTGGATGCCACACGGACCAATAGAGCTCCATGAATTTGGAGAACTTGTACGGCGAGAAGAATTCAATGCATTTCTGCTCCAACGCCGGCGTCCAAGACAAATCCACGACGGCATTGTTTGGTCTGAAAGTTACCGCCCGCTTGATTAACAGAACAATGTCCTCAAGCTTGGCCACAATCGGGTTGTTCAGCCACAAGGCCCCAGGCAGCATTCCCTGAGATATGTCGCCGTGAACATCGACATATGGTGCTGAAAGAGCGTCGTCTCCAACATGCGAGTCGAACTGCAGGCGTGGTGTAATAAATGGTTCTAGGTTGTTGATGTATGCGTTGTCAAAAGCCGCCACAATTTGTTGTCGCCTCTCGAGGGTCGCGCATTCGAAAGAGGACACTAGTCCTGTTCGGCTGGTGAAGTCGTAGAGGAATCCGAAGGAGTAGCCTCGATATTTCGGAACTGGCGGCAATTCCGTGTCTTCTGGTGGCTGGGTGAAGGTATTATTCTCGTGATTGTAGTCAACGTCAAACCACACCCCGTCAGGATTCTGGTTGTCGAGGCCGGGGAAGTGTTGGGCGGACTCGGCGGTTGGAGACCCTAGACCGTCCACTGGCAGGTCAACACCCCTGAAGTCGAAGCGCGGGGTCAGCCCACCGCTGATGCTTGGGTCGTCCCCCAGTTTTGGGAGTGGGTCCCATGGCTGCGTCGATGACGATGAAGCTGCTGCTGCCGCAGACGACGCGATCAAATACTCGCACCGCACAGCGCGCTTCTCGCAATTTTGGCACGGCTGGAGGGAGTTGCAGGCCTTCTTCTGGCGTACGCAGCGGTCACAGGCGCGACGGCGGTTGGAGGAGATGGTCGATGTCCCGTCGCAGGTTTGCAGGTGACGCTTCAGCACGTCGGTTCGCTGGAAAGACGCGTTGCAGACGATGCAGCGATGCGGGCGCTCCGAGGTGTGCGAGCTGCGATGCCGCTGAAGATGCTCCCGTCTCTTGTAGCCCTTGAAGCAGACCGGACAGCGATGAAGTCCCTCGGCGTCGGGCATTGCGGAGTCTAATGTTTGGCGTGAGAAAGCGGTGATTCCGTCCGCCGTACGCCTGGCTTTGGGAAGATTTTCCCGCCACTGCAAAATGCGGGGTGCGGGGCAACCCCCGATGCGCTGCAGGCCGATCTCCACACTGTGCGTTGCATCAGGGGCCAATCAAGCCACACCACCAGATCTCGACCTTGATGGAGATCGCAAGGTCAAGCGAGCAAAAAGTAATTTCCTGCCTCCTGCCTGGATCGAACAAGCGACCTCGTCATGGTACGGTTTCTCCTTAGAAGAGAGGACAATACGAGTGACGCGCTCTACCACTGAGCTAAGAAGGGGGGATGATTCGTGGTCTGGCATATCTGGTTGATGGCGCGCCTGCCCAGCGAGGTTTGACCCGGCACTCTTGAAGTGCTTGCTTGTGTGGCCAAAGGGAGCAGGCTGCTTTGGGAATGCACAAGAGACAAAGACAAAGGCTCAAACATCGGCGCCAAATCTTGGACGGGGTCACGTTTGGGAGTGAAGACGACTGCTACAAGCGCGGCTGCCAAATCGCATCTGCTGCTTCGCCGCAGCGTCGGGCAACAATCAACGCTAGCCTAAAGAGGGTGACCACACTGTCCTCTTATCGGTTATCATTATCGCTTATCGCATTCTTGCCGTGGTTCCTGCGCCATCTGTTAGCGCACTATCACTAATAAATAATTCCATCCTCCGATCTCGAATCCCCAACAGATTCGGAGATCATTTCACACATATTTTACCTTGGCGGGACCTCGCTCCCTTCCCAGAGTTTACGAAGTCACCATCTTCGCTGTCATATCCTCTTGCTCCACTTAACTTCCCCGACTCCTCGACCAGCCCAACACCATGGCCGACCCAGGCTCGACCCCGCAGCCCTGGGGCGGGTTGCCGCTCGAGGTGGTATACCACATTGTCGAGATGGCTCATACGCCAGCGATCTCACCAAATCCTGTTGGATCGCCCACCCAGAAAACGAATTGAGAGAGCTTGGCACTGCTGTCCCAGCTTTGCCTGGTGTCGAAGAAGTTTGCCAGTTGACACAGCCGCTGCTCTACGAGGAGTGTGTCTTTAGCTACAGTTTCCCTCAAGAAGTAGCTGAGAATGAAGAGGATCCGAGGCACTTGGAGGGCCAGCGTTTGCAGGGCTTCATCAACACGATCATCGCGCAGCCGACACTGGCAGCCCACGTCAAGAAGGCTTATGTTTGTACGTGAACCATCTTGTAGTGTTGGACTGAAGGCTAACAATGATAAGGCCCGCAGATGTTGGCACGCCTAGATACGTACATGATCGATAAAATGGTTGGGAAGATACTGCGTGCCTTGCGCGCTGCCAACCTTGCTGTCCAAACCGGGCCCAGGCCGCTTGATGACTCGCACCAGATGCTTCAAAGTCGTTTTAGTTTCCGCGAAGGAGAACTGGAAAGTTACCTGCCATGTGGCCTGTTTGGTTTAATGCCAAATCTCGAACACTTGGTATACCGTATTCCGCCCGCCAGTGGAATCTTCTGCGTCCGTCCCTTCACCCCCCTGGCTCACGATGCTTGGCGCTTGCCCAATCTCCGCCACATTGAGTTTGTGGGGTTTGGACTGGGCCCTCAAGCTCCAGAGTCAATGATCGAGATGTCTTCATGGTTCCCACACCGCTTCCCTGGCCCTTCCAGCCAACCCCAGATCCTGACCATCCGCGGTACCGCCGGGTTTGGAAAATCCGAACAATCATGTGAAACATTGTTCAGGGAAGGACATACGTCGTGGCCAGCAAGTTATCCTCTTGCGGGAATCGTGGACCTCCGAATCATCAACGGCGAGACGACAGGCACTCCGAAGCTGATCGAATTTTCCAGCCCTCAGCGGCTTCACATCGTCTCCCAGGACCGAGAGCCGTATAAAGTCTGCCGACACAGGGAAAGAACCCTCCGCGATTCTCGCATTGTCAAAGTCTCCATCCCTTTGACCAGCAGTCTGACTCTCCGCCACCTGCATACCGACATCCGAGGTGCTCCCACAAGCTTCCATCAAGAACTGGGCCACTCTCTGCGCGCCTTCGCCTCCATTGAGACACTCATCATACCCTTCTCGATGCTTGTCTCTTGCACAACCGAAGAGCTCGAGGGTACGTTAGAGGTCGAGGGAAAGGAGACAGACGACAGCCCTTATGGAAGTATTACCCAACGTCTCCCGCACAGCCTCCAGGAGCTGAAGGTTGTGGGGGTGCCGTTGGTAGCGATGCTGGGCAATGATACTTGGAAGGGTCTTTGTAGCGACGTCGAAGCAGGGTTGATGCCGAAGCTACGCCGTATTCGTTGCGAAAGGTCAGGGCATTACAGCAGGGAAGCATTGCGTCAGATGTTCCGTCCCTTGGGTGTGGACTTTGACTTCCTCAGCCCGCATGACCCCTGGACATTGCACGCTGAAAGCTTCCTGGCCTTGTTTGCTTCTCTTCAGGACTCAGGGGAAGGGACCGGCATATGGCTCAGGTGGTTAATGGGGTATGGAGCGCCGGAAACGGCGTCATGGTTGATCTGCGTGATCGCGATGGTTTGCCTTCGGAAGCAGGCGTCTTTTGGGTGTGACAGCGGTCTTTTGTGGCTGGGGGAATGCATGCATCATGATGGAGGGCATGCAGAAGGGCTTCATGATAGGGAATAGGCATGATTTGAGAGAATGGAAGCATCTCACTATGAGGAAAAGGCGTAGAAACACGGAATCAAGAGCACTTTCTGAGAGGCAAAAGGGATAATTTGCCCGTTTGGTCCTTCGGGGCAAGGGCGGTGGGCTTGGCAAGGACTTTTCTGAAAGGGCAGGGGGTTCGAGTGGGGCCACTTGGTGTGTGGAGCGGTCAACAGATCCCCTTCTTTCACTGCGTGTTTGTTTGCCCTGACTGCATCCGAGCATTATATCAATGCAGCTTTATCGAGGCTAAGACTCATGAAATGGTATGTGAGTCATGATTTTCGCGCGGAACAACGTTGTAAGCGTGAGACATTTGTCGGTGCTGCGTTTGGTGCTTGTGGAGTGGAGACCCCGTGATCAACATCAGGAAACTGCGGTGCGGCAACAAGTGCCTAGTGCCTTCACACGAGAAAACATGTTACCCTTTGGATGCAAATGCTGCACCAGTGGCTCTCAGCTGGAATCGCAGTTAGGCTTACATCGTGGGACATTTAAGTGAGGGCGCTGCTGCAGCTGATGAAGGGTGCCTGTGCACGGATCCATTCGCCCGTTTGTCCATCCTCGCTTGTAATAATTCTTCTGGATCCTACTTGAAGCGCTCCAGGCAGCCTGCCAGATCTGAATTCCCTTGGTCTCCAACCCCGGATCTCGGGCCCCATCACACCCAAGCAAAACCTATCACATTTTACTAGTTTTCTCGTTGCTGCTCCGAAATTCTTGACCATTGATGGCCGGCGGCTGCGGAGTCCCAATCCCCAACAAGTGAATGGGAAGTTGGAGGCAGGTTCGCAGCCTTGTCCAAGGACCCACCCGCACCGACCGTCCCACGCAAACTCTATCTTATCACCCAAGCGCCTGCCGCTGTATCCCCTCACCTCAATTTCCAACGTCAGGGCAGACTACACATCCTCTGACTTCGGCTAGCGAGGAAGAATGTGATGGTTGGCCTCAAAGAAAACAAACGCCCCTTGGGCAGTGGCAGCCAGGCCCTGCGGCCGGGAAAGAAAGGTCAGTGCATGTTGTCACCGTGATGTCGTGAGGCCACCTTTGCTGAAATCAACGACAGCACCCAACTCTGGGACGCGCTTTCAAGCGGCGCTCATGCGCATATTCCCAGATGGCATACCACGTCGATCGACACCACGCTCAATCCAGGTCACAGAGGTCGACGAGGTGTTTGACTCGGACGATCTCCTCGAGGAAGAGTGCAGGCCTGTTCCCGACCGCAATGCCCCGCAAAGAGGCCCGGGCGCCCTGGAGGTCGTGACCAATGTCGATGTCAGCTTCACCGATGAGACACCCTTTGTCGACGAGGCGACGGTTGTTGAGGAAGTCGCCTTCCTAAAACAAGAGGCACCAGTTGCAATCGAGACAGTAGCGCCATTGGCGCCCGAGGGAATCGAGGCGCACACATCTGGAGATGCGGAGCCCAGCCTCACCACCACCATCAATATCCTGGACGCCGGCGAGCAACCTCACACGTCCCCAGACACAGAGAAAATGGTTGTTGAGGAAATAATACCTACCATCGAGCATGGTTTTCCGTTGATGGAAACGACACTCGAAAACACGAGAGCTGCCTCCGAAGGCGCAAAAAGAGCATCGTTCTCGCCCACGGCCCCTGCACAAGAGGGATCCAGGGGCTCATCGGCACAACTCCTGTCGCGGCGCTCACCCCGACCAAGGAGACGGATCATCCAAACACTCAAGGCTCGAGAGGGATTCGGAAAGCGCATCGGCATAGCTGCACGGCCGCAGCTCCATTTCCAGACAGACACAGCCGCTGTTCAGGACATGCCCCCTGTGGTGAAGGCCTCCCCTACACCGACCGCATCCTCCGGGTTGAACGTAATCCCTACGCGGTCGGCTCTCTCTGTGTCGAATACATCTCCTTCACCGATCGCTTCCTCCCTGTCAAGCGGGTCACCCTTATCGTCAGCTCCCCCGTCGCCGAGCACACCCCCTTTCCTGAGCGCGCCCCCGTCCCAAGCCGGGACACGCGACAACGACATGGAGCCGGAGTCCCCAACTGAAGACTGCATCGTCGTGAAGCCGCTGGCCTATACCCTGTTCTTCGGTAGCGTAGGCCAACAAGTCTCGTCTGTCGAGTCCAAGCGCCGCGGCCCCAGCGCAGCGGAGGCTGCCTTCGTTGGCTCCCAGGAGGAAAAAGAGCAACTCATCACGCTGTACCTCGAGAAGGGGGGCTCAATGAAGCATGTCAGGAGGCGGCTCCGGTTCAGCCGCACCCGAGGCAGAGAAGACACGCACCGCCTGCTAGGCATATTGGAAGAGGCTGCAACCGAGGGGAGGATCGAGCTGCTGGGTATCCACAAGAAGCGGATCCGCAAGTTGAAAGGAAGTGGCCTGCTGGGGTCTTCTATGAAGATGGAGATCGACGAGATGGACTGATGGGTATCTGGTGTGCATTTGCGTTGGAGCGTGGTCGTTGTTCGGCTGGTTTTTGGGAGAACATCATCATCTCACCAGGCTCGGTTTCTTAGGGGTATCGGCGGCACGAGAGTACAATGCCTGACAAGCGGTTTGTAAGGTATCTCAGGGGCTTTTCATCGTGATGTTCTCGTGGGGGAGTTCTGTCTTTGTTCATGAGTGGAAGAGGTTTCTCGTCGGCATGTGTTCGTGCTTTGGAAGAGCAACATTTCTTTGTGACATAGTTTGGGGTTGGGAAAGGGAAGCAAAACATTGTTCCGGTTATTGTTCTGCTTTCATCAATGCTTATTCTTCTTGAGGCTCACGGGGTACTGTCCTATCATCTTCATCGGCTTCGTTCGTTCTTGTATGTCTCCTGTCGTCCTAGAGATGTGCACAGGCTCGTGACCGGGTGCTGTAGCCAGCAGGTAGAAGCTTCCAGTTCTTCAATCTTCGTTGTTACCTCGGTTGGCAATGAGAATGACAAGCACATCAAGTACTGACATCACTGGAGGGCGCACGATTATCATGTATCCTCTTGCTCGAATCGCCGCGGTTCAGGGCCGGGGGTACACAACGGTGTTCTCGGGCGCGCTTCAAGTCTCGGTTCCTTACACCCGGTGCCGGGACATCTTACCACATCGGGCTCTAAAGAACCGGCTAGCTCAGAGAGTCCTGCGCTGGTATCGGGTGTCAGTGAGCTCCCGTCTTCTGATGGCACACAGACCAGGCCTTCATCTCCAGTTGGCGGTGTTGGTGCTGGCGGTGGCCAAGAGAGTTGTGGGCAATATGGCGGCCTGGTAGCGTCTGCGCTCGCATCGCGACCAGGTCTTGAAGGAGGATTGCCGATGTTGTGGGCGCCGCTCAGGGGCACCGAGAACGAGAGGAAGAAGCGGCTGTAGCTAGAACCACCTGGCCCTTTCATCTCCACCCCATGGATGGAGGCTTCCTCAATGGTTGGTAATGGCGGTGTTGTCATTTGTGTAATGCACTTGGGCCTTGTCTAGGCATCATCACGGTGGTCAAGGGTCCCTCATCAACTGTCTTGCCACAACCGGCTTGACTTTTGCATCGCGCCATCTCCTGCAGGCAAATACTTCCTCCACCCACCAGTATCATGCCCTCCGCACGCCGTTGCAATGGCCGAACTAGACCCGGAGTTACCGGGCTCTTGGCAGCCGTCGTGGAAGCGCCGCGGCATCACAGATCGTAATCCCTCTCCCCGACCTCTCCCTGGCCTCTCCCTTGACACTCCCAGGCCAATCCCAGCAACCCCACGCTAACATGTCATAGCGCTGCCTGTTTCTCATCCATCCTCCAGATCCATCAAAACCGAGCGTGGCAACTTCGGTTCCGCCTCCCAATGCGACATCCTTGAAGGCGATGACAGGACCAAAACACGAGTCAAGATAGAAGGTGAGGGTACAGTCCTCGTCTCAGACCATGTCAACAGCAAGACCCCGGCGGAAAAAGATAGCGAAGACCTCAGCGAGAACGAGTACAACACCGAAGATATAAACACCGCTCCCACCGACGCCGAGGAGCTATAGATATTCGAGCGCGACCAGTTTATCCCGCTGTACAAGAAGCATTACCGCTCGATGGATAAGGCGCAGCGAAACCTCTCGCACCTGGGATACCACCAAGCCAAGCTGCGTCGAGTGTATTGGTGACACATGGTGATACTGGCCAAAGCCCACCCTGAGGGGAAGGTGAAGCTATTGCCGCGCCATATTCGAATGATTAACAAGGGGCGTGAGAGAATGGAGGAGGAGGAGCCTCCTCTTCAGAATGGAAAAAAATGGCCTGATCCGATTCAGGTAGCCCCGGTTTTGGAGGATTAGGGGCTCTGAATGGAGGAGAGAAAAGAGGGTAGACGGGAGGACGACGTCAACAAAAGTAACAAGGATGAGTATAGGCCACTAGAGGATAAGGGCGAGCAGTGATACGACAGGGACAGGGGGGAAACCAAACGGGAAACCAAGGTCAGTGGAGGAAGTCTTCCCAGCGTCAGCCCCTGAATCTCAGGGGCCGTGGCTTGATTCGTCCACCTAAACAACCTGTCGTGCCAAGAATCCTTTTCTCTTCACTCCACAGTGTATATAATTCCGCGGTGATTTCTAGTTTCATTTTTATTGCGAATCGTGAGGGCAAGTGATGCTTTATCCCAACGATTCTAGAAAACGCCTTGTTTGGCCGCCGCCAAAGCAGGCGCCGGGGGTTTTTGGTGCAGGGCGTGAGGGCGTGTGAGACAAGATCGGCTGGATTCGACCACAAGATGGGGTGGTGAACTTCATCCAGATGGAATTTGATCACGGAGCAAGGATCGAGGGAAGGAGTGATAACTTCAACCCAAGGCCTACGAAGTTTGTTCTTCTCGAAACCATCTTCATTCACTCACATGTCCTAGGAAAGTCCTAGGGCCCCTGGAGGGACTGAGATGGGTCACAGGGCTTATCACCTTGTGGGAGTGGGCAATGGCTCAACAAGTCCTTCAATGTGGAGGGATGAAAACTAGGCATGAGATTCGAGCACGCCGGGGCTAGCTATCCGATGTGTCGTGATGAGCTTCTCTTTAGATGATCGCCGAGATTCCCCCACGGCCAGAAGCGATCTGATAAAAGCGTCGAGAACAATATGGGACCAAACAGGGTCAGCGAGGCCACAGGTAGGTCTCTTCACCAATCATTCCATTCAATGTTCTTGCCTATATATGGTTGATGTCTGGGTCAATTCCACATTGAACCTCGTGACTCCTTTCATATCAGGCGCGTTTGGATGGCATCACGACACATGGGATGGCGGTTTGAGGCTGCTATATATTCTTACCAACTTTTCAACTTCCTCCACAGAGCAGCCAAACCCAAACGACGCAGCTAACATAACCTCTGCAAGCGACGGATAGATCGGAGCCCCACACCCGCGACGCATCGACTCAGACTCGTCGACTCAAGGCGGAGTACGCGAACCTCAACTTGTACGAGGAAGACTCGGAGGACGGTGGCGAGGACCCTGAAGTCGCAAACGAAGAACTCGAAGACGCAACAGACTTGGGGGACATACAGTACGTCTTCTACGGTTAGCTTGAGGATGGACGGCAGCACATCCTACAATAGCCCTTCACCGAGGAGGAGCGCACAGAATTCCTCACTCTGTACGCTCGCAACTACGGCTCCCTCGACAAGGTCCGATAGAATATGACCGTCACGACCTCTGACGAGTCGCCGGGCCACCCCCGAAATAGGTGGCGCCAGTTTGGTGATGCTTGCGAAGGCGCATAATATGGGAGATTTTAAGCTCAAGAACAAGCATATTAAAGCCATTGAGAAGACTAAGGAGAGAATGGAGGGCGAGGAGCGACTCCCGCCCTTCCGCGATGGGATGTGGCATGGGCATGCGGCCGAGATTTGCCCAGCGGTGTGGCATATCCAGAAGAAGTAGTCTTACTACTAAAAGTCTCTTATCTAAATACTTGTATGACATTTGTAATTAATCTGGTTGTCTGCTCTGCATTTTCTTTGTGTCGAAACCAACCATGACGGTGCACACAACAAAGCCATTTGGAGGACCACCGCAAGACGGGTGCAGGAGGTACTCCTTGGTCCATGTGTTATATGGGAGTCCATTTACACGTACTCCAGGGTACGGTCATGAGGACGTCATGGTCAGCGAAGAGGAAGACGCCGAGTTTCTCGACTTCTACATGCGCTTCTATGGGTCCCTCGACAAGGTTCGAGGCAGCCTGGACCATGGGCGTGCCAGCCACCCGCTCCAGAGGCGGCGGCAATTGGTAATGCTAGCCAAGGCTCACAACTCCGGGGAGCTTCGGAAGCTATATAATAAACACAAGAAGGCGACTAGAAATGCCCAAAGGAGGATGGCGGGAGAAGTGCCGCTGCCCCCGTTTCCTTACGGGAAATGGGATGGCCACGCGGCAGAGATCTGCCTGGCCCCTGCAACGAGCAATGGGTCAATACCTTGCCTATATATAGACTTGTTGTTTTTGTCACTTCGACGCGATGTATCTATTCGCTTTGGTTTATGGTTTCTTGGTGCGAGGGTTGCAAATAGTGCAGAATTGATCGCTCACCGGCAGCTTCAGATCAGGCTCCGCGATGTCCCACAAGGCGATAATACAGGGGAGGTCAAGATGAAGAACAAGCATATCAAGGCTATTGAGAAATGCCTTGATCCCGACCTTGTCAATTGTCCATCAGAAGATTAAAACCGCGGGCAGACCAACACCACAGTTAACATTTATCCAGAATTCGACGTTATCCCCAACTACGTGCCCACCAAGGCAGACGCCTCGACCCAGACACCGCGGTTGCGAGCTGAACTCGTCGACTTGAATATTTGGGACATGGGAGAGAGCGAGGCGGCCACAGACGACGGAGGAAGCGACGCCGGCCAACGTGACAACACCATGATGGACTGTGATGGCCAGGCTACGGCGGGCGGTCCGGAGGGCACTCCTCTTCACGTCTTCTTCGGGGAAGAGGGAGAAGAGTACGTGGTGCCTGATCCCGTTATGGACAAAGAATATTGGGATCTTGTCAACCTCTACAAACAGTACTTTGGCTCGATGAATCAGGTCCCGGCCCATTTCCCAGGCCTGACCTTTCCCAAGCCTCTCACGCGCGCGTCAGGTGGCGCCACTTCACCATACTTGCGGCGGCTCACAATGAAGGCCACATTACCTTGAAGCCTGGGCAAATCTGGAGTATCTAGAGAGGAATTGACAGGATGGATAGATAGCAGCAGCCCTTGAAGGGTCACTTTCGAGGGTACGGAATTGAGATCTGTCCAAAGATTGAGGATCGGCCGCCGAGACAACCAGGTGCCAGTGTCGCCACATCCACAGCCCCCGCCCTAAGCAACGGTCACTGACGACATGGAATTGATGGAAGAAGCTCGGGGTAGGAACAAATTCGGGAGAGAAAGGGTATGAAGGCACTCCCGGGATGGATCAAGACAAAGTGATGACAGACTGCAGGAGAACGGAGAAGAGACAGCAATGGATGATGGGAGACAACGGTCATCAAGGCACCATCAGTGTGGTCATGCGGTGGCGTCTCTAGGCCTTGCGACAGAATGGCCCAAAGGCGCCGTATGCGCCGTAATCATTGACAGCTCTGTATTAAGACCGGCTGCCATGATCATTGCATTTTTAGCTGAGATCACGGATCCAGCAGAGAATATCTCCAGCAACGGGTGATGAGTTCTTCATCCCTGCTGACTTAAGTTTTGAAAGCTTTTTTTGACCCTAGATTCGGCGTTGTGAATTATAAATATAATATGGTTTATAATTTGCAAAGATCATACCTGATCTGAATCATGATGGAGCGGTGACAGAACTGGTCAGCGGCCTGAGGAGAGAGTGATCTTGTCCCAGAAGGCAGGCCAACAGCCCGAGGATGAAGTGGAGGCACTTCACCATCCTTGCGGCCGCGCATAACGCCGAGGAGATAAAGCTGAAGCCAAGACAACAACACAATATTCTAAAGGGGAAGGATCGGCTAGACCAGGGAGAGCCCCCGTTTGAGTCAACTCCCTGGGCTTGGCAGGCGCATGGAATAAAGCTGTGCCCGGATATCCAGGCCCGGGACTGAGGTTGTTTTCTTGCGGAGAGCGGGGCCTAGAGCGCATTGGTTGAAAGGTGGCAGGGGCACGAAGACAACGATGGATAACAACGGGGAAATGACAAATGGTTGGAGCAATTCAGGGGGCAACTGATGGTTCAGGTTGATTTGATGGCAAAGAGTTATAGTAGCGAACGGCACAACCATAATTAAGTCCTATGTACCTGAGGACACGACGTTCGTGATAGCAGTGAAACCGTGACGATCCTCAGGGCTTAATAACGTAGCACAAATTCACGGATGAACATTGTCAAGAAAGGCAATGCACATTCCCTTCATATCGCCTTTGTCAACCTCAAAAACGAGAGGGTAAGTATTGCTTCTCAGCGTATCGAGAAGGCCATGGACGACACTAGCCGACAGCACAATGGCCCTTAGGCCCAAAGAAGCCCCGCATGGCTCTAGTGTATAAATTCCGGGGACGGCCACCCACTGCTTCCCAGATCCTGATCATGCGGACTCACTGGGTCATGTCGGCGACCCATCCTTCATACCACCCCCTTCTTCCACAGCTTCGTCCCCCTCCCGTCCAGCCCCGGCCCAACAACATGGCCGAAGAAACCCCTCCAGCCCAAGAGAGTATCAGCATAGATCCTGCTCTGATGGACGACCTCTCAACGAATAATAAGCCGGGAGCCAAGCCGGCGAAGAGGGGCGTCGACCAAGCAACTCAGACGCCTCACCTATTGCCCCTATTTGCGATGATTCACGCGCTGTCAGCCAAGGGCGTGACTGCGAGCATCTGGAAGAACGGCCCAGAGATTGTGGAGGCGATGGTCAAAGAGCTGCAGGCCCTATCCAATGACCCGGGCAAGCGATCGCCAGCACAGGTAATGGGAGGTGCGGGACATGGACGTGGTCGAGGAGAAGAGAACGCGCTGGAAGTCATCACAGTGAAGGAGGAGATCAACTCGGATGACGCAGAGACCGATGAAGAAATCGAAAACGACAACGAAAACGACGGCGACGGCGACGGCGACCTCAAAGTGAAGGCCGAAGTCTCGGAGGACGATGAATGCGTCAGATCTGAAGACTCCGACGATGACGAGCCGTCTGAGAGCGAGCAGTCTGCGATCCTCGAGACTCTCCGTCGAGTCAAAGGTAAAGGCGCCGCCGACAGAAGACGCAGAAGGCACCGAGTGAAAGCTGTGAGCAAGAAGCAGGAGTACAACAGCGGGGCGACAACGCACAAGTTTCCGGCTGTGACACAAAAGGAACGAGACATGGTCATTCGCTATTACAAGAAGTACAATGTCAAAAGCTCGTCTCTCCTTCAGGTCTACTGGCGCATCAGGCTTCCCTGGTTGCCGCCGCGGTCCATCAGGAAGCACGTCAACAAGAAAACACCACCTGCCGTGTTTTGGCGCTTTCTAGTCATCCTTGCGCAGGCACACGATGAGGGGAAATTGAGACTCGCCGGTCCCCATAGGGAGGCCTTTGAGGCTGGAAGGCGTCGTTTGTGAAGAGGGCTTCCGCCCAGACTCGGAATAAGGATCACCGAAGGTCATGTTCCAATCCCCCCGGCGTTGATTTGACTCGACGACGTGTCGGAGTTGGGGGACGTGCCAGCACTCGGAGGGGATAATCACATAGATTACCACCTGTGTATTCGAGGGGGTGGAATGGTGTGCGAGGAAGTTGCTGCGAGGTAGCTCTGCTGTAGGTATCCTTGAAGATGGATCGATTGCGTCCGAGGGGTGGTGGAAGTACCAACAATTTGTGTCTGTGGTGCTCGCGAGGGAAGGAAAGCAGACGGATGGAAGAAGAGCCAATCCGGAGCAGTTTTTTACATACTGGGCCGAGAACCGAAAGTCCAGGAAGCAAAGAGAATGAAATGGCGTTGGTGGGGTCACTGAGGACCGATTTATGGCGATGACAAGGACGGCCTCTTCACAGCCCCAAGATGTGACAAGTAGGTAAAAATGATAAACTGCTGTAGATCAACCTGAGCAATGGTGATTTGAGACGATTCGCTGTTCATGAATGAGAAATTTTCGGAGCACATGATGACCCCCGTGCTGACGCTCCTTCCACTGTGCACCTGCCGTCACTCCAACTCTAAAGGACCCCCTAGAAACTGGTTCCAAGTTAATGGGACCTGTGGGGCAAGTCAGAAGACGCTGTCCAAGGTCGCCGGTCCCGGTTTTTGACGCTTGGGCCCGACGCCCTCTTCCAGACGAGGGCGCGACATTTCATCCTTCAGACTCAACGCACCCACACAGATTCCAACAAACTCAATCGAGTTATTGTAACCCCGCCTCAGTGACCCGCAGCTCTGCGGGCGGCATCGAAACGCATGAAGCCTACCACCACGCGCGACCGACCGACCGACCTGAGTCCAAGCCCCGCACGCTTTCGAGCCAGCCCGCCCTGACACCTCGGAGCTCCCTGTCTTTAAGGGAGACACGAGCCACATCAGGCCAGGCGTTTCGGGATGTCGAAACGTCTGGCGACGTGGCTCCCTCTACTGCTGCGAATTGCGGCAAAAACCCAGTCCCAACGCTGGCGTGCTGCCGGTTGTCGACAAAGCCGGCATATAAAAACAAACGGAGACGCGCAATTTCGCAAGGGTTGAGGGGTTGGCGAGATGGCGCTTCCGCTCCTGTGGTTTAGATCCTCAGGTCGAGTTTATCACGGCGAGAGGTTTCCAGGTGAGGCCCCTAGCTTTGAACTCGTTGGGGGACTATGGGACAAGACACTGACAGAACAAGCAACAGAATCTATTTGCCTGACGGTCCTGTGGGAATGCAGCACACTGCACACGCATCTTCATGATATTACAGCATAACACCCTCGATTCAAGATGCCGCTCCCAACCCGGATGACCGGAACAATTGCTGAAAGGAAGAAAATCAGGGCGCTCTAGCTACTGGAGGCGTTGTCTCCACGGGCTAACTCCCAACCGAACAAAGGGAGAAGCAAAACACACATATCGCGGAAACCGCACGCAAAGGAGAAGATCAACTCCCTTCAGTCCAAAGTCTCGACGACCTCCTCATCCTTTGCCTCCGATTTCGCCCCAATATTACCAACAAGGAATGGGAAGGGATTTCCCTTCCCTTCCGCTACGTTCTTCTCGGCGTGCGTCCGCATCTTCCCCAGACTCTCTTCGTTGAACGACCACTGCTTCACTCGCTCCCACATCTCGGGATACCCAACCATGATCTTCTCGGCCGCATCTCTCGCCTCCGAGATCGCCTCAGGGGTAAGTCCCGCGTTGAACATTGTCTTCGTGACGACGTTGAGTTCTTCGCGGGTCTTCTCATCAACCGTTTCCTGTGTCGCGTCAAGGGTCAGCAGACATCGACGCACGTCAACCGTGGAAGAAGAACAACATACTCTCAGGTCTGACTCGTAGTTGATGAAGGCCATCCACCAGGGCTCGGTAGTGCCGGGGATGGGTGCGTGGGCATTGCCTTCTTTGAAGTATTTGGCCACCGCGTCAACGCGCTTCCGCATGCGCTCCATTCGCTCTTCGCGAGTGCCGCCGAGGAAGTCACCATCGGGTTCGAGTTCAAGGTCGGGGTACTGCTTCTTGAAGTCCTCCATGTACTTTGCGCGCTGGGCCTCCTCTTCCGAGATTTCAGGCTTCGTTGGCTCGCTCATTTTCGTCGATGACAGCTTAGTTTGACTTGGTGTTGGATGCTCGAGGTACAGCTGGGGATGGGCAGGGCGTATCTGGCGATGAAGGGGCAGGGGTTGATAAAGGAAGGATGTCCCAAACCGATGACGATGAAGTGGGCGAGTTGGCTGCCGGCGCCCTTCTGCCTAAAGCAACCCCGCCCGTCGGTCGAGTGACCACTCGGTTCGCGGCACAGCTTCCCCACGATTGGATCGGGGGATCCTGAAGGATGCTGTGCTACCCAGCTTCTGCTTAGCGGAATTCGTTGTTGAGGCAGTACGCCTGGGCAACACTCAAGCAAGGTCTGCATATGTTCAACTAAAGGCGGGTTCGGGCGGGCCGCTTGTCGTCATCCCTTCCATTGCGGTGGGCTGTGTGCTTGGCAAACGGGAAGATGGGGCTGGGAGAGCCGTTCGTGCTCTTGGGACGCCCTCATGGCGGGTGGCGATTGTCAATCTCGCCTGGCAAAGTCAGCAACGAGGAATGAGAGATAGCAAGTTGGTAGAATATCGTTAAATCATAAGTCTATTACAAGATTCGGCCCTCCTAGATACACCAACAACATCTGCCTCCTCGCGGCATACCTCTCTACTGCCCTCCTCTCCTCATCGATAATGTCGGACAAGTTCCTCAACATAACTCGCCCCAAGAGCTCTAGCCCATGCATCTAATACCCTCCCTCGTGATATTCACCATCATGATGTTCACCACCATAGTACCCCCCGTTGTGCCCCTTCCCTTCGCCCCCCTTGTGCTCCTTCTTCTCCGCCTCATACAAGCTCAACCTCGCCGACCCACCGCAAAACTCCTTCTTGTTGCCCTCGCACAAATAGCTGCACTCATCCTTCCCAACCGCATGTCCACCAAGGTGATCCCCGCAGAAGCACTGGCTCCCGTACTCCAACCCCATGTACTTGCTCCCCTTGCAGAACCTGGCGCACATCTCCACCGTCATCTCCCCGTCCCTCAACACCTCTCCGTAAAGCGACCGCGCCGCCACGCTGTCCGACCAGCACCCCGCAAACTTGAACCCGCCCGCCTGCTCGGGGCTCTTCACCGGCGTCGTCGCCCCGTTGCCATACACGCTCAGTCTGTCGCCGTCTCCGCAAATCTCATTCGGGTTCCCGCCGCACCGCATCGCGCACTCATACTGCGGCTTGCGACGCGCCGAAACCTCCAGCTCCGTCCCGCAGAAGCACTGCGTCCCGTACTCGACGCCAAAGAAGGCATACTCCTTGCATTCGGAAGAGCACTTCTCGAGCGTCATCTCGCTGTCGCGGGTGACTTTACCTGTGAGGGACTTGTCGTCCCGCGAGTCGGTGAAGCACCCCTGGTACTTGTAGGGGCCGACGCGCTCGCGGACGGGCAGGGGCGCGCCCCAGACGTGGATGCGGTTCTTGCCGCCGCACGAGGTGGAGGCGTCGCCGGTGCAGGGGAGGGAGCACTCGTGCTCGGGGGCGGGCTGGGAGTAAGGCGGGCGGTCGGAGCAGGAGCACTTGTTGCCGTGGGAGACGCCGGAGTAGGTGGAGCCGTAGCTTTGGCAGTGCGAGTGGCACTTGGCGGCCGTCAGGGCGGGGGACTCGGCGTGGTAATCGGGGAGGGCGGGCTCGTAGCCGGAGTCGATGTAGCAGCCGAGGTAGGGGATGGGGAGCCTAGCCGGGGAGAGGGGGTAGGGTTTCTCTGGGGGACGGCCGTCGGAGTAGGGCTTGTTCGGGGGGTGCTCGGGGCCGGGTCCCGGCGCGGGCTCGTAGCCAGCGTTGTACCCATTGGGGTCGTTGGGCGCGGCGGTGACACCGGTGGAGAGGAGGAGCAGGGAGGCAGCCCAGAGAGCCGAGCGTGTGGGAGCCATGTTGAAGGTTGGTATTGTGGCTTTGATGACGATGCGGCCCTTGATGCGGTGCTTGGTGAAGAATGGAGCACCAACCCCCCGGAGATCTTGTGCTTATGTTCCTTTTGCTCACCGCCCACGAGGATGGTTCAGGAGCCCATAATCCCACCGCTCTCAGAAGTTGAGTCAGCGTGTTTGCTCGACTCTCACTTCTTGGCCGGCGCATCCTGGTATTGCGGTGCGACGACTCAGCGTGTTTTCGACAGGTGTCAACGCCCTAGCTCAATATGACGGCCGATTTTGAGAGCCATCATGTTGGTGACAGCGCTGGCTCAGCATCCGCCTGGGCGGGAAGCGTGGCGCCCCAAGCCGAGCGGGCGGTTCCTCAAAGGTTGACAGAATGTTCGGACCGGCATCAGCCACGGCGTCAGGGTGGAGCTACACGACTCGTTCGCCGTTACATGGATTCCATGAACCATCGTTTGCATGAGCGCGCCAAGTGACCGCTGATTTTGTGAAGCTCGGGTCACTGAGGCCTGGGCGTTATTGCTGACCGTTCAGGACGCTGTGTCATCAGAGACGACCCCGAAAGCTGTGACGTTCTCAGGGGTTGACCCTCGGTTAAAACCGGGATAGAACCCCTTCTCGGTTGTCTGTCAAGTGGACGCCGCTTTATTCGTGTCCTCACGCTTGAAGCGCCACAAAGGAGCCTAGCGTTTGGCTACGGCGCAATTGCCGTAACGCGCCGTGTCTCCCCCAGAAGTCGGTTACAGCGTCAAGCGCGAAGTCTCGCTGCTCGGGAGCCCAAGTTAGACTGGCCGCACGTCGACCTTGATGCGAAACATGGACCGTCCCAGGAACTCCGTCTTTTCCATATCGACAGAGGCCTTTATCGTGGAGTTCTTGGCGTCTGATGTCTTCCAGGTCTTGCTGCATGTTGTCAGCGGTACCTCCGACAGTACGGAGGGTGTTTCTGGGGCGTGGCCGGCGGCTGATTGGGCAAGCAGCGATGTTGTTTCCTCATGACGCGATGCCAGTTCGACGAGATTGTCAATCCAGAGGGGATCTTCGACGTGAGTGTTTCCCAGCAGGCTTTGATCTTGGTGCCGGTACAGTTGACAAAACGGCTGCGCCTCACTTGATCGCCATCCGTTCGGATCCATAAAGGCAAGCCGCACCACGTCGGTCTTGGGATACCATATGCCCCAGAGAATGAAGAAGCCGTCATTCTCGCCGATCAGTACGCTGGCCGCACCGTAGACAAGCCTGCTGCTCTTTGGCCGACACGCGGACTTCCACCATACGGGAAGTGTTTCGAAGTCAGCGGTAGCAGCCTGATCTCCTTTGGCGGGCGTATGACGTCCTATCCTGCATTTGGTGAAATTGCCCATGGAAAACACAAATTGTGCTCTTGGCACTTCAATGTGCTCAATCGTCTCAGGCTCATGAAACAGAATCCTTTCTTTTCGGAAGTTGGCAGGGTCGAATTTGATGACAAGTTCGTCGTCATACGACAAGGCCTTGACGGTACAAGAACCGAATCCTGCGTAAACAACAACGTACTGGAAATTTGTGAAAGGATTCTCGAAGCAGCGCCGGCGAAACGAGTTGCTGGCGTAGCTCGACTTCTCGAGCAAGATAGCGGGAGAGGCGAAAAATGCACCAGCACGGCTGCAGTTGAGCGCCGCCAACCACGTCTGCTCTGTTGACGTTTTTGGGTCTGGCAAAAACAGCTTGAAGCCCGCCGCGCCTCGCACCCGGCTCGCATCGATGGTACAAGTGGCCAAGTACACGTCCAGCTCGACGCCAGCACTCGACACGGCCATGGTGTGCTCCCCCATCAATGCTTGAACAGGATGGAACACATCGCCCTCTTCGAACTGGGATGGATGACCAGCAAATATCGACGAAAGCGGGACATGAGGGGAAGCCCATGTGGAGCGCGAATATCTCCAAATGAAAATGGTTTGATCGTTGGAACGGCGCACGATTTCTTCTTGCAGCCGGCGGAAGGCCTTGATGCCCTCTCCATACAGCAAAGGCATGTTGACGTCGAATATGCCCATCATACAATACGCAATGTCCTCCACTCGTGTAGTCTCTCGGGCTGCTGCCCACGACATCTTGGTGCTGATGCTGTATGCTTGGATGAGCCGAGTCGACGCTGGAAGTGCCTCTTGGCGGCATATTCTGCAGGCCTTGATCTCCTCTGGGACATCTTGATGCTCGTTCTTGTTGTCGCACTGGGGGGACCGCGTGATGGTAAACTTCAAGAGGCGCTCGTCGATCGTCGTGATGCGCGCTATGTCGGCGGAGAGAAACTGTTTGTCGCCGAACCAGGTCCACGAGGAATCGTAGAATTGGACGTCCAATGGCGCAATGAGTTCCTGCAGGGTCCAACCTCTGGTGAACCACCGACTGGCGAGCTGCTTCGTGTTTCCACGATGGGTGTAGTCCTCCAGAAAAGCGTAACAGATGTGAGCTTTGCGGTACCACGAGAACATGGAGTTGATAGCCTCGGATAGCTCGGCACTGCTCGACTTATCGATGCAGCATGTATCGATCCAAACGTACTGGTAGCCGTCGTTTCGGGCGATGTCGGCGCTCTTCAGCACCTTGCGCAGCCCCTTTTTGGAGCAAGCGCGCAGCTTCACTGGCCCTTCCCGCGCGTCATCGTACAGCACCTCTTCAGGGCCCCAGGTGTGCGAGAGAATTGCGTAAAGAGGCTTCTCATCGGTGGGAAAGAACTCGAGTTCAAGGCTTTCGGTATTGAGGAGCCTCATTACCAACGTAGCAAGTTGTTCAAAGAGCGACTTCACGATGTTACGTGAAGGTCGAGATCGAGGTGAGCTGAAAAGATGCTTGGCGCCCAGGGCGGTGGGGCGCTCCACATTTACCCCGCAGCAGCGAATGGTTGGGGAATGCCAAGGCAATTCGGCTTTGCCAGCCGCCAGCCTCAACGTCAACTCGCCAACAAACCACGAACTGCGAAAAGGACACTGCTGCAACCCGCAACAAACCGCGCCCCGACGCGGCACGATCTTTTCATGCATTCTTTCGCGTCTGTCGAGTGATATATCTCGCAGAAACGATGACGGCGATGCACGGGAGTTGTGATGCTTGGAGCCCAGAGGCTGCCGGACTCGCTAAAGATATTTTGTCGAGTTCGTTACTCTGTAGCTTCGGGGATAACAGTAACCAAGCGATTGTCTCCTCTTTGGCCACACACAATTTTATTGACCAAGTATCAGAGCAGACCCAAAACACACGCAGCTCATTACATGAAGCGTTCCAAACTCATAATGATACCTCGCACACAACCCGCTCAGCCCATCAAGCCGAGTGCTCTACACCATTAACAGTGTTTTCCTCCACAACGCTCGCTACATAGCGCGGACTCTTGCATGCAAACCGCTGCCCCGCCTGCTTCGGAGGCTCGTCTGACCTCTCGACATCCTTTGTGACCCCTGACTTCCGGAGCAAGGCACTACAACCGTCATTGTCAGCATTAGTAACACGATAAGAACGGAAATACCCACCCAGTATACGACAAGTTTGTCACCATGTCGCCGCGCTTGTTGAACATCGGCCGCGCGAAATTGAAAACTCCTGCCCCTGGCAAGAAAAATCTGTTCACTCCCTTCAGGTCCCTCAACAGCGCCCCATCGACCAACCCTAGCTTCTGTATGATCGACGACGCGACGTTGTCCGTTGTCTTCTGGCAAAAGTCCTCCCAGTTGTCAATGCGAACGGCACCGGAGGGACCGCTGGTTTTGATGATGGGGTCTGGAAAACGGGTACCGGGATCGCGGACAACTTGGAGACCGCCGGACTCGACGCCCGAATCGATGCCACAGAGGCGGTATGTGATGCTAAAGGGCTGGGTACCGGTCATCCTAGAAAAACAGAGTCAGCAAGTCCAAACACCGCGATGCGATTCTCGCAAATGAACACGTACTCGGCGGTTCCCCAGGAAGTCAGGGCTAGCGTGGCGTTGACCATGGCGTGCACGCCGACCTCGCCGCTGATGGTGATCGTGTTTCCACCCTTGGCGAAAGCCACGGAGGTGCGCGCCCAAGCTGTGGAGGAAGTCAGCAAACATGGATCTCAATTACAAACCCTCAGGCCGAGCCTGCCCGAGAACTCACCATCCTGGTTCAAGGTCCATTTCATCTCATGATTCTTCATGTGGTTCCGCGTCCTACAAAGCTCGTCATTGCTCTTCCACTCCCACTTTGAGTTCCATTTCCCCTCCTCATCCTCGCCGTCCTTCCCCGGCTTGAAAGCAAAGTACGCATCCGACGACTCCGGGTGCGCCGTGCAACGACCCGCCTCAAAGTCTAGCTGGATCGAGGCCCCGTTGAACCCATCGGCCTCGAGCGTCGGCTCCAGCGGCTGGACATGTGCTGCCAGGTTCAGCGCTCGCATCTGCGGGAGCAACCACTCCCCCCAGAACTGCGGCGCGCTGATACACATTATCGCGTCCCGCCCTGGATCGATCAACTTGTCGGCGGTCACCCACGTGCCGGTATACGGAAGCAATGGGGTGGCGGTGGAAGGGGCGCGATTCTTCGTCATGATCAGGTAGCACAAGGCGTTGGCGCTGGAGCCATTGTCCTTGTCCCTGGGCGTGGTCGGGTCGATCCAAGGGTAGGTGGTGTAGGTGATGGAGGTGGGTGGGAAGGTTGGAGCATGGGGCTGGACTGTCTCGGGCTTGGAGGTTACCAGGCGGAAGCCGACCGTGTCGTGCCAGCCTTTCTTCATCTTGGATGCCCAGACGTCGAGGAGGACGTTGAAGGCGGTGTGGGGCGCGGCGGGCTCTTTGTCCCAGTTGATGCCACCGAAATAGGAGCCGGGGGCGTAGTAGCCCACTTGGTCAGCTTCCAGTAAGTGAAATGTCAGCTGGATTCCTGTTTTCTCGGTGCGAGCGACACCGGGCATGGTGGTTGGGGGACTGACAACGAAAGCCTTGGACCTGCAGGAACAGCCTCGAGATGCTGAAGTCGCCAACGGGATCTCCCATGCGCTTCTTGATCTCTCCGTACCTCTCGTCTTCGGTAGAGACCGGTTCCGAAACTGGCCACAGCATGAGCATCGGCTTTCACCAATTCTAGCCAAGAAGCTCACCAATCTTGGTCGCAAACGCCACCCTCCACCCCTGCAAATCATAATCCTTGGTACCCTCCTCTTCATACTCAAGAGGCACGCTCATAGTGCCGCTCTCAAAGTTCCACTGGAAATACAACATGGGAACTTTGTCGCCAGCCTTCTCGACAACGTTGGCAATGACTTGCGATGGCTTGAGATTGGCTACCATTGTTGCCGTGATTGTTCGAGGCTTCAGATCGATATGGCAAAGCGGCGTCGACATGGGGTCTTTGGCTTTCGCTGCATCATAGAGCCTGCTGAAGCCCTCATTGATGGTCTTGCAGCTCAGAACGACGATCTGGTTCCATGGGTCGGGCGAGGTGAGCTCGATAAGGCTCTTTTCGAAGGCGGTTGGGACGTATTCAGTCATGGTCGTCGTCTTTTCCCTCTCAGGTTCTGGTGTTTTCTTTTCTTGCTTCCCCTACGAAAATGGAAAGATGTAGGTTTTGCATTCCCAAAGCCACGATCAGACCCCTGTTTAACTTTTGTCTTCAGTTAGGGCGTAGCATCGAGTTGCCAATCCGGCAGTGTCGTCAGGTCATCGTCACTTCAATTTCACCTCATCTTGTTGCTGGCAATCAAGCAGCGACACGTCAACACAAACTTCATGACCATCATGCCAGCGAGTGAGTTGCATCGCATTTCCGACCAACGGAGCTATTTTGCCAAACTGAATGGCACGCCTCGGCAATACCCGTCAAGAACGTATCGACTCCCGCAATCGGCTGTTGCAGACCTCGGGACCTGAGGGCTGAACTCTCAGCGAATGATAAGCCCCGAAAAAAAGTTTGATCTGCTGATGGTTTGCCCACCAGAACAATTCCATTGGCGCTCAGCCAGAGTCACACCATCAGACCATCCTCGGAGCTGCAAACCGGACTGCAAGCCTGCTATGCATGACAAATTCGGCTTTACTACCAACCACGATGGACAATTCGGTATCACGCTACGCCGAGGGGCGTTGCATTAATCACTTCATAAAATCCCGACGCACACCCAGGCGCAATGCCCTGACGTCTTCCAGAACCAAACCCACCAACCTCACCAACACCAACCCAAAAACCAATTACATGACATTCAACAGGGCAACCGCCAGCATTCTTCGAAGGCAAGCGCGCAACAAGCTATCGCAAGAAGCCAGCCTCCGAGATCCCGATCTGCGCCGCCTCGTCGGCCACGCAAACCTCATTGACGATCTGTGCATCCGGACGTCTCTGGAGGTGCGGGGTTGGAATGAAGACGAGGACGAAGGTGGCGCAGATGTCGAGGACAACGATGAAGACGCTATACTGAACGACGAAGGAGACTCACCGAGACTCTACAAAGACGAAGATGGCGAGGACGACCCAGACGACGACACCGAATCATCAGAGTCCGAAGAAGACAGCGATGACTCATCCTCTGACGACTCAGACGAATGGTGGGACGAACCGCTATCGCCTACGGATATCCAACCGGAATCTGGCGACGGGTGCGAGCGGGGAGCAGCCGTGAAGACGGCCGAGGAGATCATCGACATCACCGAGGTGATCGAAGGGTCCACCGGCTACGGAGACACCAACTTTGAAGAACGGGCGTCCCTTTCGCACATTGCCGCCGCGGCGGAATCGAAGTGGAAGGCGGGGGATGCCGCAGCAGATCTTGCGGAGGCGACGGTGTCCTTGACTCTCGGGGAGACGTACCGCGCCTACGGCCGCGCACACAGCCTGGATCCGGTAAGCTGCTTGCCAGATCAGGGGGGGAGGCTTCACACCAGAAGGCCGGACGCTGACTGAGTCGGCTGGGCAGGACGGCTTTGTTGGACCGTATCTCACCGCCATGGGGATCGAGGTGTGCTGCATCGAGGATATTGAGGTCTTGGGTCTTTCATGAGGGTTTGGAGCTGATCTGGATTTGTGCGGATGGATACCCAAAAAGGGAGATTAGGAGGACCTGCGAGAGACAGAGGCAAGTCTGGGGTGGATTCAGTTAAGCAGGACTCGGGGAACCCAAATACTACCTAGTTTGGAGTGACATTCCTCTGACCTCTGTGGTACTGTGGAGAAGAGCGGCGTTCCGCCAGAACAACGGCCGCAAGGCCTTTGGGAACACTGAGGTAGTCTCAGGAGACAATATGCATCAGAGACATGACTTGTCTGCCGTGCACATAATTACATAAATCTTCATCGCATATACCCCTTTGACCTGATCCGTCCAACTGCCATTACCCTCATCCTGACCTTCATCCTTAACCCCGTTTGACATATCCGACCACCCTCCTAGTACCATATCCCATAAAGCGGAAAGTCCTTTGGCCCCACATACGAGGTGTAATCTCCCGTCGGAGTAACCCCCGGAATAACCTTAATCTGCTCACTGGGAATAAAATGCGCGCCCCTGGTGTAGCTGAGACGCGAGACCTGGACACTGACGATGACCGTCATACCCGTTTCGTTACGGAGGACATCAAATGTGCGCGATGAGGGAAGGCAAGTGCCGCCTTTGATCTCGGGGAGGGTTCCCGGGCCGCCGACACCGGAGGCGGTGCAGTTGTAGCCTTGCGTGTCCATGGTTCCAGGTTGGAAAGCGTTGAGGGAGTAGCTGTGTCGTATTGTATTAGTTGGATGCCCTGGTAAAGTATGTGTGTTTGTGTGAGGGACGAAGTAGGGGGTGGGAAGTCGAGACGTACAAGCACATAGCGCTGTGAGGGACGCAGCTGGCGGTGAAGTTGCGGGCTTCGAAAACAACATCCGCGCGGGCGTTGATCACAGCTGCAGAAGCGGCGGCTAGGGTAAGAATTGAGAGTTTCATCGTTGCAATTTACCGGCCGCAGCGTGATGAGTTGAGTGTGATGTTTCAAGGTGGTGGGTGTAAGGGGTCTTGATCGAGCAAGCATCTGATATCTTCCATCCAGGTTGGAATCTGGGAAACGAGCAGGATCGCGGCATTTTATCTACCGGCGGAACCAGTGCCGGATGGACGGCGACGACGATCGGGAGATTCAGAGCTCGTATTCACATGAAGGGGTGGAGCATGTCGACGCTCTCTCCCAATCAGTGCCTGAGTTGTGTTTACCCGATGTTCCATTGAGCCTACCAAGCTTCGGGCGTTGTACCCAGTCATACGTCAGGTTAGCGCTCGGTACTGAAGTCGATCTTTCTTTTACAGCGAGTTTCTTGCTCAGAACATAGTGGGGCTACAACACTGCGAAAGGGCGTCAGGGCCCAAAAGTGAAGTTCCCCCATCACCATGCACGACCTCACACAGCTTCGTCGCGCGCCATGGACGTGCACTTGCACGTGAAAAGCATTGAGTTTTGCTTTCGGCTGGATGAAGAAGCTTCCATATAAAGTGGGAAAAGAAAACATCACCGCTGGTGAGCCGCTCAGTCTGCGTTTTCGATGATGCCGTCGACTGCTGCGCCAGTAAAGCCCGGCTGTGCATGCTGAGGAGTCCCCTGGGCACTGGGAGGGAGCTCAAGTCGTACTGGGGTGATGATGTGGGGCCCAATCGCTGCTTCCACACCCGTGCGGCTGAGCGAACCAATCATGAAACCAACAGGCACAGCCAACCCAGGTGCGACCTCCAGATTTGGGCGGGCTGCGCATTCTAGCATTGCTGCCTGAGAAAAAAGCTCAACCCGGCAGTCCGTCCTCGAGACTCTGTACCATCCCAGACACATTCTTACCATCTTCGACTAGGACTTAAGACGGTACACGGCGGCCATGGAGGCAATTGGCGTCGTCGCAGCTGTTCCTGAGCTCTTGAAGCTCGCCAAACGAGTCGGTACCGCGATTGCCCGCATCAGCAGCAGACGCGAGATTGCAAAGGCAGCAACCGGCATCCGTGCCCAACTGGACCTTCTCACTGAAATTCTGGAAAGCATTCAGCACCGAGGCCAAGCCCATGAAGGTGACAATCTATCTCCAATCCTCGCGAACACCCTGAAAGAGCTTGAGGCCTTGGGTCTCCTCGTCGACCGAGTGGAAGAAACCAAGAACAATGGCCCAAATATCATCCACAGAGCTCAGCTCGTCTTCTCCGGCTTCGACTCCAAACTCAAAGCCAAGTCCCAACGCATCGACCGAATCGTCAGGCTTTTGCAAGTCTACATCGCCGAGTCCGCCGCCCAGGACCAGCTTCAAGACCGTGCGCGCAAAGCTATCAAGCCCTCAACCACCGCCGCGAGGTTCATCCCTGAGAAACTGCAAGGCACGCTTGAATGGTTTTGGGCACACAAGACAGTCGAGCTATGGACAGGTGCGCCCGTCACGACTCGGAACGGCGGCAGTTCTTCCAAGACCCCGGCAACCGAGATGATCGCCGACATCCAAAGCCGAATGCTCCTCGTCTACGGGGTCAACGGATGTGGCAAGTCAGTCTTGGCTGCTTCAGTGGCAGACGACCTTAGGAACAGAGGGCATTTCACCGTGTTCTTCTCCTTCTGGGCAGGCAGCTCCAACGAGATGCGGGCCGACGTTATGTTCCGGACAGTCCTTTGGCAAATCTTGGTTACGACACCGAAGGAACAGCGAATGGCGCACATGGCGAGGCTATTGGAAAGCCAAACAGACCTCAGGAACACTGATGGGCTCGTATCAGAAATACAACAACTCGCCAACGATTACAATCAGGAGATTTATGTCATCGTTGACGGCATCGACGAGTCTTCCGATGACTGGAACGACATGAGAGGGGGTCCTCTGGGCCACATCTCGAAGCTCCTTCAGTTGATCCCGCGACTCAGGGTATTGTTGACGGGACGCCAGCCAGCTCTCCGATCCGCTCTGAGGAGGTGGCAGCTCTATATTGAGCTGACGCAAGAGTTGGTCAAAGATGACATCGACAAGCTTATTCGACATGAGCTGGAAAACTGCTCCAATATCTCGGACGAGGGTATCAAAATGCATATCCAAGCCGAGCTCGAGTCCAAATCAACCGTCATGTTTCTTTGGGTCAAGTTGGTTTTCAAGGAGCTCCGGCTTTCGTTCAGCAACGCCGAGGTTCGCCACACCTTGAGCCACGTTCCGGACCAACTCAACCAGGAATACAATCGCCTCTTTGGTACACTCTCGAGGCGGCTACATGGCCGACAATCAAGCCCGTCAATTGGAATGCAGCGTGCCAAGGCGATCCTTGGTCTGGTCATCAGTGCAGCACGGCCTTTGACCCTGACTGAGCTTCGTCTCGCCTTCACGTATTCGACCACGCAAGAATCCGACAACTACGACGACTGCATGATATCGGAAGAGGGTATCATAGACGCATGTGGCGATATAATCACCACCCAGGGAGACTTGGTTTACCTCGGGCACACCTCTCTGCGAGAGTTTCTTGTCTCTCGGCCAAGCACAACGGGAACCGACGAGAACTCGACGCCAGGGTACTTCAGCTTGGAACCACACTCATGTCAAAGAACCATGGCCCTGGCGTGCTTACGATACTTGCGAGATATCCAATGGCGCGAACCAAGCGGAAAGCAAATGTCTCTCCAGTCATTGGAGTCACGCTTCCCGTTCCTCCCTTACACAGCGACCTACTTGGCTTCACACCTGTTGAGTTCGGATATGGACGCCGATGAGGTCAGGGATCATGTTGCATCGTTCCTGGGGTCTGAAGAAGGATCCTCCTGGCTCGAATTCGCCATATCCATGGAGAACGATGAAGCACGTCAAAGGACACTACCAATTACGTTCTGGGACGATATGATTCAGCTCTGGAGCTCTCTCGCTCTTGACGGCCCCGAGGCATTACCTTTAGAAGGCACCCACTCAAAACCCCGCGACATTCATCAGGACTTTGTGTCCCGTTGCTTGGCGTACGGGTTGGTCGAAGAGCTGACGAGGATCGGTCAGCAACAGGCTCCTGGACCTTGCAAGGAATCTAACCCTGGTTTCGCCTCCATTCTGTCCGGTTTTCAAGATGTCCCTGCTGGTGCCCGAAATATGGGAGATGTTCGTTTGAGCAGCAAAGCACTCCATGCTGCTGTCCAGAACTGGACGTCGATGGACAAGCTCAGTACCTCGCGCCTATCACTTCTTTTGACTCCCATACAAACTTGGATTCGCAATTTCAACGCGCTTCCGAACCCCGTTGATGCGGTGATTCAGGCACTGGAGAAATCACTCCAAGGGATGTCGTTCCTCGCCCTCATGGCCCTCACACACGCCCTCATGTTCACAAGGCCGGATGATGCGCTGAGAATGGCGCTTCTTGCGCTCGAGAAGGTCCAAGGGAAGGGAGATCTGCGGGAAGCATGGGCGAGTGGAGTGTCGGGGGACCTACGAGAAGAAGATGAGTTGAGAGTTTCACACTATAGACGATCTCAGGTTATACTGGACTCGAAGCAGCAAAACCCTTTATTCGACATCTTCTGGTGCCGCGCAGCAGATAACATATCCCGTTGTTTGTTCAGGCTCGAAAAGACAGATGAAGCGAAGGGGGTCTTGACCGCAGCGACAGAGAGGCTGTTGGCTACGAGAGGCGACAGAACGCACCTGAAATCACCCAAAAGCAGCATACTGCGCAGCCAGCTTCACAATGCTCTACTACACCATCCGTGGCTCGTGAGTGCTCGCCTCAAGTTGACTGTTGAGTTTGGTTCGCGCTGCAGAGCGAACGACCTCGAGGAAGACACGGAGAGGCTGCTTCGGCCACTGATCGAGGACCGCGCATCCATGAAGCGACTGAACAGCAAGTCAGTTGCGAGTGTCATGGAAGATCTCGGCTTTGCCACGTATCGCTTAGGCAAATTGAAAGAATCGGCAGACATATGGAAGAAGGAACGTACGCGTCTGCAGGCACAGCTAGGGGGGTTGCGTGCTGCGGATACAGCTATTCAAGATGAGATCGACTACATCACGATGTTTCTTGTTACGGTTCTCTCCGATATGGGCAGGCATGATATGGCGAGAGGAGAGCTGCAACTGGTCAATTCCTTCTCGTACCTGAAGCTCTGTTTGCTGCCCGAGTTGATGGATGACGTTTCTCTCGCCATGGACCTGATTCACTTCACTTCACAATCCAGCGGAGTGTCCAGCAATGACCAGGTGATCGGGTTCGTGGAAAGAAACTTGACACACATCGAGAATGGATTCCTGGACGAAGGATACAATAGGCACGATGCATGGCGATTCGCGGCCCGCCAGCTTTTGGCTCTCGGTATCTTTGAGGAAGCGGAGATTCTCATTCGAAAGGCCCTCTCCCAACAATTCATCCCAGGTCAAAGAACCCTCTCCCGAGAAGAGTTATACGCCAGCGAGGGTCTTGCGTTCTCGCTTCGATGCCAGGGTTTCAAGGCCAAGAGACATGACCCCGGTGACTACTACAAAAGTCTTCTCGGTCATCTCCAGGGGAACCAGATTGCAAGTCCTAAGCTTGCTCTGCGGGCTTATGCGGGGCTTGGGATGCACTACACCGTCACAGACCGACCCGCAGGCGCCGAGTGGGCATTTCGAAACGTTGCTGCTCGCCTTCTGGATATGAAGTGCGGCCAGAACTGTATCGCCGAGTTCACAAAGATGTTGTTTGAAGGGCTAGCTGCGCTGAGAAGCAGGAATGTCGTCAACGCAATTACCACGCTTTCGTTGATGACTGAACAGCTGGAGGCAGGAATGGCATATGACTGTTGCACACTCGTCGTTGAGGAGTATCAACAAGATGTGCTCCTCGTTTCTGGGTATCTTTACCTGGCATCCACCCTGGATGGTTGTGGAGTTGATCCAGCAGTGGGCGACTCCGATCGAAACGACGCCCTCGCCGTCATACAAGAGAAGTTCAAAGGCGTGCTGGACGTACAGTATATGCCAGTAGAGGGGAAGCCGGATTGGTACACGACCAGATGGATCCGCGAATGTGTGGAGTTCATCGAGAAGCGAAGGAGCAGAGAACTTGACGGGAATACTGAGGTCCCTAATTTTCCTTTCGAAATATTTTGGATACCAGATAATGAACAGGAACAGGAAATGCTTTTGTTTAGGTCGGGTTTGAGGGAATGGTACTAGGTACTATGGTGCAATGCATCGGAGTTAGTCGCGGGTTACGTTTGCATTTGGGTATCATTTTGGATAAAGAACCGCAAACCACCGAAGGTTGATCATCAGAACACCATTCCGCGAAACAAGGCTCGCCAGGCAGCCATGTTGCATGTTGCACAGATAAGTACGGCACCTGCCATCTTTCGTTTGCCACTTGGCTGCAAAGCCCCATGCATGGTCGGGCACCAAACCGAATGATGAGATGGCAAGTCGCCCAGCCAAGACGGGCTCCCTCCGAACGAGTTTTTTTTTCTCGACTGCTGCAGTTGGAGAACAACACCAAAGCTGATTATCTCCAATCTTCGCCTATCTCCTATCAGCAAAAGTCACTACAATGTCAGAGGCGCTCGGACTAGCTGCCAATATCTTTGGTGTCGTTGGCGCGGCTGATGTGGTTTTCTGGTCAACAGCAAACATCTGCGATCTGCTCAAGCGAGCCAAAGACGCACCCGCCGCCGCCTCCCAGCTCCTTGGCGCTACTCGCAGTCTCGCTTCTGTCATTGCCGAGCTCCGGATATGGGCTAACGAATACCAACAACTCTTCCGTACCAGCGAAAATGGACGGCGAGTGGAGAAAGAGGTTTTTTCCGCCCTGAGCCGTTGTGCGGGGGAACTTGAAGCCCTGGTGAAGAAACTCGAATCGCACGATATCCGCAAGAACCGCAGGAGCTGGGCTGGGAGACTGGCTGGTAATGTCGGATTTGCCATGAGCGAAGCGCAAATTCATCACGCCATGCAAATGGTGATCCACCACCAGACGACACTCAGAACGCTCATACAGGTTCAAGGAAGGTGAGTTTAGTCTCTGCTTCAAAAGAGGTAGCAAGGGACCGAGCGCTGACTACCAGCCAGCCGCGATATCTGGGTTCTTCGACACGAAGTTGGGAACTTGAATGTGAATCTCAAGCGCATTGAGCAGACTGTCGTGGCCTCCTCGGAAGCAATACAGGTTGCGTCAAGTGCAATTCGAATGATTGGAGATGTTCAAAACACGAGGCCCAACGCCCACAACATTCCGAGACTCCAGCTCACCGGGTCCGAGATTGGACAGCAGGCACTCCAAATTACACAACCGGAAACAAGCTCAACACCGCCGATAGTATCGACACGCAGGCCACTCAACTCTGTCACCACGAACTTCCTCAGCCAAGCAGGGACATCAACCAGTGATTCCAGTCACTATCCGCTACAAGATTCATTTCAGGCATGGTGTGAATCCAACTCCAGGCCAACAACATGCTCGGTCTACTCGTTCGCATCCTTCACCACAAGACAAACCGCGGCAGGGCAACCCCGAATCGAGATCCTCCCGTTCGATCTTGCTGATGCTACCCCGACCATCCTTCTGGCTCGCCAAGTGCTAACACCCATGATCAATCAACTTGCCAACGCTGAAATACGCGGCCGTATCCCACGCAACCCCTATATCTCACAGATCTCCGCGTCCGGGGCATGTCCGTGCGCAGGGAGATCGAAGCAACATTTCTGCCGTTCCTGTGTTGGCCCCGATGCCTACTGGGTCTTATCGTGCCTCGGGGCATTGGTAAAGCAAGCCCTCCTCGCCTCCTTGGACCGCGAGACCAACCCCAACAACACAAACCGAAATACCCTTCCAGGCTCCCTGCTTCCATCTTCCTCTTCCTTACAGTTCGAACTCGCCAGGACAAACGAGACCCTCGGCTTCGCCACACCAGGATCACGGCCCTTCCACCATGTGTCAGCAAGCAAGAGCCCAGCGGGGAACCTAGCCGTACGGTGGGAGATCTACGAACAGTTCTATCATGAATTCAACGCTTTTAGCTTTGCCTACATGATGGACTCGCCTGGTGGTCCGACGGGGATTTTCGCCAACTTCATAACGGCAACTTGCTTTGCTCCGATGTTGTACCGCAGCATTCACGATTACGACCTTGATGACGTTGCGTTCCGAAGGGGACTACGGCAGCGAGACGCAAAGATGCATTGTGAGGGTTGGATCATCGCTCCCGCAATGCATAGCCCTGATGCGCTCCATGGAGTCTTTATGGTTCCTGTGCGGAATCTGGAAGACCCTGAGAGCTCCTTAGGCATCAATTTACGATTCAGAGCCAAAGAATCGAGGGAGGGTGGACACCCTGTATTTCTTCTGAGAACCATTTTTTACACGGCATCGCTGCCTGGAACGACATCTACCGTGCCCGTTCGGGCCCTTCATTCCCCCTTCCTTTCTCTAGTCGTCGGGTCAAAGTGGCGAGAGGTTTCGGACGCTGTTGGTGACTTGGGTTGCATCCTCCTCGGGGTACCGGTGGAATTGGCGTTTCTTTGAATGTGTTTAATGACCTCCACCTGTTTTAAGATTGTCCTGCTCAAGTACATTCTCCCTCTATAATCTCCATCGTCCTCTTCCTCCTCAACGACTGCACCCTCTCATGATACAGCTCCGACGAGACATAATAATACACCCCCAACACCACCCAAGTCACCACCATCGCAACCACCGACCCCGCCAGCGTCATGAGCGAAAACACCGTGAACCCGTACGACGCCTCGTGAAACTCCCCATTCTGTCCAAGCCGGTTAGTAGCCAGCCCGACCTGCAACCCCGACAACGATACGGAAAAGAACGCAAACACCGCTAGCAACCACCCGAAGCTCTGCCTGAATAACTCCTGATACCACGTTGACGGCGACAGGAAACCTCTAAAGAAGTTCTTGGCCGAGAACGCAACAGGCGTGTATCGGTAGAGCTTATTCAGTCTCGACAACCGGAGCTCCCCGTACTGGTACCGTCGAGCAACCTGATGCAAAGTCTTGGTGTCGATGTGGTCTGTAAAGCTGGTCACGAAGGCCGCCCAGGTTTCCCATTCTAGCGCCTTGGGAAGGAGATGCATCTCATCGCGCGCGAGACGGAAATCGCTCTCGCGACTGACGAGCCATGCGTAAGAGAGGAGGAAGCCGCAGGCGGAGGAGTGCAGGGAGGTGTCTGAGCAGAGGTTGGTGGTCCAAAAGGGGTGGTCGAGGAGATACGCGGGGAGGGGCTTGATGAAGATGCGGGAGTGGTGCCAGACGAGGTGTTCGCTGATGTTTTCGGTGAGGGTGATGGTACGGCCGAGGAGCTTTTGGCGGTGGAGGGGGCGGGCGAAGCGTGGGGGACCGGCGAGGTGGAGGTGCTTGTAGATGAGATCGAGGCGGGCGGGGATGAGGTCGGTTTCGAGGTAGGCGTTCAGGTCATCCACGGGACGTATTAGGTCGTCGTCGACGGCTACGGTGGCGGGGTGGGTGACTTTGAGGGGAGCTTGGGTGGACGATGAGATGGATGTTGGAGAGAAGGGGGGTGAGAGCCTTGTTGACTTTGCGTGCATTTTCTCGGCGGGGTCACATCAATACGGAGCCGTCAGGGGTTGAGCGCCGATAGCTTGATGGCGGAGAGGGACCGTGCGGAAGCAAGCGCGGTGAAGCCGCACGCGCTATGAGATCAGAATATTGAGAAAGAAACAATGAATGGTGAAATTGGAAGATTGACGTTGGCGGTCGAGAGATCGAGTCTGAAGTCGTGAGGAGATGCATGCGACTAGGCATGCACCTGACGGGCCGTGGGCGAATCACGACCCGCAGCTCGAGTGTTGCAACGGTTGCCTCCAGGCCTTCAACGCGGCCGACTGCGCCACTGGCGAACCACTCCCGACCACCAGTTCGACCCCTGAATCCAACTCGCAACCGCGCGAAGACACACCTTCCGCAGCCTCTTCGCCATCAAAAGTACCGAAAACTTCCCGAATTTCTGAGACTTGTGCAATCTCAACTCCCTCCAGAAATCGAAACTTCAAAGTCAAACGCTGACGTCATTGATACCATGGTCCCGACACTGAGAATCTCGCTCATCCAATTCCAACCCAAGGCAAAACCCAATGCCCCTTTTCCAAGAACGCCGCTAACCAAGGAAACAGCCTCTCTCCCCGGAAGTAAACTTCAACATCGCCTCTAGCAAGATCCGCGATGCCGCCGCCTCCGGATGCCACCTCGCGGTTCTTCCCGAGTACCACCTCACCTCCTGGGTTCCCTCCGATCCCGGATTTCCTGCTTCCTGCCTCGAAGCCGAGTCGTACCTCCCACAATACCAGGCTCTAGCCAAGGATCTCGACATCCACATCGTCCCAGGGACCATCCTCACCCAGCGCTCGCCCTCCTCTGCGTCGTCTCCCGAGCTGCACAACATGGCGTATCTTCTCGCCGCCGGGACCGGTGAAATCCTGGCGTCGTATCAGAAGCGAAATCTCTGGCATCCTGAGCGGGGAATCCTGACTGCGGGTGTCAAGTCGCCGCACACAGCTTTCGATCTCCCGATTCCAGGTACGGATATGACAATCCGAGCCGGGCTTCTCATCTGTTGGGATCTTGCCTTCCCAGAGGCCTTTCGTGAGCTCGCCATCCGCGGTGGTGCCGAGTTGGTGATAATCCCGGCGTGGTGGCACATCACCGAGGTTGATCCCGCTGTGAAGAAACTGAATCCGGATTCGGAGGCGGTGTTCTTGGATGGAATTGCCGTGGCGAGGGCGTTTGAGAACACCTGTGCTGTTGCGTTGTGCAACTCGTTTGGTCGAAGCCAGGTCGTTGTGCCGATTTCGGGCCGCCTTGGGGCGTTGGCGGTCGACGAAGAAGGGGAGGTGGCCTGCGAGGTTGATTTTGAGACGTTGAGGGTTGCGGAGGAGGCGTATAAGGTGAGGGCAGATGTGAGCCAGGAGGGTTGGTATGGTCGGCAAGGGTCTTGAGGTCGCCTGAGCAAGGAGACAGAGAGGGCTTGACATGGGGCACAGACCCTTAAATCTCGCAGTTAGCTACCGGTGCCGAGTGTGTCTGCTGTCGTGCTCAATCCGTTTTCCTGTTGCTTCAATGGAACCTACCATTGCTCCACACCGTGTCAGATGATTGGAAACAGCACCAAGTCACCGTCCCGGACTTCCTTGACACAACTCTCAGTAGCTGGAACATCAAAACCTGGGGGCCCCAGGTGTGGAGTGTTCCCGAATAGGCCATGAATGTATGCGTCGCTCACAACTTGGAATGTGGCACAAGCCGCCGGATCCCTGTCGAACTCCAATAAAGCGTCGGTGAATGACGTCGCACACTTCACGGCGTTGGGGACTTCGACGATGCCGTTTATCGTTTCCGCCGCTTTCCCCTGGGAGCGAAAGATGAACGGGATTGTGCTACCTTCAAGGAGGCAGATCAAGTCCCCCACAGCAGTGTCGTCACCCGCAATCCCAATGTATCCACTCGCCGTCATGACCAGAGAGCGTCCACGCATCGTCAAGGCGACAAGCTCAACGTAAGCCGGCCATTTATGTAAAATCTCAGGTAGATGATACTCTGACTTTTTCAGCTGCTCCTTGAAGTCGTCGCGGAACTGAAAAGCCTGACCAAAGTACGAGTTGGCGGGTGTGTGGTTCCAGTCCGCTACGAGCGATGCCGCGATTGCCGCCACGAGGTGGCTCTGATGGCGGACTCTTGTCTGGACGTCATCATGTTCATACCAGTTGCCATCCTCCCGGGATTTGAAGTTTGCACTCTGTACTAGCCGCGCAAACTCACACAAGAAATTGTTGATCTCCTGTTTGGCCCGATATATGTTTCCAGTGTCGAGAAGCGGCTCAACGTCCAGAGGAACAACTGCCGTAACGAGATCCACAACGACCCCCGCTAGAAGAAGCGAAATTGTGCCCCCCAGCGGTCTCGTCGACAGTCTGACGGGCATGCCAGGCTTATCGTGATCAACATGGCTTGCACCGAGCCATACGCTCGACGTCGCCAAGCGGGGCGGCTCAAAAGGCTCGAAGCGGAGTGTTCCCGTCCAGTCGACGACCCACGAGGCCATGTCGTGACGTTCGCCATTCTCCAGCTTGGATGCAAGTCCGTGTTGTCGAAAGCTCGAGGCGATTTGCAGAAGCCGAAATCTTGAGCCGAAATCTCGAGTCTTCCAGGGGTTTGATTGACGTAAATAAAGCAACAACAATGAGAATTTGGTGAAAAGATCCCTTGTTGAAAGTGTGTAGTCAATGTCATCGATTTCGCGACGATACAGCGGGTCCCATTTTTGGATGACACCGTACAATGCATAGAGGCGATCTCGAGGGTCAGAACATTCGAAATGGGCGAATCTGGTCAAAGTTCCCATGGGATGTGCGGTCTTGGTGTATTTCCACAAGTGCCGCATTTCGGTGACCGTCTTCATATTCCTTTCGTTGCTCTCCGTAAACGGGCCCATGATGTTTCCGGATATTTCTTTCATGGCCACCTCGAGAGTGTCCCAGGGAATGCTCCAGGAACCGCAGTGGACCACCACATTCTTCGCCAAAACCACCTCCTGAATGATCCATCGGCGGCAAAACCAAGGACGGTCAAGAAACCATTGAAGGGACTTGAGACCAGAGTCTTTCAGAAACCCTGTGACCACTCTGTTGATGTCCAGCCTTTTCCTCCATGACTTCATTGCGCTGTTGAACACTTCCCCTGGTCCAGACACGTCGGAGGAGTTTGGAGTGTGTTCCAAGTCGGTGATCAAAGTGGCTAGATCTCGCAGAAACGTTATAGCCCGCGCGTCATGTCCACTGATTTCAGAGTCGCGACCAAGCCAAACGATGACGGATGATGCCTGGCTGTAAATCTTCGGCATGTTGGTGACTTGACTATTGCGCTCGGCTACATCCACCTGGTTGATACAGACTGCGTCAACCCAGAGAACCAGCGTTACGTCTGGTTTCCTCAGGTTTTGTAGGGCCGATTGTAGGTTCTCGGTGATGTTGATGACTCCAGCTTGGTCTGGTAGGGTCTGGTCGCCCTCTCTTGATTCAGATCGCACCACAACTTCGAGTGTGGCTGGGAAAATAGGATCACCCCATGTGTAGGAGAGTGCATGATAAAGAACTGATGGGGAGTCGGTGTCCTGGTTGACTGGGATGGAGGTCTCGATCAGGTGGCAGCGAAGCGGAGATTGGTCATCAGCAGATGGCAGCAGGTGCAGTAGGCGAATGTTGAAGGCGTCCTCCGCTCCCCCAGACCCACTCCTCAGTGGGAGGTACTGATATCGCCTGGATTGCGACGGCAATGAAGACATTGTGGGGGAGGTATGAGAAGATGGCGAAGATCCTGGTGCTGTTGAGGAACGGGAATGATCACGTCGTGCGGTGATCATCACTGGGCTTTAGAAGCCTCCCTGCTGATGTTGGAAAGAACGAGCCGCTGCTGAAAAAGATGCGGGGGTAGCGCAGCAGGAAACCGCGCTCGACAGCCAATGGGCGGGGGAGAGTGTTCTGCCCTTGGGTGACACCAACAACCCGAACCCTGAACAATGTAGCTCCCAGGCGCGACTTCCAACGCAGCGTGTGATGCGTCCCTCGACCTTCATCCACATCCATCTCACTGAATACTGTTCAATTAACATCCACCATGCACCTGGGAGCCTAGCTGTAAGCCTTCCTACATCTAGCCCAGCAGAGGCGGCCCCCGAGGCAGAGTTGCGGGCGATCATGTAACTGCGCCTGGCCCTTTCGGGGTTAGGCAGCAAAGGCCAACACTGCTGCCAAGAACATGGCGTCGCACCAACCAGAGACATGTTCAACAAGCACGCCGACAGTTCCCCTCAATCCCAAAACCCTACACACTTGGCAGAAAGAAGACACCACACACATCGGCAACCAACATCCAAGCATGGGGGACAATACAACCCCCGACAGACATTCGGTGGAAAACCTGGGAGACAGAATTCTCGAATGGAAACCATTTGAGGGCGGGGACTCTGATGCGGGGTCGGAGATCAATATCGACCGCCTAGAGCCTTATCGATATCGACCACTCGCCAACCCGGGGCGGGATATCCGACTTCTCAATCTCATGCCAGGACAGCCTGAAGACCCGATTCGCATTTCCATTTTTCACACCACCTTGAGCGATGAACCGCAGCCAAAAAGACCGCCAACCCGTCTTCCCATCGCTGAGATAAAAGCCAAGCTTCCCCGTCGTTGGAAAGTTGAGGAGACCATTGAGGGCCGCTATATCTTTAACGGAGGACGCAACAGAGCGAAAAGGTGGCAGTGGGAATTCCCCAACGATGACCTTGACCCGTCATTGTACAACACTTCGGACGACGACATCCCCTGCTTCCAACCGCATTATGAAGCGCTGTCTTACACCTGGGGTCCCACTGGTGGCGGCGGGAACGTCATCGTCCAGGAGGAAGCATCCAAGTCTGGCGACCTGTCATTGAAGAGGTTGCACCTGCAGGGAAACCTCATGACTGTCCTTCCTTGGCTTCGGGACGCCGACTCTCCTCGAACGTTCTGGATCGACAGCATCTGCATCAACCAAGCAGATGACCAGGAAAAAGGCCACCAAGTTCACCGCATGGCAGTCATTTATCGAGGCGCCTACCGTGTTGTCGTCTGGCTGGGCCCCGAAGATGCGGCGACAAGCCGAACAATGCAACTTCTTGAATATGTCGGCCATCAAATCGAGGTTCTGCAAGGCCCTGACGACTACTACATCCCAGCTTTGACCACAGCGCCAAATCCACTTGAGGTTGAGTTTCCGCTTTCATCAACAACGCTTGACGAAATCGATACTTTTCTCCACAATCCGTGGTTTCGGAGACTATGGATCGTCCAAGAAATACGTCTAGCCAACAGGCGCGCTATTCTGCAATGTGGCCGCAGCACAATGCCCTTTACGCTGTTTAAACGGGCGGTGACGTACTTGGACACCGATGTCCACTCGATGCACTACTTGGACTACTTGTTTCTGGGTAGTACTCTATGCAGGTCGTCGATGTTCATGTCGTTTTACCGCGTGGTCAGTCTGTTGCGGGAAAACAGATGTGGCGACCCTCGAGACAAAATCTACGGGGTGTTGGGCCTGGTGCCTCCGAAGTTTGGTGCTCGAGTCCAGCCAGAGTACCTCAACTCGGTTGGCGATGTGTACCGGGACATTGTCCTGTTGCACGCGGAGCACACCGGCAGGCTGGAGCATCTGGAGTACACACATCAGTGGGACCGTGACGAGGCCATCAACACACCTTCATGGGTTCCAGATTTCACGTCCAAGCACTTCCGCCAGACGTCTTGCGGCTACCAACAACACGCGAGCGGGTTCTCTCGGTGTGACATCAGCTACGAAGCGCCGCGCTCCCTTCTCGTGGTAGGGAAGCATTGCGCAACTGTCTCGACAGTCTCGGACCGGTTTCCTCGCTACTACCGCGACAGCTACGCCGGCTTGGCCATGCTGAACAAATGGCACTCCCTCAGTTCCGAGGTCGCGACGCATCCAACAGGTGTTCCTTTCTCAGAGGCATTTGCCAACACGATATTGCAGGGCGTGCTACAAGACCGGCGCCGGGACAATAAACATCGCTTTCTGCCTTCCGAGCAGTGGCAGGATTTGGCGCACCGTTTACTACAGTTCACACAAGACACAGATGTGGCGTCCCTTGCCGACGACGAATTATCTATAACGTACATTCGGGAGGCGTTCAGATATTGTGTCGGGTACTCCTATATCCTGACGCCCGAGGGCTACTTTGGCCTGGCACCACCAACGACCAAGAAAGGAGACTTCCTATGCATCCTCCTCGGCTGCGCATCCCCTGTTGTTCTCAGAGGCACCAGGCCAGGCCACTTCGAAGTAGTCGGCACCTGCTACATGTACGGGCTGCAAGATGCGATTGGGTTGCTTGGCCCGTTCCCTGAGCCATGGCAAGGGGTTTTAGAGAACCGACCAGGGATAAGAAGGCGCTTGGTGTTTTACAACACAGAGACGGGAACATACTCGTACAATGACCCAAGGCTTGGTGATCTCGGGGATTGGGAGAGATTTGATCGTGAGACGGAACCCGACGACCCAGAGATTCTGGAGTACTACCGGAACATCAAGACTGGAGAAGTCATGGATTCGGATCCACGGATGCTACCTGAGGCGCTGAAGGCGAGAGGGGTTGAGTTGAAGACGTTTGTCTTAGAATGAACGGTGGGGGTCAACCAGTTTTTGTGGCTACCGGCGCACACTGTACACATCCAGGCAGAGAGAAGGGGGCCACGGGTTCCATGCAGCAAGGCATCATCACCAACTTTCTGAGGCTTTGCACAGTTGCAGCACGGGCGTATTGACGACCCCGATACCCAATATTACCCTCCTCTTCCACCTGAGGTACTTTTGGCCCGTTGCATGGGAACCGGTATTGCGGCTGCCTGCAAAGAAGCAGCAATATCTGGTTGCGCCAATGACCGGATTTGGGTAAATCCTCCAACGCAACAAGGGTGCTGATGTACGGACGGGTCCAAGAGCGAGCTCGGACTTGCCTACCCGCTCATAACACTCGTCAATATCACCCCCAACACTTCGAGTTCATGCCTCGAACACGGCGCCCTACGCTCGCGTTGGTCTCAGACCCAACCATGTTCGCCCTGATCGCCATCAGCTTTCTGCTCATCTACTACCTCACGACATGCATCCACGCCTGGTCTCAGCTCCGCGGCTTTCCCGGCCCTTTCTTGGCATCTTTCTCCTTCCTCTGGCTCTTCCGTGTCGCCCTCTCCAACAAGGCCTTCCGAATTCACATGGGAGTTCGTAAGTGGTATGGCAAAGGTCTTATCCGCGTCGCTCCAGACACCCTCATCACCGACGACCCAGATGTTTTTCGGCGTATCAACGGTGCCCACAATGGGTATTGCAAAGGGGACTGGTATGCCGTCATGCGTCTGGATCCGTACCAGCATAGCATGATTAGCACGCCGGATACGGCTTTCCACGATGATATCAAGGCGAGGGTGGCGGCAGGATATTCTGGGAGGGAGGTCCCGAGTATGGAGAAAGATATCGACGAGCAAATTGGGGAGTTGAAAGCGCTGATAGAGAGGGAGTACCTGTCTACGGAGAAGGCGGTTGAGCCGATGGACTGGGGTTTGGTGGCGCAGTATTTCACGCTGGATTCGCTGACAAGGGTGGCGTTTGGAGAGGCCTTGGGGTATTTGGAGACAAATTCGGATGTGCATGAGTATATCCAGACCATGGAGGACTCGGGGATTTACTTTGCTTTGTGTTCGGATGTGCCGTGGCTGGGGAGGGTGTTTTTGTCGAAGTTTGTGTTGGGGTTGCTAGGGCCAAGTGTCAAGGACAGGAAGGGGTTGGGGGTTATCATGGGAGTTGCGAAGAGGATTGTTGGGGCGCGGTTTGAGGGAGAGGGGATGAATCAACAGGATATGCTGGTGAGTATCTGCCTGCCTACTGTTTCAGGAGCCAGGACGAATGGGAGCTGACATTTGTTTAGGGATCCTTCACCCGCCATGGTCTTCTTCAGAGACAGTGTGAAGCGGAGCTGCTTGCGCTGCTTGTCGCCGGGTCGGACACCACCGCCAATCTTCTTCGGGTGGCTCTCTTTTTTATTGCCACAACGCCCCGCGTATACCGGAAACTCCAAGCAGAGATCGACGAAGGGATTGCGTCGGGGATGATGTCTAACCCCGTGACAGGGGCGCAAGGAAAGAATCTCCGGTACCTGCAGGCCTTCCTGTCGGAATGCCTACGCTTCAACCCTCCCGTGTCGCTTCTCTTTCCAAAGGTTGTTCCGTCCGAAGGAGATACTCTGGAGGGGAGATTCATCCCTGGTGGCACAAAGATCGCGACCGATTTCTGGTCCATGGGACGGCGTGCCGACATATTCGGCGAGGATGTCTCTGTCTTTCGTCCCGAGCGGTTCCTCGAGGCGTCTCCGGCAAAGAGAACTGTCATGGAGAAGACTACCGATCTGATGTTTGGATATGGGAGGTACATGTGTCCGGGGAAGACAATGGCTTGGTTGGAGATGAACAAGCTGTTTGTTGAGGTGAGTCCAAGTCCATCCTTGTGAGTGAGAAGGGCAGATGCTGACCAATGACAGCTCCTTCGAGACTTTGAGTTTCAGCTTGTTGATCCAGAGCGGCCATTTACTCGATCCCATCGAGCCCTGTTTGTAATTCGGAACATGCAGATTTGTGTCACAAAGAGGGAGATCGAGGGGCGCTAAGGCATTTTCTTGTTGGCTATCAATATCTCAGCTAGCACTAGCTTGTCATCGCAAACTGTGTCTTCTTGATCTCAGGAAACACCTTCGCCGCTCGCTGAGGCAGTGACTGGATGTTGAGCCCCCATTGCTTCCTGCACGGCTCGCAGAGCTCAACGCCCCCGAACCTTTTGAGTCCCTCAGCTCCGTACGACGCCTTGTACTGGCAGTCGCAGCACCTCGAGGCAGACCCAGCAAGCAACTCTGGCAAGCCGTCAAACATGACCCTATCACTCTTCGCCATGGCATCAAAATACCGAGCATCATCCGAGTGATATGTTCCCGTGGAGCACTGGTCCACCCGATTCCACAACTTGACATTCCTCCGCGTTTCCTTCACAACCCCCTGCGTCTCCGCCTTCCCAATAACAAGATTGTCCTCCACGAATCGATACCGCCTCATCATCATATGTATCGGTCCACCAAACGGCCGTAAAAAGTTGAGCACGCAACAATGCGCCGGTGATTTCGCCCAGACGCCCAGAGCACCTCCCGGCACCGACGGAAGGCTTCAACGCGGAGATCCGGATCAACATAAGCAAACGTGCTGTTTGTCTCTCCCTCCGCGCGGTGTTTGTAAAAGGCGATGGCGTCGTAAAGCGTATCGCCAATCTCAGCTAGAATCTGGAGTTCCTCCTCGGAGAACCAGACATCGTCAAAGTCGTTGCATGCCAGCGCGGCGGCAATGGTGAAGCGCACGAGGGCATCGCAGTCTCGAAGACGGAACCAAGCCTTGGGGGATGTCACGAGGCTGTCGACATAGTGACGGAAGAGTTTCGAGTTTCGTCTTTTGCATCGCATTTGTCAGCCCTTTTCACCTTCACCGCTCACATGCACAAGGGTTGCCAACCGTTGACTACTCTTCTCCGCCGTGATCAGCAAAAACGCCCGATACTCCCTCGCCATATCCATATGCACGCGCACCGGCATCCCCCCAAATATGGTACCGAACAGCTCGGCTAGGTCATATCCGAGCACGGAATCCGAGTCCGAGGTAGCCACAACATCGACCAGCGCCCCGTTGAACTCGGCTACGATCCCGATAATAATGATGCGAGCGAATGCGAGGTAGCGCTTCCAATTGGTGAATACGGGAATCACGCACCGGGTGTACTCCCACGCGCAGGTATACGTTTCTTGCTTGAGGGACAGGGGGATGTCGGACTCGGGTATGTGGTCGAGGTCGTGGGCGATGTCGAGGGGGTAGATCCATGTGTCGGCGCCGCGGGGATGTTCCTTGTTGGGGGGAGGCAAGTCCTGGGTTGGGTGTGGAATGGAGCCCATTGCCACGGGTGCGGTGCCTGTGTCTGAGTAAGATTCGGGAGGGTAAGGTAAGGTCAGATTGGAAGTACAGAGTTTTGGTTCGGAGGGAGATGAAGTCGAGGTGCTGTGCTGCTCAACATCAGGTTTGATAAAGCTGATATAAATACTTGGTTCAACACGAATGAATGGTAATGAGGATAAATCATTCAGAGGAAACCCCGGGTTCCTTGATTCCTCCGCCATGGTGTATGCTCCGTCTATCTGCTCCACACTGTAACCGTGGTCAATATTTGTTCCATATCAGGCTACGGCGACATGATCCCAACGTACACGGGACACAAACATGATTTTGCATCCTTCGCGGGTTGAGGTTGGATTAGGCAACCCGTTTGACTAGTTGATACACCTTCGGCAAGATCCTTCCCGAGCCCTCTGCCAGTCGCACGCCGATCCGAAGCGAAGTCAACACAACCGCGCGTCCATCCCGATAACACGGTCCAGACGCACAGCCCTCGAGGCCCTTGCAGACAGCCCTTCACTCCACTCAAGCTCTGCCCGGATACTCCGGAACCCCATCAACAAACTCCCTAATTGCCTCCACCCCCACTCCCCTCCTCATCCCCGTCTCATCATCCCAAGAGCTATGCACCCCCACCAACTTCCCCGTGTTCACCTCCACCAGCGGCGCCCCGCTATGCCCCCAATACGTCCAGCAATCATGCATCAACGCTCCGATCTCTTCATTATCATGCACGTCCTGGCCCTCGGCGTAGCCTCTGAATTTGCCGCGGCTTACGTGCAGGATGTCGTAGCCTGTTGGGACACCGGGTTTTGGGCATTCTAGGTCTTCGCTGCCGGGGTGGCCGGTGCAAATTAGGTTGGTGTTGGGGTTGGGGGGTTCGTTTGCGATTTCGACGAAGGGGAATGCGGAAGTGGTTGAGGTTGAGAATGAGGATGAGGATGGGTACACCTGAGCAGTGGTGATGCGAAGCAGCGCGAGATCCCTCTTTCCATCCCAGGCGATGCATTTTGCGGCGACGACCACCCCCGAGGCAAAAAGGAGGTAGTGGATTTTGTCAAGGTCAAGGTCGGAGGACGTCTCGGCGATGCAATGAGAGCAGGTGAGGAGGAGGCCGGACGGGTGGATGCATACTGCGGTGCCGGCCTCGGGTTGGGCGAAGACGAGAGTTGCGGAGAGGTAAGGGGGATTGGAAGGGAGGGGAGAGGCGAGGAGGAGGGATTGTTTGTGGAGGAGGAGGGTGTGGTGGCGTCGGGGGAGATGGGGAAGAACTCGAGGGAGAGGAGTGGGGATGGTGGTGATGGGTAATGAGGTTGTTGATTTTGGCGGTGATGGCTCGGCGGCGGTCGGGGCGGTTGGAGTGTTGAGCTGAATTGCCTCAGTTTTGGGGGTTTCGGTGAGGTCGATTGGGCTTCCGCTGGAGCCACTGCCCTTGGCGAGGAGGAGCTGTTTCCTCTGTGCGCGCGTCCGACGGGGTGAGACAACCATGATGAGGGTGAGATGCTTGGTCTTGGAAAAGCAGAAAATTTGCGCTGATCTGGGACTGAGATGTCGAAAAAGCTGAAGGGAGTTGAGTGAGGCGAGCTAGGCAGCAGCTGAGCCAAGGGCGCCTGCGTCGTCGCCAGGGTTCGGGTTGTTGGTGATGGTCAGGGGCACTCGGTCTCCCCAGAAGATGACAGGCTGCCGGCGCCACACCAGGCAGATATCGATGAAAGGCTCGGATGGTATTCGTTAGGGTTGGTTTATGCATTTGGGGTTTCCATCAATGCGATGCAGAGGGTTGGGTCAAATGCTGCATGTCGCCAGACGCCTCGTCTTGAACATCCAACACCCCAAGTGCGCCCATTAAAACCCGAGAGAACACCATATGATGCACGCCCACCTCGCGCCCAATACCCCCAACATCACAGCCCTCACAACTTCGCACTCCCCTCTTTCCCATCTTCCTCCTCTCGCTCCTCCCTCAACACCTCATCCCTCCACCTCACCTCGACCCCCGTCGGCCCCTCCTTCTGGAACTTCACGAGCACAACCCGATCCCAATCTCCTCCTCTATCCGACCCCTTCAACTCCGGCCCGGGCCTATCCAGCCCGAGGACGACCCTCTTGTCGCTGCGGCGGATGAATAGCGACGTCGGGCTCATGACCTTTTCCGCCCAGGGGATCTGTGCGGTTGCGTGGGGTTTTGCATTGGGTGTTGCGTTTGGTCGTATAGCCGTGGTGGGGACTTTCTGGAGGAATTGCAGGAGCGCGTCGCGTTGGGATTGGTACTGCGCTGCAACATCTCCTTGAGCTGACGAAGGGGATGTCCTCGTAAACTCTGAGACCAGATTGAGGAGGTAGAGCTGAGGCGGGAAGAGGAGGATCTCGCCTGCGCGGGCTCGGTCAAGCCACGCGCTGGCGTCGTCAAAGGTTGCAGCGGTATGCTCAAGACCGCCGTCATGTGTGGGCGTGTGGATGATGGTTTGGTGGTCTGGTGTTCCCGGCGCGGGGGTGGAGAGCGGTAGCATGTAGAGGTACATCTGCGTGCTGAAGCGCTTGGGAACACCAATGGGAGTGATCCATCTTGTGAAGGGGATCAAGTCGTCTGCAAATTGTCAGCAACAGCTCCATCAGGAAACCTGGGGTTAACTCACCAAGGTCCGGGACACCACCAATACCGTCCAACCAGTCAACAAACTTGACCCTGTTCCCATGCACCTCCTTCCTCCCCGCTTCCATCACTTCCCCGGAAACACTCAACAACCCACATCCATCCCGCCTCCGTGCAAGCAATATCCCGCTCTCCTCAAACGTCTCCCGCACAGCAGCTAACCGGTACGCCTCGCTATCCCGATGGATCTCCTGGCTATCCAGTGGTGGAAGCTCGCCCTCATGAAAAGAAGACAAATTCCCGCCGGGGAACACATGCGCTGATGCAAATGATGATGACGTTTGTACTCGGTGAAGAAGGAGGACCTGATTCATGGGTGAAAGGAGGAGAATGCTAGAGCTTGGGCGAACAGGCGCCCGTTTCCTCTCCTTCTTGGCAGCGTCGTCGGGTGCCGATGAAGATGAGGATGACGCCCGTTTTTGCGCTGCCGACATCGTTGTTGGTGGAGTTCGTCGCTGTGAGACCCTTTTTGTAGTTTGCGAAGGAGACGGTTGCGACGCGCAGGCCGTACCAGGAAAGGGGGTGGCGCGCGGTTGTTGATATTCACGTGCTTGACTTGACGCACAACGGCAGACGGGATGTAGCGCGGGTGTGCTGCTGCTGCTGCGGAAAATGAGAATTGAGGGCAGACCGGACGGCAAAAGGGACAAATTGAGGGCAGCGTTTCTGAAAGAGAGAAACCGGCGCGACATGGTTGAGAGAGCAGCAATCCCCCAGTAGGCGGCTGTCAGTCGGAGGTGGTGACAACGGAACGGCTTGGTTGCGGAGAGCCGAGGTTCCCCGCCCCGCCCCCGCCCCCAGCACGGGCCTTCCCCGTGAACGGAGCAAACACCGCGACGACACGATGGGAAAACACCTAAATTGGCTATCAAAAAACTAGACTCTGCGTTTGATCGTTCCTCATTCATATTCGTTTACAGTCCATAATCCAAACAAACTCAAGAAAAGCTCCCAGAACGGCGACCCAGCATCCCCTGGGCATTCCCCAAGCGCCAGTTCCAACTTTACCCAGCGATGTAACGCCCTAGCATCGCTTCCTTTCCTTCCCGTGTAAGTTCACCCGCCATATACAGCATACGCTCTTACTCTCACACCACCTCTTGACATCTCCCGGAGGTATTTCTCCATCATAACCCACCCTGTCCAGCTGGCCGGCATTCAGCCACGCAGTGAGATCTTCCAAAATGACAGGGTCGTACATGAGTATTTTCTCGTGCCATGACGGGTTGGCTGGGTCCTTGGTTGGCGGCGCTGTCGTGACCGCCTTGGTAATGTACCCGAAGAGTGTCGTCTGCTGCGCTGAGGGGTTCGTGGCAATAAGAGACATCTCCGTGTCTTCATCGATGGAAACTTCCATCTGGGATTGCGGAGGGGAGAACATCACGTCCTGCGTGCCCCCTGGAGACGACATGGGAGACAAGCCGAACGGATCCATGTCAGATTCTGAATCCGCGATTTCGAGAACCTCCTTCGCAGGTGCTTTGCGTCGCCTGGGCGTTGATGGCGGTGGCATCATCTGCGTGTCTCCCCCGCTTGGCGCCGGTGGCGCTACCACTGGCGCTACCACCTTGCCTTTTCCTTTGGCAGTTTTGACTGGAGCCGCAGATTCCGCATCCTTCTTTGGCCTGCCGCGTGCTCGTTTCACCGGTGGAGCATCGATGTCTGCGCCGGCAGTCACAGTCGTAGTTGCAGGAGTTTTTCGTTGTCTCGCCTTCGGTCGGGCTGGAGACTTGACAGCCGGAACGACAGGCACAGGCGCAGTTGGCTTAGAGGATGTCGCCATTGTAGCCTGAGCTGTCCTCCCTCCCAACCCAGTTGCAGCTGTGTTTTTGCTGATCCAGCACTGATCCAGAAGTGTGATCATTGCCGTTCGTTTCTTGACGGCCTTGAACCCATATGAGGCTATCGTCCGAGCCAACTGCGCGTCAGTGAAGAGTTCGTATTTTGGCCGAGCTGGTGCTTCGGTCTCCATTTGCTTTGCCGGGCTGTTCAATTGCGACTGCGAGAGTAATTGGTGATGCTCTTGGTTACTTGGAGGCGGCTCGAACTCGTCGTCGGACAAGTAATTGGGCTGACTGTCGCATTCTTTGCGTGGTGCGGGCGGTGACGTCAGTCGAACTGTCTGGCTGGCTTTTGTCTGTGTTGCGAAGAAAAGCAGGTCGTCAAAATCGGATGACAAGATGGTCAGTTCGGTGCGTTGTCCGGGTGCTTGATCAGGCTCGTTGGCATTGACTTTCAGGGGCGGGTTGTCTGGAAGTGTATAATCTTGAACCACCTCTGGCGAGCCGGTCAGGTCAAGAATTTCTAGGTCCAGAACATCGCCATCGTCATCCCTTGCGCCCGCCCTCCAAAGTTTGTTCCCCCCTCTTCTCTGCAATGCAAGGTCCGTTACCACCGGGCTGGAGCAAAACGGGTCATCATCTGGTTGGTTGGACGCCTTCATCGCTTCGTGCAGTGCTCGAAGGAGATCGGGATCTTCCTCTGTCGCCAATTGGCTTGCGGTACCGAACACAAAGTCAAGGCTTGCGACTTGTTTCAATGCGCTCTCCGGTGATAATACCAGTTGTTTGCGGGGATCTTCCTTCTTCTTCGACACCTTCGGCTTCGCTGGCTTCTTCGCCCCCGTCTTGGGCTTTGCACTCTGCTCGCCATTGCGATCCGCTGGAAGCGTGGCCTCGGTCTCGAAATAATCCAGGAGAGTGTCCTTCTGACCACCCGTGGTCGCCAGCGCATCGTCATTCTCTGGTAGACGGTAAGCGGCCGTGGCGAGCTCCGTGATCGTGCGTGGTTTCTTCTTTGGTAGCTTGGTCTTGGTCGGCGATGTCTCCGGTGTTTTGGATTTGCCGCCCCCTATCGATGCAGCAGCCGTTGCTACCATCTGGACCAGCTTCCTCTTCCCAAGAACATCTGCGATCACAGATGGCGTCGCGCCCTCCCCAGCGTCATTCTTGTGGCTGTAGTCGCCGAGCAACTCTTTGAAGTTTGGTCGCTGTGAGTCTTTTGTCGGCTGCGTGCTTCCAGTTGCCGGGGCAGGAATCTCTTTTACCGCGGAAGAGGAATCGGCAGGGCAGTGTCGGGTATCTTCTGGGGGAGGAGTCCAGTCGACCCTGCGCCGGGGCGCTATATCCAAGTCAAGTGGCGCGCTTTGGGTCGGCTTCGGCCGTGGCGGTGGCGCAACCTCTGGCTCTATGATTTCGGCAGAGAAGTGTCGGCTAACAGTCTCAGTTCTCTTTATTGTTGCTTTCGACCTGGCAGAAGGCTTCGTGACCTTGCCCTTGGGCAAAGTGGTCTGGCCGTCTACTGCTGCTTTCGCAGTTCTCCGCTTTCTCGTTGGCTTCGACTCGGCGACAACCGCATCTTCTCCCGTCGTAGCTACTGCAGCTGATTCCGGTTCTGTGGTTTTTGTGGTCGACGGGCCAGCTCGTTTGGTCGTGGGGGCCGGCGCTTTGCGTTTTGGTTTCGGCTTCGGGTCCGGGCCTGGGGGCAGCGACGGCGCAAGTTCCGGCGACATCATATGGAGCGCTGTTGCAGCTCCGCTCGTGAGAGATGCAGCTGGTGCACTCGTTGGATCGTCGACTTCGGCTCGCGAAGACCGCCACACACTTGCAGCGGTCGTGAACGATGTAATGGCGTCTGCCGGGATCGCAGCAGCGTTGCTCCCGCTGCGCAAAGCTGATTTCTTCGGCGGTTTCGCGACGAGATCGTTGATCGAAGGGAATTCTGGAGATGACGAAATGATGACAATGGCTGAGTTGCCGTGCGCCATTCTGGCCGGCGATGAGAAGAGCATCCCGCCGGGCGCCATGTTGCTATTGCCTCGTGGAGGGGATCGAATGCGCGAGGCGCGTCCCAGCCTCCCGAGCGCCGGGCCAAGAGACAACACGGTGAGGTTGTAAAAGTTCGAACGAAAGGCAGGCTAGCCGGGAATGGCGCCTGCAGAACATGTCATTGAGGGGCGGCGTGGTGGAGCGAGCTGAGGCGCCGATAAACAAATCTGGGGCAATTCTCGCGAAAGTGGGGAGGTTTGCGGGTCATGGCTCGCGAAGTGCTCGCGGGGTCAGCTGAGAGGGCACATGACCTGCCCCGCCAAATTCCGTGCTGAGTTGGTCTGTGCGTCGAGCCCACAGCTGGGGCTCCCACCAAATCGCCAAAATCATCGAAATTCAGATCCTCGACCCGAATTTTTGCCTCAGCACCGCTGCCGTCACCAAACACACTACTCGCCTTCCCACATACTCACTACCAGCCGTCAAAATGGAGAACGACCGTGGCGAGATTGTCGACCTGTGAGTTTTTACCGGGAAGTTTGGAAGCAGGGCGCCGTTCTGACATTAGCGATTTTCTAGCTACGTCCCCCGCAAGTGCTCTGCGACGGGCCGCATCATCAAGGCCAAGGACCACGGTTCGTGCCAGATTTCGATCACCAAGGTCGACGAGAACGGCCGCGCCATCCAGGGCGAGAACATCATCTACGCCCTCTCCGGCTTCGTCCGGGCCATGGGCGAGAGCGACGATGCCCTGAACAGGCTGGCACAGCGCGACGGTCTCCTCAAGAGCGTCTGGAGCGCCCAGCGATAAGCGCGAAGGGCTGGTAGCATTGAGGGAGGATGGTACGTCCTGCCGTTTCGGCGCTCGCATCAACTGGACTTGGGATGCTGACCAAACGCAGATGATGTGCACTTTTTAGCTGGACGTTCGATGATGGAACGACTGGCAGCAAGGCGACGGCGGGGCATGGATCTTGGACTTTGGTATTCGGAGATGCATATCTTTGCCGATACACTTGATGGCGTCAAACGGACATTGTCTCTCTCGGAAAATAAACTGGCATCGTGATCACATTTCTGTCTTCCCTGTCTCGACTCTCTCAACCCCTCGAAGTGACACCACAATACCCGGCTAGCAAAGTCTCCCTCGATTGACACCCGATATCCGGGGATTCTGGGGCTACCTCGATAGCTTCCGTGCCGTAGATTGATGGAGGCCTAGAAAAAGCCGCGGCGGTGAAGTCACTCGTCATGGTACAGATACGGGTCTCACATTTCACATCTCCTATTCCACTCTTTTTTCCATCTTCGGTGTTCAAACAAGCCTGGAAAAGAACGGCTATTTGCTGCCTCATGTGTCTCAGTCGCGCTGCCCGCTTGACCCCACCGCCGCAACGGCTGCTGTTGTCGGCGGCACTAACAAAGCCACTGGCACGGAACCAGCCGCGATCCCGTCGATTCGCAGGACACCATGACGTACACACAGATCGAGCGATCTGCTGCCCAAGCCGCTTTCATCGAGCAATCGCAAGGGGACAGCTCCCCTTGCTGGGAAACCACCCGTCAGCCCTCCCATCTCCTTTTTCTAATGTTCTCTCGCGCATCGCGACATTTTCCAATCGCGTTGTCACCTTCTCCCCATCGCAACCCCAGCCAAGGACAAAGGCTGTTACAGCGGCGGCCAAACCATTCCTTCTTTGCAGACATGTCAACGAATAAAGTCAAGCGAAAGGCGCATCTGGTGAACGGGGTCAACGGCGCCAATGGCCACGCTGCGCCGAAAAAACGGCAGAAGACAGCAGACCCATCCCCCTCCCCAGACTCGACCCTATCCACCGATCCCCTTCGAGTGCCGCATCCCTTTTATAAGGATTCCGAAGAGCATGGCATTGTGCTGCGCAAGTACTACCCCCACGAGATGTCAAACGACCGCGCCCGCGCGTACAACGCCGATGAGTTGCCCCGACCGATCGAGCTGCTCAACAGCGCTTTCGCCGACACATTACAACAGCGCAAGCGCGTCAAGGTCAGGGATGCCGTCGTGCACTGGTTCAAGTGGGATCTTCGAATACACGACAACCGCGCCCTCTCGGAGGCGAGCGAGATGGCGCAGAAGGCGGGCGTCCCTCTGATCGGCCTGTACATTGTCAGCCCGCAGGATTTCGAAGCGCATTTAACGGCGCCAATACGGATAGACTTCATGCTGAGGAGTTTGCAAGTCCTGAAGGAAGATCTGGCGAAACTAGATATCCCCTTGTGGGTGGAAACGGTCGAGAAGAGAAGAGATGTCCCCGGCAGGATCATCGAGCTCATGGAGGAGTGGCGCGCCAGTCATCTGTTTGCCAACTTGGAATACGAGGTCGACGAACTGCGCCGCGAAGCAAAGCTTGCTCGGATGTTCGCCGAGAGAGGCCTGGCGCTCCAGGTTGCGCATGACACTTGTGTCGTTCCCCCGGGGCCGCTTCGAAGCGGGACAGGGCGACCGTACGCCGTCTACTCGCCGTGGTTCCGGTCATGGATACGACACATACAGGAGAATCTGGAGTTGCTGGAGCTGTCAGAGCCCCCGAAGCAGAACCCCCCAACCGCGAGGAAAACGTACGGCAAGCTCTTCGACTGCGCGATTCCCCCTGCCCCCGAGAGTAAAAGGCTGAGCGACGAAGAGAAGAAGAGGCTCCAGCCCCTGTGGCCAGCGGGGGAGCAAGAAGCCATGAAGAGGTTGGACAAGTTTTGCGAGGAGAACATTGGGCAATATGCAAAGAACCGGAACATTCCTTCCACTGCGGGAACGTCGAACCTCTCGGTTCATTTCGCCTGCGGCACGCTCAGCGCCAGGACAGCAGTCCGCACCGCCCGAGATCGCAACAACACGAAACGGCTTGACGGCGGCAACGAAGGCATCCAAACCTGGATCAGCGAGGTCGCCTGGCGCGACTTTTACAAGCACGTCCTCGTCCACTGGCCATACGTCTGGTTAGCAGTCCCCTCCCCTCCCCTCTCCTCCCCTCTCCTCCCCTCTCCTTTTCCTCCGACGACTCTAACACCCAGCAGCATGAACAAACCCTTCAAACCCGAATACTCCAACATCGAATGGTCCTACAACCAAGAGAACTTCACCGCCTGGACCTCCGGCCGAACCGGCTTCCCCATCGTCGACGCTGCGATGCGCCAGCTCAGCGGAATGGGCTGGATGCACAACCGATGCCGCATGATCGTCGCCTCGTTCCTCGCCAAGGACCTCCTTCTCGACTGGCGCATGGGCGAGCGCTTCTTCATGGAGCACCTCATCGACGGGGACTTTGCGAGCAATAATGGAGGGTGGGGCTTCGCGGCGTCGGTGGGTGTGGATCCACAGCCGTATTTCCGGATCTTCAATCCGCTATTGCAGAGCGAAAAGTTCGATCCGGATGGGGAGTACATTCGGAAGTGGGTGCCTGAGTTGAGGAATGTCAAGGGGAAGGCGATACATGATCCGTATGGGAGGGGCGCGGAGGTTTTGGCGAAGAAGGGGGGGTATCCGAGGCAGATTGTGGAGCATAAAGGGGCGAGGGAACGGGCGCTGGCGGCGTACAAGAGGGGGATCGAGAGTGGGCTGTAGCTCGAGGCTCAGAGCAAGGAGCACATTATGTGTTTGACGATAATCCACAATCATGGGCTGCAAGTTTTGTTTAGATCGAAAGCAGGCAAGGAGCAACGCATTCAAGATCCGATCACATCACGGAAAGTTCCTAGCCACCAATATTTCATGTTGCTGTCACCATCTTATTTGCATGTGTTGTGCCCGATGACCAGTTTATTAAGATATCCCTTTCGCCCTCTTCTGGGAAACGAGCTGACATCATTCCTCACCCCCGTGCTTCACAATTAGTTCCCCACCTCCCATCAAACTTCACGCCAGCCCCTCATCCTCCATGTCGGTCACTCCAGATTCAACGGCCAGTTGGCAAACAAATAGATGGGAGAGTATTCATCAGACGTGAGCAGAAACTCGCCGACCCCCTCACGCATCCGTCAAGTCTACCTCGAAGCGGCCCGATTCGAGTCGACGCGCCTTGTAACGCTGGTTGAACGCCGTGTCGCTCATAGGCGCGCCGTCGCGCTCGCGTTTGATCTTTGGCTTCTCGTCCTTGTTGTCGGGTGCTCCGACTGTCTGATTCTATGAGTTTGCCATCCGTTGGTGACACTCCTTGCAAAGGGAAGGCTCAGGGGTTGAAATGTAACACACCCCTCTCTGTTCCAGGAGCTCTTGCAGGAGACGTCTCGCATCAGCTTCGTTCATGGACTGGGCGACTTCTGCTGGTGTGGGGCGAGGCACAATTCCTTCTCTCATCAAGCCCTCTGTGTAGCAAATGTGGGTTAATACTAATGGTCTCCATCAATACATGGCGTGTTGTGAACACAACTCACCCATGCTCCGATACCGAAAATCGAAGACTGCGAACGGCCGACTCATGGGGTCATGGTAAACGGCCTTGACTCTCCGCGCCACAGTTGAGACTTTCGTCGCATCGCCCCACCTGCCATCATGCATGAGATTCAATTACATGAGGGGATTCACCGTCACCGTTGAGAAGCCTGGTTTCAACCTACGTAACTTGGGTATCCAACGTTTTCCCTTTCAGAGCCTTTTCAGAAAGTTGGTTTTCAGGCGGAGCAACAGTAAAGGCGTCCGTTTTGGACCCCGTGTACTCTACGAAGTCGCCATGCCCCATATGAAACATCGTCACGCGGAGTAGACCGACTTGCTTCGAACGTTCCAGTTGCTTTTTCATCTCGTCGGGGGAAGTCGTATTTTCGGCATCTACAAAGGAAAGACTTTAGTGATATGGGTTGCAGAAGTTAGTATCCTGGGTCGATGGAAGTGATTACTTACCGATGTCGAGAGCTGCAAAGCGAAAGCTGCATTGCTTGTGGCTGTCTTCCTCTTTGTCGTACAGCATCACATGACCCTTCACTGCATCCCAAGTTGTGTTTTTGTTTCCCGCAGTGACGGTGTGGTCGTGTTGCAGCTCGATTTGCACGTGGTCAACTCTGTACCCGAACGCAATATGGTGGCTGTGATGCTCAAAAGTTGGGAGGCGCTTAACGCGGAATTGGAAGCTTGCGCCTGCCTTGGCCTCGATGTACTTGATCACATACGGCTTCTCGTTTGACTCTAACTGAGTCTCCGGGATGTGGAAGTTGCAACCCTCGGGGGGGCCGTTGTCGCTGTCGTCACATGGGTCGTACTCTTTGGCGGTCCGTCCGTCAACCTCGATCGTCACCTCAAGACCGCCGATGTGTCTAACTCCTTCTGGATGAGGGGTTTGGTGGCGCAAACCACTGCAACGCAGTTCGAGAAGAGACCTGGAAGGTCAACTTCATTCTGTGAGCTTTCTGGCATTCCGCGCCGAGGGGCGGGAACTGAATTTGCTCCCATCAACACTGTTGGTGGGGTTGATCCCTTGAAACTCAAGACAGGTGGACAGCAACATGAGAAGAAACGAATGTAGCCTAACTCTTTCGAGATCAATCACAAATGAAAAAGTGTTGGCATGAGCCGATATTCCACCTCTAAGATATATATGTATCCCTTTTTGCACATTTGAACTCCAACCCCCATTCCATCGCCAAGAAGATGCGGATGCCGAGATCAAGGCACCTCTACCTCCAAACTTCCAACTGGCAACAGCCCGCCACGGACTCAAGTCCAACATGACGTGGCGATTCAATTACTCCAAAAACAACACAAAACACCGCGCTGACGCAACCCAAATGAAAACAATATCAGAAAGTATAATCAAGAAATAGATCTGCCCCCATTGGGGGTCGTTGGTCGGCAGCACGGCTCTGCCCTTCGCCATGGGCTTTCACTAGCGGGCCGTCTGACAGTTGTGAGGATCCATAGGTCTCCGTCAGTCGTCGGTGAGATCCACCTGGATTCGGCCGCTTTTGCATCGACGGGCCTTGTAGCGAGTCATGAAGTCACTGTCACTGAGCGGCTTGACTTCAGGTTCCTCGCGTTCTCTCTTGATCCCGCGTGGAGTCGGTCCCCCTGCCTGAAACCGGTCAGATGAATTTTCTGTTCCACACCCCAAGGCCGCCCTTTTCGGCAGAAGAGTGATGCATCACGAGAGATACGGAGAGGAGCCGCGAAGGGAGTCAACTTACTACTTTCATCAGTAGATACTCCCTTGCAAGGCGTCGAGCATCGGCATCGGTCAGCCCCTGGACCTGCTCATCAAGTGTTGGCGGCGGAACAACCCCTTCCTTGATGAGACCATCTGATTACGCAAGACACATCAGCAAAAGCCAAGGCTAGGCCTGCGGGATTCGTTCGTGAGATAGTACTCACCCATTGACCTGTATCGAAAGTCAAAAACGGCAAAAGGCCGCTCCTTCTGGTCTACGTATTTGTCGATATGGCTCTTGAACCCGCCCTGTCTCTTGCAGGGTTGCATGTCCCAGCTATCAACTTTGATCAGCCATCGAAAATCATCATGGACTGCAGCGGCTGTATCTCACCTGGCATGTGAATCCAGCGCCGTGCCCTTTAAATCCGTCTCGGAAACGGTGTTGACTGAGGGAGCAGCGGGAGGACCAATCTTTGCGTCCACCTTGCCACCGCCATTCTTCATGTGATAAAAGGAAATCCTGAGCAGACCCAGAGAGTCCACAAGATTCTCGGTTCCACCCGCCCCCTCAACGGGACCATTGGCTTCCGTTACGCCGAGCGTTGCGAAGTGAAAACGACACACTTGATACCCTCCTTTAGAGGAGTCGTACGCAAGCCACGAGTTGACAGTGTTCCTCCACGTAGTTCGTTTGTTGTCTTCCTCGACTGTGTCATCGTGGGCGAGCCCAAGCAGCATACCGTCGATCTGGACTCTTGCAGCGATGTGATGGCCGTGGTGCTGAAAGAAGGGAAGTCTCTTGATGTGCAGGTCGAATCGCTTGCCGGGATGGGCCTCGATGTAGCTGATGAGGTAGGGTATTGGCTGCCCTTCCTTGACGACGTGGAACTTCATGCCCGGAGGTGGGGCGCCATCCGCATCGGCAGGGAGAGCATGCTCCTTGGCAGCCACCTCCGCGACTCTGATGCAGACCTCGAGGCCGGGGAAATGCTTGAGAACCGCCATCCTCTCAGAGCTGCTGCGGGTGGAGCGGGTCAAAGGCGTGGGTCCGAGGCAAAGAGGGTCAGAATGGATCCCGAGAGCAGCCAAATGGCCATTTGGAAAATCAGGGCGCAAAGATTCTGACACCAAGCAGCTAGTTAGCTACCCTTGAAATTTAGGACCTCGACAGGTCTTCCGTCAAAATTTTGCAGCCCCTGTCGCTACTGTTTGGTGATCGACGGATGGCGCTGAACGTTGAGGACAGGCGCTGTAGTGCCTTATCGCACCGCCAATCGACCCAAATGAGACAGTGTGTAGCATCGAGAATAGAAAGGGGCGCACTGTGTCTGCTGTTCTCCTTTTCTTCAGTTCCCGCTTCCGAGATAAAGACGCAAGCGGGCCCGACACAATGCAAGGACAGGTTATGGCTCAATGATGAGTTGAGAGAAAACCCAAAGATCAGGCTGCAATTCTATCTCATCGAACTAAGTAGCGAGAAATGAACCTCTGTGGCACCAAGTCAAAGTCGAGATACGTCCAAAAGCTTCGCAACCAAGTCCCTCGGGTTTTCCCCAGCTCAAGCCACAGTTTGAACACCATAATATGCGTCCATCAGCAGAAAAACTGCCCTCCCTCTCAGCCCAAGAGAGGGAAAGGGATACAGAGCCGCGGTGAGCTGCAAAGATTGCAGTTGACCTGGGCTAGCCAAGTGGCATGTCATCTGCATCTAACAGCAGCATGGAAGGAAATAGGAGCAGCGCAGTGTCCTCTCAGTCATCAGTGAGCTCTACTACCAAACGGCCGTCCTCGAGTCTGCGTGTTTTGCCATGCCGAGCTTGAAAATCGTCGTCACTCATCGGCGTGTGCTCTCGCTTCAGACTTGCCGGCTTGACCTCTTGGGATATCTGGTTCTGAAGAATGTCAGCCCATGTTGAGGGGCACCCCGAAGTGACATATCCGTTACAGGCCTGATACCAGTACCTCAGCGGATTGGTCAAAGCAAAACTCACCCCCTTTAAACGAGATAAGCCCGCGCGAGGCGTCTTGCTTCCTCCAAATCCATCGACTCCGCAAGACGTTTTGCTTCTATTTCGTTCAGCGACGGCCCAGGTGGCTGCCCTACAATTGGACGGGTGATAATCCCCTCATTGATGAGACCTTCTGTTGAGACAGTCAGAAACCAGCAATCCCATGTATGCATTTCAAGGGAATGCCCAACGCTCACCCATCGACCTGTAACGAAACTCGAACACCGCAAAAGGTCTGTGTTTAAAGTCCTTGTGCCAGTCCACTATCGGCTGCACAACTTCAAAGGAAGTTGCCTCTCCTGGCTTGAATCTGTTCTTGGTTAGTCAAATCCTAATGTCTCAGGGTTGGATCACTGACTCTGTCCGAATACCCATGCTTTTTCCTTTCAAAGCTTTCTCTGAAACATTGCCGAGTGGGGAGCTGCTGTCCGCTGCGCCTTGGGAACCCGACAAGCAATCAATTTTGACCAACCCGAACGGGACCCTCATCATGTGAAAACACTCCACGCGTATGATTCCCAGCCCATCACAAGCGGACCTCTGTGCCTTCAACTCGTCTACCGTAATTGGGTCGTCGCCTGTTGCGCGTGTAAGCAAGATGTTCACTGCCGAAAATAGGTATACAGCATTCCACGGTGGTTTTCGCGATTGCGATACATCCCCCAAGGCCTGGAAAGACAAGTTCGGGGACCTGTCGAGTTGTGAACAGGCGTGTCGCAACTGGCTTGACCCCAGAAAGAGGCGTTGTCAGAAATCACAGATCCGTCCCTGCCAGGTCAAGCAGTTGCGGAAACTACCGTAAAATGCTGTACAGAAGATGCCCACTTACGAGTCTCCAGAGCTGCGAAATGGAAGGCAATTCTATCCCAGCCACCGATATTGTTGCGTTTTCCATATGAATCGTTGTTCGATGTCCAGCAACGGGCTTCGTGACTCCCGCATTTGATCGTCTGGTCATGCCTCAATTGGGTTGGAGGTCCGTTGTCGATGCTGAAGCTGTACGCGATATGGTCGCCGTGGTGCTTGAAAGAAGGCCCCCGTTTGAGAACAACAGAAAACGGCAGACCCGGCTTCGCCTCAACGTACTTCACGACGTATGGGGCCTCAGGTTTGACAGCGGGCGAGGAAGCGTCGTTCGCTTCCGGAGTCGAGCTGGGAGGAACGAAGAACTTCATATCTGAGGGGGGATCCACATCTTCCGCATCTGCATGCCCATACTCCTCGGCAACTGCACCGTCGACCCTAAAGTTGACCTCAAGGCCATCAATGTGGTCAATGACGGCCATGTGAAAGAGAGGACGGTAGTCGGCAACTCTGGCCACAAGCACTGGGGAAAGGTGGAGAAGAGATTGCAAGAAAGTATTGGTCGAGCTGGTGAACTTGTTGGTGGAGCCAGGAGCGGCGCGGGGGGTTCAGAAAGATTGGGTCGTTCGCTGGAGTCGAGCAACGTTGTTGAGGAAGCAGCGGCTCGGTGCCGGGGTGTATGGTCGGGGGGAAACAGCGGTCTGGTCGTGAAGATGGCGAGTTGGATATATCAAAGCTGTGTTTGCAGCTTGGAAACCGGATTGTGCTTGACGTTAAGGTAGGATCGGGACCTAGAAGTTCACGGAGCTAGAAGGGAATGAGAACCAACGGCTGGATTTCAGTGCCAGGCCCCGCCTGTGACTCGTTACTTCCCCGCGAAAGGAAAACCTGGAAATTATATGAACCGGCCCAGAACAAGGCCCCGGGGCAACAGGACTTAGGTTCTATGGAGAGTAAAACTGCCCCCGGCTTCCTTCCGGGTGCATATCAACACCGTAAAGCGACACAGTGCTGACAAAAGTAGGATCCCAATTCTGCAGACAGTAGTGCGCAATCATTTCAAGACCTGGGTGAATGGGTGTTGTCAGAAACAGCTCTAAGTTGGCGGGGTTGCTGAAAATGGAAGGAACTCACCAGCCCCAGCCGCACCCGCGGTCCACAACTCGCCCTTCCCATCGGTCCCGTCGTAGGGCTTGTCCTCGATAACCCAACGTTGGTCCAGCCACTCGATTTCGGGATGGATCCTCTTCGCTGTGGCCAAGAAGCCCCTGTTGGTTGTGCACTTCTTGCCGTCCAGCAGACCCGTGCTCGCCAGCCAGACACTTCCGGTACACGTCGTCAACCAGACTCGAGTTTTGGTCCTGCATTTGATGTCAGCAAGGCAAGTCCCTGAAATCGCGAATTTACAGCGCCATCCATTGACCATTCCCAGAACCGTTTCCCCCTGAGCGATCGACACGACCGACAAGATAGAAAGGCCAAGAACGAGCGACGCCGCCGACCGAACGTACCATGCTTCCTTCATGAACTTGTCCGCCTGCGGAGGGCGGTGGCTCAGCAACGGCCCTCCGACGAGAATGATATCAAGATCCCGAGGACAATCGTCGTACGTCATGTTCGGTACATACGAGAGCCCGACAGTCACCGGGGTTGGCTCGAGGGTCGGGGCGAGGTAGAGGAACTCCATATCGACCTGATGATGATCGAAGCCGTCCAGCAATGGGGCTAACTCGGGGGGCGCCTCGGATTTCACCATGTCCAAGTACTCGCGCGACAAGTTTCCGAAGAGGTCAATACCCATGACGTCCATAAGCTGGACGTTGTCCATCATCACACCGATGCGGACGGTTTTCCTCGGAACAGGAGAGCCAGCCATGTTGTCGAAGGCGGTCTTAGGACACTGCAGTTTGTTGGGTATATGATGATCAAGGGGGCCAATTTGTGAAAAGCTTGGGGACGAAAGGCTGATGCTTGCTGTGAGTTCCCAGAGAGCAGCAGTGGCTTTATACTTGACAATGAGCAGGTTTCTCGGATGTCCCGGCGCCTTTCCATGACACCCAGCGCTTCATCTCAGACGGGCCAAGCCCTTTGGTTTACACAACATGATGTTGGACCCAGTGGTTCCGGACGACACCCGGAGCGTCGGGGGATGTTGGGTTGAGGCACGGTGTTTTTAGACCAGACACGGAGAAGGCTGAGCGCTTTTGAGGTCCTTGTGCGGCCCAGAGGGTCCCCTTCGGCGAGAGCAGGAGTTGTGATTGGCTTGCTTCCGGTCATCCTCCGAACATCCTCGGATGTTAGTGACGGGGCCCGTGCGGCGCTCCGGTCCGATTTATGCAGTTGGCATTGTCTTTGCTCTCCGCGCCGCTCTGTATTTCTGACCCCTTTTCCCCGTCACTGAACATTTCCCTCGCCGTCCCAGGCTAGATGCTTTGTCATTGTGGCCCCTTGTCCTTTCTAGACTCCAACTGCCTGCAGCTGTTGGTGGCAGAGCGGACAGGAAGGAATCATCATTCCGGGTTTCCTGAATCACCGGCAGCCCAGCTTTACCTGGGAGTTAGTACCTAGATATCCCCGCCTTCTATTCAGAATACATTTATTACGGATTGCAGGGGCCTCCGCAGCATACACTTTCCCGTGATTTATTTTGTCCCGGGCAACTCAAGATGATCTGAGATTCTGAGCGACTGTAGTAGGACTCGCAAGAGGACAGGCAAGCCGGAATTCAAGGCCTGACTCTCAGCTAATGATCTGTCTTGGTGCGGCTTCATTTTGGGTTGGTAAATCTAGAACTGCTGCTCCGAGCTGGTTTTGGCCCGGGCCGAGTTCCAGCCCAGCTTGGGTTCTGGCCAGGTTAGTGCTGCAACGAAATACATTCGTAGAGCTCTGCTGAGAGTATCCAGAGCATACCTCAGAGAACGCCAATTTCCTTGAGATTATCTGGTTGAGCGAGGAGGAGACGTGGTTCCGTGAGCTTGACAGGGGCTTGTGGCTCACCTCGGTGAGGGTGCCGCGTCGACCCACTCCCGATGTGGGGCCAGCTGTTGCCTGGCAAGCCTGGCAAGTGCATGGCCCGTGCACACAACGCGCCTTCGCACTGGGGATCAACGCGAAGTCATCGTCATCGGACTGCAATTCCCTTCTCCCAATTTCTAGAGTAAATACGCATGATCTTCACGCCGTCAATACACTGGACTGTTTCTTCTTTTCGAGCATTGCACCCATCGAAAGTTTTGTTGGCACTTTTGCCTGTGCTGCCGTTGGAGCTCCCGGACCGCATTTTGCTGGCGATCCACCCCTGGCCCGCGACCGAAGTGACCGAACCTCATCGGAACTTCCACTCAGCTGCGCATCCGCCGCCAACCTCAAACTCACATTGCGTCTTCCGCTCAAACGGCTGTGCACAACCGAGTGTTGCACCATCGGCGACCGGCCTACAGTCACTGGCCCGCCGCCGGACGGCTTTACCCCAAGCAGCGCCTTCTATTTCCACTCTCTGCTACATGCACGGTGTTGCAACCTCGAACACATCCCGCTGAGCCAGGTAAGACTGTCCCCAATAGGGGCCCCAGCCCTCTCCTGCAGCTGGCACAGCAGTAGCTTACCTTCCATTCAGGGAAATCTGCAGGCCGTCCGCTGGCCTTTGTCGCTTCATCCGGCAATCGCCAAAATTCCCATCATCGTTTCGGGGGGTGCTGAAGTGGGCTGACCGAGCTCGCGTCTGCCAACAAGTCCCTGCAGTGCCTTCGTTCCACTGCATAGTCCATCCCGTTCAAGGTGCATGGTATCTCTACTTCCTCCTAGCGCGTGCTCTCGGCAACTGAGCTTTGATCTTCGTTCTTGCGGCTTCCCTTCGCAGAACAGACGTCGACTTCGCCATGACGGCTCATCTTCAGTGGCGCCTGCTGCCCGGGGCTGATCCGAGCATCCCGACTCTCCTTGTTTCCGCAAACTTTACCGCCGAGTCATACACAGTGCAGATAACAGATCTCACCAACGTGTGGGTTGAGTCCCTGGACAGGAAACCGATCATCAAACGGGGGCTCATAGAAGATACAAGTATTGACCCGTCGGATGGCCCTGACCAGTTACGGAGAATGACGGAGCTTATCCGGGCTGCCTTCGACATAAACGACTCTGAGCATGGCAACACATCCCTGAGTATCGGCCAGGGGAAGGATGACGCGCTCGCCCTCAACATCACCTGCATGTTGCCGAAACCACTGAAGCCCTTCAAGTGGCCTATGCTGCTGGCAAAGCGCCCACATTCATCCATCGCAACGCAAGTGGTGTTGCCACTGATCATGAACTGCGATGCTCGCGCTCGTGAGATTGACAAGCTTGTTGCTGCCCTCCGAGAGAAGGATGGAGTGATCACTCGATTGGTCGACAAGCTGGAGGCTACTGGAATGGGCCTGGAGCATGTCTTCAATACCCTCTCGGGAAAACGGAGGCTTGACAGGGCAACGGCGGAGAAGAAGGTCAAAGGTCTAGCTCCGTTCTTAGAGGCTGAGTTCCGTCAAGAAGCTGGTGCGTCACGAGCTCCTGCCGCCACGACAGACATCCCCTCCCTCCTCAACGGAGTCTTCGGTGGGACAGGACTCAACTGCAACCCGGGTACGGAACTGGAAGTATCGCCAACCCTTGACGACTGGTGGACCAACATCGGGAAGGGTAAGACCGTTGTACTGGTTGAGCGTCCGAGAGGCGGCGAAAGCGAAACCCCTTTGACCACCCAAACTGTCAGGGCACCATCCAGCGCCGAGGACGACGATTTCCAAGTTCAATCCACACCTCCTGGTCTGTCATCGGCGCGCAACCGTGGCATCAATGCCCGACCCAATGTTGACGATGATGACACGACAGATGGGGAAGACGACGCAACAACTGCAGAGAACTTGCTCTCGACGGCACGCGGTCACCAAGTCAAGCCATCTGGAACCAGACTTGGAGCCATAGGCGCACACAAGCCGCCGCGGAGGCAGCCATCCCCTTCTCCACCACGGATGACACCCCCGGCTAAGTCGTTGGCCAAGGAGGAACGCGCGAGCAGCGCGGCATCTGACACAGCCTCGGATGATGACGGTGACAGCCATCAAGAGCCCCAATCCCCTCGATCTCCCCAGAAGCCTGCTCAACGGCGTGGCGGGTTAGGGCGGATTGGGGGCAGGCCCAACAGTGCCACCAATCCAGTCATCCCTCGATCTCCAACGGCCGCTGAGAAGGCCGACACACCTCCAAGGAAACACAAACTTGGTGTTATTGGCAGGCAGACTCTCGCAGCCCCCTCGCCGCAAGCCTCGGATCATGGCGAAGGCCTGAGAGGTAGGAGCGGCAGTCCGGCTGGTGCCGCCACCAAAGCAGAAGCCCCGCGAGAGACGTCACAGGAGCGCGCAGATCGCAAGAGAGCCGAGTTGCAGAGAGATCTGGAGAGGAAAGCGGCGGCTGGTCCTGCAAAGAAGAAGCGCAAATTTTGAACTCTTCGATTCAGCCCAGGGCCCGCCAGCACCATCAACATGTTTCTCACCTCTCGCAGACCCCAGCCAGGACATCCTTCCCATGGCAGTCATAGCCGACTGACGTGCTTCACAAATACAACCATGATTGTTTCACCAAGTCCTACATTCTTGTTGCTCTGACGTTCCCACCTTCACCCCTTGTAGTTATCGGTACATTCGACATCGAGCTTTCTTGGGTCTTGGTTCATACAGAACGCCTGGCGTGTACCGCTCGGGCTGACAACATCCATGTCCAAAGCATATATCCCATTACATACTTCAGCACTGCTGCATGCGAATGAGGCGATAAGCGGCTGGTATTTTTGGCTGGTCGTTCCCTTGAATCGCCTGAAGGTCACGTCGTCGATCGTCAACCGGCTGGGATGCTGTTGGCAGAGTGACAGGCTGCGCTGGCCATAACACTGGGTGATCTGAACGGCATAATCGACGTTGTTGACGGTCATGTCTTCGTATGTGATGTTACGGACGCGCCCCGAACCTCCACCTCCCTGGAGATCTGGCGACATTGCTGACGGTGCATTCGGCCACACCTTGATGCGAGCACCGTCTGATCCATTGCTCATGCTGATATTGCTCACCATGATGGACTCCACGATGTCGAACTCCTCGACATACTGACCGAGGCTGCCAACGCTGATCCCGTGCGAGCCATTGCATACAAGCGACTGCACCAAGATATCGGTACTGTTCGGCTTGAAGGAGACGCAGTCTGTCACACGCACAGTCAGTCCAGTGGACGGGCACGAAGCATCACCCCCTCCAGAGCGTCACCCCCGGGTTGTCCCGGGAGGCTCGGTGAGATCAGCCTCTGGCTCTGCGCACCCGGCGTTGTTGTTCTGGAGCACCGACTCACCGTCGCTGTTGTCGATGACCGAATTCATGATGGTCACATCTCGGCTTCTGTAAGTGTCCCATCCGTCGGTATTTTTAGCACTGTTCTGACTCCTGCTGTCGCCAGCGATGTCGATGTTGTTGAACACGACGTTGGAGGAGTTTGCAACGAAGTGATAATACTGCGGACTCCAACGCAACTTCAAGTCGGAAACCACGCTGTCTCTCAGTCCATCGACGCCAAAAAGCACAGGGCGCAGAGTGAAGACGTCTCTGGCATACTCGTCGTACCACACTTGCCCATTGCCGTCGAGTGTACCACCTGCCTTGCGTCAGCCATCAAGTACAATGCATATTGAAGCGTTCCGGCCCATCTTCCCGCCACGGCTTCTGCGGTGTCACAGCAGACGCTGTGGGTGAAGCTCGGCCCAAAACAGGCCGGTGAGCAAGGAGCAATGGGTCGCTCCCGACACACGGCGGACTCTTTTGACCAGATATTTCACGCCGAGCGACGTCACAACCTTGACCCCTCTCTGGAAGGCCCACCCTCCGCAGAATGTTCGGTGCCGGAGGAAACCTGACTTTTAAATCCCGAATTGCCCTTCGTTACGGCCGTGAGGGGGCACGAACGATGTGGCACATCCAGAGAAGGGGGTTGCCTGGGAGTCTTACCTCCGTAAACCCATACATCCTCTCCTCCAAGTACGAAGAAAGAAGTGACGTTTTGGAAGCCAAATCGAAAGGAGTTTTCCTGCCAGTATTGCGTGTCGTTGCTGAACTGGATCCGGCCTTGGATGTCTTTCCCGGCAGGACAGTCAGCCTTTGAGCGGACCAGCTACTGCGGGACGGATCAAGGCGAGCATGGTCTGGTCATACCGACATCAACGTGCTTCAAGAATGTCAGGTCCATGGCCGCACCAACGATGTACGTCACATCTCGGAGAAAGAGCACATGGCCCCCATCGTTGCACTGGTGGAAGGCGAAAAGAATGCTGAGTGAATCGTCTGTGGTGCCATCCCCATGTGTGTTCACGACGCACACCCTGGAGCTTGAGCGCCGTGGGGGATTCGGAAATGGAAGTCGTGGGCTGTAAGGCATCGGGAGGAGCTTCGGTCTCTGCGAAAGAGGGTACTCCAACGCGGCAGTCAACGACAGCGCTGCTGTGAGGAGCAGCGCGGGGAGTCTCATTGTCGCTCGCTCTCCCCAATTCCTTGATATGTGCTTTGGTTACGCCTGGCAATCGACGCATGTGGCAATGGAGGTTCCCGAACATGAGGAGGCTCTCAGCAAACGACCCGTTTACCCGGCGGATCTTAACACAGCGGAAGGGTCGCCCATTTAGCCGGTACGTTGGTCACAAATATCGAGGTCCCTGGCTTAGCCGCCATCGCGGTTACCACCAAACTTGGAACTTGACATTCTGTTGGCCCAGCGTGGAGATGTGGATATCCAGCATCATTTACAAATCAGAAATGCCCATTCAACGTCACCGGGGACAGCAGGCCCTTCAGCCTCATCGACATACGATACGGCTTCTCAAACTATTGTCTGAGCCCAGATGTCCCCGGGTTGGCATGTCAACAATATCTTGCCATCTCGCTGATGGGCTCACGGGGGTAGAGGAACCTGGAACAGCGCACACGCAGCAAGGAATTTGCAGCCAAGCAGAAGCCTCGGCGCTGTTGTGCGCTCCCATCCGCACCAATCCTAAACATGGCGTCCATGAGGTCAGAACGATGACGCTTACATTGTGCATTGGTCTACACTTCCAGTTACTCCAGGCGGCAGGTCGCTGGGCCACGTTGGCAACGCGCGATCATTCAGTTGATGTATCAGCTGTCGAATGGGTCGCCTGCCGCTGATTCCTACCAATAAGCCTGACGGAGGTCATCTCGGTGCCGGGGATCTGACAGCGGCACATGCAAGCAATACCGCATCCGGTTTTGATGCCGCGGGCAAAGCGTCAACTCTAACCTTCCCGACGACATCCACGGACACGGAGCGGGACCGTTCCACAACCTCCCTTTCCTGGTTCGCCGATGCCAGCCACGAAGGGACTTTGTTGTCAAATGACAATATGACAAATCACTCATCATCTCTGATGCATCTGCCAGAATCGCATTAGGCCGCCGACTGTCGATGCCAGAATGAGGAACCAGCTCCGCGAACGCCTGCTGTCTGCAGCTTCGCCGGCTTCAAATATCAGCCAATTCGAGCTTGTGTGACCCCCCATTGGGAGCACCCCCAAACGGAACAAATGGATTGGCATGGGGGGCTGCATGCTGCTACTGCAGCCGCTTCCGAATATATCGACTCCCTATCAAAAAAGTCGGCTCCAGCTCCCGGGCTTCCTAGCTGCTGTTGCCAAAAGTGCAGAACGCCGTGGCTTTGAAGGAGGCCAAATTCGGATAATTTCTGACGATCCATGGCCTTTGTTGACGGGTGTGTCAATGCAGGCTTTGATGCAGCAAGGATCATGGCTCTCGAGCTCAAAACCACCTGCCAGGGAACTTTCCGGTCGCGTCGGCACCCTCCGAAGGTTTACATACATTTCATCTTCATCCCCTATTGCGTCTGGAACTAGCGAGCCCCGCGCAAGAAAACCTGGTGATAAGCTATCGGGCTTGTGAGAAACCCCCGACCGTATCCCGACCCGGGCCGATCGCTCAGCACCCGTTCTCGGCTTTCATGCTGGCAAAGCCGGACGATCAGAAAGCCTGTTTGCCAAACAGAGGCCTGGCTAGCATGGGGGGCACACACGCGTTGGGTTGCTGCTGTCTTGTTGGTCATCAGCGTACCTTATTGAGGGAACACTATGATCACCATGACTGCTCTATCTTGCAGACGATCACGCAGCTCAGCGATTCTAGCGGCTTGGGGTAAAAGAGGTTCGCGAGCTACGCTGCCCACTCGAGCCACTGTCGCTTCTCAGAGCAGCGCCTTGGTGCCACCGTCCCATGTACCTGGTTGGGCGTCGATTCTATCGAGATCTGGCGGAAACGCGGAGGGATCGACGGCCCCCCGCTTCCAGAAATTCGATCGGATCAATGAGAGGAGGCTGCGCTTGACCGCTGATCCAGAATGCTTCCCTGTGTGGATAAGATTGTGGTTTGGCTGAGCATCAGGATTGGTGGACATCCATGTATGCCCAGGTCTTGCAGCAGCAAACCTCGGGCGCAGCATGATAAGTGAGCAAGTTGCCCACGTTTCAACACCTGTCACTCAATTCGGTCCGCGAGCCAGCAGAGCACGCATGCGGTGCGCACCCGCACCCATTCAGGCCAGTCGCTGGGGTTTCTTTCCTGCCATGGCTCGCTGAGGGTGTGCTCCTCCCTCATTGTCCCATTGTGACCTCCGGACGGCCTCTTGCTCTTCGAGATGGTTGCATGTCTGGAATTGACAATCATGTAGGAGGGGATGGAAACCGACGGATGATGAGAGGGCGACGACCAGTTGGAAGAGGCCGGGCTTCGACTGCCATTCAGCACCCCACCATGATCACCTGTCAAAGCCGCTCCGCAGGTGTCACATCTGCACCTCGTTACGGACTAGGCGTTGCATCACCCCTTTGGACGAATCACCTCGGGTGCTTGGCCTCCAGGCCCTTCTGGGAGGAACGGGGAAGGGGCAGGGAGCGGCCGGGTAACACAGCAGCAGAGAGAAGGCGACACACCCACCCATTGCGAACCAGCTTCCCTGATGATCGTCCGTCATATCTCGCATGCATCGATTCTATCGTCCACATTCACAATCTCCGCGCGTCCACCGGATGGTGATCAGCTCGCTTCATGTACTGTAACCACGCGGGCCGCTCCCTTTGGTACCCCATACCATATGAGCATTCTGCTGTGGTGGGGATGCGAGGGGCACTTTGGCTTTGCGCAACTGAAGGCTGCTAGTCACCGACCAGTAGGTGCTGCTGCAGAGCTCAAGACGCTGTCCTCTCACCCTGCATGGCGCAGTGCGGCGGTCGGAGAAGGAATCCTGCTCCGACCCGAGAGCCATCACCGGTCTCGGCGTCCGCGAGGCTTCTGCCGGATTGGGAAGATGGAGGGTTGGTGACAGGTGGCCACCAACCTTGGCCGACGCCGCGCTTTGCATTTGTTGCGCGACAGCAGCTCGCTACGCTACCCCTCATCCCTCATCCGCGCACATCACCTCGTCAAAGTTGCGTTTGATGCTTGCTCATGAGAGCATGCGGCAGCCGCGACGATCAAAGCAACAAATATACGACGAATCCGTGTCTCTGCAGCAAGCCAACAACTCTGATGGTGGTTTGGCCAAGAACAACGAAAACCCTCGTTGTGTGACGGCGAGGACCACTCCGTACAGGTTCATCAACTTCGAGCAGCGGCCAAAAGTGAAGCAGCCTCGAACACAAAGTGCTCTCCCTGCAGGGGTGTCGCCCTAGTCAGTATTCTGCAAAGCTCGCCGTTTTGTGTCTTGCGGGTGTGGTGGTCCGTCCCTGTAGGGGCCACAAAGCAGTCGAAGAAGAGCCAGCTCCAACCTGTCGACTGCACAGACGGATTGCGCCCTGAAGAACTCCTCTGCGAATTTACTGGTCAGCCGTGGCTTGGGCCGAGCCGGCAGCAAGCACAGTGTAACTTGGACTTTTGGATGCGCAGAAACTGGATCAAGCGCCATGAAGCAGAGCCAAACAGCGAGCCCTCTCCCCGCATCCAGCATCAACCTTGCTCGCAGTCGCTGGACACGCGACATGGACAACGCTAGATGGTTCTGTGCCGAGTCCGACGAACGTCCAAAATGCCCGGTGCCCTAGGTTGAAGAGCCAAAGTGCAACGAACAAGGAACATCCAGCAAGCAATATGGAGCCCGGCTGGCGCAATTGGCAGCGCGTATGACTTCTACTTCGCAGCTCGACTCAGAACGAGGGTTGAGGCGATATCTTAAGGTTGCGGGTTCGAATCCCGCGTTGAGTGTTTCTTTTTGCCTGTTTCGCCATTGCATCCTCTCCAGCACGCTGCACAAGCTGCTCCATGACTGGTTCGTGTGGTTGCGCGTGGTGTTGGCGACTGGAGGGCGGTCTTGCAGGGGGGGTGGCCGCCCAGATCACGCCCATGATCGGTCCTGCAACAGGGGGCGATCGCAGGCTGTGTCATCCGCGCTTAGGCTTGCTTCTCATTGCCCAATGCCCAGCACGGTTGCAACGCTGCGCGGTCGCGATAAGCTTAGATTCATTTGGTGGCTTTTAGCCTGGGGTCACAAACGTTAGCTAAGGTCGGGTAGGGCCCTGTCAGCCTGAGCTAATGTCGCGAGAATGCCCATTCGGCTGATGTTCTTTGCACGCCCCTAGGTCCTTCCTTCACAGCAGCACATCATTCCGATCGCAGAGTCCCGCCGCCTGTCAGTTGGCCCAGTGCCCACCACCTGCACCCGGCCAAACTTGCATATTTGCCGGCTCGACCCTCACACCAGTGGGTTTCAGTGGGTTCAAACACACTCGGCGGCAGAGTCTTCTCCGCCTTGAGGGCGTCCCCTCCTCCCCTCGTCGCAGCCAGCACCACCCCTGCTCCCATCACGCGCCAAAGATTGGTCGCTGAACTTGCCGTGTCTTGGCGGACCCGACAGCACGGAACCCAATCAGATGGCTGGTCAAGACAGGGATATCAAAGTGGCCCACACCTTGAGGAAACGCGCCATCCCTGCGGCCAGGCTGCCCCTCGCCCCCAACGACACGACCACTACGACAACGGGACGGACGAAGTGGTTGGCGGATGGGGAGTGCCAAGGGCTGAGGGGCGCCTTGGGGGCCCGAATCCGCCCGAACTGCGCCCTCCCTCCCGACTCGACTCCGGGCGACCATATGGGATGCGACCGACGATTGCGGGGGAGAAGGAGAAGCGGCGGCACTCACCCACTCACTGTTAGAGTCGCCAAAGCCTGCTTACTTCCACGCTAAATTGTTGGGTGTTGGTCGCAGTTGCAATGCTGTGGTGCCGGAATCGATCACGGATCAGCACTGGGACAACGTGCATGGAAGCGCCGGCGCTGCTGCTGTGTGCCAGTGAGCACGCAGCAATATTGTCACTGTCCGTCTAGTCGGGAGTCGGAGGTAACCCCCAAAGGAGGAATGACAGTCCCCCGACTTGCCGAGTCGAGACCCTACTACCCTTCGCCTGCCGGCCGCTTCTTCGCCTCTTCGTATCCTCGTCCTCTTCGCCCCTTCGCCGGCGCGCCGGACGCCTCATGCCGGACGACATTACATAGGGGGGCGGTCGAAGGAGCACACGCCCAACATGGCCACCGAGCAGCCAGCCACGGGCCGCATCAGGGGCCGTTTTGTTGATCTTGTCTGTCGGCAGAGGTTTCAAGATCGGCCTCCCGCACCGTCAGTTACTGTGCGTGCGGCAGGCTCATGGCATTTCGAGTCCTGCTGCCTTGCCCCCTCCGCGATGCAGCAATGCCGCCATGGCCACGTTGTGGTCCCCAGCTGCCAATACGGGGCTTGCCAGTATGCCCTCCATCATCTCCCGCCTGCAGTGCAGCGACGGCCTGCCGCTGAGTGGCAGGGCTTTGGCGCGCCTGGACTGGGGTTTGCCGCGCAACGATTGCCGCGGGCGCCGCATCAGGCCAATGAGAGCACGACTTCCCTTCTGCCTGCTGTCGGCTCTTCTCCTTGCCTTTGGTCGAGCCACTGACAGCCGCGAACGATTCCCAGATCTCTGGATCGAAACACGCCAACAGCGGTAACACGGCATAAACATGCAAATAGCACTACAACCTGCCTGCCTGCCTGCCTGCCTACCTTCTGCTTCTGTGCCCTTGCGTCCTCAATGTCCCTCTACTTTGCTTTACGAGGTGTCAGGGGTGATCGCTTGTATCGGCACTGGCGGCCCCGTTGGCGAATCGGCAACTACCTCGTTTACCCAGGCGTGTTGGTAGTATATCTCGGCCGTATTGGTCGCTTGGGGCGTCGTTTTGTTTCGCAGAAAGGGACAAAAAAAAACGAGGCGAACGGACGAGGAACCAACGGACTTGCATATGGGCCACCGGCACGCAGTCCCATTTCCCCCCTCTTCTCTGCTACAAGTAGGCGTTTCTGATGGCACGCCCTGGCATGGGCGTGGGCGAGGCATGACGGGATCTCGATGACGGAATCTCGAGCGACAGAAGCCTGTTGAGGGGTGGCGATATTCCGCGCCTGCTACGGCAAGGGCCGACGCCTCGTCCTACACCACAGGTGATCCTCCCGCAGGCGCAAGCGCATAATCGATAGGGCCGCCAAATCGCATGAAGGGGCTCTCTGCGGGGTCCATCGTCTAGCGCATGATGCCAGATCGCCCTGAGAACTGAGGGAACGCCGTTCGTCGGTGTCTCCGCTTACACTGTGCCCGTGGCAAAACGTGCCCTGACAGGTTCACACCGGTGATTGCATGTAATGCGACGCGCCCAAGGCACCCCCAGCCAAGCCACAGCCAGCAAAGTTGCTGCCCCCCTGACTTACGAGAAGGACATGGCCCGCGCACGTGATGGAAACCTCGTGTTGTCGAGATGTCGCAATCCGAGACGGCTACCTACCAACAACACACAGGCGCGCGCACGCATCGACGCGCATCCAGGTCTCCTCCAGCGCTCTTTCCCCTCAATCCGTCGCGAACAACTACGATGAGCGGCGCTTCGACGAAATGGCCTCCAGGCCGACCCGATGGTCATCTGACAATCCGTCCTCACCCCGCTCGTTCAATCGCCCCGCAACCAGTTAACCTGAGGCCGAAATGACGAATTCTAAACGACCCCGCTCTAGGAAAAAGATCCCATCGTTTGTAAATCGCGCAATAACTCATTATCTAGCATTTGCAACGCCAGATCCAATAGAAAAATGAGCGAAAAAAACGTCCAGGGTTGAAAAGATACAGCTATCTTAGATGAGGTCAGGAATACCTTAGGTGAGGGTACAGTTAGTATACTTAACAGCGTTTTGAAAGACAACTGCTGAGTCGTGTGAAGTACCGCATCGATGACAGCGTGGCAGTTATTGTCGACTTCGATGGGCCTGGGGGGGTACTTGTTATAAATGGTAGTTTCATGTCGACTGGGGAGGAAACAAAAAAGGGCATGTATTTGTTTATCAGTTCAAGCGTGGTGTTCATGGGCGGCTCTCCGCGCGTTCGGTACATCTCGAAGCTTCCCAAGTCTTAATAGCAGAAACATCAGACAGCCGCTGCCACTTGATAGTTACTTCTCCAAGGGTGCTCGGAAGTACTAGGTCGTCCCCAAAAGTCGTCCAATACATATAATTGACAATGATTGACCCCCCAAGTCTCTTTCGGTAAACCCCAAACCCTTGTTCATTATTCGGGTCCTGCAGATGTCTGCGAATTTGATCCAGCACCATTGATCGATCCCCCTTGAATTCGGGGCACCGTTTCGATGCTATTGAGAACTGAATGCCAACACCCATTGCAAAGTTTGAGGCAAAGGACATCACAAAGGGACCAGACCCGTTGCGGAACCAACAGCATCTACATCACGAGCATTGCATCACCTACCGGGCCGTGGTTGGGGCATAGCTACGCCGGTTAGCTTAGCCCTTCGCCCACCAAACCAGGCATGCCTTGCTTGACAAGATGCGGATGAGAGAACCTCTTCTTGTCTCACACCCCCCAAGGGCAGCAAGACACCACGGGAAAGGGCACAAGACAAGTGGGAAAGTGTCTTCTTTTTTTTTTTTTGGCTTTTTTTGCTCAATGAGGCGTCATGCTCCGGCGTGGGTGCCACGAGGTCGTCGGAAGCCACACACACCAAACGGAAGACATATGTCTCACTCACATATCACAATTTCTGCCACTCCTCTTTTTTTTTTCCCTCTGCTGGTGGGCGCACAACGACATCTTGGTGGACACCGGCACGCGCTTTTCCATCTGACACTAGTGAATCGAGGAAGTGACAGAGGCTGCCTAGGTGGGGCCGAGGGCATGGGCGAATGACGGCGAGGGAGAGACGTAACGATGGGAAAGTGGGCGGCGGGCAGACGGACTGGAGCGAATTGGGCTTGTTGCGCATATGTGGCGCGAAGCTCTCCGTCTTGAAGTTGAACCCCTCCAAGCGGGCACTGTGCCAGCCTGCCGCTGTCAATACTTTGACAGAGCAAGGGGTTAATGGGAGAGGAGGGGAGGGGAGGGGGGTCGACTCCAGTCAAGCTCGCAACATTTGGAGTTTTACCTGGGGTTCCATCGCAAAGTGTTCGAGAGCCAACAAAAATTGGCCGAGGAACTAGGGGAGCTCGGGAGGTAGGCCGAACAGTACGAAGTGCTCCGCACTGAGGTACCCAGGCAAGCCAGGAGATGCCCGCTCTCTCTCTCAAACGCACCCACTCTCTCCCATCACGCCTCCCATGTCACCATCGTACGATTGTTCCCAGCAGCCAGCATCTGCATTGGCGGCGCTTGTTCATTTGTGGCGCCTGTGGCGTCCTGGCAGCAGCTCCTTAAGGGGACACAAGCCCGAATGCACGAATAGCGTTGAAGTCATTGGGGGGGGGGGGGGGGGGGCAAGCCACCGCAAATGCTGACCAGTGCCGACACCAGCCGAGTTCACCGAAACCTCGCGCCGTTGCCGATCGGCATCGCTGTCGTTCACTGGCCGAGTTGCGCACACCCACCTGGAGCTGCCGATGACTGACAGACAGCACTCTGCGCTGCACTGCACACACGAGAGCAAGCACAGTGGATGGATGTGGTGTGTGTGTGGTGCTTCTCTCCCTTTCCACTGCGTCTCGTCTCGTCTCGTCTCTGCCTGCGCGCCCGCCTCCAATTTTCCTTCCTTTTGGTCTCCCAACCACACACACACGCACACACATACACACTGGTACCTACTGCCTATGTCTATGCACACAGCAGGAGGAGGAACAAAAAAACATTTGGAATGGACTGTAGCTATTATCGGCGTCAATGCTATGCCGCAACCTAAGCTAGGGAGAAGGACGTTGTCCATCGACGCCGCAATGATGGAAAAAAAGTGGGTATCATTTTCCTAATCCAGAAGGGCCAACCAGGTGCCATCATTCCTCAATTGGGGTGGTGTGGGTGTGGGTGTCTTCCCTTTTCGCCCCCAAAATTCTGAGTGCCGCTCATCAAGAGACGACACGACACGACACGATACGACCATGATACCGCACCGCCGTGAAGCTTTTTTTGCTGCCGCCAATGCAACGAGCGTCATTGCCGCTGTCCTGCCTGTCCTTGCCTGTCCTGCCCCCTTCCGGAAGGAAACGGAAGAGGCAGTATGGACATGGCACATACGTCAATGACAACAACACCACTGTCAGCGATAGATGAGAAAATAAAAAAGAATTTGATATGGATCCCAACGTCCTGAATCGTGATGCATTTGCAATATCCCTTCCCGAGTCCTATCCATCCATCCATTCATTCCAAATACCCATCCCTCAGGCGCCAACAACCATGACATGGGACAAAGAGAAAACGATGCATGCATGATGTCCCCATTCCACTCCAAGTCTATTCCGTACTCCGTTTCCCTGCCGTGACCTGACCGTGACCACCATGATGTGGTTGATGCTGATGCAAATGTCTGTCTGTCTCTCCCAAAAGGAAAACATACAACAACACAAAAAACCTAGAAGTTTTTTTTCTCATGCAATGCCTAAATCCACTTTCCCATGTCTGTCTGTTCTTCTGTCTGTGCCAACCAACCAAAATAATTCGCCGGTGCAAATGCCATGTAGCCAGTCATCAGTCAGTGCTGTGAGCGCCACCCTCCATCCACCCCGCCATTTCCATGTTTCCTTTCCGAACCATCCCTCCTCTGAGAAAAAAAAAGAAGAACAATTCCAATTCCAAAATGGAAAGTGGGGGATAATTTTTGAGAATCCTTCTCGTATTCTTCCTTTCTCTGCGTTGCTTTGCGTTGCTTTGCATGCATCAAGAACCGCGGTGTCGTGCGGCTATCTCGTCTCGCAAAGCGCCCGTACCATCCCGCTGGGTACAAGGCACCAGCGCCGTGTACAAAAAAATGAAGTTGCAGTGCATGAGTTGCAGCGCTGCCAAGGGGGGAAACAAGCGCCAACGCCAACGACCCCCAAAGTCAAAAAAGCCAAGGGGCGGCAGCGCCAACACGAGGGGGAGGGGAAAAACAGGCAGGCAGGAATACTGGAGTGGAAAAACACAGTGCTTGGGATGGAGAAAAAGAAAAAAGAGCAAAAACAACAAAAAAAAGAGCAAAACAAGGCAAGGCAACCCGGAAAAGGGACAAGATCGACAAGCGCTAGAAAAGCAGAAGGGGAAAAAGGAATAAAAAATGTAGGTAGTGTAAAAAGGGTTCTCAAAACGGCAGGCTGTCGTGTCGGTGTCGTGTCGTGTGTTGTCCTGTCGTTGGTGCGGTGCAAAGGGAGGAGGGGTTGCGCGCAGATGCCATGCCGGGCGTGGAAGTCTCTGTCAGCGTGGGTGGTGACAGAAGTGACATTGAAACTGACGGCGGCGGCGGTTGGTACCCCGGGAGCAGCACCCATCCCCCCATTCTTCTAGCGCCTCCACGAACGGTGTTCCTCTTGAAGCATAGTGTCTCCTGCGTGCGTGCGCGCGCGCAACGCCCACGACGCCCGCCGTGTGCTGGATGGATCTGGTACCCACCACCGGGCACCTAGGGCGGGAGCCTGTGCCAGGGAAGAGAGGAGGAAACAGAAGCCCGAGACACAGGAGGAAAAAAACAAAAAAAAGGTGGAGGCTTGTCTTTGCCTTGCTGGGGGAGGGCGATGACGGGGGGACGGGGGACGGGGGATGAACCAAAACCGGGGTGGGAAAGGTGTTGATCGGTTTCTCGCGGATCCGGGTTGCGTCGCAGTGGTGGGCTGCTGGTTTGGCAGCTGCAGCGGAGTGCATTCAGCGAGCGAGCGTGAGTGTTGCGAACCACTACCAACCAACCAGCAGTAGGGCCGGCCAACCCAAAAACCCGGTCGGAGATCGGCTCCATCGCATCTCCCTCCGTTCTGCGCCAGTGCCGATGTGGATTAGCGGGAGATGGGAGGGATCGAATGGGATGGCATGGACCCCAAACCCGCATTGGTTCACACCCCCCACCACCCACCATCACCTACCCCCTGCTGGTTGACTAGCAAATTCCGGGGACGGGCCAATGAGAAAGGGGGTTTTGTTGTGTGTGCTGCGAGCACCACCTCCCAACAGGGCCAGGCGTTAGCGCATCGAGCAGGCCGCCGGGGGTGATCGAGCCCGCGTCCGGGTGTGTGAGATGTGCGCTGCAGCAAGTGGCCCCTAGTGATGCCTCGCCGTCCTCGTTGTCGGACGTCGTCGTTTGCATGTGCCGTTGCCGTTTTCTTGTCTCTGCCGCCCTGTTGTTGCGCCCATTGCTGTGCTTCCTCGAGCATGTGCTTGCCGTTTCCTTCAAAATCCGCACGCATTAGGTTGCCGCTTGCCGCTCGCTTTGCTTTGCCGCTTGTACAGTGTTGTAGTGTGTGTGTGAGTGTTGCTTTTTTTGCCGCCGCCGTAGATGAGGTGTGGTAGAAGTGAAATACTATCATTATGGATCGCGTCTGTTGTATGCGGTAGATATTCGTCATGTCGGCGTCGATATACACCCCTCCTGTGTCTCTATCCTGTCCCTTTTCGTTTCGGTGTCGTATTATCCACGCCTGGTAGCGGGCTCTGAGAGAAGGTAAGGGAGGAGGTATCAGTACTGCGAGTGGTAGGATGATGTCGTTGGCCCCTGGGGCCATCCGCTGTAGCGGTCCACCACCTCATCGTAAACTTCCACCCCCACACCTCCTGTTGTTGCCACCGTATGAGGGTAGGGGTAGCCCGCGTCTACTTCGTAGGCGCCGTTGCTGCTACTAGGGGCGGCAACGCGGTGCAGGTCGGGGATCATCAAATCGTTGTTGTAGGCTGGCTCGGGGGTCATCGGCTCGTCAACGCCTGATTCGCTCTGCGTGTAAGCGTGCGGCTGCGCGTAGTCGGCGGCGTACATGGTTGGATGACCTGAGTAGTCAGGATATGTGTACGCGGCTGCGTCGTCTATTGTCGACGTCAGGGTGTGGTGTGCGGCGTGGATCTGGGGGTGCCCGGCGGCCATCCCAGGGTAGTGTTGCATCAGGGCCTGCATGGAGGAAACGTTGTGGGAGTGAGAGTGGTGTCGACTGCTGCGCAGCCTATTGCTGCCAGCCACCATTTGGCCGTGGTTGTGCTTTTTGCTTCCGCCGTTGGCAAGGGAGGGCGACCCGGAGCCGGAAGGGTGAGAGCCCATTTTGGAGTGATGGACATGGGACTCGCGACCGCGGCTGTAATTGCTTCCGTGTCGGTTGTCCTTTCTTGAGGTATTCTTAGTGCGGTAGCGCGTCGTGCTCTCAACGCCTCGCTCGGCAAAGAATGGCTCGAGATACCACTCGGTCGACTTTGCGTTTTTGTTGTCGCTGACGCCGGCGTCGGAAGAGAGGCATATCCTACCGCCGCCATCAGCCTCGTCCGTGTCGAAGACGCCACTACGGCGTCGCTCTCGCTTGGTGAATGCCTTGTTCATGCTGAGATTGTGCCGGATGCTGTTTTGCCAGCCCTTGTTGTCGTCCTTGCCTTTGTCTGTGTTCTCGCGGAACCACTGGTACAAGTCCTGCAGCGTCATGGCGTGTCGCGGCGTGCTCATGAAGGCGCGGTAGATGAGCTGTGCGTATGGCTCTTCTTGCTTGTTGCTGGAAACGTTGGTTTTGCGGGTTGGGTTGTCTACGGCGCTGCTGGATGGGCTGGGACAGTGGCGTCTTGATGTGACTTCTCTTGGGTATTGATCAACCTCCATCCCGTCGTCGCCTGGTTCGGAGCCCGGAGTCGGGCTTGCCAAGTCGGTGTCTACCTTGAGCCCGCCAAAGGGCGAGCTGCATGCGGACAAAGGGCGGGAGAGGTCTGAGCCGACGACTAGAAGCCCATCGGGGATGGCCATCGGGTACGGGGCTGTCTGGCAGACGCTGAACTGGCCATCTTGCTGGAGATGAAAACCGGATTCGGAGCTGTCAAAGCTATGGCCGGGGGTGTATACTCCGGTTGTGGGATAGGATGTGGCCGAGGGCATGTAGGTGTACTGTTGCTGGCTTTGTCTGGAGAAGTGCCCGCTGTTGCTGGCTTGGCCCCACGACAGCGAGCGCAGCTGGTCTGGCGAACCCCAGCTGCTGCGGGGCGAGGTCCGGCTTGAGCACACTTGGGAGGGGAAGACAACGCCTGTGGGAGAGTTGTGGAGAGCGTAGTTGTCGAAGCTTGCTTGTTGGCCCTCTGGGGCCATGTCGTACTGAGAGCCCCCTTGGCATGCGTAGAAATTGGTGCTCGTCGGGTGGCTCGTCGACTGCGTTGTGCGCTCGACAGCCAGCGAGAATTCCGGTTCCATCTTTGTGTACGGAGGGGACATTTGTGGTGGCGATTGTGAAGGTGACGAGGCTTGCTGATGTCTCGGGTCGGTAGGAGGCTGAGGCGTTGTAGGAGGAGGAGAAGAGGCGTCCCGCTTGAGTTGGGTCTCTGGATCCATGACAAACGAAACCAAGACAGGCACGCGTGGTGCGGGACAGGGAGAAGGGGGTCGGGATTTATTATGAGAGAGGCAGACGCTCTCGTGGTGCGGCTCCCGTAGCGAGACAATGTGACGCGGGGAGGATGGAGCCCTGGAATACGGACCGAGATGCGGGAGCTTTGGACAATGCACGGGTCGAATGTCGAAGAATAATAGCCGCAGACGGGATGAAGGGAAGGAGACTGGCGGCGGTGGTGTAGTAGTTAAGACTCTGGCGTCTGTTGGCCTGAGATGCGCTTGGAGGAGACTGGAGGGGAGGGCACTTGGGGGGGGGAGGGGGGTGTGCTGGCGGCTGTTGTAAAGAAGTAGGGGGGGTGTATGATGGGGAGATCGTGAGTGACAAGGGGCGGGACAGCTGCAGATGGGCCGAAGAGAGTGTCTCTTGCTGCACCACCGCAACACCCCGGACCTGGACCTGGGGGACTAACCCTGGGGAATTCAGCATGCCAGGGCATGACAGAACAGCCATCCAACGCCCAGACCTAAAAGTGGTTGGATTGCTGAAGCAGAGGGCAGTCGGCAGGGCAGGGGCAAGGGTTGGTCTGAAGCGCAGGTACAATACTGTGCGAAACCGTGGTCTGGATTCTGGACGGGAGCCAGGAGAAACCAACAGCAGCCGCGGGCAAGGCGGATCGACGATGGAAGATGGAGATGGGACAAGTCTGCCAACGCACACGGGGCAGACGGCCTTGCTGCCCTGATGCTCTGCTCTGATGCCGGCTGCGTGTGCTTGGTCGGATCAACCGCCTGCCAGTATCTCTCTACCTGGCTGGGCGCCATGAGAGAGTGCGGGCGCAGCTTGTGCCTCTGGAGCGTGCGCGACCCGAGATGGGATCAATGATGATGGATGGACCGCCGTGGAGCCATGTCTCCACGGAGGTATCGCTAGATAGACACAGGGCACGGGTGCTATGTGTGCGTCCATTCTGTGTGTGCAGCGAGCGCAGCAACGGTGTAAGGTAGCAGAAGTACATGTCGTCGGTACTGCCATGTTTCTACACACTGCGTCTGCGTGTGCTGCTGCTTGTGTGTTGCGTGCCAGGAGCAACGCAGCAGCTGGCAAGCCGCGGACGAGCGAGTGAACAACCGCAGGCAAGTGATCCGTGGGGAGATGGACGTGAGAAGCAGAGCAGCGAAAGTGTGCAAACGACACGAAGGCGAGGAGACCAGAGAGTCTGGGAAGTGAGTGTGGCGCTTGACATCGCAGCCACCGATGCGGGTACCAAGGCAGGTAGGCTCGGCCGGCAGGCTAGACTGACCAGGGTGGATGGCTCAATGTATTGTACCTGTCGCCATGTACTGTACAACCGCCGTGTACCAGGTACATCGAGAGCGATGCACCACGCCTTACACTCCCTGTGCCGTGCCCCCTCCACTCGGCGCTCACTGGTCGCTGGCCACCACACCAGCAGCACTGGCAGCAGCCCTGGAAGCACCCGCGAAGGCAGGGCTCTGGGAGCTACACTATGCCCGGAAGAATTAGAAGAATGCGGGTTGGGCGATTGCACCGACCGTGCTCTGTGGTCGCGAAACCGGGCCACATGTTTCGTTCGAGAGTGCGACCCCCAGACCAAGCCGCAGAGAGGAAGAGGGTGGTGGGCGGCGGGAGGAAACATGACCAAGGAGCTGACAGGGGGGGCGTTGGAGGGGTCCTGTTACTGGATGCTTGCCGGCCCTGAGCTGCTGCTGTCAACCGACGAAAAACCTGCCCCTTTCATCGACAACCACACCTCCTTCACTCCCCCCACCGCTAGAAAAAGTTGATATCTCGAGGCCGTCACCGCTTGCGCTGGTGGCAATGTGAGTACCCACACGCGCATCATGGCGGTGACGGCGACGGCCCGGACAATCACTTTGTTGCTCTTGCTCTTGGGGCGTATCTTGCAGCTTGTTTGGCAAGTGACTTTGCTGTGCACCACCACCAGGAATTCGGAAGCAGTGGTGTCGGTCCTGCCCGGCCAAGGCCTGTCACCGGTTCGCCGCGCCGTTGTCCACTGCTGCTCCTCTTTTCTTCTCGCACCAACGGCCGCGAAGGTTGCCGTTGAGGCCAGAAAAGAGCGGGCGGGCAGTTGATTCCATCTCGGCAGGGTGCAGGCGGGCAGGTTTCTGAAACAGCCAATCAGCTGCGCCTGGAAAAACAACGGATGGTCTGTTGGTCCTTTGGGCCCATTGATGATGCGCACAGCCGAAGATGTCGAGGCAGACTGGACCGTGCAGTGAGCTCGTAATCGCAATATCTTCAAAGTATGCAGGGCATGTTTCATTCTAGAAGCCATGTAGAAGAATGCCATGTTCATTTCCTTCCGAACCAGATGCTTGCCTCCGGCGCAAGCGGACGCCCTGCGCGATGCCGGCCAGCCCCCGCGATGGGAAGTAGGCAGCAATCCCGATCTCGCGAGTATCTGTCAAATGCTTGCTGCTCGCTTGTCCGCCGTCCTGTCATTACACGCGCTCGTCTCGTCCCTGTAACAAGCGGGCTTCTGCCCGCATCCACGCCAGTGTGTAGCTCGTCATTCCCATCGTCCATGAAGCCTAAGCGAGAAGCCAAAACGGCCACCGCAATCACGTTTCACCAGGCTCAGTCGGGAAGCAGCATCGCAATACATGACAAAAGCAGGTAGGGGGGCCTCAACGGTGAAGCAGCGGTGCTGTCCGGCGGGAAAGGCGAGGCGATGATCCCGGAAGCCGTGTTACCGAGTGGAGAACGCCTTGGGTTATGTTATTTGCCGGCCGCCGCTGCGCTACGGTCGGTCTGTCGGTCGGTCTGAAGCGGCCCTGTCCGGTCCTTCACACAATAGTTGCCCCCCCGAAACGGGCTGGTGCCGCCAACTGAGCTCAATGCCCCGCCTGGTCCGGATGAGCTGCAAAGACAAAGTACGGCGCTTCCGATACCAACAAATTCCCCGAGCCGTTATTTTCTGTAGTAAATCTGCAAACATGGTTAGCGGGCGGACCTGCCAACATCCCGCTTCACCCCTTCTCGGAATGCAACCTACCTTCTTGAACTGGAAGTGAAGTTGCAGAATACCCTAGCAGCATGAGTTAGCCCAAACCGGTCGTCACCAAAAGGCCGTGATGGCAGAACAGGGAAGAAGCATAATCCGACCAAGCCAGCGACCAAGCTCGGAGTCGAGAAGCGCGTAAATCGTGGCGGTTGTCGTGGCGGGTGTTGGTGGCTTGTGTCTGCGCTTGCTGCGCTTGAGCTTGGTCACCGTCTTGGCGGCCGGCGTGCCCCGTGATGCCTTTGACTTGGGAAGGTGGCCTGGGAAGGGAGGTGCATGAGCCTTCTAAGACATACCTTATCGAAACTGCTCTTGAACCCTCGCTCCTTCTTAGCGCTGTAGTCCCACTCTCTGTCCACGATGCGGAAAGCGATGTCTTCGTATGGCGGGCCGGCGATGAAGCGGATGAGACAAGTGTCCTCCTTGCCGGCAGGGGCAAAAGACTCGCCCCTCCGACGGCCGTGCTCACGTATGATCTTGAAGGTCGGCGCCTTGGTCTTATCGATAAGGTCCGGATAGAAGATGTTGAACCGGTACCCCTGAACCACCTTGGGAGGCGGGTTGTCATGGTCGTAGTGTGTCTGGTTGTACTTGTTCCACTCGTACCCCATCTGCACGCGGTTGAAATAGCGTGGCTTTCGCGGCCGGTACTTGTCAGCCCAGAGAGGCTTTGTGGCACTCGGCAGGGCCTCCTCGCTGGCGAATATCTCCTCCCCTTCGCCAACGCCCCGTGCTACTTCTCGGTCGTATAGGGCTTTGGTGGCCTGCGAGAAGTCCTCGTTCCCGGTCGATGCGAAGCGGGCTGTTCCTGGGGGTGGAGCAGATGTGGTTTGAGACGAGGATGATGCTGCTACGGCTGGCCGTGTCACAGATTTGCTGGGCCCGGGGGCGAAGCTGTGGGCAGTGGTGGGCAGGCCGTCGGACTCCTCCAGCAACTTTGCCTTCTCCGGGTTGCGTGGTCTCAGCAGCTCGACCCTGGCAGCTTTGATTGCCTCGCAGACCTTGTTCAGCTTCGCCTTGGCCTTGTACATCAGCAAGCTCTTCAGCAGCTCCTCCCAGTAGTCCGTGTCGATGGGCTCGTTGGATGCAAGCTTCGCCTTGATTTGCTTCTCAAGCGCCTCGAGCTGCTCCAGCGACTTTGGCTTCAGGATTTTGTCGACGTCAGAGGCCACGGAGGCAAGCGCTCTGCCCTCGGGGCCATGGGGTTTGAGTTTCTGTCGTCGATTGCCGCAGAGCGCTAGCAGGGCGGTCCAGTACTCCTTGTTCCTCGCGTTTGCCTCGAGTGTCTGGTAAGATCGAATGTCCTCGTCGAGCTCCCTGAGCTGGTCCTCCTGCAAACTCTCTAGCACCTGCTCGGGCGCGGGGACGTCTATCTCCACATCGTCTTCGTCGTCGTCGAATGCGTCGCGATCGGTGTCGATGAATCGTAAGTTGAACGCGAGGAAGTCGATCGGTTTGGCACGGTATTCGCGCACGCGTATGTCCGCCTTCTTCTTTGCCTGCTTGAGCACAAATTTGTCCTCGTCGGCGACGAACTGCTCCGACTGCTCATCCTGGGTGAGGTACCTGCTGCCAGAGGCCGTCGCGGCGGCCTTTGCGGGGGTCGGGCGAGTGGGTTTGGAGATACGATTACTGGGATTGTATCGTGGGGCCGTGATGTCTCTGCTCTCCGATTTGCGTGGAGATCTGGCGCCAGTGATCATCGCCAGCCGGTCCGGATTCATGTTGGGCAATGGCGGCGGTCCGTTGGAGGACTGAGCAGAGGTCGTTGGAAACACCGTTTGCCGTTGGGTTTTGGAGGTTTGGGGCGGTGGCGGAAGGATCGATGGCTTGTCGGCAGGCAAGAGCGAGCCGCAGGGTGGGGAAGCAGGGGAAGAAAAGAGCGGTGAAGGGGGGCAGAATGGTCATGACCTCAGCGCCAAGACTCAGCTCACAGTGACCTGCGTCTACCGCCCCGCTCCGCCGCGCCGAGCGCCGCGCATTCGCGTTGCATCAATATACCTGTCTTTACGAGGGCTCAATCAGCCAAGCAAGAAGTCACACGCACCGCGTTACCTGCGCATCGAAACCTGCGCAGCGAGCGCCGACAATGCAAACGTCGGCGCGGCCCAACAGCATGACACTCGCATAGGAAAGGGAATGGAGGCCGTGTACAGCATCGGCGGCAACCAGGGTCGCATCATGCGCCGGCTGCTCGGCAGACCAACCGTCGACTCGTCCCATGAATCCGCTGGCGTCACCAGCTCGCCCCTCTCCAGTCAGTACCGTCCGTCAGCCTCTCAGAATGCCGTCTTCAACGCCGGAAAGCCAATTGCCTGCCTCGATCGGTCGCCGAACGGCCTCTCGGCCGTGCTCGCCAGCCGCCACATCCTCAAGACCGTCAACTTCGACGGGCTCCTCATCCGCGAGGGGGTCGACCTCCTCGCCCTGCTAGGGAACAATTCCGAACAGCTCTCCATCCAGGACGTTAAATGGGGGACGGGCCACGGCAGCTCGACCATTTTTACCGCTTGCGCTGGCGGCAAGATCTTCCAGTATGATCTGACACGGGCGGGCGCCAATGCCAGCGGAGGCCGGGGCATCGATTTTATACAAATACGTGAGGACTCGCGTCAGGTCAACACGCTGGACATAAATCCCCATCGGGGCACTTGGCTGCTATCCGGTAGCCAGGACGGCATCGTGCGCTGCTTCGACATCCGCACACCGACGCAAACGCGAACCGGCCTCACCTTCCGCGCTGTCCAGGCCTTCAAGTGCAATGCCGATGGCGTGCGCCACGTCCAGTGGTCGCCCAAAGACGGCTTCTACTTTGCCTGCGGCACCGAGCAGGGCGTTGTGCTGAAGTGGGACATACGGAAATCGACCGCTCCGGTGTTGAGGATCAACGCGCACGACAAAACATGTTCGTCCATCGCGTGGCACCCTGATGGCGATCACCTCGTCAGTGCCGGCTGGGATAGCAAGTGTCACGTCTGGGACATGTCCAAGACGGCCGACAAGCGGCAGAAGCCAAAATGGACCATCTCGACCCCTGCTCCCGTCGCCACCCTCGCATGGCGCCCTGGCCAGTGGTCTGCCACGGCGCAAGCCAAAAGGGCTTCCCAGATTGCCGTGTCTTATGACGAGAGCAGCCAGAAGAGGCATGGTATCAACGTGGTGCACATCTGGGATCTGGCCAGGCCGACCATGCCATATCGCGAGATCCAAAGATTCGAAAAGTCCCCAAGCGCGATGCTCTGGCACGACCAGTACCTCCTCTGGACGGCCGGCTCGGATCACCTGTTTAACCAGTGCGATGTCACCTTTGCGCCAAAGGTCCTTGACCGCCAGGCTGTTTCCAACCTGTCTTTTTCACCCCGGGGTGATGTGCTCATGTTCCTCGACGAGCGCGCCTCCTCCCACCGCCCTCGTCCCCACATTCTCCAACACGAAAGCACACCTCTGGCCTCCTACAGCTCAAGTCCTGCCACACCTCGGTTCAGCGTCAGCCGTAGTGATTCCGAGGATGATGTGGTTGGCAGTTTCTTGGGCCCCCGCCGCCGAGGGAGTCGCCGACGACGGCCGAGCACTCGGTCTGCTACCAACCTTAGCACGACGCCCCCCACTGGTTCCGGGATGGACGAAGTATTGTCGCTGGAGCAAACGATCAAAGTCACGGGGACGTACAAGCCGCAGCAAGCCATGGCGATCGGCCACGTCCCGGCTGGCGCCAATGTCGACGTCTACGAATACTTGACGGTCAACTATCTTGAAACGCTACACCAGCTTTTGCCTGCTACGCCGGATGGGAAGTCTCTGCCGGACAGGGTGGACAAGATCCTGGAACATTATGCCAGCGCTGCAGAGAAGGTGAATCGGTTTCGCCTGGCGCAAACATGGCGCATCCTTGCTTATGGCATCGGCCTGGTACTCCGGAGGCGGGCTCAATATCATTTTGAGTCGCGGATGGAGAGCCTCAGGACATCCTTCTCCAAGAAGAAGAGCGAGGGCAAGCTGCAGCCGGCTGGCCAGAGCCTTGAAATGTCACTGGACCTGTCGGTGGATGGCGAAGTGACGCCGCGCAAGGTCCAGTCGTCAAGCAGTCTTGACAGCCGAGCACACTCCCTGTCTCTTATCGCACGGGAACTGGAGAGTACCTCCAATGTTCCTACCCCCCTGGCCCGGCCCATCCAGGATGATTCCGAAGTTGACCATGTGCACGGGAGCGGGCGAGGCAAGAAGCTGACGCCAATAATCGAACCCGAGAGCTTCACGCTGCCTCCTGCAATTCATGAACACGCACTGGAAAAGCGGAGGCGCTTGGATTCGGAACCCTTGTCGGTGGTCAGCCATGACAGCGAAAATACTCAGGCAAGCACGGAAGGATATGACTTCTACGACACAGAAGCCATCGCCAAGGCAGTGGACGTCCCTTTCGCCAAACCATCGATACCTCCGGTGCTCGATTATCGCGGGCACGGCTCTCCCAGTCGTGTGCGCAAGCCAGTTCTGCGTCAAGACTCGGACGACAGTTTTGCTCAAGTCTTTTCCATTTCGGATGGAAGCCGTCGCACCACAGGACTGACTAGCTCTTCCGATGGCAGCGTCCCTACTCGAGCCTCCATTGCGGCCGCTGTTATGAACGGCGCGCCGACTGCCGGCTCGAGCGAGGACGGCGAATTTGCAAGCCGAATACGGGGTAAACACATCGAGAACTCGCCGAGCGCCCACATTGGATTTCCTGTCCGCAGAATGCTGGAGAGAACCGACACCAACTTCAGCGTTTTCACGGACGAGCACCACTTGATCACACAAACTACTAGCGATAGCTTCGAGTCGCCATATCGTTCTCAAACTGACACTGACTTCCGACTGGGGTCCCCAGGCCAGAACCCTCCCTCGGTTGAGATTGAGGATCTCGATGACGACCACCGATCCCCCTACATCATCGAGCGGGATTATCTCTGCTGGCCCAGCGACCCTCCCTATCCCCATCCGCTCCAGTCTTCCACCTGGTCTCCGGCACAGCCCTTTCCCCCACTCCAGCCGTACACCCTCATCTCTCGGGCGCTCGCTTTCGAAGCCAAGTCTTCCGCCCTCAACGCCTCCGCCATTGTTCTACTGTTGAAGCCGCTCATCCCAGACGACATCATTGACTCCTTCCAGGCTGCTGCTATCCTCCGCCAGCACCACACGCGTCTCATGAGCATGAAGTTGTTCGTCGAAGCCGCCCTCCTCCGCAAGCTCTGCATGAGAGGCTGGCCGGGCGGCGTGCTCTCCTTCTGGGGCGAGGACTATCCCGCCATCTTCAACCCAGCGCACCAAGGTATCCAGACTGGCTTCCTCTGCTCGACTTGCCGCAAGCCGCGCGAGATCGACCGCACTCCTACTTCAACTGACTCCGTATGGCGCTGCAACCGGTGCAAGTCACTCATGGCGCCCTGCGCCGTGTGCGGCCACCGCGACATCCCTCCTGATATCCCCCTCCCACCAACCACGCCCGCCCATCAGTTCCGCCCAAAACACACAGGCCCCGACGAAGACGAGGGCCCCATCCTCACAACGTGGTGGTACTGTCCCGGCTGCAGCCACGGCGGTCACTCCTCCTGCCTCCAAGCCTGGCACGCCGCCTTTGAAGCCGAGCACAACATGCTCGACGGCCCCACCGCTGACAACCCCCTTCTCGAGTCCAGCGACGGGCACTGCCCCTTTGACGGCTGCGGCCACGCCTGTCTCCCCGGCCGCGGTCGCGACGAAAGCCTTGCGGCCCGAACGGAAGAAGTCACCCGTGCCGTGCGCGAAGCCACCCGCGGAGCCGCCAAGGTATCCGCGGGTATCGCAGCCGGCATCGACAGTCTCGCCTCCGTAGGCGGTGGCATTGACCGCCTTGCTGCCGATCCACATAACCCTGGTCAGAACCAGGGGGGTTCCTTTACAGCGGAGCAACAGCATCCTAGTCACGGGGTGCGCAGCGACGGGAACGACGTACCGCAGAGCAGGGCGGTGGAAACTGTGCGGGAGGCGCTGGGTGGGCATGGGCATGCGGGGGGTCAGAGGATCGGGTTGGGGACAACGAGTATTTTGAGTTCGAGTCCGGGGAGGGGAAGTGAGAGGACGGAGAGGGAGAGGAGGAAGAGCGTGAAGTTTGTCGCGACGACGGAGGAGAGGTGAAGGGACGGACTGGCTGTAGGCGGTGTTGTCTGGTTGTTTTGGTGTGGGCCTTGCATTGTTGGGTGTTGGGGTCGATATGATCCAGGGACGGGTGTCCCTGCTGTATGAGAGAATATAAGCACTAATATTTGTTTCTTGGTCACTTTTTGCCTCCTTTAACTGAGTGAGGTGTCACTTGTGCAGCGGGGGAGAATGCTAGTGGTGCCCAATGGCAAGAACGAAAGTAACAGCTGAGGAGTAGACCCACCATTGGGAGTCTTTCAAGCAGCGGGTTTGGGTGGCAGAACCTCACCTCGGTCAATTCAAGCTTTCTTGTTCATGAAGCGCATTGCGGCCCCGAATCCACCGCAAGCTTTCCAGATGCATTCCCGGTACGTTTTCATCACCATGGCTCCTCGACACCGTATTTGGAACGCGAGAGGCGCCACTCGTCGCGTTTGCAACAAAGATGTCAAGTCAATGCTTTCTATATTATCTGCAGCGCGGTTCACTCGTTTCTAGGAGCGTCACCCAGCAACGCTCTGCACCACCTCAAGAACCTCCTCAACGCACTGAATCACCGCCCCCATCGAAAAGGATACGAGCTGCCAGCAGCCCAAGTCTCTAGGAATGATCGCAATCACGTAAACATCAAACCCGGTCCATCGTGCTTCCTCTCTCCCTTAGCGGTGTAGTCGACGCCGCTCGGGTTCGACATGTCCTTCTCAAAGGTGGTCTGGATATTGGCGACGTCCTGCAACTGCTTCAGGTCGATTCGGACATGATCGAACGCAGCCAAGCTCTCCGCTGCCTTGATGGTGTTCTTGATCTGCCCGCCGTTGAGATCAATCCCAGCAAGCTTGCGATAGCCACGGTCGGTAATATCAACGCCGCCGGGAACGCGCTCGCAGAGGTTGCGCCAGATCTTCTCGCGGGCGTCGCGAGTGAGGTTGGTATACCGAATGGAGATGTGGATGCGCGACTTGAAGGCGTCGTCAAAGGTTCGCACGCGGTTGGTGGGAAACATGATACCGGGGTAATACTCGAGGAGGCGCAAGAAGACGCTGACCATGGCATTCCGCTGCAGATTGTTGTTTTCGCGTTGCTCCAGGAATACGTCGGCTTCGTCAATCAACAGCACAGCTTTATGATTCTGTCGAGACTGTAGTCGAGTTCTCCACTGGATTTCCCAAGGTCGCCCGACGACACCGTGAAGAGCGCCCGCTTGACGTCGCATTCTGCGGTGAGCGTCTTGCCTACACCGGGAGGACCATGAAGCACGCAAACAAGACCACGACCCTTGCCCTTGACGATGTCCGTCAAATCTTTCAACCTCGCCATCCTCCTTTGTGCTGGATGTGACGAGGGCCTGGACGGTTTTCTTGATGGTCGAATCGAGGACCAGCGCCTCGAAGCAGTGTGGGTCCCACTCAACGGGCTGTAGATCGTCGATCAGAAGCTCGAGAAACGCAGAGTTGCAGAAACAATACCCACGCACTCTCGGATTGGTCAGCGGGGCATCCTCGGCGCTGAGTTTCGACTTCGTCCCCACGAGTCCGGACTTTACCGTAAAGGCATCGTTGACGCTGAAGCGGAAGAACGTCTTTGTGTCAATCATGACGTGTCCCTGGACGCTAAAGTGGCGATAGCGAACTTCACGGCTGCCCCAATCCCGTTTGCGACCTATCCCCTCATACCGCAGGTAGTGCTGGCCGACGAGACTCTCAAATTTGCGACCCCGCATATCGTCGGCGTCTTCAAGCAGGTTGAGCGGCGCGATATCGAGGTCGGATAGCTCCATGGGCTCGGGGTATTCCCTGATTTCCCATGCGCCATACCGAGATCCTGGCCATCAAAGTCGACCGAGTCCATCGTCAACTCAAAGACTTTGACCCAGCCATCTGTCTCGGCGCGCTTTCGGGCCTCTGTGCACCGCCGCACGCGGCAAGCGTGGTGCCGATTGCCATCCTTGACGCGAACGATGGTTCCTGGGCTGAAGAGGATCCACAGATTCTTGAAGTCGATCATTTTACGTCTTGAGGTCAGGAACGTGTTGTATGCATCGATTTCGGTCTCAAACCGCCGTTGGATCATAGACAGTAGGAGCTCGAGCTGCTCAAGGGAGATAGATGTTGTCGTCAGCAAAGCGTTGCCGGCCCGCCGTTTCCAGCTCCTCGCGGTGCCAAAACAGGTCACGATACGGGAAAGGGATCTGAACGCTCGGGGTTCGGTGTTTCTTGGCTTCGTTGGTACCCTCACAAGCTGGGGCTCCTCCAATCCCTTCATCCTTGGAGTTGTCCGAGGCGCCTTCGTTCTCCCTGAAAGCGTACTTTGACACCGCGTCCCGGAAGAGCTGCTTCAGCGGTTCCGCATTGACGTAGAGGGTCGTCGTGTACACCGGCTCCGGGCTCGACGACGTCATTGTACGGACTTGACAGAAGGCGTACTGTGTCCACCACTTTTTCTGTTCCGGGTTCTCCACCTTCTCGCGTTCGGTGAAGAACTTGTTGCCCTCCCGGTCGGTCTTCTGGTCGAGATACTTGATCTCGCACTTCATGGATTGGTCGGTGTCGTTGGATGAGCTGGGGTCCGTCACTGTGCTGGCGGCGTCGGCATTCGAGACGCTGCTCTCGATCTTCTCGGGAGGACTGTCGTTGTTCTCGGTCTTCTGCGGCGGGTTGGTGGTCTCGCTCTTCTCAGCGGGCTCATCGTGACTCTCGGGTTTGTGCAAGGCGCTATCGTTGTTGTCGACCGGCTCGGCAAGGTCGTTGGTCTTAGCCATCTCGGGAGGGTTGTCGGTGGTCTTCTGGGGTGGTGTCATATCGGCAGCTTTATCAAAAGCACTGGCGTTGCTGGAGGGTCTGCTCTTGGCCTACACAATCGCCTTCTGGTCTGTAGTATAATGGTGGTTGGGCATGTGCGAGCGTGTGTGTGTGCTCAGTGGAAGGTGAAGATGGGAGATGAGTACTGCGAGGTGTAAGGGGCGAACAGGGGCTATAAGTACTGACCTACAAGGCGTGTCCGGGCTCTTCGTGCCTCAGGCGGCTATACTGAGGCGGTGTGGTTTGATGGGATCTTTGGGGTTGGCAACGATCATCCCAATACCGGCGACCACGGAAGGCCCACTCTGGAAGGATGTCGCTGGGCCACCGATGGCAGTATTCGGATGAAGAGATACAACCTCCGGAGTCGGTGTAGAGGACGGGCGACATGTCCACTTGACCAGACCTCATCTGTAATGAGCAAACCAACATCAGATGTTTTCAGGCGTGGAACAATTTCAGAACCCTTCATCGCGTTTCTCAGGGCCCTCTGGGCAGGAATGAGATTCCATTCGAGTCCCTTCAGCGGACGTTTGCATCAAACCGCGTCCGAGCCCGCCGCTGGCACATGCACGACTCTACCTAACTTACAGAAGACAGGCAGACAGGCAGGCACGTCAAAATAAACTGTCACCCCAAGTGGGACTGCCACGCTGGAAATTCTCACTGTCCGTCTGCCTGCCTGTCAGCACTCCCGCAGTGCAGAAACCCCGCTTCCGACGACGGTAGGATTCCCTCCCTCCCTCCCTCACCCGTTCGTACATACATGCATGCATCGAAAATACATGACGATATGCAGTTGGTTCTGCCTTCCAATCCTGCGCCGAGACTCCAAATACAAAAAGGCCAGCCCTACTTTGGGCACGTTGGGGTAACCTAGCCCTTCGAGTGGGTAGACTCAACAATCTAATTGGACAATTGTACGCCGCAGAACGTCGGTACCAAGCATTGTTAGGGGCGGCCGCAGTATCAGGAGAGTGTGTGATAGGCGGTGCTTCTCGCAGGATTGGGGATGGGACGGATGGGGATCGCGTGCATTACCTTACCTTACCTTATCAGGCGGGAATGATTCCCCTCCGCTCCCGCAAAATTGACAACTGACGAATTCCCCATGTGTTCGTGTGTTCCGATCAGGTCGTGCTTGCGTTGCCATTGGGTTAGTCTGGTGATGGTGATGGGGTCACGGAATGGGTAAGGTGAGTGTGATGGACTGGGGTGTTGTCGTTGGTTCGAATCTTGCCAATCAGACGGGGTTCGGTTCCTTCAATGTTTTCATCGACCCTCAGGTTTTGAGGCCCCTTTGAGCTGAACCTGTGACTCGCAACGGCTTGCATCGGGGGGTTGCAGGTTCAATTCGCATTTCAAGGGAGCAATTCCCAACAGTCAATGATATCCAAGTCGCAAATAAATTGTCCTCTTTTTCATTTTTCATTTTATCCTAAACCCGGGCATCTAATCCTGCCTCGCCGGATCCAACTCGACACCACCAACGGCCTCATCAATCTCCGCCATAATCTCAGGCGTCAACTTATCTAGCGACTTCAACGCCTTGACATTCTCCACAATCTGCTCCGGCTTCGACGCACCCGTGATCACGCACGAAACGTTCGGGTTCTTGAGAACCCACGCCAGAGCCAGCTCCGACTGGGGGATGCCGACCTTATCGGCGATGACCTGTTGTGTGTCAGTATGACTCCTTTCTCTGGGGCGAACAGTATTTTGTGGAGGGAGGCAGGGGAGGAAATACCTTGATCTTCTTGACCTTCTCAATGTCCTCCTGCCACGCCTTATTCCCGTAGTTGTCCCGCATGTAGTTGACAAACTTGTCGCTGCCCTTGGCGAACCGACTACCAGCTGGAGGCGCATCAGGCGAATCGCTGTACTTTCCGCTCAACAGACCAAACTTGAGCGGGCTGAAAGTGGTGAGGCCGAGACCGAAGCGGCTGTAAAGGCGCTGGAACTCGCCCTCTACCTTCTTGCGGTGCAATAGGTTGTAGAAGGGCTGTTCGACAACAGGGGCGATCAGGCCGAGCTGCTTTGCGATTCCGCAGGCCTCGGCGATCTCATCGGCGCTCCACTCGCTAGTGCCCCAGTACATAGCCCATCCCTTGATCTCGATAACGTGGTTGAATGCGCGGACAACCTCCTCCATTGGGGTCAGACGGTCAGGTCGGTGCGCGTAGACGATATCGACATATTCAAGATCAAGACGCTTGAGGGATGCATGGAGACCCTCGATAATGTGTTTTCTGCTGAGGCCGTGGTTGTTGACGAGCACCTCGCCGTTGGCACCGCCCCAGTTCAGCTTAGTGCTGATGACGATGTCGTTTCGCTTCCACCCGAGGGTCTTGATGGCCTGCCCCATGACAATCTCGGACTGGCCGCCAGCATAGCTTTGTCACGGTTAGTATACTCTCGGAGCCCCTCTTGGTGCCAAGGGCCGTGCTCACCTCTCAGCGGTATCAAAGAAGTTGATGCCGCAGTCGTACGCCTGCTTGAGGCAAGCAATAGTCGTGTCTGTTCAACTGGTCAGCCACCTCCTGCGCATTCATCCTCCCTCAACTCACGTCACGTACCATTCTCAACCTGCCCTCCAAAGGTGAGCCACCCTCCTAACCCAAGGGCAGAAACATGCAACCCCGAGTTCCCCAGCCGGCGATACACCATGCCCGTTTTGCGCGGTTCTTCCCAAGCCATCTTGACGATACGACACTATGCCTTGTTTGTCGAATTTGGTGATTTGATAACTCAATGGTGCAAGTTTTCCAAAGATGTGTCGTCAACGTGCGGTCGGCCATGATCGGAGCGGCGACCACGCGGTGTGGAGAATATCTCGGAGTATTTTCCAGAACGGAGTAATCATGCCGAGGCCAGCTGAGGGGCGAGAACGGGTATGCGACTCCACCCGTGGTTCCAGCTTGGCGGTCTGGCATCGCTAGCGCGAAGGCGTGCTCGAGGCAGCTACTGGCGCATCGGCGCGCTCCGTGATGGTAGATCCGTTGGCATCAGAGATCCGCGTAGCGGGTCTTCAACCGGGCCGTGGGGTTTCGAGACCCAAGAACCAGTTTGGGTTACTTAGCATCTCCGCAAACGTGCCTCCTGGTGATAAGCTTCCGCTTGGTGGGGGGATACTTTGCTGGGGCTGTTGAATATGCCAGTCTGTCCCCAGCGGAGATGACGACGACTGCTCTCCAGTGTTGTTGCCGCTGTTGCCATATGATCCAACCCCTTGCTCAATCTCTGCGGCTGCGACCAGCGACAGCCATGGAGAGGGGGAAAATCCCAGCTCAGGGGGTTCGTCGTGAAGTGATCGCTCCGTCTCGTCTGAAGTTGAGTCCATGCCCCATCCTCGAGTGCCGTCGTCGCCGAGCTCTTCGACCATACGAACTTGCTGCGAAGCTAGGCTCAAAGGCACGCCGGGGACTGGGTAAGCAGGGATGTCGGCTTGGGACAGGCGCATCGCCAGCAGCTGCAGGAGCTTGTTGTTCCCGCCTCTCGACGTGGCGAGAATCCTCTGCAAGCGCATGATGACATCTCCAGGGCGAAGATCTGCGTTCGGCAGGCCAAAGCGGGTTTCAACCGAGTCCGCCACCGCACTCGCTATTTCGTAAACTTTGAATTCGATGGCAGGTCCGTGAGACTCGATTGCTGAATGGGGGAGTTGGCAGATGAGGTCGAGAAATTCTTGTGCGATCTGAATAGGTCCGGCGACAAGTGTTGATGACGAAGAAGGGCTGGCGGCCCAGTTGCAGAGAGTGGCCCTCCAGAGGAGCACTTGCATCCACTGCTTCGTCACAAAGATGTCGGCCTTCTGCACGTCGTTGCCACCACTCGACATATCCATCGGCAGGTCCTGCAGTCGCCGCTGAAGGAGGTCCAAAACCTCGCGGTTGAGAGACGATGCTGAACCGGTCGACATCCCCCCAATATTGTCCGATGCTTCTTGCAAAACCTCGAATGCGTGAGACTGATCGAAAATCCAGAAGAGACTCACCAGCTTTTTGAAAGCCGGTAAGATGTGCGCTTCCTCGTCGACCCCTCCGCCATCCAGCGGCGGGAGCCTCTCAGCTCTCTGCAGCACCACAGGAAGCTTGTGAAGCATCGCAACTCCTCTTTCCGTCACAAAAAGCAGCCACAGCAGTCGGCGACGAAGGCGATCTTCGGCTGGACTCAGTCCGAGATAGGACGACCCCCGATGCAGACCAAGAATCTGCCCCAGGGTGATAGCCTCGCGGAGATACAGCAACGACTTGGTCCCTCCCGGATGCTGATTCTCATGGTAGATGTGCAAGAAGAAGGCCGTCCGTATGCTGTTGAGGTTGGCGATGCCCCTATCAAGAGACCCCCGGATGCGCTGGCACTCTGCCTCCAAGGAGGCAGCCGTGGAATCGTCGTTGACACCGGCGTCTTGAAAGCGTTCCAGTTTCAGCTGCGCCATGGTTGCAGCTCCGACTGCGATAGCCAACAGCCGGGTCTCAACATCGTGGGCATCCCGCTGCAGCGCGGCGATGACCTCCTCGACGGCAACGATTGGCCAGACCGGGAAGAGCCGGAGGCGGTAGATGCAGAGCCGAACAACAAGCGACTCAACCGTGACGTCTCGGGGCGTTGCTTCTGGGGGTGTCCCTTCTACAGGATTTTGAACCGGCGTCCTTTGAGCCTGTTGAATCTGCTCAATCGTCCTCGGTCTCAGCGATCGTGGTCCTCGCGTCGCCTGCCTCTTGTTGAATGTGCATTCGACCCCGATGGCGACGCATCGCTCGCACGGCGGTGTCTGTGAGCATTTGACCTTTCGGATCTTGCACGCGTCGCACGATCGGGTCCCAATCTTTCTCTTCCGCGAACTTGGTGGGCTGGCGGACATGGTGCATGCATCGCGTCGGCGGCAGACGGAATTTCGTGGCAAGCAGGAATTCGTTTCAAAACATGGGGAAGTTGCCCCTCATGCACAAGCGGCAAACCCCAAAAGAGAATGGCGCGATTCCCCAATCCCCGCAGTCGTGAGGTTGGCGATTGATCCCACGGGTTGTTGGTTTCCGCCGCTAGAAAGTTCGGAGGAACTGAGATTGCAGACTAAAAATCGCAAACGAGATTCATTGCTCTTGCCTCGGTCCCAACATCCATCCCATTTTGGCGGGCGGACGAATCCTACGGAGCCAGCGTTAACCGACCCCACTTTAGCGTTATTCGTCATCGGACGCCCCTGAAAGCCGGTTGTTTACATTGCAACGACGGTGACCCTCCTTTCAAACGTGGTTTCACAAAAGCTTACATCATATGTCGTGTCACACAGATCACGAAATAATCTGCATCCAAAATATGCCAGAAAAGAGCCATTGTGTCCATTTTTCTGCAACCCTTCCGAAAAGCTCGGATGGTAACTACCTATTAAACTACAACACAGCACGGGCGCTGTTGGTATCACTTCGTAAACAACTGCACCATCATTATTGAAACATATAGGTATTCTTCAAACATCAGATCATGAACTTCGTCCACCGTCTCATCTTCCACCGTCATTACCCCCATTAGTAAGCGAATCGGAAATCCAAACGCTTGTTTCCCTCCTTCTCGCGCGACGCAAGATCGTTCTGATACACCAGCTTCTCCTCGGAAGACATCTGCTGCCACTTCTCCTCCTTCTTCTTGTTAAGGTGAACCAGCACGATCCGCTGGACAACAAACGTCACCGCGGAAAGTGCGCAGATGGACACCAACACCTTGTTGCCGGTCTTGTAGTACGGAGCGTCCCAACGGCGGTAGATCTGACTGCTGATCAGACTGCCAACCTGAACAATGATGTTGTACACGGCCGCGGCGATGGCGCGCTTCTTGACATCGAATGTGTTCTCCGAAATCCACGACGTGACGATGGGGTGGAAGTAGGGGTAGCCCGACACCAGGGTGATGAGCGTGAAGCGTCCCCATTCGCGGCCTCCATCGGGAAGGGTGAGCAGAGCGACGAGCAGCGGCATAATCCACATCTCACCGAAGAGGCAGTGGAAAGTGCGCTCTTCAAAGTAGTCGCTGCTGAAAGAGAGCAGCAGCATAGTGATGATTTGCAGGACGGCCGAGGGAATGGTGAGCATGTTGGTGTTGAAGGTGGAGAAACCCAGACGCTTGAGGGTGAGGGTGAGATAGCCTTGGACCGGCGAAGCGGGGATGTACGCAATGAGGCCGATGAAGTACAGGCCCCAGATGGACTTGTCGGAGAGGGTGTCCTTGACGTCCTTCCACTTGATGCGCTCCTTCAGGGCGGTGAGGCCCTTGGCCGGGTCGTCGCGCAGAACGCGGTTGATCATGATGACCTCTTGGCGCTCGGTGTACCAAGGCTTTCGGAAGAGAAGGCCGGTAGTATTGGTAGGTGATGCGGGAAGATAGATGAAGGACTGGAACTGGTTAGTGAAAAAGTCGAACACGTCAAAATAGACCGATACTCACGATGACGGCGAGAACCACAGTAAGCAGACCCTCAAGCAGAAAGAGCCAAAACCATCCCGGCTTGCCACCGATGCCACGCATCTCAAGGATACCAGCCGCCAGCAGGGCCGAAATCACACGAGCGACATTGAGCGTTGACCAAAACACCGAAAGACGGACGGCGAGCTCCTTGGACGTATAAAAGTAGGTGGCGTAGAGAATAGCACCAGGGATGAAGCCACCCTCGCAGGCGCCGATGAGACCGCGAGTGACGTAGAAGCCGGCACGCTCATGCATCCAGGACTGGGCCCAGGTCACGGTGCCCCAGGCGAACATCATGATAGGCAGGACCCTGCGGAACCCATAGCGCTTGGTGATGAGCTGGACTGGGAACTCGGCGGCGAGGAAGCACACCAGCTGGATGGTGGTTCCGTTGTTGTAGTCGTCGCTGGTGAGGTTCATGTCGTTGAGGAAGTCGTCGGCCAGGGCATTGGACAGGTTGCCGCGGTCGAGCTGGAGGCCGAAGAACATGACGCAGAGCCACGACATGAGCCAGATATCGGTCTTGCGGACGACGGCCTTTTCTTCCTCGGGGGTCCAGGTGGCCTCGAGGTCCCAGCGGTGCTTGCCCTCGAACTTGTCATCCGGCGGCACGACGTTGCTGAGCTTGTCGCGGCCGACGACGGCGGACTTGTCCGAGTCGTAGTCGTAGCCCGCATTGGTGCTAGGCGCCCGGTCCTCAATGTCGTCGACGCCCATTGTGAAAGAGAATTGACCGATCTCAGGAGCGGCGATTGCGAGTCCGAGAAGAGGTGGGTGAGCTGATCAGAGGGGTGGCGAACGATCAACAGTCCCTCCAGATGGGGAGGGAGGCATGTCGGTATTTAGACTCCAGGTCGCCACCCCCCGACTCACCGTGACGGGTAGCCTCTCGACATGAGGATGCATCGGACCCATTCGGCTGGAGCAGGATTATTGCGGAGAAAGACACGGAGAAAACCCCACTGCAGCGAATCTGGGCCATGGCACCATGGCTGGCAGTGGCCGGGTCGCTCGAATGGTGCGGTGCGCCCGAGCAACGCCGTCGCCGCTGACGAGTGCCGGCGCAATGGTCTTCCCCTCCTTGGACGTGCGCTCGGGAGCGGGGCCGAGTCGAGGGGAATGCCCCGGGAGTGCCTCATTTTGGGGCGCGTGACGCCATCGCACCTTCCGAGATTTTCTCCGCCGCCAAGCGCCTTTCCCGATTGGGACCCCGTCTGAGGCCCATCTGCCCACCACGCCCTTACATTAAGGGCCAACGTCCATTGCGCCATCTCTGCTGCAGGATATCTGATGTGAGATACGATAACCTGACCGCCTTGAACTTATCCTGACATCCCAAGTGTTTTTTTTTGTTGTTTGTTTCCTCCAAGTTGTTGTGACAGTCCTATCAAATCCAAGATGCCCTCCGCCGTTGAAGACGCCCCCAGTGGACCCTGGTCCGCACCTAACATCGTTGGAGGCAACGATATCGCCCGACCCACCATCACAAAGCCCACTTACACGGGCTCGCTCGAGCAGTTCAACTACAACGACCTCACACCAGTTATCGGCCGCGAGTTCGTGGACTTGCAAGTCCGAGACCTCCTCAAGGCCTCCGATGATGTGATCAGAGACCTTGCCATTACCAGTAAGCAAATATATCACATGTCTTTCACATGCGAGCGCCAACTAACAAAACTTGCAGTCTCTCAAAGGGGCGTCGTCTTCCTTCGCGATCAAGACGTGACCCCAACCGAGATGAAGGATTTCATGCTGCGCCTAACCACCCTCGCCGGCTCAGTAAGCCACCCGCATTCACTCTCCTCGCATTTTCACTCACGTCACAAAACCCCCCGAGTCGAGATGTAACATCACCACCGCCACCATCACCACTAAAACTAACCCTGTGAAACAATCGCAGCCCGAATCCTCTAGCCTTCACGTGCACCCCCTCACCGAGGAAGGCAGCGAGCTCGGCGACCAAATCAGCGTAATCTCCTCCGAAAAGCAAGCCAAGGGCGGCGGCCTCACCCACCAGCTCTCCGACGCGAGCCGTCTCGCCAGCGCAGGCTGGCACAGCGACATCACCTTTGAGCCGGTGCCCTCCGACTACGCCATGCTCAAGATCCACACGCTTCCCGCGACTGGCGGTGATACCCTCTGGGCGAGCGGCTACGAGGTGTACGACCGGCTTTCGAAGCCCATGCAGCAGATGCTCGAGGGGTTGACGGCGACGCACGATGCCAAGTTTTTCTTGGACGAGGCGGAGAGGTTGGGAAATCCCATTCGCCAGGGGAAGAGGGGGTCGCCGTTGAACTACGGGACGTCCTTGTCGGCGGTGCATCCTGTTGTGCGGACGAACCGTATGTTTTTTTCCCCCTTTCACCCCGTTCTTTCGTGAAGAAGTGTCATGCTAACACATATCAGCCGTCACGGGGTGGAAATCCATCTACGTAAACCGCGGTTTCACCAAGCGCATCAACGGCATCACCCGTGATGAGTCTGACGTCCTGCTCCCCTACCTCTTCAACCTCGTTACGCAAAACCACGATGCCCAAGTCCGCTTCAAGTGGAAGAAGAATGACCTTGCCATCTGGGATAACCGGAGTACCTGGCATTGCGCAACGTACGATTACGTCGAGGCTCGCGCGGGAGACCGTGTGGCGTCGCTGGGAGAGGCCCCCTATCTTGACCTGTCGAGCACGGGGAGGAGGGAGGCATTGGGATTGTAAATGATTGATGATGAAATTTGATGTGGGAAATAGCATTGGGTAGCGTAATTGATTTGACTGTTCGATTGACTGATCATTCTACCACCAATGATTTGCAGTTCAGGGTAACGAGTGTTTGTGCCCCTGAAATGAAGTGCCCCTGAAAGAAATCCACATCGCTAGTGTTGCCCACTGATGCCCAAGGTACCCTCCATAGCTCAAACCCCTACTTGCCGTTTATATGAGTCCCCATCGACTCATCTCCCGCTGAATCCCCATCCGTCATTCTTGGTTCAGGATCACCAGCGGCTGTCTCAAGATCCGACTCCTTGGACCTTTCTTTCCAGTCCCTCCAACTCCATTTGGGTTTAGGAAAACTTGGAGTCTTCAACTTAGGAAGTGCTGCCAGATTTTTGGTTCGTCTCTTAGGGTCGAGGTTGAAGGCGACCAGAACGAAGGGGATGATAAGGGCGACGGAAACAGAAACTGTTTTATGAGGACAATCAGTACAATGTCTGCCTCTACGGTGTTCTGGGAGGTCAACAGGGGATATTCCCTGACTGGAAGACTCACGAATAACCTTAAGCACAAAGTCTAGCCTGAGATGGCCATCTTCACTTCGCGGAAACTCTTCGACTTCGATGGTAAGGAAGGATGCCATGAATGACAGAGGGAGCTGTTGAAAGTATCAGCCATCTCGATCATGTACCTTTATTTTGAGGGTAAGGGTTGAACGAACAAAGATGATCGTCACCACAGTAAAGTACATGATCGTCTTTCCCTGGCGGTCGGTGCCGTCATTGATCTTGTAGATGCCCCTTGTCAGATCTCGGGTCAGCTTTTCCTCGAGGAGGTTGTCTTGTTTGTGTTTCAAGTTCAGTAGATGGCCGATCTGTTTGGGTTGTTCGCTCGTTAGTGGTGTCATGGAGAATCGCAATATGGCATGGTGCTCCACCTACCGCTTGCGCAGCCCGTTCAGCGAACCGGTCAAGTCGGACAACCTCGTCAATATTACGCTCAACAACCATGAGCATTAGGGAGTGAAGCATGGCATGATCAGTGGTGCTATTATTTCTGTGATCCACGCCATCGTCTTCGACAAACGTAGTGGTCATCCCGCGTCGCAAGGGTCCTGCTCGCCCATGATTCTTTTGGTGTTGCGGGTGGAGCATGTGCTCCATGGTTTGCAAAACGCCTTTTTGAGTGTGAGAGACTGTAAGCAGTATGTTGAGCTCGTCACGGATATCCTTGATTTTTCGGAGGTCTTCGATTTCGCCTTTGATGTTCAGTAACCTTTTTAAAAAAATTTCGGGCTCCTCTGCATCGGGTGGGCTATCCGCAGGCTTATATTCGATCACCCTGAGGTTTTCCATGAACCATTGGAGTTCCTGGAACCGCTTCGTTTCGTTTTCCGTCTATCGTGATATGTCAGTGGATCAACGCATTTCACAATCAAAGGGGGTGTCAACAAAAGGAGTTACACTGAACTCGAACTCACAATTTCGCCAATGGACGTCGTGTAGATCTCCAGAAACTGTATCGGCTCGTTGCGGTTGCTCATGGTATCAAAGTAAATCCTCGAGCACTCGGTAGCTATGACCTCGGCCAGCTCTTCAACAGACCATTCAACTGACTCTCGAAACCGGTCAATAATGTTGGAAACCAGGCCGGTCATACTCTTTGATGTATTTGAACCCATACGATTGGACCTCTGAGGAAAGGCGGTGACGACCGTTGGTGGCTTGTTCCCGCAGGCTGGGAGAACCCACATCCAGAGCTGGTCGACCATGGTCAGCACCCGCTTCATCTTTGGGTTACGAGACGTGAAGTCCGTCTCGCGGTTCATAAAGTATCTGATACAAGTCTGGTCCTCATCCCGATTGTCCGTGTCAAGCAGCGTATGGTAATAAAACTGGTCAAGGGTGCGTCGCGGATGAAGGGGGTGGCCTTCGTCGAGATATCTCCAGTACAGTTTCTCCGTCCCGCACAAATCTGTACGAGCAAGGGCCATACTCAAAAGCTTTTGGTGTTCTGCTTTGCCGTCAGCGTTGACCAACAATCCTTTTTTCTGGCGCATGATAGCCTTCAGCTTGTTCTGTTCCTCTTCGAGCTCCCAGTGAAGATAAGGCATCTAAAGTCTCCTGTCAGCAGTTACCATGACGTTGTGTATTCGAGTTGGTGTGAGTTTTGGAGGCACTTACAAACAGCGCCATGCCGCCACGAACTCCTTGCGAGCTGTAGCGGTCGTGGAAAGTGGGAGTCTGATTGCCTGGCCGCGAGCTGCTCCTCTGCTTATCCTCTTTCTGCTTGATTCGCGTTGAGTCAACATCTTTCGGGCGTTTCAAGCCGCCATCCTGGGACATCGCCCCATTCTTTGGCAAGTCTGAATCTTGTTTTCGTTCGGGTGACCTCGGCTTGGCACTCTGGGTATCGCTTGTGCGAGTGGTGTTGGAGGAGGTTTCTCCTGTCAAATGTTCCACAATCAGTTCTGATATTAGTGTCAATAAGTTGGAAGCGCCAGAACATACGGAGACCTAAGGAGTGACATGCAGGTCTCATAAATCTGGCATGGTATGAACCCTCCCGAGGAATATGCTGCTGCTTCTCCCACAATCTGTTCTTCAAGACAACGTTGGCTTTCCAAGCTTCCTTGCTGCCGCACGCATCGTAATGCTTCGCAATCAAGACCTAGAGAACCAGTTAGTAGCCTGGCAGAGAGAGAAAGGAGTAAAGTCATACTTCAACCCATCTCATCTGCCAGTGGCTTCCGTTAGCAGATCTCCCGTTTCGACCATACAGATGGGACTTGCTGACGTACGTTGTTTGCGGGCAGATGTAGCCATTCACAGCTCGTTCCCCTTGACATGGGAGGTCGTTCACCCCGAAGGAGAGATTCGAGTCGAACTGCGTGCAGTGATATATCCTCAGTGTTGTTGTTCCGTTCGGGGACACCCATCAGAGTTGCGTAAAAGTCCCTGTCCGCTTCTCGTGAGTCATCAGGGGCCTTTGACCAGAGCAGCCCGGACAGCTTGAGCTTTTCGAGTATGTCGTGACTGCTGGCTGACGTCTGAGCTCCAAGTTCGGCTCTTCGCTCCTCGAGAGCCTCTTGGAGCGTCCTTCCATGGTCATCTGTGATTGAGGAGTTGGCGCCCGCTGCGATCAATATGTTGAATGCTGCTAGGTGCCCGTTCATCGCGGCATACCAGAGAGGTGTCCAACTCTTGGTATCCCGTGAATTGACTTCAACACCCTTTTTGCCCTGTTTCTCCACACCATCTCCTCTCCTCGGCCTTCCGTCCTGCAAGCGAACCAAGCATTCGACAACTTCGGCATGCCCCCCTTCTGCTGCATAAGACAATGGGGTCCTGCGAAAACTGTCGGGGGTGTCCAGTGCTGCCCCCGAGTCTATCAGGGATTGAATACAATCGATGTTGCCATTTTTAGCAGCCCATGAAAGCACTGATCGACCTGCCTGATCTTTCGAATCCACCCAGGCGCCCCCCTGCAATAGCAAATTCAAGGCCCGACGGTGACCCTTTGCTGCGGCCTTGAAAATCGGGGTTTGGTTGTCCTTGTCAGGAGACTCCAGATCAACCTTGGTCGCGGCCAAAACATGACCGACTATGTTGGGGTTTCCGCCATCCGCTGCCCAGTGTAGAATCGTCTGACCTCTCTCGTCCCTCGAGCTCAGATCAACATCTGACCGGGCCGACAGCAACTTGAAGGTTGCCTCGTTCCTAGATCCTGCAGCCCATGACAGTGGTGTTCGGCCGGTGGTATCTGGAAGATTGAAACCAAGCACCCCCAGGCTACACAGCTTTCGCATTTCCTGGGAATTTCCAGCTTCGGCTGCCCACGAGATCAGGTTTCTACCGTTGTTGTCAATGGCTGTGAGGTATTGCGTCTGGTTCAAGATGAAGTCTCGGATCGTTGGCTCCCCCGAACCATCATCGTCATGTGTGACACCGACATCACCCCAATCATAGCTGCATCTCAGCGCCAATTCTGCGGCACGTACACGTGGGGTTGGCTCATCTCCCGCCTTGCCCTCCCTTCTCGGTTCCTCAATGAATGCTTTGATGAGCTCGTGGCCACGTCGCAGGGCGAACCAGATCGGAACTTTTCCACAGGGCTCGACTGAGTACATCTTGGCGCCAGCTTTTATCAGGACCTTGACAGTTTCCAGATGGCCGTTTTCCGCAGCCCACGAGAGACAGGACTGCCCATAGTCTCGATCAGTTGCTTCGAGGGCCGCGCCGGCTTCGATGAGCATTTCAGCACATGTGGCGTGACCTTGGTATGATGCGAAATGCAGCGCTGTGAATCCGTTTTTGGCCCGAGCCCCAACGTCGCTCTTTGGCAACAGTATTTCGACAACTTTGTCGTGCCCATTCTCCGCAGCCCACATCAGGGGTGCCTGGCCATATTCGCTGTCAGACAATGCGGCGTTCGCACCCTTTGTAAGTAAAAGCTCAACCACTTCAGCTTGTCCGCGTCGAGAAGCCAACACCAGAGGGGTATATCCGCTGAGATCGTGCGCGTCTACCGAACCGACATCCGCCAGCCGCTGAACGCCCACGACAGATCCGTACATGGCAGCAAAGGAGAGTGCTGTGCGCCCTTGGACGTCCGCCAGCTCAAAGTCGGGTTTCGTGTTCTTGACAAAGTCTTCCCACTGGTCATCGTTACCAGCCACAGCCACAGTCAAGGACAACAGCACATGCCCTTTACCTGTTGTTGGAAAACCCCTTGAGAAATCTGTGTTGGTGGAACTGGAATTGCAGCGGTCAAACAAAAGGCGAATGGTTGCAAATTTGCCCCTTTTCGAGGCATGATACATTGCACTGCGACCCTTTTTGTCCACCAGGAGGGGATCAGCGCCAGCCTTCAGCAGTACTTCCACATTGTCATCGCGGCCATTCCGAGCGGCGAGCATAAGGGGGGTCATTCCGTCGTTGTCTCTTGGGTCAGGATTTATCTCGGCTCCTGCGTTCAGGGCCGTGCTGAGGAACCGTCCCACGTCCTGTGGAGTTCCGTATCCCGCGGCGACAAAAAGGATGTTTCTGCCGTTGAAGTGATCCTGGGAGATGGTTTCCTCCTTGGAAAAGAAGAACGAGAGGATCTCCCGTCGCCCGTTGACGGCAGCCCACCACACAGGGCTCCAGCCATTCTTGTCTTTGACCTGCAGACTTGCTCCTCTGTTGTAAAGTGTTTCCAGAATCCCGAAATGGCCCCTTTCTGTGGCGATTGATATCGATGATTCCTGCCACAGGTCGTCGCTCACTGTGTTGATGTCGGCTCCCTCATCCAGCAGTCGGACAGCTTCGTCAATCTTGTTTTCCTTCACAGCATCGATGAGTTGCTGCCCTAGACTCCTAGGGTTCGTAAAAGTCGGGTCGTCGTCCATGATGTCGTTAGGATTGGCTGACGTAAGAACTTCTGGCAGTTGAGGGTCCTGGGAGACGAAATGCCGCAAGACTTTGAAGGTTCACGGTTCCAGGTTGCTCCATCGGGTTGTTTCTTCCCAACCTGAGTTTGTCGGGATAAAATTGGGCGCCAGCTCAAGTTGTGGGGCACAGCTGCATTTGCCCACTGACAAGTCCGATCTGGTCGGCGCGGCGAGCGGTGCGATGTGATTGGGGATTTCAGTCCAAGTTTCGCCGAGTCCGGATTGTTGCCTGTGCAGCTCGGGCTCTCAAAGCAAACTGACACTCGGGGCTACCCGGGCTTTGCACCATGCGCAGGTGGTTCCAGGTTGCGGGTCCCACAAGTCCCTGTGCCGCCCCGGTGGTGTTCAGCAGAGGGCGACCTGGCACGGCATCAACTTCATTAGGTTCCAATGGCGGAAACCTGAATGCTATCACTCAGGCCGATGATTGCGCAACTTACCTCTCAGTCAGCACAGTTGACTTGCAGCGACGTTCTATTCCCGTCCTTTGGCAATGGGGGCAATTGGTGTCCTGAACGGAACGTGCGAGTAGCACCTGAGCCTACACCTGCAGCCGATATGTCCCTGATTTTTTTTATTGCAAAGCAATCATTACCATTACCCACCAACCTTCACCACAGCCCCAAACCGATGTATTGACCTAGCTCCGATCATTGATCATTCCCTGCAATTGTGGCAATCTGTTTTCACAGCCTCCTACGCAGGCCCTAGAGATGCAATCCCAAACTGTAAACCGACAGCTTGCCAAGTATCGCCACACCTAAGCAGAGCTCTACATCAATATTCAGTTCAAACTGACATTAGCGCCGGACACACGGGCATCCAACGCGCCCTTGGGCTCCCCCCTCTCCTCAATGGCATATGAACCCCTTCCAAGGCCAAGCCCTCGTCCAACGTCCGCGGACATTGTCATTTCTCTGTGTCAGGTCAACTCAGATGCCATCGCCATGCCACGACGATGGTCCCGAAATGGCCCCGCCCTCTCCATTCAACTCGACTCCTCCGGCCCCTTCAACCCCGGCGACACCATAACCGGCCGCGTCACCCGCCAACTCCCCCTCGACACTTCCCGCGCCTGCCTGACTATCTCCCTCCGCGGCCGCGATAAAGTCAAGCTCACCCTCCAAGAATTCCTCGCCTTCAACCCTTTCCGCGCCCGAGCGAACCTCCTCGGCGATGACCTCCACCACACCATCTACGACGGACCGCTGCACATCCCGTCCCCTTCCAACCCGGGGGAAGTATTCTTCTCGTGCCCCTTCGCCATCACACTTCCGCATTGCGACGCGCTGCAGGGAAATCCCCTCCCCTTCACATTTTACTCTCGTACCCGCTCGGCGGCAAGCACGCTTCGTGCTTTTGTCGATTACTGGCTTGAGGCCTCGCTGTCAAACCGGGCGTCCCCATCGTCGAGGGAGATCGCCATCCATCCCATCACGGTCCGGCACCACGCGCTGCCGATTGTGATTCACCCCCCCGACGTCTCGTTGCATAGATGGACTTGTACCAAGACCGTCCGCTCACAGAGTCTGCTACCGGGGCAGACGCATCCTCGGCTGTTTCTGGCAGATAAACTCACGAAAACGCTGTGCGGGGGCCAACTCCCGCATTACACCTTCGGCGTGGAGGTTGTGTGTCCCAAGACGGTCCAGCTGGGCTCGCCAAACCCAATGCCGCTGTATGTGCGGACCGCGCCGTTTCATGAGTTGTCGTCGGATGTCCTTGCGCAGCGGAGTCGGCTCGTAGAGTTGAGAGGGGTGAAGGTGTCGCTAGTAGCGAGGACGACGGCGAATCTGCAAGGGGTTGTCAGCGGGAGCGGGAAGAGAAAGATGCTGTGTCGGGATGAGGAGGTGTTGAGGGCAAAGTGGAGCCCGAAGGAGAGGGAAGCGCTGTGGCTGCCGTCAGACGCGGAGGAGGCGGCGCTGGACGTGGGGACGTTGCTGATGGGCGTGCGATTTGGGGAGCAGGGGGTGTGGTATGTAAAAGAGGGGAGGGGGCGTGCTTCGTTTGAGAAGGCGTTGGTGGAGAGGGCATATCCCGATTTTGAGACGTACAACATCAGACATCGGCATTTGGTGAGGTGGGATATGGAGCTGCGGGTGGCGATGGAGGATGTGCGGGTGCGTGGGGAGCAGTTGGTGACCGTGCTGGGCTCTGCAGGTGTAAGTGGTGTCGATAATGTGGTGGTGGAGACAGGCAAGGAACGGGCCGAGAAGAGGAGGTCGTTTCGGTGGGAGTGGATGGCGGCTGGGGGCAAGGTTGACGGGTGGGCGCGGGTCCCAGCTCGAAGCGAAGGTGGATCAACCGTTTGAAGAGGGCAGACCATTTTGGGAGGGATCTGTTTGGTGTCGTAGGTTTACCTTATCTTAAGTTAGGGTTTGCTGGCAGGTATTTGGAAGGTACGATCTGGCAAATACAGGCGTGTGATGGCTTTCGTCAGAGCTGACCCCACTCGTGCACATCAAGGTCCCGACTCCCGAAGACCTAGATTCCCACATCCGGTGCTCAACTGTTCACCGTCGCATTCCCAATCCCAGAGCCGGCCGTTCATGCAATGGGTCAATCGAGTTCGTTCTCCTCCCGTGACGCTGCGCGCCAGCAGCGCCGCCCTGCTCCCCCGTCGCTCTTTCTACAGCTACCGAACGAGATTCTACTCATGATAGCAGAAGAAGCTCGCCAGACGGCGACTGAATCCATCTTCACCCTCGGCCTGACATGCAAGGCTCTGTACGGGTTATTGATTCCAAGCGCCGCCAGTCTCGACCAACCCGCACGCGACTCTCTCCTGCTGCTTCTTGAAAGGGAGCCTACCACCGGGAGCCAGTTCTATTTCTGTTCCACTTGCCATTGCCTGCACCGGTTCGACGACAAGACAACCCCGGTTGAGTGGGGCAGCTAGAGGTCTTTGCGTCGGTGCCAGTCTGCCTCGGACGCAACCTTTAGTCTCATCAACTCCGAATACAAGATGAGATATCACCATACACGTCTTGTGATGAACAGACATTCCTACGGTGCGCCATGTGGATTGACCATTCGCGCGCTGGATGCTGTCTCTGTCGGGACTGCGATCTGGGAGTGGAGGCAGAGTTGGACAGCCAAAATAATCGACGACGAACTTTTCCTCTGCGCCACGCACACCATGGACAGCCACGGAATGTCGGATCATGATCTTCGCCTGGTCATCGACAAGAGCGACAAATACCAAATCTGTCACCACAGCAGGTGGTGCGGCGCAGCTGAAATTTCCTGGATACCTGCCGATTCACTTCCACGAAAAAGTCAGCGCAATAGTTCGTACAACGACATTAAAGATACCACAGGGTCCTGCCTTGTGTATCTGACTGACTTTTCTGTCACCGTGGGGTTTGTGGTGCGGACGACGAGAGAGGTGAACAACAAGTTTCCTTCGAGAATTTGGAACCGCAACCGATCTCCTATTACCACAACAGACCGAATCATCACTCTCGTCGTCTAACACCAGCTCGGAAATTGTCGTTCTCCCACTGATTGGAAGTGGGCCAACATGGCAGAGACTCCCTGGATAGATTTTGGAAATTGGCGGATAGATCAACCAGATCAATGGCCGTCTGGTTGTGTGAGGAACAAGTGGCTGGCGTCGGCGTCACAGGCAAGCAGTCCCCTGGGGACAGTGCTTGGTAGGCAGACAGTCTAGACAGTGCTAAAATCCCACATCGAGCTTTTCAATGACCGCGGATATGAGGCGCGAGAGTTCCCAGAGTCTCTGCTTAAGTGATGTGACGCAAGGCTTGAGTTGTGTTCTTGGACTACAGCGTCACCGTCGTGGTCGGAGGTTGTCGACCAGGATGCCGAGCGAGACGAGCGGTCGAAGAGCTGCTTTGGCCGGCCTGCGTCAATAATATGTGCAAAATCTGCGAAGTGATGCGAGGTGATTGATGAAGCATTTTGTGTTTCTCATCTATCTCAAATTGTTGTTCTTCATCGTAATCATTTGGATGATCATGCGCTGTGCGAGATTCCATTGCCGCCTCGGCTCAGGGAAACCTGACCCTAACCCTTGGAGCACAGCGTCGCATCGGCATTTGGAATCATTGTGTGGCGTCTCGGATTTGTCACCACCGAAGGCGCAGACGTCAACGATTCCTGAAAGCATCCCAAAGCGCTGGAATCGCTTTGCAGAACACCAATTCCCCCGCCGCAATCCAGGTATAAGACTCCATCTCCGCCCCGTCGTTCACTTTACCCTCGACAAGCAACCCTAGCTCCTATCCACAACAACAAGTGCGCAATTCCTGCCCATCTGTCGCAATCGCGGATACTCCTCCAAAACCCACATCGACCCCGCTGGAGATTTTGAGCCTCACAGCTCCAGTTTGCGCAACCACGGCGTCTATATCTCGGCGTCTAATCCTCGTTGCCATCATCGTCTCGATCTTCTCTGGCATGTCCTTCATCACCCGCTTCTTCCGACCCTTCACCCAGACCGCAACCATGGCCGCCCCCGCTACCATCCCCGAAGGCGCCGAGAGGGCCACCGTCGCAGCCGGCTGCTTCTGGGGCGTCGAGCACATGTACCGCAAACACTTTGGCGGCAAGGGTCTGTACGACGCCCGCGTCGGCTACATCGGCGGTGACCAATCCAGCCCGTCCTACCGCGCCGTCTGCTCCGGTAGCACCGGTCGTACGTTCATCCCCTCCCTCAAACCCTAGCTGTCCCCGTCCCGCAGACTAACACACCACCCCTCCTTTCACAGACGCCGAAGCCACCCAACTAATCTACGACCCCACCAAAATCACCTACTCCCAACTCCTCGAGTTCTTCTACCGCATGCACGACCCTACCACCCTCAACTCCCAAGGCCCCGACCGCGGTACCCAGTACCGCAGCGGCATCTTCTACCACTCGCCCGAGCAGGAGAAAGTCGCGCGCGAGGTCACCGCCAAGGCGAACGAGCAGTGGTACAACGGCAAGATCGTCACTGAGATCCTGCCGGCCAAGCAGTGGTGGGATGCCGAGGAGTACCACCAGTTGTATCTGGATCGGAACCCTGGCGGGTATGAGTGCCCAAGTCACTTTTTGAGGACCTTCCCTGCGTTGAAGTGAGGTTTACGGGATGGTGACGGGTTTTTGTGATGATTGTGTGTATATGAGCGCTGGAGTTGGGAGTTGGGCATACGATGCACGAAGGAACAAATGGGTTGGAATTTGCTTAATATATTTGCAATATGTTTGGGGGTTTGCATTAGGGGGAATAAAATACCATTGTCACTTACCAAATTGTTACTGACCAAGCCCCTTTCCTGAGTTGTGACTCACCGCAAGATGCCTGTGGTCCTTGACACATTGGCCCTCTTGTTCGGTATGTGAGAAGATGATCAGAAGTATATATTACGGAGGCTCTGGCAATCTTTCCAAGTCGTACCAACCCTTGGAAGACTTTATAATGCCACTCAAGGCATTCGCGAGTACCCCAAAGGCTCATGAAAGTCAATGCCAGGGTGTTTAGGAGCGCAGCTCAGATCATCGGGAATGCATTCGGGACCTTCCACATCCAATCGAGACAGCACATTCCGAGGTGGAGGCCGTCGGAGTATGTGATCTATCCCTTCTTTCTATACTGAACTGAGGGGCCTCCTCCCAGACTCAGTCTCTATGCTTGCGATGAGCTACCCGAATTACCGCCCGAATTTGTCCTCTCCATCTCGGTAAGATGTATTGGGGTCTCCTCGGGGCAGGATCAAAACACGCCGGGATGGGCCATCAGATATGTTCTATGCATGTTTCATTCTTTTTTTGGTAATGTCATCGAAGCTAACAATGGCAGATGTCCAATACAACAATGACACCACGTTTGACAGTAGTTGTACAGTTTCTCTAGAGTCTTTTCCAGGCGTCTACCTTGGATATCATGACCACTGAGTAGAGAGTTCCCTTAACGCCAGAAAGGAAGCTGGTCTGAGCACAGATGTGGTCATGACCGATATTGAGGGCGACTTATGCCCACAGCCTGCAACGGGTTCAGACCCGTGTGTCCCCCAACCACCAAATATCACACATTCCCTTCTGTCGATTACTTCCTCCGATTTTGCTGCATCATCAGGATTTGTACCATTCTGACGAAGATGTTGAGGAAGTCCAGCTCAAGGCTGATGCTTTCGTTGATAGGATCCTCCTTGATAATACCACGCTGGGCCATGCGGGCGTGGTGGAGAACCTTCTGCACATCGTACAGAGTGAAACCACCGAACACGGCGAGACCACCATACAGCCAGATGTTCTCGGTGAAGGCTAGCGTGCGGACGGCAGTGGCGGGGAGGACGAGTGGCGCAAATCCGGAGACGGCAACGAGGGCTGCGCCAGCAAGGAGAGGACCGCCGATGTAGAGGTACTTCTCCTGCTTGGCCGTGGCACCGACAAACGAGATGCTACCCATCATGGCGAGAGTGTAGATACCGGCCCGAGCGAGGAGAGCGGGAGGAGCCATTGCAAGCAGAGGAGCGACGAATGCGGCCTGGGTGGCATTGAAGGCGGTCCAGAGGGCGTACTTGGGCACATAGCTAGGTCTAGCTGTTAGCAGTCGTTCCAAACGAATAGAGGGGTCAGGAGGGGTCCTACTTGTCGGGGTCGATGGCGCGGGTGGCAAGCATGGTGCCAAAGCTGAGTGCGAGACCACCAATGCCCACAACCCAAGGGTTTGTGACCATGATGCGGTAGACGAAACCACTCTGGATCATCTGATACGCCGACATGCCAATGATGCCAATACCTAATCCCGTATGTAAGAACGTCCGGTTCAGGTAGGATCGCTCAAACGGCGGCATGCCGCCATCCTCTCTTGTCTCCCGATTGAAGACTACATTGATGCCGACAAGTGTGGTGCCGAAGATAGCGCCGCCCACCAGTAGCTTGCGCAAGAGAGCGGCGCGGCGCACCTGGGGATCAATAGTGGCGCTGCCGTAGTTGTAATTGTAGCTGCGCGAGGAGCCTTGGAGGCGCGAGAGAAGGCCGCTGCTGGTCTTGGTCGCCGGCCGGAGCGCAGGCGCTGCTGTCCTTGACGTAAAGAAGACGTTCTTGGTTGTCGACTGGTGAAATGCTCGGATTGCGGCGGATGCGCCGGACGAAGCTTTTGCGAGCTGTGGAACTCGCGATGCGAGCCGCGCGGGCCCCGCGCGAATTGTGAGTGTAAACGACATGATGGATCGCTCGGTTGTCGGTGGTTGACGACAGTTGAACAGATGGTTGGAGGTTGAGGACGCCGAGTGACGCCGTCGAGGCAGTTAAAAGCTGGTGGTCGCGGATCGGAGGCAAAGTTGGATGACGTTTCGATGGAGGTGTTGCTTAGCTAATGTTGATTGGCCCGAGCTCCAATAGCGCGGAGAAGCTTCGAGCTCGAATCGAGCAGCACCAATGTGGAGCCGGAAATAATCGGAGAACGAGACCCTAACCCTTGCCCGCCTCTCCCAAGCTCCCCAAGGTCAACGTCCATTCAACATCCCAGCAAGTAATTGCGGTCCCTCTCTTCATTAATGCCGAGCAACAGGACGGCCATGTTCGAAACCACCTACATGCGCAGTGGCACATCCTTGGGACCTCTGGTTACCAAGCGCCGTCGCGGCCAGATGGGCTGTGGACATCAGCGTGTGGCCCAAGCCCTAAGATGGGACGGAACACCGACTTGTATCCAAGGCAAGCCAGGTTCCGTTCATGAGATCTATACCTACCCCTGATTTTTCCCCATGGCTTACTCCATTGTTTATTCGATTCTCCAGTGTATCACGCAAGTGCGCCTCTGGCCCATCCCCTTTTCCCACCTCCCGCAGTTCGCTCTTCCCTGCGGCCATAATAGGACGCCACCCTCTGGACAGGCTCTGGGAAAGAGCCTGTCATTCGCTGTACTGTTTCTCAAAGTATGGAAGGGGTGAGCCTCAACATTCAATGACAGTTCATGGTCTTCGTTGTGCTCTTTCTGTACCCAAGTCACAATCTTCCGAGATCAACACCTTTGGCGGACGAAACACCAACATCCGAGCATCTCAAAACATCCCTACAACATCATAACCGACATCCCACCTTTCAAGTTGTACTTCACTACGCGGAGTGACCTTTTCGGCCGGATTGGCGTCATCTTTATCGTGGTACTCAGAGCCCAAACCTCATCACCTACAGTTATCGAAACCCCATATCGCGACCGTTGACGGTGTGGTATTACTCCCCATTTCCCTTCCCTCCTCGTCCCGGCACACTCGAATTGCCTTCGGCTTGACCGTGGGCAAACACGTCCTCATGGGCTCCGTGGCTCTCGGCATCGGCATTATCTTTGTCCTCCTGGCGATCGGAGCAGCAGTCCTCTCGTGCTTCAAACCGGTGCCCCCGGATCTAGACCCTGAGGAAGGACTCAGCCACCGAGAAGCCATAACCCGAGGCTCAAATCGCTGCCGGTGTGGCCGCCTCGTAGTTTGTCGATGTCCATACTGTTACCTCAAACGGAAGGGATATCGATCCTTTCAATTTAACACCCACCGAACGATGCGCTGAATGCCCTTCGACGGCCTCGGCATGCTCCTCATGAAGGCGTGGCCTTTCAGGACGAACGAGAGACTGAGGACAGAGCAGCGGTCTCGTCTCTACATTTGGAGGAGCACTTCGATCTTCAGGGGTAAGCAAAAACGATGGTGATTGAGGCCTATGGCTTCAGCACGGCTGGAAGCCCACTGGGACCTGCTGACCCCGAAAAGAGGAGCAACATACGAAACTATACACTTACATCGTTGGCAACTGGGTAGGGAGGTGAGCAGAGGCGCCGGGGCTAAAGCACTAGGATGGATTGCATCCTGTGGGGCACGGCCGGGGCCGGACGGAGCCGGACGATTGCCGGATGCGGAGACGAGACATACGGATCAGGTGCAGAGACACTGTCGCTTTCATGAGTTGCCTGCGTGCAACTCCAAACGAACGTTATGCATATCTCAGCGGTCGAGGAACCCATATGAGTGGGCGCGCAGAGGCGGCCTTTGTTCGCGACGGGGAAATGGAGCTCCCTGCGTTGGCTTTGGGGGCATCGGCCAGGCAACTGAGCAAGCGACGGAGAGGAGATTTAGGTTTAGCGAATGAACCATGCTACGTGTAGGCATCTAGCAGCAGAATACGAAGAAGCGTTTGTTCAATTTCTAAAAGGGGTTGCTTGGGTCAAGTCATGTCCGAGGCGCACCACTCGCTGCAGGGCCGTTGGATTGAGATGGATGCACCAGGAGGTCAGGTACCAGGACCAAATACCGTGCAAATTACCGTGCCGCATCTGCTCCTCGAGCTCACCTCCCTCACCTTCGTGAAAGCCGGCCGGTCCTCCACTCAACTACCGTGGTGACCTTCCGTTCTGGTTGGAAGCGAGATGTGGGAGAGCTGGGAGACGTGGGAGGGCGCGAAGTTGCGCCAGGGCACACACTGCTCCGGGCGAGCCCCTCGAGTCATTTTAGCCGGCAGCTGTTGTGCCACATGAACACACGCGGCTGGTCACCCATCAAGGGGGCCACGAGGGAGCGAACCCGCGATTGGAAGGTCTGCAAGCCTGGGCGCTGGGGTTGGAGGCTGTCTGTCGTCTTGGTGTTGGAAAAAAAGAAGATTGTTGTCCTTTCTTTCCCCCTCACCAACGGCACTAGTATTCCCATAGCAGCGCGAGTAAGCCCCAGCAAATACGGCCACCCGCGCAACCCCCCCAGTGTCTCGTTGATGCGCGAATAAGACAGCTGCCTATGGTGGCTTCGCATAAAGTACGTCAGGTGTCATCTCACCAGTCGATTCCTCCAGCCACGGAAACGGAAGCCCATCTCGTCCGATAGGTTTTGCTGTGCCACGGCGAAACGCGCTTCCCACTTTCCCATCCCGTCGGCGGGTAAGAAAGAAATCGCGGGGCATCCATCATCGCATGAAACAAACGCCCTATGTTTAGGGAACTTCCAGAAAACCTTATTGCGCGGTGCCGTATGCCAGAGAGTACTGACCCACGACCTCCAGGGCATTCTGTCCCTCCATTTGGGTCGCACGCGCTGTTTATTGGACTGCGTAGAATTCCCGAAGGTGGGCAAGGCGTGGCAGGATCATGGATGCACCAAGCGCCCGGACCAAGGGGCAAAATCGAGCACAGAAGCACAGTCCAACGCTAGAATTCTTCTCGAAGGTCTCCTGCAGGGCTGTGGCGTGGCGGCGGATCAGGCCGGGCCCTCCGGGGTAGCAGTGACTGGGGATTTCGCCGCACGCAGGGGGTGTCAGGGGTACCGGTACCTGTGAGGGACCAGCGCCGTGGGCAGGCCAGCTGAAACAAGCTGCAAACAAGCTGTGCGGACGGGCCACCGCGTCCGTGATGAAGATCCAGGGGGAGTTTTCTAGCCCGTCGTCTTGATGCGGTTCTTCAATTGAGAGTTCGAGCCACCTCGGAAGGCAGAGGAAGAATGGACGATACGATGGGGTCCAGGCTTTCGGCTTTCATGCTTTGCTTTTAGTCATGGCGGCCAGTTAAGATTTGTCTGGGCAACGACGAAGGTGGGCTTCCATCGTCATCGTGCAGGGAGCGTGGCTGCCCTGGGCAGCTGCACGAAATGTTTCTGGTGCGCTGCTGCGAAACACAGATGCCCCGGGCGAGTCCACCGCTCCGCAAGGGGCGCCAAAGAGCATCAGCGTCTCTATCAGTCAGGTACGCAGAAGAGGCCTAATCTTCGAATTTGTTGGGTAGCATCAGAAACCGTCGTTGTCGGTGATCAAGATGGCTACAGGCGGTGAAAAGCTCTGACGAAAGGCGGAGGGTGGGGGGGTGGAGCCATGGCGGGGTTGACAGGGACACAGGCGTGGCAGCCCGCGCCCCCAGCTTCCAGAAGTTCGCCATCCGTGGTTCTGCAGCAGGGCTTCCTGCCCCGAGCTCACGACGCCAACCACCTCGTCAAACATCAACAATTCCCTGGTTTCTTCCGCACTCTCAACGCAGCAATTTCGCCGCAGTAGCTGACCGTCCTCTGGCCTGATCCTACCTATCAGTGTTGTCCCGCGCCGTCTTGCCAGCGCGGCCTCGGCTTGGCATCCCGTCTTGCTGTGCCTGCCCGCCCGCCACTGACGGCGGCCCGGACAGCTTCCCCCTCTTCTATTCCTAGACACTTCACGCTCGCTCCAAGCATGAGGTGAAGAAAGACACAAATTTTGCTCAGATTCCATTCCTACGCTATTGACAGTAGATCCCCCACGTAAACTCGACACGTCGGACTTGCGCGATCGCTATCTCATCATTTCCCTCATCCTGCCCGTCCATTAATTACCTATAGCCTCCGTGCATCGCAGACCGCCCCTCTGCGCTCCGTGCCCCGCGATGAGCTAATTTGGAGCCAGGCGTAAAGAGAGAGGCAAAGTCAACTGAAGCACACTTACCGCAAGCCAATGCGGTATGCCCTGGGCGCAGCCGAGGTCCTGCTCAATCCATCTGGCTGCGTCTGTCCAATCCCCTCTGGGCTGAGCACGAGCGCATCTTCACACACACATCAAACATCGCCTTGCACGCAAAAGAGCTGACAGGAAAGGCCCAGGAACCGACGAAGGGAAAAGCGCGGAGCTGCAGGTTGCTCTGTGGCTTGCTCCGTCGTGTATCTCCACCACACCTACCAGACGCCCAATTCCACCTGCCGCGTGGGAAGCCGGCAGCCGTCGCGCCATTCCGGGCACCCCCTCCGCCGTCTTGCTGCATTCCCTTCCTGAAATTCCCACCGTGCTCACGGCCTGCCACTGCTGCTGCTCCCTCCTCCGCTTGTCGAACTTGGAACTTGCGGTATCGGTGGCTGTTCGGTCGCTCTCAGGCTCGGATCTGGAATTTTGTTGAAGGCGGGCGTTGAGACGGGACCCACGTTCTCCAGACATTCGAGACCGCGTCCATCCTGCGGCCTCAGCTTCCCAGGTCCACACGCCGGCCGGTTTCCCGCTCCCGTCGCTCTTCTTGTGCCTCCAGGTCCAGGCACACATCTCCTCTTCAGCCAAATCTGCGATCCGACTCGCTGGCTGATCTCCACGAACGTGTCTCTACCGAGCTCCTATTGTACCATTATTACCCCACACCTTGGGATCTCCAAATCCGTCTTCCCAGCGACGTTCTCGTGACGCCGAGTTGCGCGTTTCAAGCCCTCCCACACCATGTAAGCGACACCGGGTGGGCAGCCGTTGGCACACGAGAGGCATTGAAGCTGACCAAGGTTTTTGCCTCCCAGAGACTCCATCTACCTCGAACGAGCCAGCGACCGCGATCAAATCAGGCCAATCGACCCTTCACGTCCGCAATGCGCCAGCATTCTGTTTGACTGCCCGCCGAGAAACATCAGACATCAAGCCGGGCGCAAAGCCCCGATCGCGCCGACGCGATTGACGTCGTCTACAATTGAGCCACCGGGCTCCGATCGACAGCTTCTTCCCGTCGGCGGCGGAGAACGAAGACGTCCTTCTTCTCCAATTCCCCCCTCGATCCGACGATCTGTTATTCTCCCCCACAGAAGCCAAGGTTACCGAGCGGGAGAAAGACGAAGGAAGCATAGAAACGGTTCTCCACGCCTGCCGTGGTTCTGAATCGTGTGGGGAAGCCGTGGTTCGACTGGCTATAGCATGAAGCATCCCCGCCTAATTTCGATCTAACCGGCCCCTCCGCAATATACGGCACCGCGGGACGAGAGACGTCATTCCCCAGAAGCAATAAATCTGTCGAACTGGATTGGGGATTTTCGGAGGTTTCCAAATAGCTCGTCAGGCACATAGCCATCTGGTGTCCGGGGGGGCTTCTCCCGCCCCTGCCCAGCACACACGATGCGGCGGAATCGCACTCCGCCTCCTCCGGCCTACCGGGCCCTGGCCCACCACCATGCGCACCATGGTGCGGGAGCTCAGGCGGGACAGCAGCAGGCCCAGGGTTCTGTGTCGTCTCTGATCAGGTCGTTCAATGTCGAAGCGAACCCGACCCGGCCCATGCGCCCCTCCCCGCTGACGGCCTCGACCATTCCAGATATGCCGCTGGACCTGGTCGATCGCATCCGGTCTTTTCCCCTCTTCATGTCTGCCCCGGAAGATTTCCTGGTCGCCATCGGTGCCCATTTACGACCCCAAATCCACTCCGCACACGACCACATCCTCACCGAGGGCGACGAAGCAAGAGCAATGTATTGGCTGGTCCGCGGCGTTGTCGCCGTCACCTCTCGAGATGGCGAGGCCGTGTATGCGGAGCTCAAGCCGGGCGCCTTCTTCGGGGAGATCGGCGTCCTCATGGACGTGCCAAGAACCGCGACCATCGTGGCCAGGACGAAATGCCTCCTCGTCGTTCTCAAGAAGGAGGACCTGCAGGCAGAGCTCCCCAAGTATCCCGACATGGAGAAGGCGATTCGGCAAGAGGCCCAAGAGCGGTTGACCATCCTCAAGAAGAAGCGCCAGGAGAGTGGGCAAACAAGCAAGCTCCCAGACAACGACAGCCCAAAGCTTGCGCGAGAAGCGGCGCCCGGCGAAGTCAGCACCGGCGAGGTCGGAGTGATCAAGGAAGGCGGCGCCGTGAACACTAAGAAGCGGAAATCGCCAAGTCCCGGTGTGATCGAAGATCCGGCCATCAGTGGAAGCGCGCTTGGTAGCGGCTACGTCAACATCCGGAAGACGCTGAAGGAGCTCCCCCTGTTCTCGACACTTCCACCCGACATCCTGCATTTTATCGGCCTCAGCGCTCAGCCCAAAACCTACTCCCCCTTCACCGATATCATCCGCCAAGGTAGCCCTGGCAACGAAATATTCTTCATCGTCCGGGGCGAAGCCGAAGTCATTCACGAGACGCCAAGCCCTCCGAACCCCAGGCGAGCCACAAGAGCGTCGTATATGCGGCCGAGGTTGAAGCAAGGGCAATATTTCGGAGAAGTCTCGAGCTTGGGTTTATCAGAGGGAAGAACGGCGACCGTGCGGTCCATTACGGCTGTGGAATGTTTGATGGTTGGCGGCGAAGCGCTCGACGAGCTTTGGAAGCGTTGTCCACCCGAGATCAAGTCTCAGGTGGAGGAGACGGCCAAGCAGAGGTATCACGGGTCTGACGATGACATCGAGATGGAGGATGTAGAGAGCCGCGCGCTCTCCGACGACGAGCGGTCGCCAACGCCACCGAATCCAACAACTCTTCCACAGGTCACGTTTACCACACCTTCGAAGCCAGCTTCGCCGACGAAGCCTGACTCTGAGACGCGCCAGCCATCAGATCCCGATCCGTACCTGAGCGTGGACATGGAGAACCTTCGTAACCGGCGACGCAACTCTCTCGCGCCGCCCACCCCGCAGACGGACTCCTCCACGATAGTGAGCCCTACCAAGCAGAGCTCAAGCGACCACAGCTCCCTTAGGCTCTTTTCTCCGTCTGCGTCCCCGGCCCCTCGCGATGATTCTCCGTTGCCGGCCAAACGCGCACGAACCATTCCTCGAAGCTCCGTTGCGTCGTCGGGAACCGAAATCGGCGGAGCGCCCCTTTCAGATGACCTATTGATTGCCATCTTCCAACAGGTTGATCTTCTGGAGCTCCTGCGCCTGAGAGCAGTGAGCAAACGCTGGCGACAGCTGCTCACGGACAGCCCCCAGCTCTGCACACATGTCGACCTCGGGCCGCTTAACCGAAAAGTGAACGATTGGTCCCTCGTCAACATCCTGACGCCGTTCATCGGTTTGCGCCCGGTGGAGATGGACTTGAGTAACTGTTTTCACATCACAGACGAAGGCTTTCAGGCTTTGTGGCGCATGTGTGGCAAGAACGTCAAAATCTGGAAGATGAAGAGTGTATGGGACGTGTCTGCAGGGCAGATCTTGGAGATGAGCGAGAACGCCAAGTGTCTGGAAGAGGTGGACTGGAGCAACTGTCGCAAGGTTGGCGACAATCTGCTTGCCAGAGTTGTTGGCTGGGTCGTCCCGGAACCACCTCCGACCCGCGAGAACGCGAAGAATGTGGTCATTTCCAGTTCCACAGCTAAGGGCAGGAGGGCGTCGCAGAACCAGCAAAAGATGGAGAAGCACAACGCCATCCAATCGGCGGCGCCCGCTCCACCACCACCGGGCACTGTCATCGGATGTCCCCGTCTCCGGCGGCTCAACCTATCGTACTGCAAACACATTACGGACCGCTCCATGGCGCACCTGGCGGCTCACGCATCCAATCGCCTGCAGTCGTTGACTCTCACTCGGTGTACATCGATCACAGACGCCGGATTTCAGGCTTGGGCACCATACCGCTTCAACGAGCTGACCCATCTCTGCCTGGCGGACTGCACCTACCTTTCGGACAACAGTATCATCGCCCTGGTCAACGCCGCGAAGAACTTGACGCATCTTGATCTCAGCTTTTGCTGCGCACTGTCCGATACAGCCACCGAGGTGGTGGCGCTGGGCTTGCCCCTCCTCCGCGAACTCAGGCTTGCATTTTGCGGCAGCGCGGTCAGCGACGCCAGCCTTGGGTGCATCGCTCTTCATCTGAACGAGCTCCGCGGTCTCAGCGTGCGTGGCTGCGTCCGCGTGACCGGAAACGGCGTCGAGAACGTGTTAGAGGGCTGCGGACGCCTCGAATGGGTCGACGTCAGCCAGTGTAAGAACCTGGGTGGCTGGCTCATTGGTGGGGGCGTCGAGAGATGGGGTTTCGACGAGCGTGGGAAGGGTGGAAAGATTGAAGGCTGGAAGATTCCCGGCGCCAGAGTTGCCAAAGCCCAGGGCGGCAAGATGGGGCCTGGCGGGGTTGGCGGTGGCATCGCAGTGAACCAAAAGGGGGCTGGCAACTTCAAAGTCCTTGGGCCCGGGCCCGTTATGCGACCGGTCATCCCGCCAAGGGGCGCGACCAACCGCCGGGTCAGGAAACCGGTGAAATTCGTGGTGGAGAAGGGCGTTGGCGGGCTGAGATGATGTCATGGCTAATGGCCCAAGGGCAACTCATGCACATTGTCGAGAGCAAGAGGAGGATCTGTACATGACGACTGACGACAGGCGCACATGCGAGACACGACCCAATGAACACTAATGTCACATAACGGCCGGGCTTTTATACGGCAGCATCACACATAGAATCGCTTTGGGGGGGCGGGCTGGGCCAGGGCCAGTAGACGGCGAGGGCATTGGGCAGTGCATTTCTTGGATAGGTATCGCGGATCAGGGCGGGTTGGGATCAGGAAGGGATTGATACCCCATTTCATATGTTAGGCGGTAGTCTGAATAACAGCATGCTTTTTCACATCATCACCGGTTGTGACGTGGTGGGATGGTCAGGGGTTGACTCATTGTGTGACGCAGTCCACACCACACAGGTGGTGAAGGCAGCAACAGCAAAAAAACAGAATGCTGCCTGGAAATCTCAGCAGAAAAGGATAAAAAGAAGAAACCCGACGCGGGATTCGAACCCGCAACCTTAAGATGGGACTTCAACGCTTCTCATGAAAAGCTGTGATGTAGAAGTCTTACGCGCTACCGATTGCGCCAGCCGGGCTTTTCACCATTCTTGTTTGATCGATACATGTGATTGTCGGTATTGCCTGCTATCAAGAGCTGCCCTGCCCTGCCCTGGTTTGTGTGGAACGTTAAAAAGGAAAAAAACTTTTTCTTCTGGGTTTTGAACCTTGAGTGCTGCGTGTGTGGTGCCGGGATGGGCCTGTGCTGTGATTTTCATCTGATCTTTTGGTTTGCTGTTGGGGGTGTGTGTGGGTGTGTGTGGTGGAGACGTCTCCAGCGCTGTGGGGTGATGGTTGGGCGGTGAACGGCTGCTGAATGAATGGGAATTTAAAGTGTGATGCCGATGGATGCGATGCGATGCGGCGGTGACGCTGTGGCATCCGAATCCGATGCTGGGCATTTTGTCCCATCCCATCCCATCCCGTTCCTCGTGGCATGTGGATCGAGAGGAAGGAGAAGAGGAAGGGAGGGGAGGGGTCTTTTTGTGTGATGCACTTGGCGTGATGGCCCCACTGGGGATGCAGTGTTTGGCCGAGCCGAGCCGATCTGAGTGGTTACGTGCTGTTGCCTCTGTGATAGGCCGGCTGGAAGCGTTTGCTCGGGGGTTCGGGGTGCCACTCGGCGGTGAGTCATGATACTTTCAACCAAGGCAGGGTTGGGATAAAATTGGCAGTATAGACTCTACCTATTAATATATACGTTCAAACGACAAGCACAATGGCTACTTCAAATCCGGTTGTGAGAGTAGGCGTTGCGGCGGTGGTGAAGAACGCAGAGGGGAAGATGGTCGTTGGCATCCGGAAGGGGAACTCCCATGGTGTTGGTAAGAGTCATATCTCATTGCACAGACAGCACATCCGATTGTCCTTAGAAAGAGTCCGAGTCATGGAGTTGAGCTCATCAGCTAACGTCATAGGTCACTGGCAATTCCCCGGAGGCCATCTTGAATTCGGGGAGACACCCCTTCAGTGCGCGGAACGGGAGACTCTGGAGGAGACAGGGCTTGTCGTTCGGGCTGAGAAGATTATTGCGGTGACGAACGATATCTTCCAAGAGAGCTCCAAGCATTACATCACTTTGTTTGTGGCTTGCCAGCGGTTGCGAGAGGATCAGGAGCCTGAGGTATGACGTCCCACACTGTGATGCTGATGTTTGCTAACGGTCCGTGTTCAGACGTTGGAACCTGAGAAATGCGAGGGATGGTCGTGGAAGAGCTGGGAAGACATCCGAGCGTTGCTTCAGGGGCAACTTGCTGACGGAGGCCAGCAAACACTCTTCTTGCCCATCGTCAACTTGCTGAGAGAGTACCCCAACATTAAAGAGTTGATGTAGTCAGTGATGTATCAACGTGATACTGAAAATCAACAGCCTTGGGTGGGATACCAGCAATCGGAAGAAACATCTTTTAGACGATGGAATCCGAGAAATCTGAGGGGCGGTTATGGAGAAGTTAGGACGAGCTCAGAGCATTGTACGAGCGACAGTCTGCGAAGTTCAACCGGAGGTATTTCTGCCCATCAACAACTTTTTGAAGGATTTCCCAACATCGAATATTTGACAATGCGGGCTCTTGTTGACGGGGGCCTATTGTGATCGATGTTTACCAATCACTGTGAATGAAGCAAAGAGGGCAGATGTTAGTGCAGTTTGCGAGTGTCATACTGGTCAACGCTGGTCGGGTGCCCCTGGGACTGGGTATTTGATTCACACAAGTGCTTCGGAGAATGCATTGTTCTATCTGACTCGACATCTGACAAGATAATTATCGTGCAACACAATAAGATCCTCAGGAGGATGTACTTGGTCGACTCTCACCATTTCGCCAATGACTAGAGTGGTCTAGTATGCGTACAACCTCAGGGGCGTCAACCACATGCCTTCTAATGGAATGGATAACAATCCAGCAAAACTCCTGAGGACGGCAGCATCACAGCCTAGGTCGCAAGGGCGACTCACGCAACGAGAGATGTTGCTTGACAGCGATCACAACAACTGAGAGACATGCGTCTCAGTTTCTCAGCCGCAGCTACAGATGCTCAAAAACCAAGACGCCCAATCTCATTTCAGCCACGCCCGACGCCACCAAATGAGGGGGGATTCCGAGTGAAGACGATCTGTCGTTTTTTGTATCGGCTGAACGACATGCGACCGGCTCGGATCTTCGGCGGCGTCGTTGTCGGCCTGCTGCCGTTGGCGGCTGCTCTCCGCCCCAACTTGAACTTCCCCAGCGTGTGCTCCGTCGATGGCGTGCTCAGGTACTTCACCTGTTCTCGGAACGTATCCCCAGTCTGTGCCGTTGAATTGGCGGAACAAGCCGTGGAGTTTTGCCGCGACTTCCTCGCCGTCGAACCGGTCACTGTCACGCTCACCACGGTGACTCCCGTCGACTCCTCCACCATCATCGAGACGTCCACCACGTCCACGACAACAACGATCGAGACTACCACCACCGAGCTCACAACCACGCTGACCACCGAAACCTCCACCTTGCTGACAATCAGCACGACTTTTGTGAACCCTCCACTGACGGAGAAGAAGAAGCGCACCGCCACGGCGGCCTGCCCCTCCATTGTCAGCAAGAATTTACTACACCATCCAGCTTCACGCCTCTCCCGCGCCTGCAGCTGTCTCAGCGTGACGCCGACGACATCGACTGTAACGATCCCGGCCGCAACCGCGCCCACGACCACGGTGCTAGCAACGAGCACAACCATCGAAACCCTCATCTTCTCGTCAACAGAGGTCTCAACTGCCACCTCGATCGAGACCCTTGTGTCGTCCACAACCACCACAACGGTGAGCACGCTTTCCCCCCCTTTTTTTCTTCTTTTTTTTTCTTCCTTTTTCTTTTCTCTCACGGGCTTCCCAATACTCAAAGTTCAATGAAATGCACAAACGCGACTGGAACCTTACTAACCCTCATTCTAGACCGCCGTCGCCACGTTCACGTTGCCGCCGCAGTGTGTCGACCCGCCGCTGTCGGGAATCTTTCCCGCGGGTACGGGAAACCAGTTTCAATCCGAGGTCATCGTCTCCTCGGTGCAAGAGTGCTGCGCCCTATGCTATGACACGCTCAACTGCGTCGGCGCCGGATATGCCAGTGATGGAAGAACTTGCAACCTGTTGCTCAAGGTGCAGCCACAGGCGGGTACGGGATCGTCGGACCAGTGCCCGTTGGGCTTTGATAGTACCAACTCCATATCCTCTCCGGTGCCGGGGGCCGTGGAAGGCGCTTTTCTAGGGCCGTGCAAGCCTGTGTAACCGATGCTGTAGGTATGCAAGGTCACCAGCGGAGGGATCTACGAGGAGTGCAAATGTAAACAAAGCATGTACATTGATCTTTGCTCTGCAGACAGTCGTGCTCCGCCAGAGTCTCGTGAAGGACGCCAAGAGTTGTTGGTAGTACAGGGGTCAGTTGTGTCGGACAGGAGGGACGACAAGGCTGAAGATGACCCGTCTGGAGGTGGAGGGCGGTGGGTGGAGGAGATCCACATCCAACTTGGGCGTCTTCGAGGGGCTCAGCGGGGCTGGGCTTGGAAGTTCGATCCAGCAACCCACTAAAACATGCAAAAATCAATCAATCCAAGTTCCAAAAGTGTCGACCGCACCATGCGAACGGATACACCCATCCAGATCCCCTCGAAAGAAGCGTAATGTCGACGACGGAGAATCCCGAAATGGCCGAGCGTCCGGGAAGTTGCGGGAGCGCCCAGCAGAGAAGCCAAGACTTTGTGAAGGCTCGGCAGGCGCAGGGATTTCCGCCATGGCGCATTGACCATCGAGCGTCACTAACGGGCCCCACTCATTCTTACTCCAACCGTCAGGTCCCGCCTGGGATCTTTGCCCGGATTTCGAACGAACACACTCCAGTCCCGCCTCAATCTGTGTTGCCCAGCAATGCCCCTCCGCTCGCCTTACGAGTGACACCGACGAGTGAACAGCCGGCCGTTGCTGTTTACATTGCACAAACCCGCGACGACCCCCGCCCGCTGCCGATTCGCTCGCTGACCGACCCCGCTAACGCTCGTCTGTACCACGAGGCGCCGCCTGCTCGTCACTGGAATCCCATCTCCGCCATCATGCCCGGGGGCGACCCCGCCTGGAGCCCACGGGCGCCGCCGTCCGAAGCGTCCAATGCAGACGCGCCTTCCGGGTCGGCCAGCCAGGATGGCTTTGATCCGCAGCAGATCCAGGCGATGGCGCGACACCCGCCACCCGGCGCCTCTGTTTACTCTCCCAACGCCGCTGTCTCCAGCGCGGTGAATCCCCGCAGCTGTGTCACTTGCCGCAGGAGGAAGGTGTGTGTTTCTGCTAGAGTGTCACGAAATCATGCGGAGCGCATCGCTGACTGTGTGTGTGCTAGGTGCGATGCGATAAGCTCATGCCATGTTCCAACTGCCGGAGGGCCCAGATCCCTTGCATCTTCCCTGCGCCGGGGAGAGCGCCGCGCCGACCGAGACCCAAAGACCCCAACGCGCCATCAAAACAACCGTCGAGCGAGCGAGAGCTGGAATTAATGAAGCGCCTGCGCAAGCTGGAAGGGATCGTCGAGGAACTGAGCGGCCAAATAGAAATCGAGACACCGCGCAACACGTCCAGCGCCAGCGTGGGCAATTCCCCCGAGTCGGCTCCAAGGAAAGGGATAGAAGAGGTCGCTGGGAGACAGCATGATGGCGCTGCGAGCGCGAGTGGTAGCAGTCACGGCCATGGATCTCCGGTCACAGGGCCACCAACGAGAGCGATAGGCTCCTCCTCTGGCTTTGGGCCGCTGAGAAAGTCTTCCGATGTCCACAGGCAATTTGGGCGACTTGTTCTCAACGACAAGGGCGTCACGCGATATGTCAGCAGTGCATTTTGGACTTCGATCAACGACGAGGTAAGTGCTCCGTGGAGGGTTTTCATTGATCACCCATTGATTTGTTCGGCAGCTGGACGAGATCCGACAAGAAACCCACGAGCTTACCGAAGATGACTCCGACGACTACGATATAGAGGCATCACCGCAGTCAGCGGCCCAGGAGAAGAGCTTGACAGACCATCAGTCATTCATCATGGGATACCGATCCGCCGACGTGGATCTGAGACCTCTCCACCCATTACCGTCACAAATACCCTTCATGTGGCAGGTGTACCAAGAAAACGTCGATCCAATTCTCAAAATCCTTCATATTCCAACAACCAGCAAACTCATACGAGAGGTCCGCACGAGCCTCGACAACCTCACACCACCTACGGAAGCATTGATGTTCTCCATTTATTACGCCGCTATTACCTCGCTGGACGAGGAAGAGGTATGGTCCACTCTCCCCACCTGGATGCGCCTGCTTACTGACGTGTGGTAGGTGAAACTTAACTTTGGCGCAGAAAAGGATTTCTTGCTGCAGCAGTATCGTTTTGCCCTAGAGCAGGCCCTGGCGAAGTCAAATTTCGTCACCAGCCCGGACTTGACGATAGCCCAAGCGTTCATCCTGTTCCTCGTTCTTGTACGGCGGCATGACGATACCCGATTTTGTTGGACCCTTACTGGCCTACTCATCCGAGTCAGCCAAGCTCTGGGGCTCCATCGCGACGGCACACACTTCCCGAACCTGTCTCCTTTCGAGATAGAGATACGCAGACGCTGCTTCTGGGCGGTATGCGTTTTGGACCTTCGGTCCGCCGAGGATCAAGGGACCGATCTCGCCATAATCGATGGACTGTTCGACACGCAGATTCCCTTAAACATCAACGATTCAGACCTCTCTCCGGAGAGCACGGAGCTTCCCAAACCGAGGGAGGGCCCTGCCGACATGACATTCTCCATCATCCGATACGAGATATGTTCTGTTGCGAGACGGATACACGTGGCTTCCTTGCCTTTGGTTGCCAACGTTTATAGCCGTGACGCTGCGAGCACGCTTGAAGAGCGAGAAGCTATGCTGCTTCAAGTTCACAAGAGGATGGAGGACATGTACTTGAAGAGCCCCGATTGCGACAACAACCCGATGTACTGGACGGCGGCAAATATTGCACGACTAATTGTCGCCAAAATGACGCTCATCATCTATCAGTCCGCCCTCTTCCCTGGTCCGACAAGCGAGGAATTGACCGAAGAAAAGCGTACCTCCCTCTTCAACAGGGCAACCGAGATATTCGAATACAGCTACATCCTCAATACTGATACGCGATCAAAACAGTGGCGCTGGCTTTTCCAGACCTACACGCAGCTCCATGCCGTCGCGTACGTTCTCATTGAGGTATCGCATCGACCATGGAGCGCCACCGTTGAGCGCTCGTGGTCGGCGCTGAACATGGTTCTCTCGACTGGGAAGCCTTCCTTGCCACAGTTCGACCTGGAGAAAATGGCGGATCACTCAGCTATCTGGTTGCCGTTGAGGAAATTATACCTCAAAGCCAAGAGACACCGCGAGGCGGAGATTGCCCGCCTTCGAGCGGACCCTCAGGCAACCCAGCAGGTGGAGCTCGAGGACAAGGCCAGATCTCCTCCGGAGTCGTTCGGAGCGTTGGCCAACTCGGTGAAGAACGTCATTGCCAATGAGCATTGGCGCAAATTGGTCAATGCACCGCCATTGCCGGCACCTACGCCGGTTCAGACGGCTAGCCAGCAACTCCAGGGTGGTCCGATCTCAGAGCCGGCCATGCCGGGCAACGATGCGGAGATTGACGCGCAATTCGTCAAGCCGGATGTGATGGAGTTCCTCGACTCGGCCATGTCCGCCAACACGTTTGAGCCAGCCTTCTTCCCGGCCATGTGGACTCGGGCAAGTATTTCATTGGCAAGTCAAACTCCGGAGGCTGCCTACGGGATATCGACGTCAGGGGCGCGCAGGATGGAAAACATGGTTCCGTACGATTCGACCGCTCTGCTAGGCGACAATGCCAGGGTCATGGCTCCTCCAAGCCACACCAACACAGGCAACAGCGGGTTTACATCGACGGTTTCGCCTCTCCAGGACCACAACAACTTGCCACCCTGGATGTGGCCGGCGTCGGATCCGCCGCAGTCACAGAGTATGCCATTTGAAGAGTTGGATGTCAATATGGACGAGGGCTTTGACTGGCAGAACTGGCAAGAGAACCTGGGGAAGTACGATCTTGAGGGTACTGGTGCCGGTGCTGCCTGGGGTTCGGGCATCTAGAACTGCGAACGCATGGGTTGGTATCTTTTGGCAAGCATGCCAAGGGGTTGTTTGGATATGTTGACGAGTCTTTCTTGGATGACAGGAGGTACCGATTTTGCCATTTTTGAAGTTGTGTATAGACCATATGAGTGACGGACGGGATTGATACCCTGGTGGATATAAATATAATTTTTCTTGGGACTTGCGGCTTGTTTTGTTTGTGTTCCACGATTTCAGGGGTTTCATGGTGGGCGCTCAGATCAGAAAGTGGCCCGTGCAACCCACACCTTTGACTTTGTCATCAGTCACCGCCAGCCGCGACTTCAACTGAGGCAAACCCAGGTCCTCCACATCCCCACGCAACTTTTTTCTCTCTTCCGCAAGGTAAGGGGAGGGGGATTGGGAGGTGTGTGTGCAGCCCGTCATCAGATTTGCCAGATGGCGTGCCCCACAATCCCGCATCTTATCAGGGTGCGTGACAAAATGGGGCGCCATGCACGTCCTTGGCTCTTGACCAGCGTAGCTCGTTGGCGACACCTTTCGCTTACTTGAAGTCCTAATCAGGTGTTTGAAGGCCGGCCTGGTCTTCCTGTGGTTTCATCTGATTTGATACCACCTAGACTTCGTCATGCGGGCAATTATCAGACCAAGTCAGAGGGGAGGCAGCGCGCCGCATCCGCCGTTGTGTGCGTTGTCAATCCCCCGTTGTGCACGTTGTCTCTTACAGTGCTAGTTGTTCCCCTTAATTGCATGCAACGACAATGACGGCGCCGGTAAGTCATTTTGGCACGCTCGAGATACTCAGCCCTGACATCGGATTCCAAGCAGGACCCTCCATGCGGGCCATGTGCCGCCAACGGCATCGACTGCGATCGAGCGACAGGCTCTGTTCAAGGCACTGGTTGCTCGTACTGCCAAAGAATGGGAATCAAACGACACTGTCAGTCTGCCGTTCCGGCATGCCGTTTAAGGGCCCCAGAACCAGAAAGTGGAAAGAAGAAGTGTGTTGCGCAGTCATGAGCCTGAAGGCTGTTCAAGTTTCCATTGCTGACCTTTTGTGTCAGCTCGTCACCCGCAGAGCACCAGAACAGGGGAAAAAAGGGGGGGATAAATGATCCGCAATCAAAGGCGATCAAGGACCTTGGGAACGGAAACCAAAAGGAGCAGAAATAAACAAAATGCCTGAGCTTCCTACCTAGGCGGGAAACTCTCCCCCTAGGCGCCTACACAATTTCGTATTCTCTTTGTTCTCCAAAGGCGTTTTGCCGGTTCGGGAAGCTCAGACTTGGCACCCTCAGAGTCCCAACTCGGTGGTAGATCGTTCGCTCAACCTCGCTCCTGGAGTCGGGGCTGAGCAAAATAAAAAAGAAAGAGTCAGGGCCATGAAGCAGCAGAGCCGCATGTAATTCAGCCATGGACTCGATGGGACCGTCCATTTCAACGCCAAACTCCTCCACCGAAAAGTGCTGCAGCTCGCTCCCCACGAGGCTGCAGATGGTTCCGCTGCACCACCCGCAGACAAAATCCCCCGGATCAAGCGCGAGATCAACGTGGACTTTTACGACGGGAGATCGAAGCCTCAAACTCGCAGAAACAATGCGGCCATTTGGCGTGCTGGCAACCTCGGCATAAAGCAACGTGGCGGGGCTGGAATCCAACTCGCGCCAGTCGCGCCGGAACTTGATTGGGAGGTTGTGCGATGCCCAGCTCCAGGACGGCGCCCTCCAGCGCCGCGGTTTCCACTCCCGTACCTCCTCTGCCGTCGTCTTCCGTATGACCGAGTCGTCAGACACATCTCGGCCCACAGACCAGAGGAGGCAGGCCGGAAGCTGGCTGCGCCAGAGGCCGGCAAGACACTCGTCGCCGGTGAGAGCGGCAAGTTGGTGCACCATGCCATCAATTGCGATAAGCTTGTCCGAGTCCACGCTCAGGCCGCATGTCGAGTAGTGCGAAAGGGCTCGAAGCCATTTGTTCAGCATCTCGTCCTTGAGCTGGGCCGTCAGGCCGTCGCATCTCGCTTTCGCAATGGCGATCTTGATGTCCGTGTAGTCCCCTATCTGCATCACCGGGACGCTGAGCCGGCCGTTATCAAATTGCTCGGGCACCGTTTCCGAGGAAAGATCTTCCAGGCACTGCCACATGATTTCCGATGCGGTGAAGTGGGCTGTCCGGGTCGAGAGAAGACGCTCCTGCAACACCCAGGCCCGCTGGTTCAGGGGTTCGCGGCCGAGGCGACCCCACCGGCCATCGTCCTTCCAAGCATACCACCCCGCTTGCAGCTTCAATGCCTCATGCCCTGGGGAGTACACCGCGAATGGCTGCACGGTGTCTGGGTCGCGGTCGAAGAAGAGCCCGCCCGCCGAGGTTGGCGACGATGTTGCGGCAATGTTGACGACCGCGTGCCCGTACACCTTGGCCATCAGGGACGACTCCACCTCCCAGTCGGCAACGGAATCTTGGACGATGCACAGCGAATCGATCCAGAGATACTTGATGCCCAGCACGCGCACCACAGCGACGGCGTGCTGGAATGTGAGAGGGAGGGAAGCGGTGGGTATGCTGCGCGAGAAGCTCTCCCTGTTGGCGGTCATGAGCCTGACCACCTGGACGCCGCCCCAGCAGTGGCTAAGTGTTGCGTACCCCCCGGGCTCTCCCTCTTGCGACCTCAGCTCAACGAGCCGCACCGAAGATTGCGATCTTCCGTCAACCTCTATCAGCCTGGTCGGCGTGAAAGACGTGCTTCTTGACAGGTTGCACAGACGATGGCTGCCCAGGCAACTGCTCAGCTTTGCCTGGATGAAGTGCTGGCCGGATGTGGAAAAGGTATTCGCGCTGAACTTTGGTTGGAGAATGTGCTCGACCTCGGCCTCGGCCACTGACATGGCATTTTCTGTTAGACGCGAGTTCAAACCAGAATACTTAGGTACCGCCGAGGACTGGATCTCAATGTGACTTGCCTCGCTCCAGCGTAACGAATGAAGTATCCCCTCCCGTGCCAGGGAATCCAGGGTTGGACGACCCAGGCAGAATCTCCAAAACCAAGAGATATTCGAGGCCAGGTGCCCACAAGAACGTCAGCTCGGTGTCGCTTGCCAGGCTATCCCACCCGGGCCGTCCTCCTTTCAACGCGACTTTGCAAAGTGGACAGCCATCGTGGCTCCCCTTCACACAGTCCCGCAGCGTCTTCAACGTACCGTGGAAATCGTATCGTTTTCGTAGCGATACCGCCGGGTCCGGAAATCGGGTACATCTTGACCAGGCCCCAGCAAGAATGTTTCGGCAAGGCACGCAGAGAAGGGGGTTTTCCGTCTCCACTGGCATCTTGACGTGAAGGCACTGCCCCTAAATGATCTCTTCCATGAACTCCCCATCATCAACTCCCGCACAAGCGGGGTCCATGAAATAACAACTGGCCAGGTAACGTCGCACCAGCCTCGGGTTACAAAGGCGGCCGAAGTCGCTCTTTTACTTTCGAGTACCTTCTGTCCAGCTTTTAGAGTGGTTGTTGATAATTGACTTGGTAGCTGCACAAGTTGGAAACACTGGACTCTGAATTTCCTCAATCTACCCCCCGATAGAATCAAAATACGCCACAATGGCACCCTGTTGCTCCAAAAACACCTTCTGAGCCTGGTAGTACGACGCATCTGCCTCAGCGCCGCCTCCCGTGGGGCTCACCATCGTGACCTCCTTCGGCGTCAACTCAACGCTATACCGACTTTTATACACGGCCGGACCAAGCGGCGTGTACCTTTTATCCACAGACGTACTAGCATTCCTCACATCAAACCGCATCCCCGGCTCATCAGCACGATACGCCCCTGGGAATTTGACACCTTCCGGCGACGCATCCCCTCCGCCCGTGACTTGGAAGTTGAAGCACGTCATGTAGAACTGCGGACCAACAGGAAGCATCTCCCACCCTGGCACCGTGCCGAGCGAGAAGTGCAACGCGACAATCTCATGTCGAATGATATACTTTCCGGGTTTGATATCGGCGGGGATGGTAGCAGTCCAGGTATTGTTGGTTCTGTTCATCATGCGCACGTTGGCCCAGACGCCGGCAGCGTCGACGGTGTCTTCGGCGATTTTGAAGAATTCAAGTTCGTTAACGTTGACGTTGGCGATGTCGCCGGAATAAGGGGCCATCCAGGCGGTGATGGGGCCTTTGTGGCTGTAGAGCCAGTGCGACCAGTGGAAGGAAATATTGCTTCCTGCTCTGACTTGGGCGATGGCGCTGGGGACCGGACTGCGGCCCATGTTGCAGGCCATGTTGGGACTGGAGATGTTGATGATGGGGCCGACGATGCCGCCTCCGTATGCGATGCGGGATGCTGGGGGGCTGAGCCAGGGGTCGATTGCGACGTCCCATCCTGGGTATCTGAAGGAATCGAGTAAGAGGGATTAGTTTTTGATAGCCACTTATGTTAGGGAAGCTCCAGGGGCAGTTACTAACATGGTGTTATCCGCAGTGACACGATAAATGTACCCGTGGCCAAGCGCCTGCCGCACCGAGGCGAGCAAAGCGACGACAGAAGATATAAACTTCATTGCGCATGAAACGAAGCAACCCTCGAATTTAACGGAATAGAGATCGAGGCATGATATCCTGACGTCGCTGCCAAGAAGGGGCTGTCACGCTTCTCATATAGACACTGCAGCATGGGGAGGTCGGCAGACGGTCACGGGTCGTTCCGACATCATTCCCAGCAGGCTGTTGTGGTGAATTTATTTACCCCGCAAAGAGACGACTCAATTTGACGCAATGTCGGGACTTTGTCAGGTGTAATGATCCGGGGTGACAGAATTGCCGAGACGGATGCGGGATCTTCCCCGGACTTTACGGGACCAATCATCGACTTCTGAGTACGGGATGGGATCCGAGTTATTGCCCAAGTCCAATGCACGACGATGCAATCTTTGGGGAATATTTTAAAATCCAAAGGGAACCCCTGAAAATACCCTTTTGACCAAAACTTGGAAGCCTCACTCTGACCACCTCGAACTCCCCGCCAGGATCCCGACAGTCACACCAGTCACCAGTCCAGACACCTTCAACTCTGATCAACTCTGATTGGACAACGAAAGTGTGATTCCGATGATTGGAGTTGCAGAAGCAATCATGATCAAAACACAAAATTCAGGACATACAAACAATCTTGTACTTAGACTATCACTACCTATATTCAAAACACACATCTACTCCTTAGCTACTCCTTTGGAGCCTCATACTTGCTAAACACCTCAATCCTCGCCCTCTCCACCTCCCTCAAGATCGTCTCCCTCCTCGCCTCGCTCCTCAACGAGACCTCGCACGGGAAATCCTCCGCGCACACCAAGAAACCTGAGCAATACCCCGTCTCACAGCTCACATCGGGCTCCACGCGTTTCCCACTCGCATCCCGCCCCGGCAAGATATCAAACGCCCACACCAGCTTCGCAAACGCCAGAAACAAATTCCGCTCCGCCACGTGAATCCCCGGGCATATTCTCCTCCCGCTACCGTACCCGTAATGATCGCGATTCGCATACTCCCCGCTCGCCAGCTCGGACGCCAACGCCGTGTATCCCCTGAAATTATCCGGGTTGAACACGTCCGGGTTGGGAAACCGCTTCTCGTCCATGTGCATGCCGAACGCGTTGATAAAGATATCGCTCCCCTTGGGGAGGAACATGCCGTCCACCCAGTCATCTTCGGCAAGGGAGTGCGGGAACGCAAGCGGGGTAACCGGTCGCCAGCGGTGCGCTTCCTTGACGCATTGCGTGATGTAGGGCAGGGAGGCAAAGTCATCCCACGTGGGTGTGCGGTCCTCGCCGACGACGGAGTCGATTTCCGCTTGGGCTCTGCGCAGCACCTCCGGCCACTTGGTCATGGCGTGGATGAAGGCGATGATGAGCGACGAGGTGGTGTCGGAGCCGCCCTCCATGACGGTGCCGCAGAGGAAGTACAGGCCGTGGCGGTCAATGTCGAGCTTTTCGCTCTGGTCGAGGATCTTGTCGAGGAAGCAGTCGCGGGAGCCGGATTCCTTGCGGCGGGTGATGACGTACTCGACCCATTCCGAGTAGAGCTTGTTCATCTCGCTGCCGACGTCCTGGGCGCGGGAGCGCCAGTTGCCGAGCAGGGATTCGGGGACGAGCTTGAGGAAGGGGAAAATGTCGACGGGAGGGGTGTTGCCGGCCTCCATGACCTGGGACCAGTTCTCCATGAGGGCGTACAGCTTGACCATGTGGCGGGTGTGGATGGTCGGGGTTCGCGTCCCGTAGATGAGGCTCATGATGATGCTGTTGCTGAAGCGCTTGGGATGCTTCATGGCGCCCGAGGGCTGAACGACAAAGTCGTGGAGCATCTGCGTGGCTTCGGCGTTGATGACGGTGATGTGCTGCTTGGCGACCATGGACTCCATGAAGAACTGGTGGACGAGCTTGCGGCAGGTGCGCCACTGGTCGGAATACTGCATGAGCAGGAGGTGGTCGCCATTGGAGATGATGTTGCCGACGTGGGAGTCAGGGCGGCGGTTGTACAGCGTCGACTTCTTGTCAATGAGCTGCTTGACGAGGCGCGGCGAGGACACGACGATGGAGGTGCCGGGGCCGAACTTGAGCGAGTAGATCTCGCCGTACTCCTTTGCCCATTTGGCGAACTGGAGATGCGTGCGCTTGGTTGGGATTTGGTGCAGATTTCCCAGAATGGGGAGGGTTGGGGGCCCCGGTGGGAGTCGCGGGTCCCGTTTTCCGATGAAGAGAACGAGGTAGAGGATGGTGCCCAGGAGGAGGGCCAGCCCCAGCAAAAAGATCATGGTGCCTGCACAGAGTAAGACAGAATCAGGCTCTGTTCTGCGTAACGAAAAGGTGAAAGCGAGATGTCGTCGTCGCCGGGTTATGTGTCTCCCCATTTCAAGGCCTCCCTCGCCATGCCCATCGCTCGATGGGATGGGGGGGTGCATCTCGGTTGGTGAGGCTAGGACGGTGTAAGTGCCAGTCTAAACGGTCTAGTGCGGCCTAGCAGCGTGTGTAAGTCTTGACGGGCGAATGACCATTGGCTCAACTAGAGCTTGGTCTTGTCCGTCCCCCGCATTCCGGGGTAACTTGCCTAGCCATTTGCGGGGAGCATCACGGGGTGGGAGACGTGGCAACGAACGACTATGCTGATCCAGACCCCCGGATCCGCTCGACGGTAAAGAAGGGGGATCGTGCGGATGCTGCCATCCGACGCTTCCCCGGTGTGCCCTGTGCTTGTTCTGTGGACTGCGCTGCGGGGTGCAGCCCCTGGACGGGGTCAGGCAAAACAACACATGCCAACGGAATGTTGACGGGACCCGGAACAGTGCCAAGAATCGGAGCAGCGGATGATTTGTAATTTGGAGCTTGTATTGACAAATGCTTGCGAGGGCGATCTAGCTCGGATACGGTTAGAGAGCCAGGATGCTCTCCATCACCGACTCGAGCTTGGCCTTGGGGTCCGCGATCATGGTCTTCGATCGCCATGCCACAAACCGGTCTGGCCTGACTAGGATGCAACCGTCCTCGTCGATCTCCCTCCTCTGCTCCCAGTCACGGTACACGTCCTCGTAATCCTCCTTCCATCCAATCGAGTAAGCCTTGATCTCGATCCCCACTACCTTGGCCGCCTCCTCTGCAGCTTGTTTCCACGCCTCGCCCCCGGTGCCGGTAAGAAGGCAGAACCTGCCGTGTCCGGCCAGGTCAATCGTGGAGAACTGCTTCCCGGGCACGCGTGTATTCAGCCACGCGTGCGGGAGCCTCATGCCGGGGTATGTGCTGATAAGTCGCTGGCGGACCGCATCAGAGGGGAGCGCGGGTGCCTCGGGCTCGTCGGCTTGATACACAGCCTCTGACTTGTACTGCTGGTTCATTTCGATACCTAGGCCGTGGAATTCCGTGCCCGTGTTCTCAATGCCGCGGTAGAAGTCTTGTCTCCGTTTGCGACCCGCCTCGCCCTTATCTTCAAACTCCGCGAGCGCAGCCACCCTCTTCTTGACGTCCGGGTCAGTGATTCCAATGGCCTGCATCCATCCCATGTGGTCCCGCAGCCCCTGGTTGGCGCGCGTGATGATGCCCACGCCCACTGGCTGCCGTTCCGTGCTGTATGTATCGAGGATCTTTGGCCCTGCCTTCCCCGACATTGCGTAGTCGATCTTCCACGCCAGGTTGAACGCATCCTGGATACATGTGTTGGACCCCAGGCCATTGAACGGCGGGTGCCTGTGCACTGCATCGCCGAGGCAAAAGATGTTCCCATCCGAGTAGTACTCAGCCACTGTCTCGTTGATCCACCATTTGCTCACGTCCAGAATCTCAACGTCAACAGCGGGGTCACCAATCATTTCCTTGGCGCGAGCGAGGTATTCCTCCTGGGAGGCGATCATGTCGTCGGCCTTGACATCGGCTCCAGGGGTGGGCAGGAAGATGAACATCCACTCGTTCCACGGCCGTACCATGCGCACAATGCAGGCCCACCCCCAAGCTGGGTGTTCTTTCTCGGGCTGGAAAACCCAATGGAGGTTGCCAGTGCGATTGGTTACCAAGTGGGAGAGGTCGGCCTTGAGCAGAACGTTCAGGGCCAGACCCTGGCCGGGTTTCTTGATCAAGGGGATGCCAAGCTCGCGGATAACTTGGCTGCGTGCGCCGTCGCAGCCGAAAAGGAAGCGGGACTGGATTTTGTAGGTCTTGTTGGAGATGTCATCGTGGATGGTGCTGATGATGGTATCGGGGGATGGGCGGGTAAAGGAGACGAATCTGGTGTTGAAGCGGAGGGTCCATCCCTTGAGAACAGCTCGGCGCGTGAGGATGGGCTCGAGGTCGGTTTGCGGAAGGTCGACATGGTCGCATGGACTGGCCGCGTCGTAGTCACCCTGTGCGCAAACGGTTAGCAAGATGCAGGTAGAAGTTTCGGGGGGCGGCTACCTGGCGCTTGGGATCGTTTCCCCAGGAGTACAGCCGCGCATACTCCTCCCCAGCCATCGAGTGACACCATCTTGTGTGCGCCATGTTGTGGCCGGCCGCTGCGGCGTCAATGCATTGCTGGTCCAACCCGATATCCCGCAGACACTCGAGTGCTGCCATATTGGTGATGTGGGCGCGGGGTGTCTCGGCGCACCCGGGCGCCGCCGAGATCATGATACCCTTGCGGCCTTGTCATTGTCAGCGTCATTGCCGCCGTGTCGCAACCGGGGGGACGTGACGTACCATACGAGGCCAGAAAGCAGGCCAAAGAGGCGCCCGCGGGGCCAGCTCCGACAATCAGGAGGTCTGTCTTGATGATGTCGTCCTCCATCGTTGCTCGGGGGTTTCGGTCAGGGGGCGGGTTCAGGGGTTTGTTTGTATTGTCTCAATGCGGACGGGAGCGACGAGAGCAGACCTCTGATGGCGAACAGGACTCTTCCAGCTTATCTGGGCAGCAAGCCGCCATTCCGTATGCCGCCGATCCCGCCCGGAGCGGTGGAACGGGCACAATCAGTCATGTCTTCCGTAATCCGTCATTGTGGACTTTGCCGAACTTTTCGCCGGCGAGGTTGGCCCCCTGACTGCCTGACTGCGGGGATTGCGGAGAAAACATGTGGAGCCAGTGATTGTGCGGGGTGCTCTGGAGATCACCATCAGTCGACGCGCTTCGGGTTGCTCCGTGCACCGGGCTGTGACCAGGACTTGGGCCCCTCTCCTGCTGAAAAAACGATCCAGGCTTGCGGCCGCCGGTGGAACGTGTGGGCTCCCGGGAGCCATTGGTTCTTTTTGAGAAGGCCGGAGAGGATTTTGAGGAGACCAGCTGGTTGCTTGTGCTTGGTTGCCGAGGAATGCCAGTGGTTGGTGGCGGGGTGGGTGGCGAGCACTGGCCAGGCGCGCTCGCCTTCTTCCGGCCCAGCGGACCCGACATGCACGGCCCACGGGGCAATTCCATGTGCAGTGGACCCCTCGTGCGGGGAAATATGTTCACCTCCCACCGCTCCGGGACTCACTCCCTTCCCACCGTTCCACAGTTTTTGACCTCAGAGATGGGCCGAAGCGACGCTGGTGGCTGATCCCCGACAGCATGGCAGAACCGTATGCGACGCGGAGCGAGGCAGCGAAATTGGCCGCAGCGAGCACGTCGGGCACCACTGGACTGGCGTGCTACGCTTGCAAGAGGTGAGTGCGCAGGCACCGTGGCGCGGCGCCGGCCCCCTGTGCTGGGCTGGGCTGTTTGCGCCCCGTGCCGTGTCCGCTGTCGGCCCCGAAGTCATGGCTAACGAATTGGCTGCTAGGCGCAAAGTGAAATGGTAACCTGCCTAACTATCCCGCGCCCACTCACTGCGAGTCGCGACGGCCAACGGTATTGCTAGTGAGGGACGAATGGCTAAGCCTTTTCTAGTGATCGCCAGCTGCCCATCTGCGCTCTCTGCCAGAAGGCGAACGCTGTGTGCGAGTACCCGACGCATGCCGAGAAGCCCGGGCCCAAGACAGGTCTGCACCCCCGACCGTCCCGTCTTTGTGCTGTATCGGAGGCGCTAACATCCGATCCTCAGGTTCGCTACAGGGGATCAAGCGACGAAGGCTCGACCACTATGCTGGGCCGAACACTTCGGGCATCGACAGCCTGTTGAACGCAGCTGGCGTCGGCCATCCTACCGCCGCCACTCTTGCTCGCCGGAACTCGGTCGTCTCCGTGCCGAGCCCCACCTGGCCCGGTCAAGATGTCGCACTTTCGCAAGGGGAGATTCACGTTGCCACCCCTGATGGCATCCCAAGTGGTTCATCGCCCGCGAGCGTTCGGCCGAGCAGCAGTCACCCAACCAGTGCGCCAATATTCTCGCAGATCATGTATCCTTCCCATGAAGCGCAGACGCGGCCGCAGAGCCCCTCCACCATCGACACCCCCCCAGACCACCAGAATGCCGCGGGTCGGATCACTGTTCAGAGTGTCTGCGCTGCGCTCAAGATATCCAAAGACACTTACAACATGCTGTAGGCGTTCTCGTCCAACTGCACCGTTGAGTGTGTGTGGCCGCTAACACGAAGGCAGGATGGAGTCCTACTTTGCCAATATGACCGCATTTTCTCTCTTTCGGCCTGGCAGCATCGAGCCAAAATTCGCTATGATGCAACATATCTCAGAAGCCGAGACCCTGGTCGCCGCCATGTTCTCGTTCGCGGCCAGACACTGTCGTGACGACGCAGCCCAACCGGGCAGCTGTCCCAGTCCGTCCCAGTTCGCCCAGATTGCTTTTTCACGCTACGACGAGACGGTAGAGCGTTACGGAGACCTCAGGCCCCCCTTTTGGCTCTTGCAAGCGAGCGTGTTGATCACATTCTACCAACTGACACAGAGCGTCCGTTCCAGATCATGGAGGAGGCTTGGAGACTGCATCAGGTCTTCGTACGAGATGAACTTGCACCTGGTCGATGCAAACCATGACCCAAAGACCAAGACAGACAAGACCCCAGGGGATATACAGCGGTGGGTGCTTCTGGAGGAGCGACGAAGAGCATGGTGGGCGGTCTGGGAGATGGATGTTTTTGCCAGCACCATCCGCCGACTTCCCACAGCGATCAACGCCAGCGTTAACTTGACCATGCTGCCAGTTTCCGACAGCTATTGGTTCAATGACAGATATCAGGAGAGCTGCTTCTTGACCGAAGATTGCAGCCTCAGATGGAAGCACCTCACAGAATCCGGAAACGAAAGTGCCAAGGCTTGGTTCATTGTCACGAACTCCTTGATGCGCAACACCCAACGCATCGTCTACCCCGCCGGCTCCGCAATGAGAATACTCAACGACCGATTCTCAGAAACACATCAAGACCAACTCAACATCGTGGCCAACAGCCTCTACTGCACGACTGCCTCACTTCCCTCTCGGCTTGCCTACCAGGGGGAGACGCTTGACTTCCGCCCCAGGCCGGCTCCACAAAGTCATCTCAGCCCTCGGCAAGAACATGCCGACAAGTACTCGATTCATCTCCTGACTCAGCTCTGCCGCTTCATGATCTATCACCACAAGATCTGTGCGCAAGCTCCCTGGCTGCAATCCGCAAAGGAGGACCCGTCCAGGGAAAGCGGTACACACGCTGAGCAAGGTCAACCAACAGCCGCCGCAACCCCGGAATGGTCCAACTACATGTCCGCCTCGGACGAAATCGTCGCAGTGGTTCGGAACAGCGCTCGTGACCACTACAAATACGTCAACCCGTTTCTCGCCAACACGCTATGGTTCGCGTCGGCAGCGCAGTGCGCATGCAAAGTCTTTGGACCTTCATCGTTCAACAAGAGGCTGGTCACATCGAATCTGGATCTGTTGAAGCTGACCATTGACCGGTACATCTCCTTTTGGGGGGGAATGGAGAGCCTTAAGGGGAGACTGTCGAGGATAGAAACAGGATTGCAGAGCCTGATGACATCAGGTCAAGCTCAAGCTACCAGGGAGGGAGACGCTCAACGAGAAAACCTGGCTTCGAGAAACGGCGGCACGGCTGGGGCAGCGGCTGGGGGGTCAACTGGGCTGGACATCCCCGTCGACCCAGGGATATTACCGCCAAACGGGGCGACGTCTGGGACGCCGCAACCACTGTTGGGTATGCCTGGTGTGGGGATGAACGGGTGGAACGATCAGAGGTGGACTTCTTTCCAAGACTTTGGGGATTTCACGCCACAGTTTTCTATGGCGGATCAGAACTTTTATCCTACGGACCCGTTGGATTTCTCGCCGTTTGGGATGGAGGAGTTGCTTGTAATGAATATGGATCCAAATTTGGGAGGCAATTAGGGGTTGGGTGGGAATTTGAGGCGGGGACAAAGATAAATCTGGGTTGGATCTCTGGTAGCTAAAATAATACTCTTCAAAAAGCTTCAGCTGCAGCTCTTGCTCAAGGTGACTATGGTACATCTCAGTGTAGGACAAATACTTTCGCTGGCATTTTCTGCATTGGCGGACCCTTCAATTTGGCTTCATCATCGACAATACACCACGGTGTGAACCGAAAGATACGGCACTTTCCAACAACCTGGCAATGAAGCACATCGCCCTCTTTGACTTGATGCTTGCGCCTGAATAAGCGCTCAATCCTGGTATCGAAGTGACGGCGAGGAGGCGCACCGGCCGTTTTTTCACGCTCGTACAGGTCGGGAGCGGGCGGCCAGAGGGGGATGTAAGGCCCGTTATCTGGCTTCAAAGCAAGGACAAGATCGTTTGCCCATTGACCTACTTCGTCTTCGGGGTCGAACTTGGACGCCGAGTCATGCGGAATGGGACGTAGAATGAAGGGTTCGAGAAGCGGAGCGATACAGACGCAAAGATCTCCTTCTCGCGCATTTGGTGGCACAGCAGCGAAGTAGCCGGTGTCTGTCAAGACCAATCTTTGGCCATTGAGCTGTGTGTCCTCGGGCCTGCAATAGTAGGGTATTGTATCTTCGCTGCCATGGAGAGTCAGCAGGGGGTATTTATTTGGAGATCAGTACTACGGCCTACCGTGGCCAGATCGGATTTTGATGGAACTCACGCGTGATCCACAACGCCCAACCAGGATTGGCATTCCTTGAGAAAGGCTCCGTATTCGTCGTGTGTGGATGGAATAGGAATCAACTTGATATCCGTCAGTGAAGGTGGGCTATCCCCCCACCCCCTGTGGGGCGCTGCTTGGTGGATGAACTTCACAGTTGTGCTCAAATTCATTTGATAATCCCGGCGCCGGGCCAAGGGGAAGACAGACTCGGATGGAACTACCGGCCCCAGGGCTTTCAATTTATCAATGAGATATCCTGCTGTGCCTAGGCGGGATGATGAAGTTGCCCAAGGATATTGGAGGCTGGCTTCAAATCCAACCTCAGGGGCGATTTGCAACTTGCCGTGGAATCCTGAGTGTAGACCCTGGGGTAACCGCCAGTCCGGTACCCACGAAGGGAGAGCTGTTGTCCAATTTGGAGGGACGGGGCCGTGCAGCTGTTCGAACAATACTGCAAGGCTCCCCAGGTTCCTTCCCGGTGTTTTGAGGATGTAGAGGGCGACGGAGACGTAAAGCTCCATGACGGATTTAGAATAATCCACCTCGATATAGGGGCGGTGGCCCGGTGGCAGCGATGCGATTCCAAGGTGGCCGAATATGATGTCTCGCGGGTCTGTGGCGCCCATCCCCCTACGCGCTTGAAGGAGTTGAAACAGAGACCGCGAACTGTCGTCCGTTCGAGCTTTGTGCATGTCCTCGAGAATATGAATGGCGCTCTTAGAGCTCTCTGCCCGAATGCCAGCGTTGAAGCCATCGCTGGCCATTTTATGGAGATCGAAAACAAGCTCCCTAAAAGGGTCCCATCGAACGCGAGAAATTCCAACCTGAACCCATGGATCCCGAGAGAGAACGAGCTCCTGGAAAACCCATACCCGCCTGAACCATTCTCTGTTGAGGATATCACTGAGCGCCTCTTCCCACATTGGACCGGTCGGGACGCCCCCTGCTGAATTTCGGTACGGGCCGTGACGGCTTTTTCGTGGGTCAATCATGTCAAGCGCCTTTGCAACCGCTGTGGTAAAGGCCCCCAGATAGATAATAGTATGCGTGGCGTTTGAATAGATACGGCCCATCATCGCCACTTGCTTGTTGCGCTCGGTTACATCGTCCTGGTTGATGCAAATCGCATCTGCCCAAATACGGAATTCTCGTGCCTCGTCGCGAATGTCATGCAGCGCATCTCGGAGAGACGCTGTGAGTCCAAACGGTTGACCGTCAAGAAGGATCTCCCCGACTCGTACGGGATCGCCCCACACGTAGGAAAGCGCGGTGTAAGTATCAATAAGATCATCGCTCAGATCTTCGAGTTTCGCGTCGACGAGGGTGCCTCGGAGGGGGGCGTCGTGCTTGACTGATGACGCGAGACAGAGGAGTCGAATTGAGGTCGGATTCGCAAGGGGCTGGTATGTGTACATCTTCTCTCTTTTTGATGGCGGTTTTTGCTTGGATGGCCCGGGTGAAACTTGTGTCTGGTGTTGCTGGGTGTGAGTTGGGCTCTGCGTCTTGGGAAAGAACGACTGCACGTCAAAATTCTCGGAGGTCCATTGGCTCAACCCCGGACGCAGGGCCTATGAGGCAAGACTCTGCCCCTCAGACATCAGTGAAGCCGACGAAGCACGCAGGGTGTCACATGACGCGGTTCTTGTTGCCGCATTGCATGTTGGCATGTCTCCGAATCCCGACGACGCTCAACGCCTGGTTGCATCGAGTTGCATCGATTGCCGAGGCAGAACAGCTTTGACTGCGACGCTCTGCGCTCGGAATCAACACATATCTCGTATCTCAAAATACCGGTTATGCACCCAACTCGTCTCGACAAAACTGCCAGTGATTGCATCTGACTCCTTCACCTTGAGCCTTTTCCCGATCCGGATGCAATCATCGTCGCAAACCTGATAGAAGTATCTCTCGGCTCGCCTGGGATCCATGAAGCTCTGTCCTACGTCTAGGGCAAAAAGATTGTCAATCTCATCAAGTGGCTTTGATGAGGTGATCAGCATCAATGGCTTGCTGGGCATGGAGGTATCGAGGCTTGTGGGTTGGAAAGGGAGATCTGACAAATCAACCCGTTCAATTGTAGGGAGTTGGAGAAGGAAGAAGATTGCATACGAGTGTAACCCACATGAATGAGTAAGAACTGACTCTTGCACAGACTTGACAACAGCAACGGGAGCAACCGAGGAATGGCACGGAAGTTTTATTGGGTCCGTCACCCATAACTACATCCCAGTAGGAGCCCAAGGCTATAGCTCAACGCAGTCAGACTGCTTAGCCTACACCCCAGTGGTTGGCTGGCTAATTGTCGTGCAGAGGGCGGAGATCAAGGAGCCAACATCTACCAGGCACCAACGGGCTGCGACTCCTTCTCAAATTGAATCCAGTGGCTTGGTCATTGGGCGCTGCCAAAAAACAAGTGGGTATTACACATAGCAGCATTTCTTGGATATTGAGCGAATTCTTTCAATGGGTCGGTCAACTCTTTGGTATGGCTCGCCCGAAACCTGCAGCGTTCAGCGGTTCAAAAACCGGGCCCGTGGGGTTGCGTTGGTCACACTAGGGCCGCATATCACAACCGCTTACGGTACCCCTTTCATGCGAGGGTCTAAAGTCTTTGCCGCAGAGATACCGAATTGCTACTACACTGGCACTGGCAGTGTGGCGCGGCAAGGCGCAAACACAGTCGCAATATCGAGACTGGGGGCACAACCATGGTAAGCATGGCCGTTATAAGCTGAAGGATCTCGTGTCCCTGTTCGATTCTCATGCCGAACCACGGAACTGTACTGCCAATCCCCAATCTCGACTGATACCAAGGCACCATGAAGACAGACCACATCATCAAAGCCTTCGTGGGCACATGGAGCCTGACAAACACGACATAGTATGATCCCCTCTTCTGGATTCCCTTGTCCGGCACTCCCTGGATGAACCTGACATGAAACACTGCCACCAGCTGGAAACTAGACAACCTCACCGAACCCTCCAACGTCAGATTCCAACGCGGTCTCATCGTCTACACGCCCAACGGCTACGTCTCCGCCAACTTCGCCTCCAGCAACTCCTCGGAACGACCCACGAACCTCGTCGCCGGCGCCCTCGACAACGGCACGGACGCCGAATGGGCCCTCATCGGGAAGCACGCACTCGCGTACATCGGCCCGTTCACCATCAACACTAGCGTTCCGGCGACAGTGAAGAAGGGAAAGATTTTGCACGGGCCGTTGGTCGCGGCGAACTTGCCGAGCTTGGAGGGGACGGTGTTGGGGAGGGAGTATCTCATATATGAGAGGGATGGGAGCCAGTGGTTGAATCTGAGTTTTGCGAATGCGGCGGGGACAACGAGGGGGGATGTGCTTTGGAAGAGGGTTGCGTACTAGGAGTGGAGAGGAAGTTGAAGATGGTGAGAGGTTGGTGAAGGGTGTAATCAATCCATGCAATTCGAGAATAACTTTCGGTGAGCCTGGGACTTCGTGGTTTTGCTGTTGGGGCCTCATGGGGAATGGTGGTGACAGCGTTCAGAAAGGGTTAGGGTTCCCGCCGGGGGGGGGGGGGGGGGGGGGGGGTAGAATGGCTCAGCCTGAGGCCGGGCTGCAAGTTGACCCACCGCATGCGCTTGGCAACGAGAGCGACCCGGGTCGCGAACTGCGCGCCCACTGAGGCCTGCGCTGCAGTGCGCTGTTGCCATTGGGCACTGGCAGTCCGCTGGCAGTGGCAGGTTGAAACTTCCCGCCCACTGAGATTCCCGGCCGGATCAAGTTCTCAGTGGGCATGTCCAGGACCCGGCCGTTGAACGTCGCTCGGGCCCTGCGTCAAGAACCCCACTCGCAAATGCGGCCCATGATGCCGTCGCCCAAGTGGGCTGAAGGATGAGATGCGATGCACCGACTTACCATTTGGCCGCGGGGCGGACCGTGGGCTCGGCAGAAGCCATAGGTATTTGCGAGGTGCTTGGAATTGCCCCGAGGAAATGATCAGCCGTGATCTCCGAGTCCTCCTCCGACTCGATGGTTGTTGAGCTCTCGGTCCCGGATTCCGTTTCTTGCACTCCAGTACCAGCTGCCCGGGAGAGTCGGAGTCCCGGGGGAGAGACCGACAAGAAGTTGGACAGGATTCGGATTCTTCGGGAGGCTGCTGACACTGCAGTTGCTGCTCGGATGGACCTGTGTGCTCAAGTTGTCAGTGGTGCTAGTGGTTGGGATAGGAAAATACAATGGAAGAGTGACGCGACCTGACCCCACTTTTTTCCGCCCCAACCACAGCGGCAAACCTGAGCTCACCGTGACCGTCAATGCCATTCAACTTGAAGTTCAAGCAAATCTGACAACATCCGGAGCTTCCGACGACTTCCCCGCCTCCCATATCGCAAGGGGCCCATCTTTTTCCACAGACCACAGCCGTCTAAACATTCAGTTCCGAGGGGCGCGCGCCCTACCACGCCTACTCGCCTGACAGTCGCGCGCGCAAATGACTTGCGGGACGGGGGCTCACTCTCTGTGTCGGAATCCGGGGTAACATGACCCACCAGGCAGACCTCTATGCGCCTGACGTACGGTTTTCGATCCTGCAGAATCTACATAAGCTAGCATCGGATGCACGGAATGTCGTGCAGGACTAGTATCAACGCTGCCCACGCGCCACCGTTTTCGAGGTGACATTCGGGCGATCACATTGAGACAACGTGATGCGCGGACATGATTGTAAGTGCTACCACTGCGAAGGATCCAGCACATGGCTCACTTCTTCAGGGAACGCATGAACGAGACCGTCTCGGAGCAACACGAAGAGAATGATGGTGCCCTTTCGGATCACTTCACTTCACCATCACGCTCATCCCAAGAGTGACGCGAGCAAACACAGGAAGACAGCGCGCTTCTACCATATTCCGCCATTTGACGCACCTTCTTTCAACTCGAATATATGTCTCGAGACTTGCAACTCTGGGCTTGCACCCCCTGCAAGTCGGTTGTTCCCCTGCAGGACGACACCAACCTTCGGGTCATCCCTAACAGCACCACCACCACTACGGCAAATAGTCCAAGACTTTTGCCCCTCTTCTGCGACAGAGCACTTACACAGCACTCCTGAGATCGACCGAGATTGATTTCCCCGCAACGCCTGGGCATCTCCAACAATATCGCCGAGTATCCTAACGAGAACCGTTGGAGACCCGCCCAGACGGGCCCTACAGTATTGGTATACTGCGACCTTTGCAGCCAACCATCCAGGTTCAGCGTCATGTCAAGTTGCACCAGAACTTGAGGTCCAATGACAAGTCGATGCCATGCTGCAGTTCCTGGCAGGCTCAGAATCTCGCCAAATTTGTCGGCTGCCCCTGAAGATCTCGACTCACACCACGACGCATACAGGCTGCTGTTAGTCTGATGGCAGAATACTCTCAACACTCTCGGTATGCACGTACGTATCTATGCCGCCCACGCAGTTATTGGGCCTTCATCGAGTCGGCGCTTTTTGGTTATGTTCCTCGCTCAAGACTCAACATGCTCCCGCTAGGTTTATCCCGTCGGGTATTGTTTTCCACCCGGTACTTGTGCGGCGACAAGTCACAAAGAACCCACGTGGAATACACACGAAAGACTCGATGCCATGTCCGGGGAGAAGACCGGGCCACAATGCCGGCAATGCGCCCTGGAAGTCCGCAGTGCAAGCTGTCTTGAGAGTCGAGACAGTATATTACGAAAGCAGCAGCAGCAAATATCCAGGCGACGTTTAATTTTACCAGACATATCCGAAACTGCGGCTACGACGTTCTGGGCGATGGAGATGCCCCCACCCGTTCCCAACTGCGAACCGGGTTATTTTGCAGCATTGCCAAGACCACAGCGTCTGGATCCGCAGTCGTTTTGGGATCTAGAACGCCTTCCGGGCTCAAGAAACGGATATGAACAATATCCACGGCGGGGAACTCCATTGAGTCGCGTTCCGGTTGTTGGGACGTGAGGGAGTCAGACGGGGTGATTGAGGGCGGGACAGATACCACGTCAATCTAGCCGCGGACCAGGAGCGTGGGAGCGAATTCTGCGCCCCGTTTTGATGACGCCAACCAACGCTACGGGGACCTCTGCTACACAGTAGAGTAGTACTCGCAGTACGACACTGCATGGCAAGGCAGCCCACCATTATTATGGGGTAAACACCGCCGATCCTGCCTGTCAGCCAGGCTATATCCCCTTGCATCCGCCTGAACTTGCCAACCCCTATGCCGAGACGGGAAGGTAGCACCTGAGCACACCTGAGCAGGGCCGCGCATTGCGGTGGTTGTAAGCCGGCTCGGCCGGTTAATTGCCCCTCCCTGCTGCACGTCGACCGCGCCAGACGCATCACACTCACACCCCGGAGCTCCGGTACCTTGCCTACCCACGAGCGGGTGCCTGGGCGTTTGCTCGGCGCTGCCGCCGTACATTGCCATTGGGTTGCAGAGCCATCCTCCTGGGTTCTTGCCGCACAAATTGCAATGCAATTCGACCGACGCGGTGGATCTGAGCCTAGGATGTCGACCCGGATTTCCGCCTGCGAGGGCACGCCCACGTCGTACAAATGCGTATATATCTCAGGGACAGCCCGGCCTTGTGTTTCTTGACGTTGAGAGGTGTCTGGGCTTAGTCTCTCGTTTTGCACTAGTCACGTCCCATCACCATGCGTGCCGCCGCCGCGTCCTTCGCCGTTGGGCTCTTGGCCCCCCTCGTGCAGGGCAAGCCTATCGTTACCCGGGCTGACATTGAGTCCTGTCTCGCGTCATCGGGCGTTCCCTATGACACGAAGGGCTCGGCTGACTGGGACCGCGATGTTAAGCCCTTCAACCTTCGGATCCCCTACACCCCTGTTGCCATCTCGGTGCCGCAGACCATCGACCAGATCTCCAAGTCGGTCATCTGCGGTAGGAACCTCGGCATCAAGGTGTCGGCCAAGTCGGGCGGCCACAGCTATGCGTCACTCGGCTTTGGTGGCGAGGATGGCCACCTGATTGTCCAGCTCGACCGCATGTACAACGTCTCGCTCGCTGAGGGCAACATTGCCGTCGTGCAGCCCGGTGTCCGTCTCGGACATCTCGCCACTGAGCTCTACACCAAGTGGAATCGCGCTGTTGCCCACGGAACCTGCCCTGGGTGAGTCTTTCTAACTATCAAGTTCTGGGATATGAGCTGACCGCAACAGTGTCGGTATCTCGGGCCACTTTGCCCACGGCGGTTTCGGGTTCAGCTCGCACCGCCACGGTCTTGCCCTCGACGCTGTTGTCGGCGTGACCGTTGTCCTTGCTGACGGCAGCGTCGTCGAGGCTTCGGAGAAGCAGAACCCCGATCTCTTCTGGGCCATCCGCGGTGCCGGATCCAACTTTGGCATTGTCGCCAGCTGGAGGCTCAAGACCTTCGAGGCGCCCACCACCCTGACTTGGTTCAGCGTCCGCCTCAACTGGACTGCTGAGACCTCGCTTGCTGGTCTCGAGGCTCTCGAGAAGTACGCCGAGAAGACCATGCCTGCTGAGCTCAACTTCCGCGTGTCCGACTACAGCCGCGGCAACCCCGGCATCGAGGGTCTCTACTACGGCACCGACGCTGAGATGCGCGCCGCTATTGCTCCTCTGCTCGCCACCGCCGCTCCCCTCGGCGGCATCACCGAGTCGCACACTGTTGGCTGGCTCGATGCTGCTGTGCACTACAGCTTCTCGGAGACCATCGACTGGATCACCCCCAGCCCTGTATGCCACCTTCCCTCCTCCTTAAATTTGGGCCCTTAAATTTGAGAAACAAAATTGACAACCTCCCAGAATGAAATCTTCTTCGCCAAGTCCGTCACCCTCAAGGGCCTGTCCGGCAAGTCTGCCAAGAACTTTGTCGACTACTGGTGGAACAACGCCACGCAAATCACCGACCGCGGCTGGTGGTTCCAGCTCGACATGCACGGCGGCGCGCACTCCACCATCGCCGCCACCTCCAACGAGGCCAGCGCATATGCTCACCGCGACAAGCTGTACATCATCCAGTTCTACGACCGCATCGACAACGGGACGTACGCCCCTGAGTGGAAGAGCTTCCTCAACGGCTGGGTCGATACCGTTACCAAGCCGCTCAAGGAGAAGGACTGGGGCATGTACATCAACTATGCGGATCCCACCCTGGATCGCGCCACGGCGCAGAAGCTGTACTATGGCAGCAACTTGAGGAGACTGCAGAGGCTCAAGGCCAAGTACGACCCGACGGAGCTGTTCTACTACCCCCAGAGCATTGAGCCCAAGGCTTAGATTGCTGAGATGGAACGAAAAGGGGCTTAAGTGGAAGAAGGAGGGAAAAGTTTGACGGAAACTCGTAATATATAAATTAGTCCCACTAAACTACGTGCTATACCTCAAATAAGCCGCAACAATCGCAGTCTTGAACAACCCATCAACCATCTGGCCTGAATTGGCTTCCCTCGTAGCAACAGCAAGAACATCACCAACTCTACTCGTATTCCCCTTCCCTGCAGACCCCTCCACAATCAAATTTTTATTGTTGATCGTGCTGAAGCCATAGATGTGCATCCGCTTGTTGTCAGACCCGTATAGCGCTGCGCTCTCCTGGCAGTCGGTTGCGCACATGGCGCGGTTGGGACCGGCTACGAAGTTCCAGAAGCCGCTGCTGTAGATGTTGAGGTCGGTGGAGTTTGTGATTATTTGGTAGAGGCCCATTCGGCACTGGGTGTTTGTTGTTAGCGAGCGGTGGTTGGGATTGGAAGGGGGGTGGAGAGGGCAAGGGTGTTGATAAGGGGTGGTATTGACATACCATCTCAGAATCTGGCGCACACCAGCTAAAATCCGGATCAGAAGGAAGGAGAGACTTTGCCCAAGGCTTTGGCGCCAGGAGTTTATTCCCAGGCCCCTGCCAATACGCAGACTCGCCCTCTTGCAACCCGATAAACACATTTTTGGCGTTATGGATGTTGATCTGATACAAGACGTGATGTTCCACGCCAGAACCGAGGATCCAAGTCCCGTGCTGTGCTTCAATAAGAAAACCAGCTGCGGTACCGGGATATACGGTTCCTGTACCACCGTCAAGATCGTGATCGGCTGTCCAGGACCAAGTGTTTTCGATATACGCGGATGACGAGGGGGTGAGATGCAGTGAGAGTCGAGCGGCGAGACAGGTCTGGGGATTTGCGCATGCCGTTCGGGTTTTGGAGCCGCGGGCGCCGCCTACTCGGAAGTCTGTAGTTTTGTAAGCCATGCTGCCTGCCCTAGTGAAAAAAAAAAGGGAAAAACAGCCATGAAAACCCAACAGGATTTTGGGCTCCGACCACAATGCGAAAGAGGGGAGGAAGAAAGCTGGATTATACTCACGACAATTCCAAATCCCCACATCACCCACCTTCTCCCCCCTCATGTTAACCTCAACCGACACAACCCCAGGTAAGATATCCGCAACGGTAAACACAAAATCCGAAAGCTGCGCCACCCCGACCTCGCCTGGCTTCCCAACTTGCATCATGGCCCTCGGCTTATCGGCATCCATGAACTTTTCTCCCGATGCGGAAAGCTGCGTGAGGGCTTCACCTATCATTCTTGTTCCGGGAGGGAGGTAGAGTGTGTCTGTGAGGATGTAAATGCCGTGGGGGAAGTAGAATGCGGTGTCTTTTGCCGAAGTGGAGGTATTGGACTGGGAATAAGAGGTCAGAATGGCTTGGATGTTGGCCGTGTCGTCAGTGACCCCGTCGCCTTTGACCGGGTGGGACGAGACGTCTTTGATGTTGATGATCTGGGACAGGGTGTACTCTGCATACGTCGGCGGTGGGATGGTAGGGTACGAGTACGTGGTGTTGGAGATGATGAGGGGAAGGGGGCGAGTGGTTTTGATCCGTTGGCCGGCTGAAAGAAGTTGTGGGTTGCTGGATGACGGACTGTACGTGTTGCCTCGGATCCAGGACTCGTCGGGGGAAATTGAGCCAGTTAGGAGGGTGGTGTTGGCTGTTTTGACGGTCTGTTTGTGTGAGGGAGGTTGTTAGAGTTAGACAAACGTGACGTTGTGATTTGTTGGTACAAGCTAGAGACTTACAGACGAGACGGAGCTGTCAACTTGGACATTCTCCAACACAAGTGAACCAGCGAACGAGCTGTTTGTGATTGTCGCTGCTGTCAAAAGGGTGGACGTGTTGGTTGCAGACGAGTCGATCAGACTGAACATGCCGACCATAGCCGCCGCCGCATCGATGCCAACATCGCAGTTCTCAAACCTCAACCCCTGTCCGGTACCCTGGACAAGACTCGAGAACTTGATGCCCGTTTTGACATCTACAAAGAACGTCAGCTTAAGACTTGTCATCATCACTAGGAAACCTACCCTTAAAGCTGATACTCTTCAGATGATACTGCGTAGCCGTCAACAGAATCCCCGTGCCCCCTCCCTGAAACTCCAAGTCGTTCATGATCAATCCTGAGCACATTCCCGCCGTGAGAAGGCCAACGTGGGTTGATCCCACAGGCATCTTGAACGCCACATTGCTCAGTTGCGTCCCCTGACTAACACTCCACTCCAGCAGAGCAATCCCTTTCGTCGCAGGCACAAGCGTGCTATCCAACACAAGATTCTTGATCCCATGATAGAATCCCACCAGCCCGCTGCGCTGTCTGTCCCTCCCAAACAAAAGATACGTCCCTGAAAAGTCTGCCGCAGCACGAATAACAGGTCTATCAGTCGGATTGCCCATGATCACGGTCCCGATGGCGCTGCGGATCGTAGATTTGACCAGATACGTTCCCGAAGGGAAGTACACCACGGCAGGCTGGCCCGTAGATCCAAACCAGCCGGACTCGCGGTTGCCGGTGCTGTCGCCGGTGGCGATGGCGCGTTGGATGGCGGCCGTGTCGTCGGCGATTCCATCTCCGATGGCGCCATAATCTTTGACGTTGCGAAAGACGGTCCAGTTGTGGCCGTTGGTGATGGTCGGGTTGATGCCGTTGTGGTTGATGGATTCGTACCAGAAGGGGGAGGTTGTTGCTGATGTGCCGAGGCAGAGGAGGCCGAGGAGGGTTAGGGGGCGCATCGTGATGATTTCGAATAGGGGTACCCTTATGAGACCTCAACTGATCACAATGTCGTACAGAACCACACAACAGTATTCAGTGTCGTTCCAAAGCCAGGTCTGGTGATCCATGAGTTTTGTATCGTATGACATCCAAGTGCCGACAAAGCTGCCGTCAGAGCCGGTTGACGACGCATCCCCCCTTTTAGTTCCTTCGCGTTGTCAACAGCAATCATGAATTTGACCGAGTTGAGTTAAAACCGTACCTGCATTTACAAGTTGCGGAATGTGGTCATGCTCGGGATGTGGCGAGGCCGCACTCAGGGGCAGATCTTTGATCTGGCGGACGTAGATAAGCCCCCTGGCGGGGCCGTTCCGGTGGACATTTTCGGTGTATGGCGCCCCGAAATTTGGCATTACCATTGAAAACTCATTTTCAACCTTGAAAGATGACGCAAGCCTGCCGGGCTAAAACTGGTAACGGCTACGGGAGTTGTGGCATATTACCCGTGGCGGTTGAAGTATTATTGATGGCGCCATTATGAGCGCCCACATTCCGTTGGAGACAGGACTAGAGCCAAGACAAGATTTATACAAACTAAACATTCCATTGAGCTTCACCAAGTGTAAATCCTGCAAGGCAGTGAAATACAGGGCCAAGAACCACCTTTTCATTCTTCGCGCCTCTTTTTCGACCCCATTCTGATCGCCATCCTCCCCGATTTCCCCTGATCCCAAACACCAACCATCAACATGCTCACCCCATCATCTCTCACTCTCCTCCTCTTAGGGATAACCCCTATCCCAACCCTAGCACGCAGCCTCTGGCTCCAAACCACACCCCAATCCCCCGTCCCGTACGCCCTCAAAAAAGGCGCGGGCATCGCCCTCGGTGGCGGCAACACCTTCCCCGTCACGGGTAACTCCTCCGGCAACGCCTTCTGCATCCTCCACACCAACGCCGCAGGCTCCTACGCCTCCGCCTCGGGCGTCTTCCCGCACGTCCACAAAAAGACCTACGAGAACTTTTACGCCGTCAAAGGCCGCGTGCAGCTCTGGGGCCAGAATCTCGATACGTACCTCGCCAACACGTCCGTGCAAGAGACGAGGATTTTGTCTCAGGGGGATATCGGGGCGATACCGTGGAATACGATTCATACGTTTACGTTGCTGGAGCCGGATACGCAGTTGACGGGGGTTCTTGTCCCGGGGGGGTTTGAGGAGTTTTTCTTCAATATGAATCTTTCGCCTTCGGGAGGGGGAGGGACGCTCCCGGGAGCAGGGGGGTTTGACAACGAGGGTCTGGCCAAGTGGGATGTCTACCCGCAGTTGGACTTTGTCCCGCGCAGAGATGTGGTCAATGGGAAAGGGGGTGGGACGGGGAACTGGTATACCGGTCCGAATCCGCTGCCTGGTGATGCGAAGGCGCCGATATGGGTGGCCAAGAACTACGGGCCGAAATATCTGAGTGAGACCGGGGGCAGGTATCAGATTGTTGCGCCGTTTGTGACGGGGACGCATACGAACGGGACGTTCTCGCAGGGTACCTTGACGATTAGCCCGTTTTTCTCTGGTGCGTCTGGGGCCAATGAAAAGATCAAGAGCACGGTTGCGACGGCCTTCATGGTTGAGGAAGGGCAGCTTGAGGTTGCGGTGGAGGGATACGACGAGCCAGCGGTCCTGATCGATGGGGATGTCATTTTTGTGCCGGCTAATACTTCCTTCTCGTATGCAGCTACAGCCGAGTTTACAAAGTTCATGTATGTCACGGGTGGTGGTCAGGGGCTGGACAAGCAGCTGATGGATCAAGGGCGGTCATGGAACTCGGCGTTCTATCCCGCAAGAGGACCGACTTCGAGGCCCATGATGAGGATTTAGAGTCAGGAAAATTAAGCAGCTACAATATCAGAGGGTGGATTCATCATTCCGTCCTCGTAGAATTTATGACAGTTGGCGCCTGAAATCGACCCCATGATAACCTTGAATGAGGACGGGTTGGGTGCACAGATGCGGCGCATTATCATCCACAACATTGAACCGAATAACCAATGGGAAATCTGGGGAGACACGCTGTTCAAGGAAAGGGTGTCCCTGTGAGTCATTTATGAAGATTACATATCATAGCAACATGCCAAATCCAAGGGGTCCAGTTCACTCCCACCGTCAGTCATTCAGTCTCCACAACCACTCAGCGAGTGAGTTCAAGTCGTAGAATCAACATGAATCGCTTCACGGCCTCACAGCGTATCATCGACCAGCTCGAAAGCTGCCTTGATCTCATCTCGGCGCCTCTAGAGGCCGACTTCCAAGACATTTTCGACCAGAAGCACGATGAATACGACAAGTGGTGGGAGGAGCATGCAACCCACGCTCGATGGGACCCAGTCATCAAGGCCATTCTCTCGGCCACGAGGGAGGCCTTCCCCTTGAGCCCGTCTCTCGCTTCATCCCCGGTGACTGCAGACCAAATTGAAGACGAAGAATTCCGAGTCTTCCACGCGTACTGGCGCGACGTGTTCTCGTGCCTCCTGGAAAAAGTCAACTCCGACCCGTCAATCCCAGAGTACGTCACAGAGCCACCAAGGCCAAAACTCAGCGTTATGTTGTATACAAGGGTCCCGCATGATGAGATCCCTTGCACCTCGCTGTTGCCGACCGTGGAGGAAAACATTCTCCTTGAGAACCCCGATGGCGTGACAAAGGGGGATTTCGTCACTGCAGTGGGGAGATACTTGTATGCACCCCCGAGTCCTGACCCAAAGGGGCCACAGGTTTACAGGGTCGGGGAGAGAAGCAGGCAAACCGGGGAATGGGATGTAGTAAGGGAGGGCATGAGAGGGGCGTTGGTTTATGGGAGGAATTGGATGTGCCGGTCATGTTTTGAGGGGGAAGTGCAGTCGACTTGCGATCAACAGACTGTGTGGTTGTATTGTACGGGGATGGAAATGTTTGCAGAGGAGAGCGAGAAGGAATTGAGGAGAAGGCATTTTTTCGATGAGCGAGATGACGTGGTCTCGGATTATCGTGATCAAGAGGGAAGGGGCGATGAAGAGCGAGGGCGGGAACAGTAGGGTGAGGTCAGGGGTGAGTGAGAGAAGACTCCTAAGCTTATGAGACGAGACTCAACTGACGGTTGACGTGTGAAGCCAAAAATGGTTTAGTGGTTGTTCGAATTGAGAAAGCGGATGGATGCCTTGCTCCCACATCGTCTGTGCGCTCATGTCTTAGCTTGATGTATGGGCAGTGGCGCAGCTGCACCACTGCAATTCAAGGTGGCCTCCTCGTAAATACCTCAGCTCTGCCCGATCCCTGAAACTGCCTATCTCCTCCCATCAATCCACAGTCCAAAATAATCCAGACGTGAGACAGCCGTTAAACCCATGGCGGATCCGCTCAGCATTGCGTCCGGCGTGGCAGGTCTGCTCACCCTTTCGGCAGCAGCGTACGACGCGCTTTCCACTTTCCTCGCCAACACCAAAAATGCGCCAAAAGCGGTCCGAGAAATCCTGACCGAGGTGACCGAGATGCGATTGGCTCTCATGTCCGCATCTGAGTTGCTCGCAACATTTGACAATGTCGCCCACAGCCGAAAGAAAATGGTGCAGCTAGAACACTTGATCTTGGTCCTCACCCAAGTCTTCGACACCTTTTCCGAGCTCAGACACCTTCTCGCCCGCTTTTCGCACATACCCAAAGCTCTCTGGGCGAGGATCAAGTGGGCTTGGCTGCAGTCAAAAGCGAATGACTTGATGCAGCGGCTCCGCTCGCACAAGAGCTCGTTGTCCCTGATCCTCAACATCTTGCAATGGTATGTCGATACATCATCCTGTGCATGCGTGGGGGCTGACCCAAATGCAGCGAATCCGATCTCGAAGCGCAAAACTCGAGATCAACACTGAACTTGATGATGAGTAAAATCCTGGAAAACGACACCGTACGCTTGAGAATTTTGGAGGCGAACTCAGTCACATACGAGCAAACGTCATCTCTCGGTTTGCTGGATGACAAGATCGCACCAACAGAGCCGCCACCCATGGTCTTCCTCGGAGCTGCGTTGAGCTATCACAGCCCGGATGCGCAACAAAAAGGGGACGGTAGGGCGAGTCGACTGGGTCAAGACGGCACCCGCCAACCGTTCGAAGATGTTCTTGCGCGCACTTGGGTCTACTCCAGAGCTCGCGATAACGCCACGGACATCTCCTGGTCAACGGGGTTCCTCGAGTGCCGTTCCTGGGGGGTCTTGTCCGGCTTGAGCCTCGAGGAGGTTTCCAACATCTCCATAGTGGCCCTACCAATAGCGGCTGGTGCCATGGAAGAGGCGAAAGTGGGCTGGTACTTGGAAGCTCAGACATCCATATCCCAAGATATCAAGCCTCCGGACTATGCTCTGCATAAACCAAGAGATATGCAGCAGGGGTATACTATCACCCTAATAGGGGATGGTGGAGTTGGAAAGTCCTCTATGGCTTCACAGGTGGGTAACTAGCTGACGCTGCAAGAACCTAAAGCTGACCAGATCGACAGCTGTGCCTCGGAATGACTGGGTCAGATCGGGCTGATTACACCATTCAGGATTGCTACATCCTCAACATGACCATAGACAACGAAACTTGCCCAGTCCAAATCATTGACACTTCGGGCCAGGAGGATTACCAAGTCCTGCTTCAAGATGCCATCGACGATGGGGACGGCATCATCGTCGTATTCTCTCTGGACAGCGCACAGTCCTTCAACCGTGCGAAGCAACTGGCCGACCTCGCCAAGACCACAAAAGGCTATGTCGCATCTACATCAGATCAAATCCCAGTTGCTCTAGTCGGTAACAAGTCGGATTTGGGCGGGAGAGAGGTCGGCAGTCGTGAGCTTGCCACCGCCGCAAAACGAATAGGCTGTCAGTCATTTGAGTGTTCAGCAAGGACTGGAAGGAATCTCTACGATCCGTTCCATGGCGTCATGCGAGGAATTTGGAGGATGGCGGAACTTGAAGGACCGAAAACAAGTCTCGATCCTGCAAAGAACATCCCAAATGTCGATACCAGCATTCCTGCTTGGATATGAGATCAGAGGCTGCCGTCGGAAACTCGGCTTGGAAAAGGAGTCTCCAAACTCCTCGTCATCTCGCAAAAGTTAACTCAAACGTGTCAACAAACCGCCCACAGTGGAACAACAGCCCAACACTGGCAGTGACGCAGCTGCTTGAGCGCCAGTGTTGCAAGCACCTCGCCGAAGAGGACCCCAATGTGTGCTCCCTGGAATTGCGTTGTCGTATTGGCAGCACCCCGAATACACGTAACCCGTAAGTCAGAAGGAAAATATGCCAGCTAAATTGTAGCACCGGCTAGCCACTCTAGTACCTAGCTACTTGTACTTATGCTTTGCTCAGTCATACTCCCACTTAGGATACTCATAGCACAAGTTGGCGTTGCGTGTATCCATATAATCCCCCACAATTCCATTCGGAGCTAGGTCTCCCATGGGCAGTATATCATCCAGCGTCACCGGCGGTCCCTGTTCCCCGTCCGGAGCACCTTGAGGAGGGCGGTGGAATCCATCATAAGCGTTCGTTCTGGACTCATCCGCTTGCTGCCAAATCCACCAGAGTCTGTCCACCATGGTGTGGTGGAGGAAGAAAATAGGATCTTCCTTCAGAGTTAATAACGGGCGCTGTTAAAGGGGATGACGACCAAAATGTAAGGTAACTTGCCGTTTGGAGAGCTGCTTGGCACAAGATCCCCGATCTTCCCTCTTCCTGAACCCACAGCAACCCCAAAATGAACGGATGCGTGAGGTCCGCCCTCGAGCTGCTCTCGGAAGCCGTCGTAGCTTGAATTCGCAAGCACTTCGGCCACTACCTGGGGCGTATACTTGTGACCAAACAACTCCTTGTTCTCGTCAAATCCTCGATTCCAATTGCGGCAGAGCCTGTGCTGGTCTACAGCGGTGTCCGAGTACAGCGGGCGATGATCTTTGAATGGCCCGTCTTGAACGGGCGGCGCGTGATTGCCGTGATTGCCTGTTCCCCCTCCATTGCCGCCGAACCCGGTGACAGGGTCCCAAACCGCTGACAGGGTCGCGTTGTCGGAATCGGCTACCCAGTCCCAGTACATGGCAGTTCCTTTGTAGCCGCAGTCTTGGAGGGCTTTCTCGTACACCATGACAAAGTATCGATGCCATGGAAGGAAGCCGGCAAACGAATGAACTAGGATGCGATGGAGTGTAAGTGAGTGCTCTGCCAATCATCCTCACAGTCGCCGTTGGTAAGGTCTCGTTGTGGTAGGTTGAAAACCTCGAGTTGGAACTTACTGTCATAGTTCAGCACAGCATGCGTGTAGGCAAAATCGTCGTGCAGTGTTGCGTTCTCGTGCTTATTCAGACGGGAGGGCTTTTTAGTGACGCAGACAGCGGCCTCAAGATACGCCAATCTCTCCTCGACCGTCGCTTTGCTCCATGACTTTCGAAGACGAGGAGACGTGCACGCCTGACGGGCTGCGAGGTTGGTGCTGGAGGGAAGCGCCGAGACAGCCGCAACCAGGAGGGTAAACTGAATGAACAACATGACGAATGCAAGTATCAGGTGTTGATTTGTTGACTGAGAAGCTGGTATCAACGCTTCTGTCTGCTTTTCTCAGGGAAGCGGGCGATTTGTCTCTTAAATATACATTTGGACAGAGTCCGTTCCTGTTATCTGTTTAATTCAGCATAATTACGGCAAAGTCACAGAACAGTCCCTTCTTACGATCTCACTGACTTCCATCTACAAACTCGGGTTTGATTAGGGGCACGGAAGTGCGAGAAGTCAGCTTAGCCAAGACTGGGAACCGAGAAAGACCAGGGGGATTCAATGCAAGTCGCAGTTGACAGGGGGTCCGCATTGAAACCAGAAAATGCAGAGGAAGGATGAGAGGCCAGCGCCATCTCTGATTGGGCTGTGCCCTTGTCATGCGACTTTTAGGTGTCAGCCTAACCAGGTATGCTGGACAAAAGGACTTACTGTGTAAGGCTGAATAGATACCCAGGGAGTAAAGACCCGGCAAAAGACACGAACGGGTCTAAAACCCCTATATGACCTTTCCACCTCAGCTGCGGCGCAGCATCTCACGGGCTTTCTCTGCCGTTGGTGTGTACATCGCTGCATAAAGCGCTGATGATATCAGAGAGTAGCAGTCTTACATAATAAGCTTGACTTCTCCTGGATTGCTATCAGTCCAAAACTTAAGCCTCGAAGAGGGAGACCGTGATTTCAGAACTCTGACACCCCTTCCAGGATGGGCTAGTATTTGAGACTGTGCCTCAAGTATCCATCATGTGCGGGGAGTCCGGTAATGTTTTTGCGTCCTTTACTATTGGAACTGGACCCGCGCGACATATTCAAGACTGTCAACATTCCCCTGGCTGTGGTCTGCGCTAAAGATGAGGTGCATCACCCGGAAGAACTGATCCGCCGGGGACAAGCATCTTCCACCACGCTAGAGTATACTGGAGGGCCAGGTTAGCTTTGAAGCGTACAGCACGACAGTGACGGGGTGGCGTGTCTCCCTGCTGATGTCCTGCAGGATTCGGTGGTCGCAATTGAGATCGAGACGGGAAAAGTAAAATGGGCAAGACAGTTTGGAAGCGTGGATGCGTTTTCGCGTGTGGGTATCCCGGGATGAGCGCCTGGCCAGCAATGAACGCGACGTTGTGTCCACAGGTTCCAGGCCCAGATGCGAATTTCGGTATGGCGCCCGCGGTGGTGAGCGTGGGGGAAGGGAGAGGTTGGTGCTTGGGAGGAAGAAGGGAATGGTGTATTGCCTTGATGTGGAGGATGGGACGGTGGTTTGGAAGACAGCGGCGGCGGCGGGGGTAGGAGGTGGGATTTCGTGGGGAGTTGCGGTGGATCGGGAACGGGTGTATTATGGTAGTATCAATATCGGGTACTTGCCGTGGAAGATTGGGACGGGCCTGAACAAAACTATCGTGGATCGAGGGTTTCACGGAGCGTTGTCGTTGGCGGATGGGTTCGTGGTGTGGCAGACGGCGGTGCCAAGGGACGGGGTGGTTGTTGCGCCCCCAACTGTGGTGGGTGATGTGGTCTTGGTTGCGAGGACGGGCCAGGATCCTGACGGGACGTTATCTTACGACCAGACGGAGGGTGGATTGGTTGTGTTAGATGCGGTGATAGGTCGAGTGTTGAGAGATCTTGAGCTCACGTCCAACACGCATAGTTGGGTTGCTGTTCGGGACAACTACCTGATCCGGCAGGGCGTAAAGTCAAAAAGGGGCTACACGCCTTTAAGGTGTAAATAGGAGATGGAATATCATGACAGGGACAGTTGTCAGAGGTGCCAGGCCCAACGCCCTTGAAAAACAATATCCTTGAGGTCCGTTTTTGGTAAAAGGTAGGGCTTCGCCCGTTTTCGCGCACCAGACAATTGCTCAAATGCATAGGCGACCTGCAGGAGCTGAGACTCCCCATGCCTTTTGCCATACAGATAGAGAGAGAACCTAAGGTAAGGTAAGGTATGTCAGCATATTTCTAAGGCAACATCTGGCACTGATCATGCATTGGGGCGAGACATTGGAAGCATTGTGTAATGCTTTAAAGACACTTACGGTATCCCAGGAGCCACTGAAACCAATCCCCCACGGTGTTCATCGCGTTCGACTTTGGTCCCTTCGGGGTAGAAACCCATCGGCACTGTCATGACCGGATTTCCGCCGATGGATGAGAAGGCTTGCAGGTCAAGAGATCCAGCGGGAGCAAGAACCACATCACAGCCGTGACGATCCATTGAGCCCTCGAAGCCTCCCAAGTTTGCGTAGAACTCTTGCTTACGAATCATCTCGATGTAGTCGGTGGAGTTTTTGCTGCTATGTAGAGCACGTATCATAATGTCCACATTTCGATCAGGATATCCCTCCGAAGGCTCAAGTTGAACAGCGTTAACAAGATCTTCGAAGGTACGGATGTCGCGTGGATTTTCGATCAGTGTGGAGAGGTAGCTTTCCATGTCAGTTTTGAACTCGGTCTCCAGAACGACGGCCTTCATCCTCTCAGGCAGTGCTTCGTATTCTTGCATGCCAGCGAGACTGATATTGTCGATAATTGTTGCACCCGCTCGCTTCAGATGACCAAGTGTCTCTTCGAATGCCTCGAGTTTCGGTTTATCAAGATTTTGCTTCGAATACTTGACAACGCCAACCCGGACGCCCCGAAGATCGCTAGTAGAGCAACAGTTGGCGTAGCTCCCCGGTACATGACTCGGACGCGGGCGAGAGTCAAAGTCGATCGCCGTGTCAAGAATCTGGGCAACGTCCCTGACAGTGCGTGCCATGTAGCCCATCGAGTCTTGTCGCTTCGACACAGGTATCACCCCATCCATTGGTAGCAGGTTGGAGGTTGGCTTCAAGCCTACCACACAGCTCTTTTCGCTTGGGCTGACGAGGCTGGACACGGTCTCGGTACCGAAGCTGGCAAACGTCAAACCGAGTCCCACACTGATTGCGGAACCCGTGCTGCTGCCAGATGCCTTCATGTTCGGCCAGAATATTCCCGTCGCTTGTCCGCCTCTAGGGCTCCACCCCGTAGTCGCGTTGGTGTGTCGGAAACCTGCAAATTCCGACAGGTTGGCTCGTCCGAGGACCACAGCCCCAGCCTTTCGCAGTATCGTAACGATCGCAGCTTCGGTTGCCGGAGATGTCCCAAGGAGCACGGTAGAGCCGCATGTCGCTTCCGTTCTGTCTAGGCTGATGATGTTATCCTTGAGCAGGAAGGGCACTCCGTGGAGGGGACTGAATTGGATTGCAGTAGTATGGTCAGCTGCAAATGGATCTCTCATGCCCGGACTATCACCACGGCAACGAACCTTCTCGGCCCTTTCCCTGCTCTTTCCTGGTCAAGACGGCTCGCAATCTCCTCGGCGTCAGGGTTAAGCTCAATCACCGCGTGAAACACATGATTGACTTCGGCGACCCTTGCTGCGTACGTCCGGACGAGCTGGGCGGATGTGAAGTGACCTTGTGTCAGACCGTGCGTCAGGTCATCAAGCGTCGCGTCCATCAATGATGGGATCTTCGGAGCGCTCATGAACCGCCGCATGATAGACCAAATCACGGTGACTGTGGCGCAATACAGGACAAATGGGCGCAACATCGCAAGTCGACGCATCGGACGGAATCGGGGCTGCCCAACTGAGATATAGCGGAAGACCCGTAGGCAAAAGCCAGCCTGAGTGCTTGCGGAGAAGTTTGGCGGGGGGAGAAGGTATGGCGCTTGGATCAGGTGCTAACATCAGGCAGGCATGCTCTGCCTCTTGTGTCCCTGGAATTTTTCACATGCCGAGTGAGGGGCATTCATTTCATGCGATGAGTTACACAAAGGGTTAGGGCTTCCATTTTGCCATAGAGCTCGCGGAATGGATGTTTCTGTCATTTCCCATGTGCTTTCACTTACATACTCGGATCTCAATGAAGATACATCCTTAACTACATGTAGGTAGTCTTTCGTGTATACATGTACGTACTGAGTGGTGGGTGTATCGGAGCGTTCTTTTCACAGGGCAACCGTCTGGCTACCGTCCAGCCATATGCAGCCATTGATCACCTTGCAGTGCAGCCCGGGATCCCTAACTTACGGTTGAGCGACGGTTTCGGAATGGTTTCTGGCCTGCACTGGCATGGGGAGGCAAATTGAACTAATCAGAACCACCAATAGGTTGCCACTAATAATTAGGTCAGTGCTATTGTGAACAACGGCTCTGCTCTACCTCTTGCTGAAGTGCAAATAACTTCGTCTTTGGCTCTGACTTCAGCCCCCGATCCGAATTTGGATTTGTGAGTCCCGCGAGCGAGTGTGTGTGGGCATCTCTCCGTTATGCTTGCGAAGGAAAATCTTGACCCTTTCCACCCACTTGCAGGTCCAACTATCTCCACGAAGCCCCAGGCTGCGCTCCAAAAACGCCTCGCTCAAGACATCTACTACCGTAACTGGCCATCAACCAAGCTGTCGAATGTAGCTTCACTCGCAGGTTCCTGTCTTGCCAGCCCTCCCAAATCACCCCTGATCCTTTCTGCCTCCTCCCGAAGCCTCGAAGCTCGCTGTATGTCTTCTTCTATAAATGAACCTGACAAGGCATTTGCAAGCATAAACGCCACTCTGGCGACCTCGCAGGGAAGAGATCCTCGCAGCCTATGGATATCATAGCTTCGTTGGAGGTAGCTTGAGTGTGGTTGTCAGTTCAGCTAGAAAAAAGGAAAGATGTAGGTATGAGAGCAGTCTTACATTGCCGCATCTGGTTTTCCCATCTGGAAGAGAATACACCCTATCTTGTAGTGGCAAGCGGCGTCGAGCAGCGATTGGTAAGGCTGGCCGGCCTTGATCTCTTCAATGGCAGCTTCCAAGCCGTGAATGGACTCTTCCAAGTTGCCACGGGCCCGCTGAAGTAGGCAAAAGTGATACTTGATACTGTGATGTTGGATTAGAAGGATCTTCAAATCATCAAGTGGAATATACCAAGATGCCAGCACATATACTTACTGAATAGCCATTAGCCAATCGTCATTCACTTCTTCTGCGCCCCTTATAAGCACAGCTGCCTCATCATAGCGGCCTAGAACTGTCAGTGTTCGCCCCCTGTTCAGTCGATTCATTCTGAGGGCGTGACGAGGCATATCTGTCTCATCCTCGTACAGCGCCATACACTGTTTGTGAGTCTCGAGGGCGAGTTCAGATTTCCCCTGGCTGAAGTAGATGTTGCCCAGATTGTTGATGGCGCTCCACAAATCGGCATTGATACGCTCCCGTATAGATTTGCACTCGAGCATCAGCTCAAGTGCTTTGTCAAAGTTTCCACGCTGTGCCCATAACCGTGAGGCGCAGTTGCAAAGCTGCGCGTAGTGCCGAGGCTCCCGAGCTACGAATCCAGTCAAACGTGCTGCATCGATGGCTGTCTGCACCGTGGGACCGAGCTCTTTGGTATTGTGTATCTCCACGCAGTACCAAGAAGCATTGCGCAGCAGAACACAGAACGAGTCAGAGGGCTGGAGCGCTGTCTCCCCACGCCCCGTAAGTAGGAAATTGTCCCGAAGTGCGTAGACATGTTGGATGTACCGAGAACACGGTAGAAGCCGACCGCCAAATCGCTCGTCCTGTTGATGTGGGAAGGCCACGCAGAGTACTCTGGCAGCGAGATCGAAGTTCATCTGTCGACTGCCCGTTTTTGCGTAATGCTGGACTTCCATCTGGACGAGTTGATGGACGGAGAGACGGTCGCCTTCGGACGCTCGCCGAACCAAAGACAGGTCAGTAAGCTCTTGAATACAGTCGGATACCCTGTAAAAGACTCATCAGATACTTGTGCGAATGCCACCCACGCTTTCTCCCACTTACAGCATCTCGTCCCTCAGAAACTCCAGTTCAGGTGGCAAGTCCACACCCTCTTCAACCACAAAGATGTCTTCCGGGATCTGGTCTGGTTGGAAAAATGACATGATGGTGAGAATCCTGATTGCGCCGTCGCTTAGAGACTCGAAGGACACCAAGAAAACCGTGCTCATCGAAAGCGAGTATCCGGCGTGAAGAAGAACGGGGTCAAGCTTCTGGTGGACCACCCTGGGGAACTTCTGGTAGTACTCAACGAGCTTCTTTGTCGGCCACTTCCGCCTCCATGCAAGTGAGGATGCCTGGGTAAGTGCAAGGGGGTGTCCGCCGAGATACTCCGAGAGTCTTTGGGCCGCTTCAACCTCTGTGCTCATCTCCTTGGGCGAGTCGAGCTTTGGCGTCTGGGATGTGGTCCCTGTGGCTTGCCCTGAGATTATTCCCAACACATAGCGAAGCCCGGCATCGACAGAAAAGGGCAGAATCTCAATCCCTCCGTTTGCCGGCTGCATGGCAAACACGTACTTTCGGGACGTGAGTAGGATTGCACCTTGTTTGGCGACGGGCCAAAACTCCTGGAGGACGTCGGCACTCTCCACATTGTCGTAGATTAGCAACCAATGGAGTTCTAGGAGGTAGGAACCACGCGTTGTGTTAGCGACGAGACCTCAATCATCATGATTGAATACAAAGGGGAGAGAAAATCTCACTTGTTCGTTGAAGCCACTGAAGTAACCGCACGCGGTTTTGAGGATGTGCGTCCTTTTTGGTATCGGGAATCTTCAGTTCAACTGCTGCATCGCTAAAACTCGCTTCGATGGTCGAGTCAGCTGCATGGAACCATAGAATCACACGGTAGTCCTTCATGTGATCCAGGGCGTAGTGAAGGGCAATCTCGCTTTTCCCAACACCACCCATGCCGTAAAGGAGCAGAGATGCGGGCGAGTCCAAGACGGATTGCTGGGCCAGATGGCTTCGAATATCCTTGAGCTCGGTATTGCGACCGAAGAATCTGGGGTTTCTAGCTGCAGGCAGCCGGTAGTGTGGAGTTTCAACCACCTCCTCACTGGAACCACTGAGGGAGAGGGTTTCCATTCGGCTGTGAAAGTTCTCACGGTCCCTCATTTGGATCGCCAATGCCAGATTGACAATATCCTTGATTCGCGCGACGGCGTCATCCAGCTTCCCCATGAACTCGTCGAACTGGCTGATGACATCTTTTAGCTCAAGTGAGCCCTCGGGGGTGTCCTTGAAGACCGTGATGATGTTCAACCAGAGGTGAACCAAATCGGTATGAACTTGAGCAGAAACTTCCTTCATGCGTGAGTCGTTACTTGAGCGACCATACTCATTGAGGTAGTCCAACTTGTGGCCGATTCTACGGACCAAATCCGTCGCTCGGTCCCTTACTTTGGGAGAGTCGAGACTGAACTGCGATCTGATTGTTAGTGTGTGCATTTAGGAAGGCATTGCACATGCGCATCAGCTTCTATCACTTACCCTAATCACGAGACTCAAGAGCCCCCACATCATGGATGTTTCCACATTCCCCTTCATCAACTTCACAAACGTGGAAGCAAATTCTTCGTAGTGCCCCAAGGTTGGGAGCAAGTTCCGTACAATGGACGAGACTTGCGGTGACCCCGAGTGCTCATTCTGAAGTTGGACAAGGGTCCGACGGAAGTCGTCCGGGTTTTTCACCGCCATGGCTTCCACGAGATGTACCCTTTCAAGCCTGGTTTGGCACTGCGCGATGACGGAGTTCCAGGCTTCGACGTAGATGGCATCGCTATTGTACCCGGTCAACATTATCGCTGGACACCACCCACGCGCTGGGCTTCATGTTCGCGCTGGGTTGGCAAAGGCACATACAAATCAGGAACCTCAGACTGGCGCATGGCCGACTCTAGCCCAGTCTGGGCCGACTCTGTCGAGAGAGCCATGAATTGATGAGGGGCTCTCGTGCGCCGGCGTTTTTGCTTTGATGACAGGGCAAAGAAAGGGAGGGATTGATGGCCCACTTCCTGTCGAGTGTTAGGGCACAAAACTGAAGTGGGAGGCAACCAAGGGAGGGGAGCCGAGTTGAGAGAATGATGTGGGGCGTGAATGCAGGCAGGTGCGACTGGTAGTTGACAGGGAATGGATGTGAAGGAGCAGCACAACCAAAATTTTCAGAAGGAAGGGGTGAACGTGATCAGCCAGAATGCGTGGCCGCTGTGGTCACATCTGGAGGCTCCAGACCAAAAGTGCAATTCTTGGTGAGGAAATGTGAAGGTACCCGGACCAGAAACCCGCCGGACAATGCCGGCGCCATAGGCTGCCGCCAACTCGTCGCATGGGTCCCACAACGTCGCGAGGGCATGCAGCACATCCCACCATTGCCGCAAGGAGAGCCTTGTGCGTGCGTTCTGCGGAACTTTGTGGTGTGACAACAGTAGACCGTGTGTCGGCAGAAGGATTCTAGGACTGGATCAGGACGAATGAGTCGCACCAGGCAATGCGGTACCCAAACAAGCACCTTGCATTGTACATGCCTTTCACCGGAACACCCGAAGTCCTGAGGTACTTGTTCAGAAGGTTGCTGGCACAATACCTAGGTACTCTATGCCCTCCCTCGAAGGCCCGCCAGCGAGGTGTGGGAGCACATCTGTGGGTGGAATAGTGAATGATATTTAGTAGAGGCCCTCGATCTAACAGCTCCATCAACTCCACCCCTAATATTTACAGCATCGCACGATTGAAACACGGTGACGGGGCAGATCCACCTTCCTCACCATGGACAACAAAGTTCTTCTCTTGTTCATTCAAGACTCGCCGGTGTTCAAGACGGAGAAGCCATATTCGGTGGTCCGCACGAAGGAGCTCCCAGATGATGAATCGACAAACATTGACCACGAGGAGCATGACATCTCACAGGTTCTGGAGGATATTCGTGACCGCAAGAGCGACTTCACCCTGGAGAAGGACGCTATCTGTTGGGTGGACCACTCCACCGAAGTCGAGATCACAACGGAGGAAGACATGATGATCCCATACGCAAAGGAGACCAACAACCTCATCCGGAAGCTCCTCAACACTGACGACGTCATTTGCTACGATCTCCGTGTACGTCCCGCCCAGTCTTCTGTCATTCTCTACTCATTGTCACACATTGGCTCAAGCTCATACTAATAATCGTGCGATACAGTGGCGAAGGAACGCGTCATTCACCGACGAAGAAGCATTCTCCAACAGCCGCAATGTGCCATCGCCCCCAGTTCGGAATGTCCACATTGGTCAGTGACACGATGGGTTGAAGCCTTTGACTTTGCTGGGTAAACACTTGAATCCAAGGCCGCTAACTTGCCTCTAACTGGAAGATCATACCCCAGAGGGTGGCTGGAACCGCATCCGCAGACACCTCAGCCCGGAAGAGACGGAGAAGTTCTGCAATGGCCAATATCGAGCCCGCATTGTGAAGTAGGTAACCCTGATGCATCCGTGAGCTGGGCAGTGCTGTGTCAATGCCCAGCAGGCATAATCCCGGCTAACAGACCAACTTTAGTGTCTGGAGGCCACTTTTCAGACCTATTGAGGACAACCCAATTGCATTTTGCGACCCCGATACCGTCTGCAGGAATGACATGCTGGAAGTTGACCGTGTCACGCCTATCTCGCTGATCGAGGTCTTTCAGATCAAGTTCAATCCAACTCAGAGGTGGCGATGGTTGAGCAAGCAGACACCGGACGAACCTGTTGTGTTTGTCCAGTTCGATTCGCATCCTCGCAACGGACGCATCAATGGTATGTTTCTGCTAGGCACTCCTTCAAAACAAAACCCTGATCATACACCCAGGTGTTCCGCATGCCACCTTCAATAATCCAACGGCAGGACCAGATTGTATTCCTCGGGAGAGTGTGGAGACCAGATCTATTGTGTTCACGAGGCTTTAGACCTTATCTTGCGAGAGGGAGGCACTTGGAGGAAACGGGTGTGTCGAACTCAGTCGCCTGACCATCTCTCCTACCTTACCCAGATTGCGAACGAGGGAGGCAGGATGTGCAGGCTTTTCCACGGAGGGGGGGTTGCGTTTACGTAAACGTACCAGTGATTTTATGCTATCTGATTCTACATCTTATCTGGCTGAAAAAGATCCCCATCGAAGTAAGTGTGAGTACAACCTCGAGAAGTACCTCCTTACCCAAGTGGGAACATGATGTACTTCGGTAGTAAGGTATCAGGTACCCCCTGCCTCACTGAAATTGGGACTTTGAGGTTTTGCAGGACAACCACCATCTCGATCATGGTACGTCCAATACGTTACATCTTACAAACCCCTAACATGCAAGCCACCATGCTGGTGTTGGTTCACTGTCTCGCGTGTAACTGCCATCCACCCCTCCCTGGACATCTTACTGGTTATCGCGGCATGGGGATCGGCATCCGGCACAATTCAGTGAGTGCCTTCCAATTTCTCCCCTTCTCGCTTGGATTTAATAAGAGATGGTCTCACCCCTCACATTTCATCCGCACAACCCCAACTCCTGTCAACTTTCACCCTTCCATCTTCCCTGAGAGCTCGCTGAATTCGAGTCCGTCACATCTACCAAAAACCTTGCGCCCAATCTTCATACCAACACACCTCCGTGCATCCTGCCAAAATATGCCCTGTTCCGACACCCAGTCAACCACCGTCACCGGCCATCCTGGGTACATCGACCCGTCGACCCAGCGCAAGGACAACCGCAGGCAGCCCTGGACGGACAAAATTACTGTCAGGTTCCCAGACGACCAGTCCCTCTCCGGGGATGGCGAGGTCCGACTTCAGAAGGAACGGGATCTTCATGTCCAACTGGGCGGTTGATCTCTTGCCTCCAAACAAGTGAGCCAAGGCAAGTACTGTTGTTATCAGTTTCATTCCACACGTGGGCCAAGTGACGTGGCCACTGCCATCTCACCCACCGACTCAATGTACCATTATGTCACCGAAGTAGTAGATTGCTACGAAAACGTCACGGCCAAACCGAGTTCGTTTGCACAGCAATGCTGACGAGGGACAGGGACAGATAGTCGACGTTGTCATTTCCCCTGGTTCGTCTTCGGATGCAAGGTTGGAAGATGTTTGCAGCGCGTTGGTGATGGGACCTCAGAACTGATGCAGGTGGTTATCAACGTTTTCGTTTGCCATGTAGCCAAGTGCCTATTGCACAGACAGTCGTTTCCGCAGCCTCAATAACTATTTTCCGTTTCAACAATTGCAATTGGCAGCCTCTGTGACACCGTCAGAAGTGTCAAGGGGGGGTTCACCAGAGTGAAGAAGTCTGCAAGATGCTCAGGAGTCGCTCGTAGTTATAGGCTAGGTAGAATACACCTTGAAATCTGCCCTTCTCTCCCTGAAGTGTACCCCTGCGAAGGCCTTATATACAGGTCTCCAGCAACCCCTTTTCGAGGCCTTCGCTCACCCAGCGCTCAGGAGGCCCTCGGCCTTCGGCCTCGCCGAACCCTCAGTGGCGAAGCGGCCTCAATCCTCAGCTCAGAACTACCAGCTTTCAGCTTGCACCTCCTTTAGTGGCGACCCTCTGACAAGAAGCCTCTTCCTGACGCAGAGCAACATATAGCTGGGCTGTACCAATACCGCACTGCAGAACGGAGAGCAGGATAGACGCAGCACCTACAATTAAAACAGCCCAGAACGTGTAAAAGTTGAATGGATTTCGTCTGTCGGCCCAGAACTCGCTCAGTGTGCTCGAGTCCTGCTGCATATTGTATCTCTGAAGGTGTGAGAGTCGACATCCTAACAAAGGGAAGTCGTTGCCCGCGCTGTAGAACGACCGACTGTTCATTTTGAAAGAGCCATTCTGGCCTTTTGGGCCAAATCTAGGCCGTTTCTGAGCGGATAACTCGATGAGAAGAGGATCCTCGAAATCCAGTCCTCGGAAGGCGGCACGTTGTTCCTGGCTCCTGAACAACGCGCGGGATCGCCGATCTTGACCAAAAATTAGACGATACGAGAGAAGGGTCTCTTCGAGAAGGGCTTGCGTCGACGGTTTTGGCGGTGGCCAGTCGTGGCTGCTTTCCGTGCCATTGGGGGGTGAGGAGTCAAAGCCTTTGAGGATGCTGTTGGCGCTAATTGTCAGCCATAGATGTTCCCAGTAATATTGGGGATGGCGCTTCGACCCAACCCCAGCGGCTCGATGCGGGTGCTTACCAGTGGAAGGCAGATTTCCCTGGTTCGTATCGGGAGTAAAGAAGGCAAATTGATGGAAACCGAAACATGGCCAGCTCCTTGGTATTTGGATCAAAGTCGAGGTGTGAGCTGAGCGTGTCAACCCACTTGATATGGATCCCTGAAAGTCGGTGGAGGGAGAAAAAGCTGAGTCTCGAGCTGTACAGTGTTTCGCCTCCGTGGTCGGCAGCGGTGGGAGGGGGTTGGGCGGGAAAGACTTCCCCGAAACTTCGGAGCATCCCCGGAATGGGTCTCAGTGCAACAGTGGACTTGACAGATGCCACAGGCACCCTCCGCGAGGAAACACCCTCAATTACCAGTGCAGTCCCTGAAACGCTCTTTGCTGGCATATAAAGACATGTGAGGAGGCCAACGCACGCAAAAACAAGCCTGAGCAGCGACTGTTTGGTCTCTGAGTCGGAGTTGGTCGGAGTGGCGTTTGGCTTTAGATGGTCGAGGAGCGCAGTGACAATGTCGTCGACGGACAGCTGCAAGCAAGTGTCGCTCTGGCGGGCCAGCGCTGCTACGGTGTGTAGGACGCAAAGAGCTTGCGAAACTCGCACCGCGGCCGATGCGGCCTCGGAGCCAAAGCCCAAGAGATCCAGTGCGGGCTCAAACCAATGAAGCGAGCATTTGACCTGGTACTGCAGAATGCTGAGAACGGCGGAAGTCTCAGCAGCCTGCACTGCTCGACCAAGCAGAGCTTCCTCCAACTCCCGCCGAGCTTTTGTCGATTTCTCGTTCGCCATGGATGCAATTGCCGAGGAGCGGGAACGTTGCAGATGAAAGTGCGAGGTCAAACCCATCCCATGTTTGTCGTTTGGCAGTGCAGTACCTCTGCCTTGAGTGCGGCTCGGTGAAATGCAGACGTTATAACTCTTGGAAACAGCGGTCACCATTCGGCTGGATGCCTAATGTACCTTGGTAGGTAGATTCAGAAGTATTGAGGCGGGTGGTGAAGCGAAGAGTGAAGGATGAGCCTTGGCTAAAGCGGGGATGCACCATTGGAGACCACTCGAATACAGCCACGATTTTTGGGGGGTTGGAAGGTGTGTTGAGGATCGAGCAATGATCGAGCAATGATCGAGCGCCCTGATGTTACATACACACGAAAGCCGTGCAATGTCGGAGCGGAGGCGTGGGAAGGCACATGAGCGACCGTCACCGATCAAGTGGTATCTAGGCACGTTTCCCGCCAATCGCCAGCCACCACGCTATGCTGTGGCGCTTGTCAAGTCCGTCTGCCACCAACAATAGAGCAGGCTCTCCGAAACGCCTTCTGCAAATGGGGCGGGCATATCTGCCCTGGAATGTTGAACAGTACCCAAGGGTACCTTTCTCGAAGCGAGAAGAGCCCGACGTCCTTGGGTTCAGCCACCGTGGTTGGCTGGGAGAATGCAGGCCTCATGTAGTAATCCCGCATTTCGCGCGGTCGTCAACCGCCTGCAATCCAATTGCCTTGAAGTTGACGTGGCACACCGTACTTCTGTCCCCCGCGACGACTCCGGCCATTTCGCAAAAAAAGCGTGCTTTCCCGCACACCAAGGGTGGGCACTGCACTTTCCTCAAGAGCACTTGGGCCCCTCGGCGCGTGCCCATCTATCAGGTGATAGCGTCCAGTGTGACCTTGTCTCTCTGGTTCTGGAAGGCGACACCGACACCAGGGTCACACACGACAGACAGCTCAAGTTGGGGCAACGAGAACAACAAATCTGCGACTCCGGGCACTAACCTACCTGAGGTTGATATCGGTGCAAATATGAGTGGTCTGGGCAAGAACGTTGTCGTCATTGGTGAGTCCTCATTCAACTGATTCACCTTGAGCCCTCAATCTGATCAAGGTTGTACTCACAGGTGCAAACCGTGGGGTTGGCCTCGCGCTTGTGAAGGCCTTCCAGAAAGAGAACTATCGTGTTTGGGGCACAGTTCGACCGCAGACGATGAATGATGAATCCGTTCAGGATGTGAGTGCTGGTTTTAAGACAGCGCTCGTTTGGCGTACATGTACTGATCTGAAATTTCGTAGCTGAGGGCAACCGGCGCGGGAGTGATGCCCTGTGACTTCACCGACGAGACATCTATTATTGCCGCTGCCAAGACATTGGGAGACGAAGTTGACCATCTTGATGTTCTTGTCAACTCAGGCGGTGAGAAACCTGTAGTGAACTGCAGACCTGAGACACGCTGACATTCCGCGACATACTGGTAGGTGTCAACACCAAGCCTCGCCAGTGGAACGGTGGAGAAACCAGTGAGCTTCTGGTCGAGAAGTTCAAGATCATGGCTGTGGTGAGTCTCACGATTTCCGCAAAAAATCCAGACGTACCAGAGTTCTCGTCTTACTCCTGACAGGGACCGCTGCTAGCGACTATGCACTTTCTCCCGTTGCTGCAGAAGAGTGAATTGGGGAAGGTGTTGAACATCTCCTCTGACCTAGCCTCAATTACAAGTATGTCCCACGTTCCTGCAATGAAAAACATCTCTGTTTCTAACTTCTCCCTTAGATACGGACGGCGGTCGACTGAGCTACCGAATGGCGAAAGTCTCTTTGAATCAACAAACAGCAAGCTTGGCCGCTGATTTCCGAGCAGATGGCGTAAATGTCGCTCTTGTGGCAGTTCATCCAGGTCGAGTACCTACTCGGATGAGTGGAGGAAATGGCAGCGATGATCTGACTCAATCCGCTGATGGCATGGTGAAAATTGTGAATGAGTTGGACATTCAGAGTTCAGGACGGTTTCTGAAGTATACCGGGGCTGAGATGGCCTGGTGAAGAGATGTTCGCGTCGAGGTTTAACGGTGGATTCAGACATCATGTGTTCAAGTGGACACAATGGAAATCGCCGAGATATTCACCAAATACTTGAGCGAGATGGGAATCGGGGATCGTCCCGTCGTCAAGATCGTCATGCCAGTTGACAAGGTCGAGGGTGTTATCGAGGAAGCTGTGTCGAAAGCCGTGCTGAAGAGTTTGGACGACAGCTTCGAGGCTTGGTTGCCGGGGGACATACCTGGCAGTGCCCGTGTTTGTCGTGGGGAGGGAAACGAGCATTGCAGCGGCTTGTCACTGGGTTTGCACAGTCATACAGACGATAGGATGGAGGTGGAAGCTTTGAGGGAGCTTGACATTCACACGCCGTGAGCTTTTGTCTGCCACATGTGGGGGGACACGACTCGTCGAGGCAACATTCACTTTTAGGTTCAGAGGGGGATTGGTTTCACGTATGGCAGACCCCTCCTACACGTCTTCGGCGTCGATAGCTTTCTTCTCTACTTCAAGGCAGGGAGATTTATCATAGTCCACGCAGTCAGCTGCGCGTCGATGCTTTCTTTGGCACCGCCCACGGGACTCCGGTATCTGGCCGTTGCGTCGACGGTTCTTGCGACGTCTCTTGCCATGGTCCAGCCTCTTCTGAGAGTCTTTTAACCCGAAACAGAGAAACTTGTCACACTCCGTTAGACATCTGAAGACGCGGCCCTTACAAACCATGTGCCAGAAGCAGAGAGCCCCTCCACCTACCGCGGGCTTTTTACAGCCCCCCTTTCTGCAAGGGATTGGAGACTTCGTTGCTTCCGAGTTCTTTTCTTCGCAAATGTCACAAATCTGGTCTTTACAGGGAACATCAAAATATCCACATGCCTTGCAGAACTGGCGGTTTGAGGACCTAGAGCCAAATCTGCAGGTCAAATTGGGGTCGTCCGTGCATCTGGTGCAGGGAACAAAGCCTTCTGTCTCCGTAGCAGAGTTCACCTGCTATGGTACAGTTCAGGCACTGGAAGCCTTCGATGGGCTCCCAGGCGGGTGAGGGTGCGTCGCCTTGAGATTGTTCTGTCATTTTCATTTCAGGCACTCTTCGGTATAGAAGCCAATGGGCTGCTTCGATCTGTTCGAGTTGAGATGGACCCGGGTGTTGAAATACGACTTCATGGAGGTACTACCCTTGTCAATCACGTTCTCTCGCGTCAAATGAGCCACTATTCTAACCAGGTTGGTGTCTTAATGAGCATTACTGGGACAAAGAAGAAACTTGATCACTCGGCCCTGCAGCGAGTTCAGACCTTTGTTGTTGGTTTGTATTTTATTGTCATGCAATTGCCCTCTATGTTCATCCCCCACACATGATTCGGGGCTACGTCAGCCGCGGTTGTCCAGTGCTCTCATTGCTACCCGCAGCAGATCAGCAACCAGGTCGGACAGTGTTAGCCGCGTTGGTTGGCTAGACGCACAGGGATGGTTAAAGGTGCCCGGATGATATGATCCGACTTACAGACGATGTTTGATGGCAACACTCCACAGCTTAGGTGTTAGATGATTATCCGTGTAGGAGATTGGCCTTGAAACTGTTACCAGAAACACTTTCGAATATTCATGACACATTTGGAGCGTTGCCCCCGAAAACCTGCGCCATCATGTAGATGTATGTCCAATGTTGATGGCGTGATAGCCTCCACTCCCCTCTAATAGCTCTCTGTGATCGACTCGGCTCTTGAGGCGGCAAGATGCAATGAAATAAATGACGGGCTATCGTTTTCTCTTCTTGATTTTCAAGCGTTGGGGCTCTTCGACAGTTTAAGATTCCCTCTTTTCACATAACGACCGTCAGGGGCTAGAACCCGTTCCACCCACAAGAGCCAATGAGATCAATTCCCTCGTTCCGTCTCACTCATTCAGGCAACCCGATCCTATCGCCCCCAAGCTCTTCCCATCGAGCTTATTTTGGCTTCGGCCCGGAGACTGATGGTGCATCTCATCATTGTGAACATCGTGGTGGTCCTCCTAGATGTCAACATCCTCACAATCGAGTACGCCAGGTTATACAACATCCAGACGGCGTACAAGGGCCTTGTGTACAGCGTCAAGCTCAAAGTGGAATTCAGCATCTTGAATCGACTTGTCGAGTTGACGAGGTTATTCGGGAGTTCATACACGCGGTCAGGGGAGGACGGAGCAGGCGGAGTCCAGATGCCGCAGATATTTGATGGGACGCGGGATTTGGAGAGACAGGGGCAGGACTCGGTAAGTTCGGATTTTGGGAATAGTGTAGTTGTAGCAAGGGTGGAGACGATGACAGCTAAGCCGGATGTATGGATAATCAACAGATACCCCAATGCACAAGTCAGGGGGCGAGAGGCTCTGACGCCTGTGCAAATTCATCTATCTGCCTCTATCATACCCCTGCCGCCCTTAGAATTTCTTCCCCGCCCATTTCATCCGTGTGGCTTCTGCTGCTGACATGCGAGCTAAGCGTTGACGAGGGGTGCTAAAGACATTGCGCAGCTTTCGGCCGCATCTCCTCCAAAACTCCATGGGTTCAAGTTGTTCCTTCCGGCTTCGAGGAAGTACCGATTTGCTGGTCCTGGCAGGCTTCCTCGCAGGGTTTGCGTTGGACCTCCCGGCTGGAGACGCTGGCTCTGCATTGGCCGCCGTGCCCGTTACAAGGGAAGCACCGTTCACGGCTCCGTCTCCACGCCAGCTACCGGGCACGGGGACCGCAGAGGGCGGATAGCGCACCGCATTTGCCGACAATCGCGCCCTTTCGAGTCTCGCCTGCTCAGCAACAATAATACCGGCGCCACCTTGGCCGGCCGCCGCCCCTACGTCAAACCGCGTCCTATTGATGCTCCACGAAACCGGTCCTTTGGCACCGCCATCGTTGAAAATCTCGGCCACTGCCGGCCCGCAACACTTTCGAAAGAGAGGTCTCTCCAAATACCGGTAAAAGTTCACACAGTCTGGATCCAAACACCAAAGCACACCTCTCGTTTCTCGATCTTTGGATAGCCCGTAGGAATCAGGATCCAACGCCTCAAACCACGAGTAGTCGACAGTGCGCCACCGCGGCTGCCAGACCGGGCCGCAGGCGACGCGTCGAACGTAATCCACCTGGAGGCACTGCGTGCTCGCGCCTGGGACTGGGCATGTGCCGATTCTGATGGAGTACCCGCTTTCGTCGCCAAAGGTACTGCTGAGCTGGGAGACGGCCCAGTGCACTTTGAGCAGATCCTTTAGTTTGTTGTCGCGCTGCTGTTGTTTTCCAAGGTTGACTAGACGAGCCAACGGGAGGAGCCTGTGTCTGGTGTCGCCGAGACAGCAAGCCAAGTTGCGGCGCGGCAGCGGAAACTGAAACCCGGCCCATAGCGAGCTGGATGGGTATCGGCTCCCGAAATCGAGACATGCGCATTTGTTGGGATCGAAGCATCGCATTTCCGGCAGCGAACCGGCCGTGGCCTGGGGGATGATGTGCTCGGCTGCGCCTCTGCGTAGATCGCGTACTCGTTCCTCGATAAATTTGGCGGGAATTGGCGATTCGCGCATGGCACCGGGCGGTAGGCGCATGTGGCCTTCCCAGCTCATTTCCAAGACAACTGCGTCGCCCTCTCGTCGCAGCAGTGCAATGGGAGCCGAGCCCAACCCCTCCCTAGGGTGATGGCTATTCTTGGGTGCAGCATGGCTGGGATGCGAGCATTTCTTCAGCAGTATTTCGGTTTCGCGTCCAGCTCTTTTTCCCCCTTCTTCTTTGTCGAGTTTTATGGCCCGGCCCCATACTCGGGCGATCTCGGTTCGCTTGATGACTTCGTGCTCGCAGAGCCGGACGTAGCCGGTGTGTCCGATGCAAGTGGACTTCGGTCCCGGACCCTTGTTACGCTCCGAGGCTGGAAAGAAGGCCGCTGGGTGGTCCACCAGGCATGCCCAGCAGAAATGGCAAATTTTGACCAAATCATTGGCCAAGCTGGGATCTCGTAAACCGGCAGCTCGGCAGGTAAAGCACTGCTTGCGAGATTCCTCGGAACGGAGCACGCGTTGAACGTCGGAGGCGCCGAATGCCAACTTCTCGAATTCGAGGTTGCCTCTGCACCAGGGGAATGGGTTCGTGTAAATCCGTCTCTTCGATTGGCCTGCGACGAGGTAATGATGCCATTTTTGGAAAGCATGGTCCGAGAACAGGCGAAGAAAAATCCGGTTAGTACGTCGTAAGGACTGGATCGATGCCGGATCAAGGAGCTTCATGATCATGAGGAGTACCTCCTCCGGGATACCGAGCAGATTCGTATTCATTGTGTTGTTTGCGTCATGGGAAAGCCGGTTGCATGCTAATGATTCCATCTCTGGTGAGCTGGGGTTTTGCCGAAACTAAATAGCACATCGTCTCTGTCAGGAATGAACAAGGTTTGTATCTGACGGCCGCATCGGCACACCGGCTCTAAGATAAAAGTTTGCACAAGGACCACAACAAAGTTAATAAACACCAGGGAGATGCCGGTTCAGGCCGTGCGGGGGGGAGACGGGGCAAACGGCGTCCCTGCGCCTCAGCATCCACTTCCTCCAAAATCCCAAGTCCACCACCCCCGAACGCCCCAATGCCAAAGATCGTCCCCAAATCAGGTTCCGGGATGTTCGGCGCGTCGACGTTATGGAGCGGAACCTCCTCTGGTGCGTGCTTGGCTGCGGAGACACAACACGGGCAGCAGCATTTCCAGACTTTCTTAACCCACGACCAAACCGCGCCGAGTCTATCAACAACAGATTAGCCTTAACCCAGGTGTACAGGCCTACCTACACGATGAGGCCGACCGGAGGAAGTATACTTACCTACGGGAGGCACAACCGGTCACCCCCTTCTTCTCCAACCATCCCCAAAAACCCGGTAACAGTTTACAAATGACAAAAATGGCGCCCAGCAGCTCCAGAGTCCACCCAGCCAGTTGGAGGGGGGTTGGGGCCATGGCGCTGGGTAAAAACTTCTGGAACCAAGAGCCCCAGGACGGAGTCGCTTCTTCATCGCTGGGGGGCACGAGCCCTACGTCCGGACTGGTGGGCGTGGCAGGGGGCGCGACGGTGACCGTTATTGTAACTAATAAACTGTGGAATATATATCAGCACCTGCACTTATTCAACTGTTGAAGCTCCCGATTGACGGGACCGAAAGAAAAAAAAGGAGGAAAGCACGCACACAAACATTGTCGTTGTCGTCGTCGCTGTCGTCGTCGCCGTCACAGAAATTGTGGCCGGCTCGTGGTGCCGGACCACCGGGGCGACCGCTGCGGCGAACGCGGTGGAGAAGAGGAGAGCGGCGAGGGCGGCGAGGAGGAGAACGAGCGGCAGAGAGGGCCGCATTTTTAATCTTCGTAAAAACGAAAGACGAAGGGCTTGTGGTGGTGGTGTGGTCGGTCTGAAATCAGGGGGAGGTGAGCTTTCGGGCCGTATCGTTGCCACAGAAGAAAAGGAGAAGGGGAGCGATTTCAACGCGAACGATTTTTAATCTGTGTCACCGCACTTTTCTCGTGTTCTCTCGTAGTTCCTGCTGCTTGACTGCTTGGCTTCTCCTTGAGGAAGCAGGAACCTTCCTTTCACCAACCTAAACAGACCCACATCTCTCAGACTCGACTTCCCAACTCTACCTCAACCCTGAACCCCTATTCGCATCCCCTCCCGACCCGAAACTTAATCAATCATGTCGACTACCTAACCCCCTTTCCAGTCACAACTGAGGGTGCGCCCGAGAAAACCGGCACGTCTGTACCATCATCCAACAAGAAAGGAAGTTCCGCCTCGCCGTCCCCCCCATATCATCATCACTGTCCCTCTTCGACGAATGGACGCTGACGGTAGTCTCCATCCTCGGCCACCCCGATCCCAAAGTGACCGGTTCCCCGTCCACGGCGCTCTCACGACCATCCGGGCCTGCGCCGTCAAGCTGGGTCAGTACCACAGACTCAATTACGGTTTAGAACCAGGAGTTACCATCGGCTTTATCGTGGAGCTTGAGCATGGGAGTGTGACTGCGTGCCTCATCCGTGCGCAATTTTCCACTTGTTGACCCGGTGCCGAGACCGCTCATGAATGACGGGAAAAGGGATTGGACGAGGGCCTTGTAAGCCGCAGCACAAGAGAAGATGACGGCAATGTTGACTTCGACTTCTGTCCAGATGAGCAGGGGGACGAGATCCCATGGGGGATCTACGATGTGTTAGGGGTGGTGTCGTGGACATCAAGGGAACGAACATATCAGCTCACGCCATTTGTGGACCCAGGGCAGGTAGTCGAGACTCACATCGCGCCGCACGTAAAAATTGTCTGCGCAGTGCGAAGAGCTAGTCCGGGGAAAACTGGAAACACGCAAAGCCATTGGTGGGCTTGCCACGCGCACCGTGCCTTGGGATGTTCGGAGCGCTACTAAAGGAGTTACTCGGAGATGAACCCTGCAGCTGAAGCTGAACAAGCAAGAACATGAGGCGGGTGTGTTATCAATATTTTGATCCGTATCAGGATAGATGTCCGCGAGGTCCTGGTGTTGGTGAGTGGCCCCTCGTTTTGGATCCTGTAATTCTTGCGACGAGGAGCGGTCAGTGCCAAGTGGTTGACGTTTGGTCGGACGAGGGGAAAGGGGTTTTCTCCAGCGTGGATGGGAACCGGTGGAATCTGATGCAAACATCCACCTAAAGGGGCGGGCTTTCAGGTGATCAATGCAGGCCCAGATGTGTTTGTCGACAACAGCCACCCCCTGGGTAACCGTCAAGCGAAACACGAACGGCAGATTCCGGTTGGCAAAGCAGGATGATGAAGCGATGGGATGTTTGGAACCAACGAGGGCAAGGTCAAGGGGAGCGGCGGAGTTGCCCAGCCTGAGTTTCAAATGAGCAGGGGGTTTGTGTGCGCGAGTGTCGGGGATATAGTTCGAAAGGGCCATCGGGAAGGTGAGACTGTGGATGAAGACCGGGAAGGGAGAGAGAGTGGGTAGGATGGCAGCCGAAGGGATGCTCCACAGACAGTGCAAATAGCATGAGTGAGATGGGGTTCCGCTGCTTTTGAGCACTGGTCGGTGGGAACGGCGCCCGGGCAGCGAGCATCTTAGTGCCGATGCCAGTCTTGAGAAATTTCGGTTCTGGAAGGGTATATACAAATCGGGAGTGGCGCTGGTCGTGGGAGAGAAGAAGAAATGGACAAAATCTCGGCCAGTTATTCCAGTGGACCTTTAGCTTCACGTCTTTCCCACAGTAATGTGTTCACGTGGATATGTAGGATGCGCTCCTGTTTGGTCATGTCCCTGGAGTGAAAGTGAGGATCAATCAAGTGGGGTTTTGAGACAACTCTTGGGCTAGGGAGTAGCCGAGACAGAGGCAGGGTGGAGAGAGGGGTCGATGAGACAAGATCGGACCGCCGTGATTGGTCTGGTGTTGTATTTCGGGGCTCAACAGCGTGGGTGTCTCAGTGATGCAATGGATCGAACCATTGGCACAGAGCAGCTCCATCTCAACACGATATATCTTAAGAGTTTTGTCTCAAAAACAGTGCACGGTATGAAGATCGAGGGCACAGCATCACTAAATCAAGGTCACGATGTTGGATGTGTGGAACTCACCGGCATTTCTAGTTCTCAAGTAGCGGTGACCACAGAGATCTTGTTCTGTCCCTAGTCGGGGAAAGACAAAAATGACTGTAAAAGATATAAACTGAAGATACCCCCTCTACTCCCTACATTTCAACAACTCCAACTCACACTTACACACGCCAACGCCAATAACACTAACAACACCAACACCGCGAAAATGCGCGCCTGCTTCCTCATCCCTTCAACCTCTCCCACCGAAGCCTACTTCTTCAGCGGCGCCCGCTACGCCCGCATCAGTTTCACCCCTTCCTCCTCCAGCGACACCATCACCTTCGGCCCCACCAAATTTGCCCCTAACTGGAACTCCCTCGTCAAGGCCGGCTTCGAAAGCATCGACGCCGTGCTTCCCGTTCCCGGCACCGCCAACGGCACCACCATCGAGAGCTACTTCTTCAGCGGCACGCGCTACGTCCGTATCAAGGTCATTCCCAGCTCGAATGATGACGTCATTGTCTTTGGTCCGAAGAAGATCACCGATGAGTGGAAGTGTCTTGCCGCGGCGAAGTTTGATTGTGTTGATGCGGCCATGCCGGTGCCGGGTCTGGACCAAGAGGCGTATTTCTTCCGGGGGGAGAATTACGTGAGGGTGAATGTGGCGCGGGATGAGATTGTTTTTGGGCCGGCGAAGATTGCGGATCATTGGCCGTCGCTGGTCAAGGCGGGGTTTGATGTGGTTGATGCGGTGTTGCCGATTCCGAACAAGGGGTTTGAGAGTCAGGCGTACTTTTTCAGGGGCGATCGGTATGCGAGGATCAAGGTTGTGCCATCGGAGAAGACGGATGAGATTACATTCGGGCCGGCGTTGATTGTGGATGAGTGGAAGAGTTTGGCTTGGGATTGGTAGCTGGATGTCGACCACACTTGATGTGAATTCAGGAGCTTCCAGGAGAAGTGAGGAAAACCGAGGAGAGAACATTGATGAGGGGGTACGTGGTGGAAGGTATTGCTGCAACTCATACGCCTGGGTGACATTCCCGTATGGCCTTTTTAAATGCGTTTATGGCCTTTTTCGATGCACCAAAGGCGTTAAACGATGAGTGCGAGGCCCTCCGTGAAAGAAACCAGGCCTTTTTACATGATCGAGTGCCGTTGGGGGATGTCACTGAGGCCTGCCGGTTGCAAAGATACCTTCCACCACCTGAGAGGCAATGGGGGAGGGGGACATTAGTGGCTCGCGCTGTGTAGCCTCGGTCGACGTCACCCACGATACGACGAGCCTCGTTGTAACTCTTAGCCCCAACCCCGCCTATAGCTCTGTGGCATTCCAGCTCATCGGTGTCCTCTATGGCGTTACCATTATCAACAAATCTCGGTGCTATGTCGGCAGGGACAACACTGTTCAGCTCTCAGCTAAGCACGCCGGCATTCCCTGGCGATCAATATCCCCAGTCATGGACAGTGACGCCAACGTATTCCCAGGGCATCACAAGTCTGAACTGGAACAACAACAGCAGTCCGACAGTTTCCGCCCCCACCCCATATCCCCCCACAATGGACACCATTGACAGGGCCATGGAAAGAGGTGCTGTGCCCCACGCCCCAGAGCTCAAATTCTCCAACGCCAATTGGTCAACCCTGACCCCCATTCTCGCTCGCGAATTCTGGCTTCGGGGGATGCGCCAAATCATCGACATCGGCCCTACCGGCAGCGAAACCAGCTGGGTCTTCCGGCACGGTGCCATCGACGCCTTGTGCACGCTTACCGTAAACATCTGCGCCGACCATGCCGAGTCGATCCGCAACATGCGGGCCCACCTGAGCGCCTACCAGGCGTGTTTGCGGCGCCGACGGAAGGCACTGCCAAGGGCCAGATCAACCTTGAGGCCCGTAACCTCAGTGTTTGGGTCAGGGACGACACGTTTCTGGTCCTCGATGTCGACGCTGATGCCGCCGGCCTCGACTTCAACCATCTCGCCATGACCATCGACAGGTTTTTGGCCACCTCGGCCGTCGCCAACCTCGAGCATGCCATCGTTCCTGTGTTTTCCAGCCTGCCGGCACCGATCGCACCCGTGCCTGTCGGAACCGAGTTTACCATCCGCCCAGAGGTACGCAGTCACTGAGTTGCGCCGCTCGGCTTTTGAATTGCCGTGGATTAGCTTTTGTGCAATAACAGGCCAGCGGAGTGGGGGTGATCTCTGCGTCTATATTCGGGGTAAGCAGATTTTAGATGCTATGACCAAACTGCCTGCCAGAGTGATATCCTTTTACAGCTTGCGACACTGGGTGAACGAAGCTTTGGTAAAAAGGGATCTGAAAGACGAAGAAAGAGACGTTGGTGATTGAAGTGCTATGACCTTTAGAGCCCAAGAACTGTGATTCCTCGAGGACTTTATACACCTTCCGTGACATCGCCGCCGGACCTTCTCCGTGGATACTTCCATCGAATATCCTCAACCTTGCGCCCCGTTGTAGCCCATCAAGACGCCCGGGCGGTGTAGTTTGCTGGTCGGAATGCTGGTTGGTTCGAGCTAAACGAATGGAGCCGGCATCCACTGGCTGAGAAAGCGTGCCAGACTGCTGGGACAGATTTGTTGGCGCCAAAAAGGAAGCAGGGATTACGCCGATTGGCTGCGGCTGCATTTTTTGACACGCTGCGGCCACTACGCAGGCGGCCTGTCTCAACTCGGCCGGACCTTATTCACCGCTTCAACTCATCGCGCGCGGCAATCGACGCCCTCCACACAAACAGCGCCACACTCAAACCGACGAAAGGCCTCACGGGCCTCTGCGAGCGAAGAGCAGCTGGCATCGAATCCCCATCACTTGAGCGAATAGCGTGCTCGCGACGGAAAATTTGCAGCCATGGCCACTGACGATGCAATTGACGCGTTTTCAGACGACCAGCTTGCCCGTCTCATCGCCAAAACCCGCGACGGCCGGGAAGCGTCTGGGCCTGGCATCGCCCGATGTATTCCTCTCACGGAACGGTACATGGTCAAACTCTATCGCGACAGCGACCATTTCGAAGACGTGTCCTGTGCCATCACCAAAGCCCACGCACTTGGCATCCGCACCCCAACAATACAACGTTCTGTCCCCGCAGAGGATGGATATATCGAGTGCATCCAAGAGCGCGTCCACGGATCAAACCTCATGGACGTCTGGCCCGATATCGGCATCAGCTCAACGCTCCGTCTAGCCTTTCAGCTGCGCAGCATGGTTGGGCGGATGAGGACTATCAGCAGCCCAACAGCCGGGTCCCTTGGGACGGGCATTTGTCGGTCTATTTGGCTCGAGGAATACTACGGGGTGCCACCACACGCACCAACGTCTGTCATCGCTGCCATCATCAACTTTTGGCACAACGTACTGTCCTTTCGCAAGGAGGCCAGCAAAACGCGAGAGCAGCATCGGGAAACATGTGCTGGGCCTATGTCGCCGAAGGATGACCTCGTTTTCACACATCATGACCTCGCTCCACGCAACATCATACTAGAGAAGGACACCGGCCTCCTGTGTCTGGTCGACTGGGACGAAGCGGGATACTACCCACGGTATTTTGAGTATGTCGGGATGCGGAATTTCTACATTCCCGAGTCCTGGGGTTGGTTCGCCAAGCTCCGATGGACATTGTTTGCATGGATTGCGACAGGGTGGCGGTGGTATGGAAAAGAGAACGACATACTTCAAGATGTGAGAAGAAAGGCAGGCCGGTTCCCGGCGGCAAGGCGCTTCAACATCAAGGCAGGCGTCACGCCCTCTGTTAAAGCCGTTGACGATTGAACTGGCCAGAGTGTGTAGTTCTAGTGGATCTGAGACAGGCTAGCTATTTAGCCGCCAAAAACATGCGCTTTTTTTTATGGTCCACCGAACTAGTTGACGTCGAGCTGAGGCAGGTCATTTATCTAAAAAAAATCCAACTCTCTGTGGCTGTTTGACGAGGAAGCTAATTAACGGGCAACCGGCGTCCGGGCAGCGGTGAATGCCCCTGAGCCGCCCCCCCCCCCCCGGCGAGGTGCATTCCGTAAGGTGGCAGTCAAGTAGATACGCGAGGTTTATTTGCCGTCCAGAAGATTGAAAGTTATGATATCCTTCGTCACCCTAACATTTTGTTGGGTTTTCACAACCCTAACCCAGCCAGTGTGGCTAGAATAGTGTGGCTAGATCCGTGGATCCGCACAGCCAAGAACGCCAGACTCCACTGCCAACCTCGTATTCAGTCAGCCAACCTCGCTTCGCAGAAGCGAGCGTGGCTAATGCACTCTGTGCACTGGCCACCCTCACGGCTATAATAACACGGCTTCCGCTCTCGAAGATAGAAATAATTCATCACCTTCAACCAACACTTCTCTCCAATGCTTCCACCCCTTTTGCATCTCAACATTTCACCTTTAAACGCTAAATAACGTGTTAAAGCCGCTTAGCTTACACTCTTTTACCATCTAACACAGGAGAGCTAGCGGGATATTTAATAGTTAGATAAATGCCACTTTATTATAAGGTAGCAGAGCGGTAAGGTTCGAGTCATTTAAAAGCCCGGTAAGCGGTACTGCCCCGACTGTGTTTTTCACCAATTAAAGTTAAAGAAGGATGACGAACCGGTTGAGCGATACTACGTTTAGGCAGCAGTTAGCTGGAACTTTAAATCGGAATTGCATTTTTACCAGGTACCGACTAATACCAATGGTAAGATAAGCTTAGAGATCTATTGTAATGTAATCCTTGAAGGCGCGGTTTGACCATGGCTTAATACCGGTAAGAAGTTTGTTCTGGAAGAAGATGGCGATTCTAGTCACGGTACAGGGCGAAATTGCAATATCGTAAGGAATTAGAAAGAGAAGCATGGTCTGAAGTACTTCTTTAACACACCTAACTCGCCAGACCTCTCGCCAATTAAGAACTGCTGGCAAAGTGTAAAGTAATGGATTACAGCTAACCTCTTGATAACTGGCCTTGGGTTAAGGGATTTAGTGTTGGCTGGGTGGGAGCGAATTATAAAGGCTTAGATTAATAAAATGGTGGATTTTATAGTAGTTTAGAGTCCGGAGGTCAGATGACAGGGTGTGAACCTGGAGGTACCTAGTTTATAATACAAATTTAGCCTGGTGGCGATGTACCTTGAGGTAATGTGTACCGTTTTTTTTGTCAACTGCTTGCTTGTCAGGGACGCCCCAGGGTTAGAGTTAATAGTGGCTCAGAGCACTATAAATGGAGGCCTTCGGCCTGGATTTCCGGACTAAGCATCAACTTTCGTCTTTCACCACCACTTTGCTCGAGTCTCTTTTGCAACGCTGTCTGCCACCGCCCTTCACACTGGAGAAACCTCTTTGACAAAGCCCTAACCCTTTGTGTAACTCATCGCATGAAATGAATGCCCCTCACTCGGCATGCGGGAAAACGTAAACCCCTGAAAAATTCCAGGGACACAAGAGGCAGAGCATGCCTGCCTGATCAACATCAGGTGATCCAAGCGCCACACCTTCTCCCCCGCCAAACTTCTCCGCAAGCACTCACTCAGGCTGGCTTTTGCCTACGGGTCTTCCGCTATATCTCAGTTGAGCAGCCCCGATTCCGTCCGATGCGTCGACTTGCGATGTTGCGCCCATTTGTCCTGTATTGCGCCACAGTCACCGTGATTTGGTCTATCATGCGGCGGTTCATGAGCGCTCCGAAGATCCCATCATTGATGGACGCGACGCTTGATGACCTGACGCACGGTCTGACACAAGGTCACTTCACATCCGCCCAGCTCGTCCGGACGTACGCAGCAAGGGTCGCCGAAGTCAATCATGTGTTTCACGCGGTAATTAAGCTTAACCCTGACGCCGAGGAGATTGCGAGCCGTCTTAACCAGGAAAGAGCAGGGAAAGGGCCGAGAAGGTTCGTTGCCGTATTTCTTTTCTATCAGCTTCTTCAACCCGATCCTCGAGCCTCTTGCTTTTTTGTTCGCCGCTCTCGTGGCGTGGCCTCCCTTAAAAGTGTGTCGCTGACAAGGTGGTTCAGGACGACACCGCGGCCATCAGACGCGCCATGATCGACGGCAAGCGATGCGGTGAAGAACGCCATTGTGTATTTCCCGCCCGGCACGTACCTAGTATCCGGCACGATTGCATTGCCGTTCGGTACTCAGGTCATCGGCGACGCCAACAACCGCCCGCTCATCCTCGCCGCATCCAGCTTCAAAGGCCTGGGCGTACTTTCCACTGACGAGTACACTGGCTCAGTCCGCCCTGGTGCCGACGGCCTCGATGAGCAGTACTATATCAACACGGCCAACTTTTACCGCCAACTTCGCAATGTTCGCATCGATGTCCGCAACACAGACCCCACCCTCAAGATCTCGTGTCTGCATTACCAAGTCGCCCAAGCCACCAGCACGCAGAACCTTGAGCTCATCGCCGGGCCAAGCCAGAAGGGTATATTCGCCGAGAACGGTAGTGGTGGTGGCATCTCGGACATCACCTTCACCGGGGGTGCCTACGGCATCTTGGGTGGAAATCAGCAATTCACCGCCCAGAGGCTGACCTTCAACGGCTGTGCCATTGGCGTGCACGTCTTTTGGGATTGGGGCTGGGTCTGGAAGTCAATCACCATGAACAATGTTGAGACTGGGTTTATTCTTTACCCGGAGGACGGCGGTACGGGCCACATCGGCTCGGCTTCGTTCCTTGACTCGACGTTCAATAATGTTGGCACTGTCATCTTCACATTTGAACTCTTGGGTGCCATTGCAGGTGGCACTACCGGTGTCATCATCGAGAATACCGTTTTTTCAGGTGTCAACGCCGGCCTTATCACCGATTTCGGTCGATCCCTCCTGGACGGTGGCAGCCGAAAGATCGACCACTGGGCTGTAGGGAGGATTTACTCGGGCACCGCCGCTAGCAGTTCCTGGTCGAGGGGAGAGAAGATTGGCAATTTCCGCCGGTCACCAGGCTTGACTGATGTTGCTACTGGTGCCTACTTTGAGCGCCCAAAGCCCCAATACGCCGACAGGCCATTGAGCGACTTCCTCCACGTCAGAGACTTCGGTGCCACAGGAAATGGCGTGACCGACGACACGGCTGCCTTCCAGAACGCTGTCGACTCAGCGCTGGGGAAGGTGCTTTTCGTTGACGCGGGGTCATACATTCTGACCAAGACCCTCACAATTCCGACTGGGACCAAAATCGTGGGTGAGACGTGGTCATAGTTGGTTGCCTATGGAGCGTACTTTCAAGACGCCAGTAATCCCAAGGTCTTACTTCAAGTCGGGCGGAAGGGCGAGATTGGTAGTGTTGAGCTACAGGATCTCATCATCACAACAAAGGGACCAACGGCGGGCGCTGTTTTGATCGAGTGGAACATGGAGTCTAGCGGTCCCGGGGAGGCTGCTCTGTGGGATGTTCACGTCCGGATCGGTGGCGCAACAGGTGAGTGCAAACCCATGCCTCCTATTTTGTTCATCCGTCTGTGCTGCCGGCTCGCGGGATTGGGGAGGCCTTCCGCACGTCTCCCGTGGGGAAACTTCCAAGCCAAGAGTGTACAAGTTGACATTTCATCCAGGCACCGGTCTGACGCCAGACGAGTGTCCAGCAGTTCGGAGCGGGGTCAACGCGAACTGCAACGCTGCAAGTCTCATGATGCATCTCACTCCCACTGGCTCGGGATACTTTGAGAACATGTGGCTGTGGCTGGCTGATCACGATATTGAGTATGTACTTCCATCCCGGGCGCTGCATGTCTGACAACGCCTCAACCCACGCCCACCCACACGCTGACTTATCCTTGATAGCGATCCGCTTCTCGACAACCCAACGAATAACATGGAGCAGACCTCGGTATATGCGGCTCGAGGTTTTCTGATTGAGAGCACAAAGCCCACGTGGTGAGTCCGGTCGCTTGACCCCTTTGGTTTCCGGTGTCGTGGGTCCAAGAACATGCGCTGACGAGCGTCCTGCTGGGGCGATCAGGTTATATGGAACTGCATCCGAGCACGCCGTGTTCTACCAGTACAACTTCCACAAAGCCCGCAACATATTTGCCGGCATGATTCAGACCGAATCGCCGTATTACCAGCCAACACCACCACCACCGGCGCCCTTTAAGAACCAAGTTGGGCTTTTCCCAGGTGATCCCGACTACACATGTGCCGCCGGAGAGTTCAACGGTTGTGACCAGTCCTGGGGTCTCATCATTCGCCAGTCGACCAACATATTAGTTGCCGGGGCTGGCCTGTACTCCTGGTTTTCAACATATACCCAGTGTATCGATTCGCAGACGTGCCAGAAAGCCCTGGTTTTACTCGACAAGAACGGACCCAGCGTCCGTATTCAGCATCTCATCACTATCGGTGCCAAGTATATGGTGGTGATGAACGGCGTGGGGATTGAGGCGTTTGCTAACCTGAACGTGAACGTGCACCCGTTCTGGTCGTCCATCGCAGTTCTTGACGTCAAAAGCAACACAACACAGTTTGAAGACGTCCTTTGGATTGACCCCAAGGTTTGGGACATGCCGACACCAGCTTTCACATGCAGCCCCCCATGTACCGTCCAGCTTCTTCCTTGGACGAAGGCTATGAGCACCGTTAACTACCCTTTGCTTACCGTCAGCTCCGGGACGTGGAAGAGCACCATTACGGTGCCACCCATTACCGTCAGCAAGTGGGCGTTCAAGCGAGTGACGGTAACGACCCGCAAAGGAGCAAAGCGTGATGTTATCGGGGACGGCATATGGCCAGTCCCTCTCACCACTTCGACTTGGCCGGCCGTGATCTACACTGGTCCCAACGGTTCGCCCACAACTGTTACGCCAACCGCCACCGTGCCTAAGCCGCCTGCATCCATTGGGCCCAACGCTGCACCTCCTCCTGCTGGCAGCTGGCCCACAAAAGCGGTGCGAGCTATTCAAGGCCTCGTTGCAGCGCCCCTGGTTGATGAGTGTGTCGTATTTGGCGAAGGTTGCAACTGGGACCCGAAGTGGATAACGCCTGCTTTTGATCCCGAGAACGACTATGATGGCGGTTTGCACTTTCTGAAGAGAGAGAACGACTGCCCCGACGAGCCGCACAGCTCGTCGACGAGGACAACGAGCATCTCGTCGGCTCCCACCCAGGCCAAGGTCAATCCCAGCCCGAAAGCAAACCACGTTAGCTGCAACGACAGAGGTCAAGTTGTGGACAATTCCGACTTTGTTGCAGCCACTGAGACGTTCTGTGATTACATCGGCGGCTACTCGGACTATTGGTACGACATGTCTAATGCTGACATGCTCAGGCTTCAGCAGACCGTTCCGGTGAGGGGCGCGTCGAATCTGGTCACCATCGACTTTAAGTTCGAACTTACGGGGAAGTGCTTTTTGGAAATTCAGCGTCGCCGAGTGCAAGAGATATTACGCCATATTCATTAACGCATGCAACTGCGCTACCTTGAACGACAAGACGGGCGGTTGCTTCCAAAACAACTGTATTCAGGGGTGCGGGACGCCGGTCAGGATTTCCGGCGGTGGGTCGCCGTTCGAGGCACAGGTTTCGTGATGTCACGCATATTTCTCATATGTCTTGTTCATCCTTTTTTTTCCCTTTACGTCTTAATCAGATTGTTCTTCCCCCTTACTTTCCTTTCTTCTCGCTATCGAACTACTACTCAAGATCAGAACCATTCTTCTTTGCTACTAAGAGGGGTCCGAATAGCTCCCTCTCGTTTTTGGATTTCTGTACAGTACCATGTCAAAATCTACCTAGCTTTCTTCTTTTGTGGTTCGAGCTGACGATCCCGGTTTTATGTGTCCTTGAACCAATGGTAAGGCAGCAAAGAAGCTCGGCCTCTGATATGTCGATCTCGACGCCATGCACGTGGGTGGCTGAACAACAAGTACCCCTCACCTGGATGGTCTCGCCAGCTCGCGATGTTGGTCAAAAATACCTCAACCACTCCAGAACACATTTGACCTCGAGACAGGTTCATGGAGGAGCAAAAGTCAACACCAGCCGCCACACAATGTCTACCGTCCCAACCCTGACCGGGGCCATCATCCCCGCCAGTCTAACCCTGCAACCACTCACCGCTCCGTGGACGGCGCCAGCTAGCTGCCAATTCAACCTCTACCTCCAGGATACGGACCAAAGCTACGTCTACCTCGACGACGATCGAAATGGAAACGGAACAAAGGAAATATGCTACCCACCTGGTATGCTTGTCAGTGGCAATGGCCTTGCCTATCCGGGCATATTCTCTCCCGCCGTCTGTCCAATCGGCTGGACCACGAACAACTTGGCACTCTACGGGTCCGCTACTACCGGAGCTGTGTGCTGCAGCAGGTAAGTCTCAAAGGGAGAAACCCTCGGCATCGCCGTCCTGCTGACGGGTACCAAGTCGATACACTTTCGGCCCCCAAGGCTACTGCTACAGCCCGACATCCAGTGCCACCGTGGCAGTATTTCCGGAGTTTACCTCCGTCAGCATGTCGACCGTGACTTCTATCACCCTGCGAATACATCCTATCACTGCCCTCTGGCAACAATCCGATCTTGCGCTGCTTGCTAGCTTGAGTTCCTCCAGGGCGTCCACCTCAACACTAATGGGGCTTTTTCCATCTGGTTCATCGTCTACCGCTGCTACCACAGACGATCCGTCCACCCCGCCCGCTTCGACGTCCGATGACAGCCCCGGGGGATTATCTCGTGGAGCTAAAATCGGCATCGGGGTTGGCGTCAGCGTGGCCTTCCTCGTCATCCTCGCCGCCGTCATCACGTTATTCTGCATCCGACGCAAGAAAACGGGACCGGAGTCCTCTCCGCATGATGCCTCGGCCGAGCTACACGGCGAGGAGCCAGAGCCAAAGGTGTACCACCTGGCTGGAACGCCGATTGTCCCAGAACTCGATCCGACGACTTCTCCTCGTGCTGCGGCCCGGCTTTCTGAGCTTGAGGCTGGTTCGCCTGTATCTTTTGGGTCGCATGAGATGGAGGGGCGTGGATATGGTGCTGGTTTTGCGCCGTGGGGCCAAGCGGGGAGTCCGTATCAGCGTGGTGTGTCTCAAGGTGTGCAAAACGTGAGCGTTGAAAATGGGGGGCAGGAACAGGCACAAACACGGTGGCAAGCCCCTGAGGCCAGTGGCGGATACGCAGGACAAGTTCCCGTGGCCGTTGCCGGGGGTGATGGGGACCGGTACACGCCGTCGGATACCTCCAGCGGCGCTCTGGAGAGACTCAGAGCGGAGAAGACAAGGCTTGAAGCGAAGCGGCAGCGGCTTATGGAAATTGAGGAAGCGGAAGAACAACAGAGGAATATTCAGAGGCAGATTGAAGAGTTGGAAAGGGGGAGGGGTAATCGACCATTGTAGTTGGTAGTGCACATGAGGTGGTTGCTCTGCTTGGCGACGCCATGGAGGTCGTATTGGAGATCTCTGGTGGCTCTAACTGTCAAGGTTTGTGCCTTGCGTCAACAGCCTATCCGACGTTTCTCAATGGGTGGGGATATACCAGAGAAATCTTTGGACTTGCGATGTGGGTGGTGAAGCCGATATTTTTGGGCAGCATTGTGTACGGGGCGAAGTTCCCGGAGAGGAACTGGCCCGGGAAGTTTGACTTTGTGGGGAATAGCCATAATATTTGGCATGTGGTAACGGCGGTGTCGGCTATTATGGGATGTGAGGTTATGGGAGGGATGTTTGAGGTTGCGAGAAAGGGTGTTCAAGGTTGCGAGGAAAGGGGGGAGGTAATTGGGCTTAGGCATCGGTTTGACCATAGGAAGGCCTTTGGCGTCCATTATTCAGTCATAATGCATCGATATGGGCGACATGGCTGGCCGGTTGATAGAGATCTTGAGCTTACGTCCAACACGCATGGTTTACCTGATCCGGCAGGGCGTAAAGTCAAAAAGGGGCTACACGCCTTTAAGGTGTAAACAGGAGATGGAATATCATGACAGGGACAGTTGTCAGAGGTGCCAGGCCCAACGCCCTTGAAAAACAATATCCCTGAGGTCCGTCTTTGGTAAAAGGTAGGGCTTCGCTCGTTTTCGCGCACTAGATAATTGCTTAAACGCATAGGCGACCTGCAGGAGCTAAGACTCCTTATACCTTTTGCTATACAGATAGAGAGAGAACTTAAGGTAAGGTAAGGTATGTTAGTATATTTTTAAGGTAATATTTAACATTAATTATATATTAAAGCGAGATATTAAAAGTATTATCTAATACTTTAAAAACACTTACAGTATTTTAAATGTTATAAAAACTAATCTTTTTGTCACGGCACGGCGCGGCACCACCGACCGCACGTGACATGGTCCAGTGGCTGGTGGCTGCCCCACAGCCACTGGCCCCACTCCTTATCGATAGGGCTCTCCGAGCCACATCAGGAATCCAGGGCTGCGCCTCTGGATTCCTCTCCCTCTCTTCTTCACCAATAGTTCTCGTATTGGCAATAGACCTATTGTTGCCTTGCCACTTTCCTCTTGCCAGCCGTGATACTTTTACAATGTTTATTACATTTAATTTTAATCCCTTTAAGGTAAAAACCTATTAGTACTGTTATAACTAGTTTTTTACTAACAAATAAAAAAACTTACAAGTTAAAAGATTTAATAAGAGTAAAAACTATATCTCAGCTATAACAATTTAGTAAACCTTTAAAGCTTTTTAAGTTTATATAAAACTTTTACTTATAAATTATCTCGATATAGTTAGTGGAGTTTTTACGGTTATGTAAAATATATATTATAATATTTATATTTTAATCACGATATCCTTTTAAAAGTTTAAATTAAACAGTGTTAATAAGATCTTTAAAAATACAAATATTATGTGTCGTAGACAGCGGAGTCACAGGACCGTAGTCACGTGACTCCAGAGCTCCGAGCCCTCCCTAAGAGGGCTGCAGGAGTCTGGCCATCGCCAGACTCCTGCAAGATCATCATCATCATAGCCAGTATTATATCATTCCATTCACCACTCTGCAGCCACTCTAGCCTCGAGACCGTGATGACCACGCTCTAGGCTTCCACTCCACGACCTTCCAGTGCATCGTCGCCTTCCAGGCTCCTTCGCCCTCGAAGCTCTCCCAGCTTCCAGCCCTCACGGCTTCCCAGACTCCCTCGCCCTTCAGGCTCCGGAGCCTCCATTCTTCCACGCCCGCGTCCTACCTTCCACCACTTCCCGAGTCAGCAGCACTTACGACATTATGTGAATCTTTAATTAGTGTAAAAAGGTAATTTTTTATATCAGTTTTAAACTTAATCTTTAAAATAACAGCCTTTATCCTTGTCGTAGACAGCGGAGTTACAGGACCGTAGTCATGTGACTCCAGAGCCCTGAGCCCTCTCTAAGAGGGCTGCAGGAGTCTGGCCATCGCCAGACTCCTGTAACAGTCATCATCATAGCCAGTATTACATCATTCCATTTACCACTCTGCAGCCATTCTAGCCTCAAGACCGTGATGACCACGCTCTAAGCTTCCACTCCGCGACCTTCCAGTGCATTGTCGCCTTCTAGGCTCCCTCACCCTCAAAGCTCTCCCAGCTTCCAGCCCGCGCGGCTTTCCAGACTCCCTCGCCCTTCAGGCTCCTGAGCTTCCTGTCTTCCACGCCCGCATTGTACCGCTTCCCCGAGTCAGCAGCACTTACGACACTGTTAATATTCTAATAGAAAGGGAGTGGAGTTTAATAAAGGTGAGTTTCTTTTTCAAGCGGTTTTAGGTTTGGTTTTAACCTCCTTATTAACAGCTAGGGAATTGCTTTTTAACTCGGTTTAAATCAGGTTAATTACTCTGTTAAATACGTCAGTTTAAGTAGTCTTAGCGTTAATATTTTAAATTTCTTACATAGCAGGCTTGTTTTTATTCCACAGTGTGTTTTAGTTAAGGTATTCCTTTCCTAGCTAGCGATGCTGTTGTTAAGTAAGGCTTTATCCTATATTATTCCGTCTTAAAAAGAGAAGTGAACTTATTATTATCTGTTATAGGAAAGCTTATTTTACCTTTTATATAAGGGGATTTTACGTTATTATAGATTAAAATGCTGTTAAGGGCTTTAACGCTGTTATTATTAAGTGGTAAACCAGGTATTCTGCTCTAGTTAAAGCTAACGATTACTACTTAGTGATTTAAAGTGTTAAAGTAATTACTAATAGTGGTTTTCGTCTCGGTAAGGTGTTTATCGTTTTTAAGGCCTGTTAATAAGGTAAAGGTTCCTTTAAGATTAAAATTAATAATTATTACCTTAGTTTTAATAGAGCTAGTTTTAGATTTAATAGGTTTAATAAAAGGTTAGGCTTTTTAACAGCTTCTCTTTTTAAGCTAGAGTTTACGTTTTGTTTTTTAAATTAACTGGTTATTTAAAGGGAAAATTTAATCTTAACTGTTATAGTTTACATTATTAGTTTTAAGTGTGACGCGATTCTAGTCCTCTTACCAGTTACTAACCTTGTTATTCGATAAAGAAGTACGTTAAGCTAAGGCCTTACTTTTTTAAGGGTTTTTACCTTATCGTTTTATACCTTTACTATGTAGGTCTTTTTAAATCCACTAAGGAGTGTTACTGGATTAACGCGGTTTGTTATTTTAACCGGTTAAAAACTAAGCTTAAAGTGCCGGGTGATATTATAAAAGATAATAACGTATTTTTAATTCTAATCTTTCTAATTCCTAGTGTTTTTTTTCACGGAACTTAAATGGTGTTTTTATCGTAAGTGTGTAGTTTTTTTCTACGAGAAAATCTCAGATAGCTGTAATTCTTTTTACCGGTAACCTTCTAGTGTTTTAATTAGCTTATATAAGTACCGTAACTTTAGTTAACGTAGTTAAAGTCTCGATTTAGTTTAAAAGCTTAACTGGTTTAATTCCCTTTCCTTTTAATCGCCAAAACGGCGGCCCCCGTCCACCTGCCATTGGGGTTGGTGTCGGGATGAGCATCCCTACGGTCGTAACCTGCCTGGTAGGTATATTCGGTCTCCGGATCATCCACGTCCGACTCGAGCGAGACCAACCCAGCTATTTGTCACGACCCATGGTCGCAGGAGGGGTCGGGCCGGACCGACATAGCCCCGCAGGAAGCACAGTATGTAGCCCAGTGTATGTAAGCGACGCACACGGAGCGCTCACCCTGCTCACCCTTATCGCGGGTGATCACTGTGAGCAGCCCGTGATCGTGCTCACTCTGCTCACCCTGATCACAGGTGAGCACTGTGAGCAGAGTGAGCGAGGTACGGAGGTACCACCAGGACCCAGTAGTATAGATACCATCATCGTGCCCACGATGGAGTGAGGGACCTCTTGGTTCCTCACGCTAGCAATTACATTGTTCTTGAGCATCGAACCTCAGTGAGATCCATTCGTCAGGGACCTCTGGATCTACGATCTGCTTGACAGTGTATTGTTCCGTGAGAGTTGCGCTAGCCTTCATTCAGTCATCTTGTCTCTATCAACCTTGTAGCAATTGGGCCTTTGTCCGCTACTACGATCTGTCTTTGTCCGACCCCCTCAGTGGAGTCGGAAGCAGGCCGTAACACGATTGCTAGCGTCTTGAACAAGATCGCTGTTTGTTGAACTCTCAGACCTACCCCACCATGTCGACCCCTACCGCCCCACTCACCGCTGCGGCACGCCCCACCGCTCCATCTTCTGCCCAGGCACGCGCCGTGGCAACCACCTCTCGCAACCCCTCGACCGGAAATAACGCCAACGATGGAGACACCTCCCTTCCGGACGCCCCCAACCCTTCGGCCGAGACGGACGACGAAGACGATAACCCCAGTCGGAAGGAACTGGCCAACCTCATCAAGCAGTACAGCCAGAATGTCGCCGAAGCCTTCAAGAAAGGCGCCAAACCTCCCTCTCCTCCTCCAGCGGTGCCTCCTCCCCCACCGAAGATCAAGGCGGGGAAGCCGCCTATGTTCAATGGCAAACCCGCGGAGTTGTCACCATGGCTGACTCGCCTACAACTCGATTTCCGCCTCTTGAGGATCTCCGACATCAGCTCCCAGATCCTGTACGCGGCAAGCTGGATGGAAGGAGACCCCGGACTGTGGTTTACCGGCATTGTCAGCGACTACTTCGACCACGCCCCGGACGAGCGCCGACCCGTGACGCAAAAAATCTTCGACGCCGACGAAGGATGGGTCAATTTCGAAGAAGAAATCACCAAGATGTACGGAGAGAGGGACGAGCAGAAGCAAGCCGAAGATCGCCTCGAAAGGCTCGTTCAGACCACGTCAGCAGCCGCCTACCTCTCCGCCTTCAATCGGGACCGGTACCGCGTCAATTGGGACGAAGCGGCCCTGAAGCACCGATTCTACAGAGGACTCAAGTCCTCAGTCAAGGACGAGCTCTGCAAGCTGGACCGCTACAGCTACGATTTCGACAACTACGCGAACGAAGCCGTCAAGATTGACGCCCGACTTTTCGAACGGTACATGGAGGAGAAAGGACGGTATCGACACACGCATCCCTTCCAAAACAAGCCACGACCCAAGCCAACGGAGAAGGTCAAAGGATCAGGACGAGTCATCCCACCGAGTACCTCTTACGGGCAACACCCCGGACCCATGGACATCGGGATGGCTAGGGCTAACGGACGGAGCGATTCTCAGAAGTCAAACAGACCGCCTGCTAAGGACAAGAGTCAGAGCAAATGTTACAATTGCGGCAAGAACGGCCACTTCGCGCGAGAATGCAGATCACCAAAGAAGAAGCAAGTCACCTGGTCACCAGTCACTGAACCCAAAGCAACAACCAGAATGACCACCGAAACCGAAGTCGTCCGCATGGTCAACTCGGAAGATAATGACTGGATGAACGACCACGACCCGACGGAAGACTATGACGACAACGATGAGTACCAGGATGAGTCATACCGACAAGAACACTACGACTCGGACGGCGACGACATCAATCCCGACCAAAGAGACCGGAGGGGACTCACCCCCTACAACCCGTTCGATCACGACGGTGACAACTGGGAAACTGCGAGCGAAGGCGGTGGGGAGGCCCAGGAGGTGCAGGTCGACGAAGACCGACTCCTTGAGGAATCGCCCACGCGTGATGCCCCCCCTGAGGTGCAGGTCGACCTTGACCGACTCAGGCAGAGGCTTGCGATCACAACGCCTTCAAGGATTGAGCAGGAGGACAACGCCCAGATGAGATCACAACTGGTCGAACAACAAGAAGCTGAAGAATACGAGCTGAGGAACAGCATCGTCTCAACAATGGGAGCGGAAGAACACGAACAAGACAAACGCTCCTTGATGACCAGACCACTGAAGGAAATCCACCACCTGCTCGTACAGAGGATTCAGCAAGTCCAACAAGAACCGCAAGAAAACGGCATGCTGTTAAGACTCCTCAACCGACAAGTCAACCATTCGGAGCATATCCTACGACAGAAAGGGGACAGAGTCGTAACCGCCTCCTGGATCAACCCCGAAGACTGGACGATGATTGAAGAAACTCGGCGGGTGTGGACTCCAGAAATCGGTCGAGCCACAGAACCGCTGCCCCTCCACCTACCAGACACTACTCCGCCGGCGTTTCTCCATGACGAAGAACACGAACACATCCTGTGGATTAGTTGCGTCCACGACTGTTGTCGAAAACCGTCACATTGGGGAATGAAAATCCTGTACAACCACTTCCCAACGGTCCAATACCCAGCAGTCCAAGGACCAAGAGAAGTCCTGACGGTCTACGACCACGTGGAGCCAGAGTTCTACGAAGTCGACTCGCTGCCTGACGACGGAATGATCACCCTTCAAAACCCCACGCCACCAGAATGTTGGAATGGCCGATACATCGCCCACTGCCCAGAGAAACACTGTCTCTTACACCAAACCGAGAAGGCACACCAGTGGCAAGAAAGATGGCATCGCCAGGAAGAGTTGTGGCGAAACCACGAAGAAAGAAGCCGCAACCGAGCACGCAGGAGAAGGGCAAAAAAGACCCCGCTCAACCACGAAGAAGAAGTCATGCTGAGCCACCTCAAGGAGTTCCAAGATTTCGAACCATTCGAGGTCCGCTGGAACTCAAGGCGAGATTTCCGAGACCGCAGGCACCGCCACTGGCAATACAACCTCAGCCAACCCTGGTGGAGGGAGCTCTGCGGGCGAAACTTGCGGCGACCTAGAAGAGACTTGGGAAACGGCTCAAGGCCCTTCGGAGGGCCCGCAGACCTTTGAACCGACGATTCGCGCGAGCACTGAGAAGAAGAAGAGGCACTCAGAGGATGCGCACAAAAAGACCTCAAGAAGAAGTCATAGCGATGACCACAATGGAAAATAACCGCCGACATTTCGTCATCAACGTCGACGGAACCGACGGCTACGGAAAACCATTCCGAGCCCGAGCAGTGATTGATACGGGAAGCACAGGAAACCTCATCAATCCCCGTTTCATCAACAAAAAGAGACTTCCCAACGAAGAATTGCCAGAACCAATCCCCGTCTCCTCAGGAGAAGGAACACCATACCTATACAACGACGGCAAGATCACGCACGTCTCGACACTTCTGATCAAGGTGGACGGAGACGAGCAAGAGATCGAATTTAGGATTGCGCCGGTAGAAGGATTCGACATAATCCTCGGAGAAACCTGGCTGAAGAAATACAATCCATGGATGGACTTTGAGGGTGGCCACCTCTCGATTCGGAACCGCGACGACGAGGCCTCAAGCCCATGCCCAGAATGCGCACTACGACAAACCAGGGAAGAACGGACCGGTGTGGAGCACGCTGCCCACGGGGTACCCCCTGAAGGAACTGAGTCCCGAGAGCCGACGATGCTATGGATCAGATTCACCAACGACTACGACGGTCGAGAGAAGGAAGAATCTTCTCCGAGACCAGGCACCGACTTGAATAACGTGCCAGAGGAATATCGACATTTCCAGTTGTTCAAAAAGAAGATCGAGGATCTACCTGAACACGGACCTTGGGACCACGAGATCAGGCTGAAAGAAGGAACGCAGCTGAAGTTCTTCAAGACCTACCACATGAACCCGAAACAAAAAGAAGCCCTCAGAGAGTACATCAACGAAAACCTCCGAAACGGCTTCATCGTGGAATCCCAGTCACCAGCAGGATACCCAGTTCTGTTCGTCCCAAAGAAGGACGGAAAACTTCGCATGGTCGTCGACTACCGATCGCTCAACGAGGATACGATCAAGAATCGTTACCCCTTGCCACTGATCTCCGAGATCAGGGAACGTCTAGTGGGAGCCAACTGGTTCACCAGCCTCGACTTCCCTATGGGGTTCAACCACATTCGCATGAAAGAGGAGGACGAACATAAAACCGCGTTCCGTACGCCCCTTGGTCACTATCAGTACCGAGTCATGCCGTTTGGACTCACCAACGCTCCTGCGTCGTTCCAGAGCATGATCGACCACGTACTGAGACCCTTCCTCGACAAATTTGTGTTTGTTTACGTCGACGACGTCCTTATCTATTCTCGAACGATCGAAGAACATCGACGACATGTACGACAAGTACTGACAGCCTTGGAACAAGCCAAGCTGACGGTGAACCCGGAGAAGAGCAAGTTCCACGTACAAGAACTTGACTACTTGGGATTCAGAATATCCCCCGGAGAAATCACAATGCAACCAGAAAAGGTCAAGGCAGTGGAAGACTGGCCTACACCGACCTCGCAAGTAGAAGTGCAGTCTTTCCTTGGACTGGCAAACTTCTACCGATGCTTCGTACGAAACTTCGCAAAAATCGCCAAACCACTACACGAGCTGTGTGGAATGGGAGTTCCCTTCACATGGACAACACGACATCAAAAAGCACTCGACGACCTAAAACGAGCCTTCACAACAGCGCCAGTCCTCATGATGCCAGACTTCTCCAAACCCTTCAGGGTCGAAACCGACGCATCCGAATTCGCCTTAGGAGGAGTCCTCAGCCAAAAACAAGATGACGGAAAACATCACCCGTGTGCCTTCCTGTCCAAAGCAATCAGCGGACCGGCACTTCGATACCCGATCCACGACAAAGAGCTGATGGCAATCATCCAATGCTTCGCCGAATGGGCACCGTATCTGACGGGCACAGAAGAACCAGTCGAAGTTCTCTCCGACCACAACAACCTCAGATACTTCCTTACGAAAAAACTCTCCCCCCGACAAGCAAGATGGGCAGAACTCTTGGCCCCGTTTCACTTCAAAATCCACCACGTCAAAGGAAAAGAAAACGGAAGGGCCGACGCTTTAAGCAGAAGAGCAGACCACTACCAAGCCCATGAACACCCCGAGCCACTCCCAATGTTCGAAGAAACAACCACCGGAACTCTCGAACACACACCACAAACAACAGAAGACTGGATGCCAGAAGACACCGTCCGAATCCGACAAACAACACTCCAAGAGTACCAAGTCAACTGGCAACAGGAGGACTTCCAGGCCCGGCGAAAAGACCTCACTCGAGGGCCTTGTCCAAACGAAGGAACAAAGGGGGCATGCGACCAGTGTGGAAAGAAAGAAAGACGCCCCTGCCAAGATTGCTCACACGACAGCATCCCTTCAAGATGCCAGCACCACAACAGTGTCTGGCAGGTCGACAAAAAGGTCACAGGAGGAGACGACCAAAACGACACCTTGTGGTACAACGACAAGCCATATATCCACGGCCGTGAAAAACGACACCGGTACATCCAACAAATCCACGAGGCAAGAATCGGTGGACACATGGGGAGGGCAAAAACACTTGCACAAGCCCAGCAGGGCTACGCCTTCCCAGGAATAAAGGAATTGGTGAAGGAAGTGGTCGACAATTGCGACATTTGCAACAGAACCAAAGTCAAACGACACAAACCATACGGATTGCTCGAACCTCTCCCAACGCCAACAGCACCATGGAGTTCGATCTCAATGGACTTCATCACCGGAATCCCAGATTCCAAGGACCCCGCGACAGACGTCAGCTACGACTCCATTTGGGTAGTCGTCGATCGACTGACAAAATGGGCATACTTCTTGCCGTGCCGCAAAACAACAACGGCAGAACAACTCGCCTACATGTTCGAAAGAGAAATCGTGTCACAACACCTTTGGCCAGACAGCATTATCTCCGACAGAGACAAACTCTTGGTCTCCAAGTTCTGGCAAGGATTAATGACGAGGATGGGTGTCAGCAGCAAACTCTCGACAGCTCACCACCCACAAACCGACGGCCAAACAGAACGACTCAACCAAATCCTCGAAACCTACCTCAGAGCATACGTCAACTTCGAACAAGACAACTGGCTTGAGCTACTCCCAACAGCACAAATAGCCTACAACACCACCGTTGTCGAATCAACCAACATCTCCCCATTCTTCGCGATGTTCGGACGAGAGCCGGAGTTGAGGCGAGGGCCTCCGACCAAGACACCACGAGCGGCAGTCCGCGCGGACAGACTCCAAGAGCTCCATGAGCACCTAATAGCCGAACTCGAATTCACCCGCGAAAGAATGAAGAAATACGCCGACAACAAGAGATCTGAGGGACCAGATCTACAAGAGGGAGAGCACGTCTACCTCTTCGCGCGGAATCTGCACTCAAAACGACCTAGCAGAAAACTCGACTTCAAAAAATTCGGACCGTTCCGAATCGCAAAGAAGGTCGCCACCTCAAACTACGAGCTTGACCTACCAGCTACGATGAAGGTCCGAACCAAGGTTTTTCACATCTCACTCCTCGAACCAGCGCCAAAGAACGTCCCACTCGAAAAAAAGCTCGAGGTGGAAGCAGACGAGGAAGACTTCGACGTCGAAGAAGTCCTGGACTCCCAAGTGCGCAACGGAAAACTCCATTATCTAATCAGCTGGCTCGATTACGGACCGGAACACAACTCATGGGAACCAATCGAAAACTTGGACTGCCCAGACAAGCTTGAGGAATTCCACCGTCAAAATCCAGATCGACCAAAACCAGCAACCAAAAAGAAGACCACGCGGTCCAGGGTGCAACGACCGAAAACCCTATGATGGCACTGTTAGCCATGCAAAAGAAATACCCGACTTCCCAGGCGAGATTGTCCCCTGGAAAATCAAGTATTAGAAGCCCGTGTGAGGATCGAACTCACGACCTCCCGCTCCATGAGCAGGCGCGCTGACCACTGCGCCAACGGACCATCTCATTTGTTGAAACTCACCTTGCAATCCACCCATTTAAGTGGCCACCGCCGGCCGTGGCGACTCCTCAGCAGGATCTCCACTCAAGAACGCGTCCCAATCCAACGACACTACGGGAGAAGAAGGACCGACGGGCGCCTCGGGCGCGCGGAGCTCCTCCTCCCGCATGATCTCGATCTCGTGGCCGAACAACTCGTCTGCACGAGCGGCCAGAGATTTCTGTTGATCCTTCAGACGCAGCAGTTTCGCCTGTGTCTGAAGCAGCTTCGCAAGCGTCGCCCGTTCCTCCTCGTCGAGGCGCTTCTTCTCCTCAAAAACCTTGCGAAGCTCGGCCGGGTCGTTGCCGTGCACGTTGCACGAGGAAAACCTGAGGCCACCGGAAGCCACGCAGTTTCCACAAGACTCGCTCTTACTTGCCACCTTGCACACAAGGTTAAGGCGCGCGCAACGGGAGCAGCGGACGGGCATTACGATGCCGAATGTGAAGATGAAAAGGGCGGTGTCGCGACGACGTTCGGAGGATGATAATCTTGGTTTCTTTTGTTTCGAGATTGCGTTAGCAGGCATGATGAAAGGTTGCGCGGAAGGAAGTTACCTTTGGAGTTCTTTGTGGGAAAAGAACGATTGAAGAGGGGAATCGTGTCACGACCCATGGTCGCAGGAGGGGTCGGGCCGGACCGACATAGCCCCGCAGGAAGCACAGTATGTAGCCCAGTGTATGTAAGCGACGCACACGGAGCGCTCACCCTGCTCACCCTTATCGCGGGTGATCACTGTGAGCAGCCCGTGATCGTGCTCACTCTGCTCACCCTGATCACAGGTGAGCACTGTGAGCAGAGTGAGCGAGGTACGGAGGTACCACCAGGACCCAGTAGTATAGATACCATCATCGTGCCCACGATGGAGTGAGGGACCTCTTGGTTCCTCACGCTAGCAATTACATTGTTCTTGAGCATCGAACCTCAGTGAGATCCATTCGTCAGGGACCTCTGGATCTACGATCTGCTTGACAGTGTATTGTTCCGTGAGAGTTGCGCTAGCCTTCATTCAGTCATCTTGTCTCTATCAACCTTGTAGCAATTGGGCCTTTGTCCGCTACTACGATCTGTCTTTGTCCGACCCCCTCAGTGGAGTCGGAAGCAGGCCGTAACACTATTCCGTCGTTTGGCCGTGTAGGAGAGTCAGGTACCCGGGAGAACTTGAACAAGGCAATCGTGTGCTTATTCTCCCATGCATGTTGTGTTTGTTTCGCGAAGGCCGCTTTGAGCTTCCTCGCCACCGCTGCATGGAGCTGACTCTGCCAATTCTGCTCTGCCTTTGTGAATCGGGGGCAGTTTGAGCATGTCATGGGAACGCAACGAGTGTTGGCAGGGGTGTTCCGGTTGGGGCCGTTGCCGCCTTCCACCCACGAGGCTGCGGGGAACTCCTCGCACGTGTAGATGATACCCGATGCTCTTATGAGATTGCCTGTTATCTGGTTGACAACATCTTGGATGTTATATGTGTTTGCCTTGGTCCTCGATGTGAACCACAGGCCATCATGCCTCATCGGGAGCATTTGGTCCGGCTCTGGGCATGTCCCCCGGCTCTTGAAGTTCTTGCAGCTGGCGTCACGTCTGTCTGTGTCGCGATACCCACTTTTCACGCCTGGAGGAGCCGTGTTGGCGTCGTAGGCGTAGTACCTGAAGTCCCCGCCTTCGGGATCTAACAATTTGTCCGAATGGAGGCTCCGACCTCGCGGGGTCGCGAGGAATTTGTCGATGTTGAGACATATCTCTCGCATATATTTGCAGTTGTAGAACAGGTGGACAGTGTATCCCCAGGTGGTAGTGTTGTATACTTTGTACTCTCGCCCGCCAGGAGTGAATGTGCTGTGTATTGTTCCCGAATGTCAGAACGAAGCTATGAGTCTCCTCCAGGAGTGCATGATGAAAAACTCACATGAACCGCTCCGTTTCCCCCGTCGAGGCGTTGACGCGCAGTGCGTAGTTCTGAGGGTATTGGCCTGCAACGGGCCCAATGAATGGGCATAGTGAGATAAGGGCCAACAGCCATGCTTTCCACATCGAGACAGCCATGCTGTTGCGAGTGCCAGGCAGTGAACAGAGGAGGTTTGGCCCAAATAGATCGCGGGCCCGGATGGCTTACGAGTGGTGATGGTAACTCGGAAGTACCTGCTCATATACCTGAGACTTCTCGGGCAACAGACGGGTACCTCGGTTCAAGGCTGGACATAGCCCGGCGTGAGAGAGATTCAGTTGTTACCTAGCGACCCGTCAAGAACCCGGGTAACTTGGAAGTAACTACTGATTTGCCGTCTGTCCCTGCCCGCTCTTTGCGGATTTCCCAACTCCTGCTGCTAATCGCATTACCTTCGGCGTGTCGTGTGGAAAAACAATCAGGCGCGTACCTAAATGACAGCTCGAGAGCTATTCTCGGCCCAGTGCGACTTATCCCTGTTCCCGAGATACCGGACTGGTCAGGGGGCAGTGCGTGAGGCCTGCTGTTCAACTAAGGTACCTTAGGTAGAATAGTACCTGGTTGCTCCAAGTACTTCCTTCTGGACGAATAAGGCTATCCACCACCAAGTACCTACCAGCAGTAACCTGGTACTTCATCGGCCATATTATTTCGGGTATGTTAAGTAACATAAGCATTACCGCAGTACAACTTGGTCTTATGAACAGTTTATCTACATTGAGAACCACAAGTCATCAGTCAGGGGCTGGGGTGCACGCAGAAGGAACCCCTGGAGGCGTTTTGCACAATGCAACCTCACTGGTGCCGGGATAGTTCGACCCAACATACCACCTGATTTGGCCGGCCCGAACTGTTGTGGACTTCGAAGCCCACCTAGTCGCATATTTCCCGCTATTCGCGGCCAACATGCAGATGTAAGCCGTAACTGCCCGTTCATCACCTCGCACGGGGAGCCAAACGCCAACCATGTATCGCCTTGTGTCACGGTCTGGGTGGCGTTTGTGACTGATCGCGACGACAACCCCGCTCAAGGTGGTAGTATTACATCGTACACTCGCACATGATTGTCAATGTTAGCTGCATGGGGAAGGTCTCAACGCGCTTAGCACTTAATTTCGCAGCTACCTGGGTGCTCGAGCATGTTTTCCGTGCGACTGTTGAAGCTACCACTGCCAGTGACCGCCAGCATGATGGAAGGAATAAGGCAATCCTGTGGGGATATCTGGCGGATGGTTTGGCAGAATGAAGATCAGGGGCAAACAAAAAAAAAAAGAAAGGGGGAATCTAAGTTTCCCCCCACTGCCTTCACTTAACCAGACCCCATTAACTATCACTTTCACAGCTGCCATCTGGCGCCTTGGTCAGATACCTCATTCACACCATCTCAACTCTTCCGGACTCCCTTCATTTTCACCAAGTCTTTTCAGACATTCCAACACCACCGCCATGAAGCTCTGGGCGCTTTCTCTCGCATTCGCGTTCCTCGCCGCACCATATAGCGCTGTGGCCGCCAACGACTGCCAGCCTGTTACATGGGATGATACACCACAACGTCGAGATTTTGCAATTGCCACTGGTGGCTCAAACGACTCGATCATTGTTCCGAATCCTGTCATTGAGGTTCGTCAAGCGAGCCCCACACCGCTCAAGCCAGGCGATATCAACTGTCGTGCCTGGATGTCTACATGGGACGACGTCAACTACTACACCTGCAAGAAAATGGCCAATGACTGGGGTGTTTCCATTGCCGGCTTCTTCAAGATGAACCCAGCTCTGAAAGTGGACTGCTCCAACATCCAACCTAACACGCAATATTGCATCCAAGCGTGTAAGTCATCGACTCATCGCACACCCGATATCACGATTCGCTGACAAGAAAAATGCATCACAACAGACATTGAGCCTCTTCGCTCATCCGATGGACGGTGCGCCCCCAACTACAACAACGCCGTTTGCTCAGGCACTTCGTCGGGACGATGCTGCAACGCGCAGACGTGGAAATGCGGCAACACGACGTATGGCCCCTTGACCAACGGCTACGCTGGTCAAACTGGACTGACAGAATGACCCACCAGCGCAGATTGCTCAGACGGCACCTGTTACGAAGGCTCGTGTGCCGGAGATTGGGTCTGGAGCACGAATGGCACCTGCGGGGGCAGCAGGCAATGCCCGCCCAAGTGGGGTGATTGCTGCAACATGCAGGGCAAGTGCGGCAATGGGACCACCTTCTGTGCCGAGAATGTGTGTCAATCTGGCAAGTGCAACTGGCCGTGGCTGCGCAACACCACCGCCACCACCAGTTCCCCGACAGCCAGCAGCAGCGCAACTCGCACCAGCAGCACCTCATCCAGCGCAAGCTCGCCTGGTGTTCCGCCCGTGCCGAGCTCCACGGATTATTGCCAGGGCGGCACCGGTGCTGCCCCTTACACTGACCTTTGCAGCTACGGCTGCTGGTTCGGCTATTGCCCGCCGCCTTGCACTTGCATGACCGTCACAAACTCACTCCAAACACCGAAAAAACCGGAGAAACGCGGCATCGCCCAACCTGCTTACCAGAACCTGTTGAACTTCAACCAACTTTGCGATTTCGGGTGCTCCCAACCCAACCCGTTTGCCTATTGCCCAGCGACCTACTGCAAGTACATCACATACTGAGGCAGACATCGGTTATCTAGCATGTTAATATCACCAACCTACCTATTCTCAATATTCGCGAAAATGTTTCCGCCCTGCCTTTCGGGACCTGTGTATCTATTAGGTGAAAGATACCTCCTTTAGCACTGTTCCCTAGCAGAATTCTCTTTGTTGACACTTCTGGGGTTTTGCTTCGTTTTTTCCCCACCCGGAAAATTTTCCCACACCGTTGCGATCATTTGCCACATTGCCACAAGCCCCTATTACGGATGCGAAGCCCAGCCCGTGCCAAAGCTTATTTGCCAGTTAGTAAAAGCTTATATGCACGACACTTATGTCTCCGGACTTCGCCAGAACAGCCAATCAAGCTACCCCTTCTGAATTCGGGTTTCTTCGCCATAACTACCCGGCCCGACTGTCTGGGTGCATGGTCGGAGATTCCAAGCAATAATACAACCTAACCATCTCACGCACCTTCCTTAAACGGTTAGCAGCGATTATCCACCCCAGTTTTAAGATAACTCTCACACAGTATCAGTCCCGACACTTCGGTTGACCCTGGATATTATAAGATTACGGCTAGCCAGCTGTGGGCCCGTCTCTGGAACTGAGTCGCCACAATATTGCAGCACTGACGAAACGACCGCCCTTGGCGGAAGTGATGTAAGACACCCCGAAGCAGGTTCCGCTGGACAGCCAATCCAGTTCCTCACCTGCGGCGAGCGGGGGACCAAGACCAGTCCTGAAGGAAGGGGGTGCCGCAGTGCGGCAAGACCGGTCGGTGGATGGTGAAAGAGAGCTGCTGTGGCAGCGTAGGCCTATCGCGAGTCGCTGTCACTCGTGCATATTTTGCAGCTAGTCCTGACGACAATTAGAGCAGAAAGGCGGTGGGCACTGGCCGGTGAGAGAAACTGATGCTGCAGGCAAGACGGAAACGACAATGCGGAAACAATGCGGAAGGTTCATCCACATGATCCGGCGATGATACACTCCACTTACCGAGGTACGGTGCCACGAAGGCGGGCATGAGGAAAGCGGAGAGCCGGAGAGTACAAACGCCAATGTCGGTGTTCACTTCAACTTCTGCCATTGAGGAAGGTGGTCAGGTTGAGTAGGTAGGCAGGGAGTCAAGGCTTAGCCGAGCAAGGATTGGAACCTCAAGGACGAGGAGTAATATTTTTGCTTGGACCGCTCTTGTGCACTGGTTCCACCCTGCTGGTAAATGACCTACCGCCTCCTGTAAAATTGGCTGTCCTCCTTTCTGCAGGATCACCCGACATGCACAAAATGGCCGACAGTTCAGTTACACGACGTGTCCCACGCGACCTCCTCTCTCTCTTCCGCCACACTCCTCTCCAAGCTTTTGGCCTCACAAGAATTGCACTTTGGCGCGCACTGAAGACCCAAATCTTTCGAGGCTGCTCTCGCCTGCCAAAAAGTACCCCAATCCAGAGGATGAGATTTACCTGGTCGCTCTTTCCACTTTCTTTCCTCACGGCCAACCCACAGCGCATTGAGGAAACCGATCCTGAAGCACAGAAAGTCATGATGCAAAACATGGACACCGCTGCTGGCAGGGACTTGCCTTTTGAGTCCATCGAATCACCCGCGCCATTGCATCTACCCTCCTACGAAGAGCAGCATGACAGGGACTACGACGACGCGAAACAAACCTACGTCGATGATGCGATCACCATTTCCAACGACGCGCGTCGCATCCACTGGACGCTGGACTCCCCATCCCTCGAGACTTCCTTCACCGTTGTGGATCATGGCAACCTGCTCGATCCACGGGACGATCCTGAGCCTTATTTCCTTGGACAAAATGAGCAAGGCGAACCCCTCTGGCACAGATATTCGCAATCGCCGTATACAACCAAGCCCGTGTCATCCATCAGGGTCACAAATATCGATCCCTTACACATCTGGGATGTGAATTGGGAGACAGAGCACCGGGGGCACTGGAAGCCACACACTGAGGGCCCGCGGAGGCCGCCCATCTTCAGCCTAAAATATTCAGTGTCGGGCCCCCAAGAATGTCCCTGTGGATCGGCAAGGCCTGTTGATAAGAGGGCAGATGTTACGGTGAAAGGAACCGGCCAGCCTGGGGGGTTCGTCACGGTGCATGATTTTCTCACAACGCTGCATGCGTACCTCTGGGGAAGGCGTGCGGATGTGCTGGAAGCGATGGGACTTGATGCGCTGAGAAGGGGGAGGAAGTTTGACGGGGAAGATCAGGAGACCAATCTGATTGTGACGTTGTGGTGGGAGGATCACATGGTCGTCGCGACGAAAGAGGAGTGGCGGCAGTTTAACAGGGTGAGTGAATCCTTTCCCTTCTGTTGTTCCCTCCTTCCTTCTTCTTTGTGGCATTTGAAACCAACCAAGACCTTGAAATAGGAAATCATGCTATACCGAGGGCAGACGTCTGGCGCGGAGGTGTCTGTGGTCACGATCTCGGGGGACAGCGGCCCGCCCCGCGTGCCGCACCCACTGCCAGCGATGGTTGATGTTCTTTGGTGGTCACGCCGTGACCACTTACAGACAATGCGGGGTGTGCGCGAAGAGCAGAGAAGGTTCAGGGAACAGAGGGAGGCCGAGTTGTCTGGGTTGACGACTCAGGAGGGTGAAGGACCGCAGTAATGTCGATGCGTTTCGTATGACGCCTCGATGCGAATGGGGCACTGGGATCTCGAGAAGCGGCAAGGGACCCGCATTCTTTCGACTGGGTGGAGATTGGGGGCCAATGAGCAAGCTGTCCCCGCCATCAACGTGCAAAAGCGATTTATGCTGTTTTCCCCCCACCAATAAACGCAGGCACCGCAGCAGTTCTTATCGCGCCAAACTTGGGTCAGAGCCTGACACAAATTCGTGCCTTCCATCCCGTGCCACACCGCATTTTCATCCCTAACATCCATCGCTGGCAATTCCTTCTCGGCTCCTCTTCTTTACCTGCTGAACCACGTCTTGCTATCCCCAGTGCTCAACTCACGCACCCATGCGCCTCATTGACTGCAAGACACTGAATTTCAAGGCAGGGCTCAACTCCCCTACTGAGCCCTATGCCATCCTGTCGCACAGATGGGGTGACGAAGAAGTGTCATTCCAAGATTTCCAAAACTTTCAGGACTCCCAGAACGACTTTCCGCGTGAGAGGCTACGATTTGAAGGCTTCTCCAAGATCAGATCGACATGTCACCGTGCGCTACTTGATAACCTGCGATATGTCTGGATCGATACATGTTGCATCGACAAGTCAAGCAGTGCCGAGCTCAGCGAAGCCATCAATTCCATGTTCAACTGGTATCAAGGAGCCAAGATTTGCTACGCCTATCTCGCTGACGTTCCAAGCAATGTCGATGCCCGCGACCTGACCTCATTATTTGCGTCGAGCAGTTGGTTCACCCGGGGGTGGACTCTACAGGAGTTGATTGCCCCGTCGGAGCTTGTGTTTTACTCAAAAGACTGGACCCAAATCGGCACCAAATCTGGTCTCGCCGCTGAACTGGAAGCCATCACCGGAGTCGATCTCGATGCACTGCATGGGGAAGATCTAGCGCACTTCAGTGTGGCGAAGCGAATGTCCTGGGCGGCGAAACGATGCACAACCCGGCTCGAAGATATCGCGTACTGCTTGATGGGTATCTTCAATGTCAACATGCCCATGCTGTATGGGGAGGGCAACAAGGCTTTTATCCGTCTGCAGGAGGAGATCCTCAAACAATGCGAAGACCAGTCGCTCTTTACCTGGATAGCATCCGCCGAGTCGGCACGGCGGGCACCTTTTCGGGGGCTCCTAGCGAGCTCGCCGGCGGAATTTTCGGGCTGTCAAGACGTGGTCCCGTTTCCGAGCATCAGCGGCTGCCCGATCCCCGTCGCGCCGACAAGCCGGGGTATCCCACTCACCTCTTCGGTTCAATTGGTAGCCGGTACTACCTCCGAATCGGGGACGGCATACATCAGCCTTAACTGTCAGCGGCTTGGTGGCGAGGACGTTTACGAGCCCATACTACTTGAGTTGGTACGCCTCGGCGGCGACCAATATCTGCGGGGAAGCCCAGACAGGGTGTATCATCTAGAAGATATCCGCGACCTGAAAACGACAGAAAGCACAGCGACTGTCTATGTCGCAAGGTCAGCGCACGAATCCGAGATCCGGAAGATGCCACAACTGGAGCTTCAGCACGCTTTCTCCATTCGCAAACTCCCGCCTGGAATACGCTTCTCGACAGCGATGCCGGGAATAGCCTTCTCATCGATTTCGCCCCTACCTCGCGGAACGCTGGAGGAAACACGCGCAGTCCCCGAGCCCCCAAGTCCGCTACCTCGCGTAATCCCAGCAGATGCGTGGTGCGATTTCAAGACCACCATCGTATTGCACACGCCGTACTTCGACGGCGACATCCTCTTCACTGTGTGGGCCATTCCAACAGCTGCAGGACAGTCCGTTCAGGTCTACTCCGAAGCCATGGTGAACAAGAAGGGAAAGCAGACTGCAGACAAGGCCGCCGAGCTGATTACGCGACCGAAAGTACCCTCTACCGACAGCGTCATTCTCAACAAAAAAGCTTCCTTGAACATCAAGATCGAGCCCCAGAAGTTCCATGGATTCGACGTGTTCTACATTGACATCACCGTTCACGAATTCAACGAAGACAACCGTATCGTCTCCGAGGTTCCCGGGTTGCTCCGACGACTAGGGCGATTCAAGTCAAAAGATGCAGACTTATCCAATGCGGACTCATCCAATGCGGACTCATCCGATGCGGCAGAGATGAAGAGGCTGGCCAAGAGATATTACCGGTCACCTGGATGGAGGTTCTGGCAGTGGCGAAGAGTCAATGCACTTGATGCGACTGTGCTGCACAAAACGTTGTACGAAGCAGGTACCCGTCCAAACGGTCGGGGCACCTGGACAAGTAAGTGCAGCCTTTACCAGGCAACTCCGGTCATTTGGAAATCTTACTAATTGTATGGCGTTCAAAAGTCGTCCGTCCCATACCTGAAGAATCAGATGCTGAGGAATCGGACGACGGAGGACCGTCTGGGGTTTTCGCCGTGTAGTTGGAGAAGCAACGGAGCGGCCGCGGTCATCACAAGAGTCAGGGCGTTGACACCATCCAACAGAAAGATGGGAAGGATGGATACCAGCTGAAGAACGGCTGCGCGATGGTGCCGGATCCATTTTGGGATTGTCGAGGAGGCATTGTATAAGAGGGCGAGGAGGCTGGAGGTGTACAGGGGGGTGAATCATAACAATGAAAAGGGGGTGGTGGCGGTTGCTTGGATGGGGAAAACCCTGGCTGGATGAGGGGAGAGATCAAGACCGGTGGGGTGCTTCTTTGACTTCAGGGTGACTGCTTGGAAGCATGCCCTTCTCTCACTGGTGCTCTCTAATGCCGAAGCTTCAGCCCGAGTCTCCACCCAAGTGTCAACCCAAATCTCAGTCCGAGATAGGAGACTCCACCTCAACATTCCCACCCCTATCTCGTGGCCGCCATTGTAACGCCCCCCACTCAATCTCCCGTCCGACCTTCATCCCATTTTGTTCCTCCAGCAACTTTATGATGGTACGTGGGGCCTGCTCCGCGGAAATTTTATCAGGTCCAGGCATTGGGATTCTCAGTTGTAGCACCCACTCAGCCCATGGTTGCCCAGACGGTCCGCATTTGTCGGGTGAATGTTGAGCTGGGGGGCTGGAAGAAGAGGTGGCGGGCGAAGATGTCAGCAGTTCAGGGACCTAGAACTTCGTTGATGAAATGGACGGGGAAGAAGCACTTTCATCATTTTCTGCAGCAACAATCCGACAGACTTCTCTTGTTCCATTAACAAATCCCTCATACTTGTGTAATCCAAAGAATGATCGGGAAAGTAGACATCAACCCAGATGAAAGTCAACCTCCAATCCCTCCAAATCAGCAAGATCAGCCGGCATAGCTTCACCATCCATCACACCATGGACATATGCCTCGCCAACAACTTCAAACAAATCCACTACCCTCGGCTGTGCCGACTCGGGCACCAGCTTCAACACCACCGGGACAGAACATCCATACAAAATACACACATAATCCCCCTTACTACACCCCTCCGGCCCCAGCCCATACAAGGGCCGCGTCATCAGCTCTTGCCGCTGCCGTTCACCCTCCTCGTCGTCCTCTTCCTCTTCATCCAGCGGAAGCAACTCCAAGATCCGCCGATTCCACACCACCGACGCAACCCTCTTGAAATAATTGGCCGTCCACTCAGAGATTCTTCTATCCGACGCTGATAGGGAATGGATATTCCCCACATTATCCGAGACGCGATTATCGACCAGCCCGTGTAGGCACGCCCGCTTATACCATGACGGCAGCCGACCCCCTTGCGGCGTGCGATCTGCTACTAGCAGTTGCCATAGTGTGTCAGGGACGCTGTTCTCGAGATTGTTGTGCTTTTCCCACCCTAGTCGGGATACCCAACCGCCAGGGATGATTCCGCCTCGCATGACGTCCGATTGGTCGTGGATGACGCCGAGTACGAAGCCTTTGACTACTAGGATTCCGCTGAGACGGTGTAGGGCGGAAGGTGGCATCATATCCTCGTCATCTCGGTCGAGTCGTTTCTTGCGGGTAATCTTTCTAGGGCTGGCGCGGTCGGGGGCTCTGAAGGAAGCCATCATGTTCAAGTCGCCAGCGGCCTTGTCGGTATTGGTCTTCTCGGCGGCTTGGGCAAATCTTTCCTGTATAACGTTTCTTGTTGTCAGTGGCGGGTGGTCCTGCCTTCGTAACTGAATCGAAGGTGACTTTCGGTGGGAAGAGCTGGGAGGCTCTTCGGCTTCGGTCCTATCTCGTGGCGTCGGTGTGGCTGTGCGGTCGGATGTTTCAGCTTCCTGTACGTCGGGCGTGCCTCTGCCGCTTTCAGGGGAACCACCACCACCATTTGGGCGCATCCGAGCGGGGTTGAGTGTGTTGATTGCTTTCTTCGTCGTATCCTTGACGGCTTGCCGTATGCTTCGATGCCGCTGGACCATGGATGCCGAATCCTGGTTATCGGTGGTCTGCGCACCCAAAAGGTCCGGCAGGCCAGACGCTGGAGACTCCCCCCTTTCCGAGACCAAAGCTGCTTGGTCTGTGTTTGTTGGTCCTGTCGGTGTTGCGGTCCCAGTGCCCTCCTCGACTGGATGGTCATCGACATGTGTCCATAGACCCGCCGATGGGGAGACAAGAGGATCGATGCACATTTGAAAATCCGCCCCGGTCATCCCCGACGCCGAGTATCTTTTCCGTTGATCGTAGGAAAGGCATGCCACAAGATTATCACCGGCCTGTCGGTCTTGAGATGCTCCGGGGATGCCAAAGGGTGCCTTGGTGATGCTCGAGATCCACGACGGCATGTGACTGCCGCCCTCACCAGGCTTGAGCTCGGGCGCCCAGTGCCGACAGATAATGTCCAACGACCTGGATTGATAAATTGAGCGGGTGACAAACGCGATGAATAGGTCTCGGGGGCTGAGTTGGTAATCTGGCAGAAGGTTGATGCGGGCCTCCTCTTGATCCGCCATATTCAACTCTTTTCGCAGCTTTCGAATCTTGCTGAGGGTGGTGTAGAAGTCGAATTCCAGATCATGATACCTCCGGCCCTGCAACTCCAACTCGTGCATCTTATCAACGATCTCGGTGAGCTTCCATACTTCCCAGAGTTTGTCCTTCTTCCTGGCTTCAAGCCCTCGTTGCCGATCGTCCTGCAACTTTGCAAGGTCTTTTTCCCGCTTCTCGTGAAGCGGCTTTTCCCTCCTCAGGTCCTCTTCCAGCTTGGCTCGGTACTCCTTATAGCGATATAAATCGTTTTTGATACGTGCAAGCTTCTCCTGCTTATTCTTTTCGAGCTGTTCTGTGTGCTTTTCGCTCCACCGTTCCGCCACCCTTGGGTAATCTCTTGCCAAGGAAAGGATCGAATAAATTGTGTCCCTCGCAAATGAGGCCTGAAATCCCACCAAAGTGGAGACCAATGTCTCAACATCCAGGAGGCGACTGACCATTCCCCCTTTCTCTTCGTCGATGTCGGATTTGCGACAGATGTCACCAAGTGTTCGGATGAGGGTCGAGGCGCTCCAGGTCTCGGCATCTTCAAAGGTCTCATCCCGGAATTGGTATTCAGTCCTCATCAAGTCCGCTTTCTCGGTCAGCAACGAAACTGCATCGGCAAAATCATCCCAATGGATGCTGTGTGCTCCGCAGTGAATGCTTGCTTCGCGAGATAGTGCAATTTCCTGAATGATCCAACGGCGGCTGAACCAATCTGCTTTCAGAATGGCAACAAGTTGGCTCAGGGCGGTTGCATTGGGGGGATTGCGGATCGTGACATCGAAGTTTTTGAAGTTCATGATCTCCCTGATCAAGTTGAAAGCGGCTGGGTGAACGTGTTGGTAAGCGTCTCTCAGAAACAGGGTGGCAACAACTTACCCAGTGCTTCATAGTCCTCGCCGAGCCAGACGCAGACGTTAGCGGCAGAATTGAAGATCCGTGCCATCATGTCGATTTGATGAGCTTTCTCTGTGGCTCCATTCTCGCTCTGGTCTATGCATATCGCATCCACCCATAGATAGACATCTCTGTATTTGCTTCGAAGCCGATTGAGAGCTTGGTAGAGATTTTTGCGGATTTTGAACTCTGTGTGGCCCACTGCCTTAACCAAAATACCCGTCAGGGGTATTGGCGTGTCGCTTCCCTCGTCATCGCTGGTATCGGAAACCAATCTCGCAGCGTTGAGGTCTCGAATCTGGATCTCGTGTGTCTCCGCTCCGCTTCCCCAACAATACGACAGAGCCTCGTAGCGACCTTTGATGTCGTTCAACTGGCGATTGAAGAAATCGGCCCTGAGCGGCTCATCAGGGTGCTTGGCCTGGTAAAGACGCAGGATCCTGATCTCGCCTTTCCTTAGCGGTGAGTAGTGAAATCGTAGGTTGAACTGTCCGGGTCGGGGCGCACTCCAGTTCTCGTCAAGCGCTCTTACGGCCACATTTTGAACAAGCTCCCTGAGTCGAGGCCGATGCGCGTCCGCTCTGCGAACTCTTGGGCCAGGCTCGGGAAGATCGCCGTTGAGGATTTTGTGCTCATCGGGTCCGGGGCCCCCAACATATCGCACAGCTGTGTCGCGCATTGCAATGCTTTCCTCTTTCCTGTTGTTCTTTTTGGTCTGGGGTGCACTTATCCTTGACAAGATGAATTGCAAATGTTCGAAATCTGCAATCAAACGTCGATGGAGCCAGAGTGAAGAACCAGGAGCAGTCTTTGATGCCGGGAGAAAATGGGGTCACGGTCTTGGCCACCGCGTTTGGGGCAGCCCAAGGGCCACCTCCATCTTCGCTTTCGTCGCCAATCGTTTCCGTTTTCGGGGCAGAACGATTGGGCGAAGCCTTCGTGCGGCCTGTCGCTTTCGGTGATTAGGTATGAATGGGAATGCATGCAAGTTGAAATGAACCGTGCTGGCAAGCTTTGATTCGAACCAAGTCTGATGCCCAACCCCGCGTTGTTCTCCCACCTTCATGCAAAAAGGGTGTCACCCAAACCTGTGGCTTGCAGAATTTTACATTCACCCCATTCGAGGCTGTGGGCACGTGTGCATGAAGTTGCCTGAAAGCCAAGGCAGGTCTCTAGGTCGGACCTGCCTGGGTCATGAATCTCGGAGTCGTTGAAGTGGGTCCAACAAGCGACCACCCCAGTCGTTGCCGCAATGGTTCTCCAACAATTGCAGTCGGACCAAAAGAAAGACAAACTTATCTGCCAGCAGCCCAAAATGGTTTCATCCAGCGCCTCCTGCGCCCCGGATCCCTCCCTCGAAGGGCTCAGGGGAGTAAATTCTCAAGGGTTAGGGCTCAAGGTTGGGCGCCGCGATCGAGTTGAGGTCTCCACCCCCTGAATCCGCCGCGCCCAACCAGAACCGTCCAGGAGCTGCCACCAATACCACCTGACCAGAACACAACTTAAATCCAACTTCAATCTTTTTCATCTTCCTCAGACCCACCGCCTGTCCTCTTGCATCCAGAAAGCCAACGCGCGCGGGAAGCCAGAGCCAACACACCAGCCCAACAAGCCCCCTAACAAAGCCGAACATCTAACCCGTGGCCAAATTTCCAGGCATTGGCAGTTACCGTGACGGTGACCGTCGCAGGTGATTGTTTGAACGCCTTTGTTCTTCCTTTTCCGCGCTTTCTAAAGAGCATTTTCGTGTCACGAGTCATTGTCCTAGGAACGAGACTTGGAGAGCAAGTACCAAGCTGGAATTTCACTGTCGCTGCGACAAATCGCAGTCACAAGGACATTGTAGTTCTACTTGCATTTGACCACTCTCTCATGCATCCTACAAAGGAACTCCTGGTATAAGAGCGAGCATGGCAAGAAATGCATTGAGCCGTCGGTACTATCTGCAACCACCGTCCTATATGCCTTCAAAGCCCCAACTTCCATTCACCCAACCCTCACCTCGCCTCAAATTCCATCCAGGAAAACTAGACACCATAGCCAAAGGTGTCACAATGGCTGATAGGACCGATGTGTCGCTTTGGCGCGACGTCAAAGCCTTCATTCTCAACGACGGCGTGGGACCCTGCCCACGCATCATATGCTAGATTTGCTAGGACAAGCAAATTCTCAAACCTGGCCTCCAACTTGTCGAGATTTCGGATTCAATTTTCTCCTCACCATTCGATCCCAAATGGGGGGACGCCTGCATTCTCCCATGCGGCCACATGTGTGGGAAAGACTGCTTGAGGCAATGGGAGGAAACCACCCGTGCGACTGATCCCCTAGCACCACTCAAGTGTCTCCTGTGTCGATTCGAGATGGTGTTCCCGCCGTGCGGACACAGGATCAAGCCATTTTCCTTTCGAGACGTTGACGGTGTCTTCCCCCACCGGGACGATCGAACTTTAACAGGCGACGAAAAGGCCAGGGCTGCGCTCGTGCATGCTATCAAGTACCTCGTTTCGCGTACAATGTGCGAGGGGCGCAGGCCCTCGAGTGCGTTTTTGCACCTCACTGCTACTGGAAACCGAGGAACGGCGTTTGAGCCTCGTTGCGGGCGTTGCGCTGGGAAAGGCCCGTCCCGTGGCATCGCTGTGGAGGATGCTCTCAGGGAGGAGCTGACGAAATGGCTTGGAGCTGGCCTTCAAATCGGGAAACTATCAAAGGGCAAAAAATTGCTCACCTTGTGTGAAAGGTTGGAGAGAAAGATCCATATGGGTGGTAACTTTTGGGACTGCACTGAATAGACGCCTGGGTAGCAACACCTTTTCTGAACAGCTGCTGGCTCTTTGAGAATGAAGTTGTAGATTAAGAATGTCTAAAACTTTCTGCCGTGGCCAATGTAACTCTTTGCATGTATCTAAAATAATACCATTACTTTGGAAAGCAAACATACTCCCCGCCTCTAATGCTTCTAATGCAATGAATGGTTGTCAAACAATAGCCCTCAACCCCTGAAAATGATCAAGAAATGCAAACAGAGACCAAAAGTCAAACCCCCTCCCATTTTCGCTCCCATATCCAAACCTCTTTCCCTCAGATATCTTCTTTAGGAATGCACAAACGTTTAAAAAAGCTCACACTCCGGCTCCCTCTTCTTGCACTGAAACGCCTCCCTGAACGCCCTCGAGTTCGCCGTCCCGCCAATGATCCTATTCGCATGAGGGGCATGCGTATCCGTCGGCCAAGACTTGGCGTGCCCCTCCGGCGTGAGGCTCTCACACCAGGTATTCGCATAAAAGATAAAAAACAGCTGGTCGTGCGTGAACTTCTCCAGGCCTGGCAAGTCCAGATCCTTCTTGCCGCCATTGGCAGTTTGTGTCTGCGTCTTCTTCCACGCGTCGTAGGCGATGCGCAGACCGCCCGCGTCGGAAAGGTTCTCCCCCAACGTCTGGTTCCCGTTGGTGTGTTCGACGCCGCCGCCAGGGACGGGGTACGTGTAGGCGGAGTACTGCTTGGCGAAGCACTGCGCGCGCTGCTCAAAGGCGGAGATGGTGGCGTTGTCCCACCACGAGGCGTGCTCGGCGTTCTCGTTGAACAGGCGGCCGGTGTCGTCGAAGCCGTGGAGGATTTCGTGGCCGACGATGGAGCCGAGGCTGGCGTAGGAGGCATAGCCTGGCAGGGCGTCGCTGAAGAGGGGGAGCTGGGAGATGCCGGCGAAGATGTTGATGCTGTTTGCTTGGGGCTGGTAGCTCGCGTTGGGCTTTGGGATCTTGTCGCCGAGGTCGCCGCGCTTGGAAGGCTTGAGCACGTCGGCGAAGGGGTGGGTGGCGGCAAATTTGCGGGCCGAGAGGACGTTGGCGAAGAAGTTGGAGGTCACGTTGAGGGTGCTGTAGTAGGCGGCAATGGACTCGGGCTTGCGGAGGTCCGGGTCGGACGTGGGATAGCCAATGTTTTGCACCATGTTGTCGACCTTCTTCTTGGCGCGGGCCTTTGCGTCGGCGGACATCCAGTCGAGGGTGTCGATGCGCTCCTTGAACTGGGCTCGAAGATCAGTGGCCAGCTTGCTGGCAAAGTCGTGGGCGGCGTCGGGGTACGTCGCCGACACGAAGAAGCGGCCGACAACGAAGCGGAGGGATGCGTCCAAGTGCTGAAAGCAGAATTCGGAACGCTCCGCGGGCGTCGTCGGAGGCGAACCGTGAGTGATGAGCGATGTCCCTAGAGAGGCGAGCGTCTTGTGGATGAGATAGCTCTGGATTATGTGCTTGGGATACGAGGCGATGATGTCTGTGAGATTTCCGAAGAAGGCTGCCGGGTCGACGGCGATCGTCTTTGTTTCCGGGTAGTTGGGAGGGAGCAGGTTCCGCAGAACCTTGTCGAGACCCAAAGGCGGCGCAAACGCTCCGAGTTCGCTCAACGTCACGTTTTTGGAATTCTAGTGCCCAGTCAGTAAATAACCCAGGAGCTCCTTTTTCCTGTTGGCTTGAGACTTACGGCATCGTCCAGCACCGGTGGAACCAAGGCATTGACAATATCAACCTCGAGATTCACAATGCCCTCGGCGATGCTGGTGGCTTCTTCGGCCGAGACGTTCTTGGGGTACAAGTGCGTGTTGAGAACCTCCACGATGTCCTTTGCGTACGCTTTCATGGCTTCCGGGTCCGAATAGCTGGTGACGTTGTCCTTGTTGACTGGCTCGGTTTGACTGATGACAACAAATTGGGATTTCTATGCGGATCGCAAATAGGGAGTCAGCACATCACACTCCCTTCGGCAGCTTTGACTGAACCAAGAGAACCACCACATACCGGATCGTAGAAGTCGGTCATGACACTCATCGTTGCGAATGCCGAAACACCAACCTCGTGGAGGAAGTAGGTAGCTTTAGCCAAACTGTCGTGATCGGCTGGCGCGAGCTTGGCCTTCGGGTCATTGGTAAGCGGCCAGATTGAGTTCAGGGACGCGATCAAATCGGCTAATGGCTGGGTGTTGAGGGCAGCTATCGTGTCGGTGTCCATGCAGGCATCGTAACTTTGCTTCAGCATCTTGAAGTTGGCCTCGTCGACACTGTTGGAAGTCCAAGTGCTCTTCCACGGCGTTGCCTGGTAGTCGATTGCCTGTGAGTATGTCCCATCGAGCATGCCTGCAATGATGCGGTTGTTGCGTTGACCAATCAGACCGAGCCGGTCCAGGTTGGGTCCGTTGTTGTCTTTGAAGCCATGGCAGACCATCTTGTCGAAGTCGGTGCAGGGGTCCATTTTGTCCCAATTTGGTGCCAGCTGCCAGGCGAGGTTGGATGCCACCTGCAAGCATGCTGGTGTAAGGCAAAGTGAGTTTGCCATGTTGAAGAAGAAAAGGCTCAATCGAGTCGGAGAGGACGTTTGAGAAAGGCAAAGGCGGTGATGAGAGATAGGACATCAGACAACAGACACAGCGTCAAGTATTATATGGGAAAGCACTCCAGGCACCCGTCATTGTTGATCCCCTGGTTGTTGATAGCGTCGTTAGCGTTTGCCAAGTTCAAGCATTGAGGTGATCCAACAAGGCTCAGCTTCTACGGGGCGCCAGGGTACGGACGGACCCCAGCGTATCAGGTCCCCAACACAGCCCTACGGATAAAGTTTGACTGACGGGAGATGTGAGGGTCTGTAATTTCCTAAAAATGTCGCCCCAAGTTTGTCAGGCGCTTCCCCGGATTTGGGTGGCGCGGCCGCGCTGGGCCTAGCTGCGGGTAAATCTGCAGGTGCGGGCAATGCCGTTGGTTGCATCTGCTCTTGGCGTCAGCAACGCTTGTCTAGGATACACAGTAGCGATGTCAGACCCTGATTACCGTGATCCTCCAAGCTTGGCTCAGTCCAGCCGGGTTACGAACTACCGTTTCCGATCGATCGAGGCCGCCGCCGCAGCAGTGCTGCCAGATGCGGGGCGATTTGTGTGCAACGAAATCGTGGCGCGCCTCGCTTCGTAAATGCCGTCTCATCAATGGAATATTTTCATCTGATATTTTTATTTCGTCGCCTGCCCAGCATCGATGCACAGCCCGAAGCGGCGGATCCCACAACTTGAGCCTACTTGCACGCATCTCCTGGTGTGGTCTCGATGCAAATTGAACACGCGTGGTCACCCGTGGCCCGTGGGTGTCCCGGTTCCGTTGGCGGAGCCGTGGAATACAGAGGTCAGGGGTTGGAGGACAAGATGCATGTTGGTACTGAAAATCCTGAAGTGAACGGGAAGGTTCTGTGAACAAATCTTTGGGTCAAATCCGAAGGTGGATGTCTTCCAACTTAGATTTTGTCATTGAACTGTTGGGGAAGGTGGTGGGTGGGGGTTCTTTCCATCGCAGCTTGAAGCCAGGTTGGGTCATTTTTTGCCAAGACTAATCCCGGACCGTCAACTTCCCCGACACTTCTTACTCACAAACAACCGCAAATAATGGACCTACGCCAATTCCCTTGGTCACTCCCACCGCATCATCCCTTTTTTTTCTCAAGAGCGGATGCCCAACAGCATTTCGATGCTGCTCTTATCCCACCACAAAAATCTGGCCTGTGCCCGCGAGCACCATGAGCTCCTTCCCATACCAGCCTCTCGTCTGTGGACCCCAATGCAGCACTCCGGCACCCAGCTCGTCTTGAGGTTGGACAACCAGGGTCACTGCCGCTCAGATATATGTTGACTGTTGCGCTTTCGCCTACGCTCATGACCCTCATGTGCGCCGGGCTTCGACATCGGACCAGGTTGAGAAGAAGAGAAAGCGTAGCTGAGGGCATGGGCATTGGAATGTTGGATCGTGTCGAACGAGAAAGGGGGTGGTCCGTGCCTGTCGGAATGCAGCTCTCGAGCTCCGCGCATCCAGCCACAAAATGTTCCCAACAAGGAGAATACACAAGGACCCAGCAGATAAGCGACACGGTGAAGTGTCTTGGACAGCACATCGTCAAAAGCGGGATATGATGTGGGCGGACCGGCAGTAAACTCGGACACCTCCGCCCTGTGCCATTTGCGAAAGCTTCGTTACAGGAGTGAGAGGGCTGCATGAGCTCGCTAAACAGGCTGGCAAAGAGGGAATTCCCGACAACCCCAAGTTTACTTGGCAGTTCCGCGATGCATCGCCCCTCTTCTCACGACTCGGCCAGAGTGCCAAACGAGGATGCAAATGGTGTTCCGTTCTGCACAACGCGTTTGGATGGCATGCGGCGCGGGTCTCGTCTCGCTATTTTCGTCACGTCGAGAGCCTCAAGAGCCTCAGTTCAGCCAGCGGTGCCGCCAGTAATGACGAGGAGCAGCAGGACCTCTTGGTGACGATCCCAGTCCAAGCCTACCCTGGTGGAGGATCAGGAGGTCCGCTGGGGAGTGTACGCTACCTTGGCTCTGGTGACCTTGGAGAGCCTGAAGACGTATTGGACGACAAAGGCCTCCCGGTACCACGCACGGACTGAGCGAGGCCCTGTTGTTTGGGTTTGGCTGGAAGTTCTGGACACTGATGGTAAGCTGAAATCCGGCTCCCGTCCAAGATGAAAGTGTTGAACTGATCATGCGTCCAGATTCTGATCCAGTATCACCGAGCAATTTGCAGCGGGCCCGCCACGCCATCGACTACTGTGTCCAGCATCACCATGACCAATGCCCATCTGTCACGAGCCCCCTCAGGCTTCTCAATGTCCTGCAGGGGGATTTCATCCGTCTCGATCACACAGAAGCCAAACCCACAACGTACGCGACACTTAGCTACTGCTGGGGTGATCCCACCATTATGAACGCGGTGCAGAGCATTCTCGAGGCGCGCCGCCAAGGCCTAAGCTCCGTGGGTTTTGCCACCCCTCATTACTTTTTGTTCGAGCAGGCTCACGCCAGGCTGTCGTCACCTCCCAGTGCTGGACTCCATCCGCCATGGTCCATGACACTCGATATCACCGGCCCGCTTTTCGATCCAGCCTCGCTTCTTTCCCTGATGAGTTGGTTCAAATCCCCAGATGACCATGCCACTGAGACAGTGCACGTCAACCGATCAGTCAGCACCCAAAACGGTCATCCTGGTGTCTTCTGTCTTGACATCTACGAGAACCGAAGCCCTGCCTTCTTTAACTCCAACAAGAAGTGCAATGACACGCTGTGCATCTCTAGGATGTACATTGGGTATGCCGATATGCTCGTCAATTCGTCTGCCTTACTGATGGGGCCAGGCTCGGAGCATCGCTACCGCGTGCCGCCTGTCGACGAGGGGTTTGACGACGACAAGCTATGGTGTTTCTTGTTGGTTGAACCAGTTACTGGAAGGGCAAATGCAGTTCCTCCGGCTGGGCCAGGCCCAGCTTTGCCAGGTGATACCGATATCCGGAGTTACAGAAGGACCGGCACCATGATGGTGTACGATGCTGCGCTTCGGGAGGTTGCGATGAACATTCTCAAGGGCCTCGAGCTCGCTAGTGGCGAGAAAGCAAACGAGACGATCAGGCTTGTGTGATGTTTGTGTGGCGCTAGAATACTTGCCATGTTTACAAGATGGGGGGACACCAGCGGTACCGTGTGGGTGATGATGTGGGCAGCCATACGTGCAGACATGCAGATGACGGTGAGGTTCCTCTACTTCCCCGATCGGTATTTTTCATTGACTTTCACTAGCTCCAAGCTATCATCTACGATCTCATCAGAATTCTCAAACCGTTTCCTGCCTTCCAAGTCCAGATGCTGACCCCAGCAACAAGGGGAAAATTGACACCCCACCCACCAGGCTCGATATTCCCATCCTTCGATTTCACCGTCTCGGGGCCCGCCTTGTCGTCGTGTTCTTCACATTCATATCCCAGCTGAACAACGTAAATTTGTATTTGCCCCAGCCCAGTTTGATGTCGAAGTGGCTGGACACTTTATGTCCTTGGACATTTGTTTCGGAGTCGCTTTCTCGGCCCGGATCTGGGTTGGTGGCGGGCGTCTCGACAACCTCCCACTGCTGGGCATCATTTTGCGCAACCCCCTTCGCGGGTATGGGCGAAGCGGTGTTCTTGGACTCGGCGGTGGTCTGAGAATCTGTGCGTGGTGAGTTAGCCCCGAATCGGAAGGAAAGGGGCGTGACTTACCTTTCGAGACAATTTCAGTGGTGCCTTGCTGTGCCATTTTGAGAGAAGGAAGCAAAGTTGGAGGCGAGTGTTGGCTACGGAAAAAAGTTGGCCATCGCGTCTTAAAGTGGGAAGGATGGAAGTGTTGCCCCCTGCCATCCTGCGGGGAGGCACACCAACTGCTGTGCCGCAGGTGAATGGCTGTGTAACCCCAGGGCAGAATCTTCCGAATTGTCATGTCCCCTCCATACAGTTGGGTCCCCTGGGGTTGCCTGCGGGGTAATAGGCCGGTTGTTGGGTACGCCACACTCGCCACCATGCATGAAGGCCATTTCTTGGTCAAGATGCCTTCCCGCCAACCACGTTGAAACAAGCTTCGGCACGTACGGCGCATCCTCTACAAGTAAGGCAGAGTTTGGGTCAACGGCAAGACTCGGAAGACACAGTCTTCATTTTCTAGCTCTAGTTCTCTTGGCGGCGTTCAGCTATCCCTTGTTTCTATTCGACCTCGCCCGTATCCTCGGCATCGCAAGCATCTCTACCACCACCACCCAGTCAAAGCTCTCAGAACTTCAACCCCCAAGACTGCACGTCACACTCACAAACTTAACCTCGTCATTCAAGTCCACACCATTCTTATCATGGCTACTACCCCCCTGCACAACCTCATAGTTCTTCCTCGGCCCGCTGCAGCTCTCGGCCTTGAACCCAAAGCTGCACGACGCAATGCCAACGTTGGGGTTGACCTTGATATCAACGCACTTCTTGTTGGTGATGTCGAGGCATTGGTCCGAGTCGCCCGTTTTCGTCTCGGACTGGCCGCCGCACTGGCCGCCCTTTTTGTGCTCGTTGTAGAGCACGAGGGTCCACTCTTCTTCGCGCTTGAAGAGGTTGCGGTTGGAGGGGAGTTCGTCGGCGGGAATCAGGGTCGTGTTGACGGGAGGGAGGGCGATGCAGTGCACTGCTGCGGCCAGGAAGCCAAAGAGGAGGATGGACAGCTGTGCGTGTTACGTGTTAGATGGGAGGAAAAGGGGTATTAATTAGGGGCCGGCCGGGGGGCTTACCTTCATCTTTGCGGTGTGTAGACCACGATGATAACTCGATTTTGTAGCTTGGGAATTTGATAGAATGGAATGGATGAGTTGCGACTCTTGCCTGTTTTTCATTGACCATGAGAGAGCAGATTCGGTCTCCTTTATAGACAGCGACTGTATCGCGGATCTTCCGCGCCATCAGTGGCTGTCAAACGTGGTAGCTCAGCAGAAGAATTAGAGATAGTTCGCCGCACTGAACTGAGACCAGGCTGGGGGAGGGCATATTCCCAACGCCGCAGTGAATTTGTTGCGATTTTCTGGAGAGCCTTGGGCTTTTCTGCCTGGAAACGGCGCAGCCGCTTCAAAATGGTTCCCGCCGCACATAATGGCATCGACGCCCCAGATCGGAACATGGTAGACTCGTGCCGGGTAAATCCAACTGTAACATCAACGTTGACAATAAATCGAAGGCGAAGCAAAGAGGCATTACGATCTTCCTCTCCGGAGCTGTCCATGTTGGTTCGTTGCGGCGAACACGCTCTTGTTGGGCTTCGCCTCTCTCGTGTATATTGGCTTGCCTGTTCCTTTGACGAGGAGGACGGATCGACCATGCCACGCTGGGCCAACTTGATACGCGGTTTTTGCGGAACAGCCTTGGTTTCTACGATGCTGGGTGATTCAGGAAGCATGCCGTACGTGGAAGGCGTTTTTACATTGTGGGAGCCATACCCTCGCTCTCGGCGATCCTGCATCGCAGGGACTCGAAATGACCTGCACGTGCTGGCCGGCATACCAAGCGAGAATACCTACTGTAATGGATAATCCCAGCATCTTGAAACTATTGTGGGATTTCCATTGTGCTGAGTGTGCCGTCCCCAGAGATCGCATCGCTGCGTTCTGGAGACTCATCCCCATCGACAAACGATCCGAGGTGGACTACAACGCGGACTGGACTTTATTATATCGACGGACTGCACAGTTTGTCTTCAAAAGCGGCGAGGAAAACGAGAAACCTCATCTCCTGCGACAGGTATTTGAATCCGGTCCTGGGGAAGTCATTGATGACCCGTCCTATCTCTTCTGGGTGCCCAACTGGTCCAAATTTTGGCAAAGGACTTTGCCATCCAGTAGATCTTGAGGCGCGATTCTCGTGTTTCATCCGCCATAAAGCCGACATATCATGAGGCTCTGATGGACAGCTGGGAGTCTGCTCGCGCGGCGGATGATCAGGAACATTTGTGATTTCAAATAATGAGTGCCAAGTTGGCCCCCAGGACAAATTGGATCTTCCCACCGACGAACTCCTTTCGGGTGAGACGTGGGCGTCTATCCCATTCTTGCCCCCCCTCTGAACGCCCGACGGCGCTGCGAGGGTTGTGGAGTGGGCAGTTTGTCGCCACGAGTTTACCAGCGAAAACACCACCTGCTCCTCTGAATTGAGATTTAGACTTAGGTGATGATCCTATCGCGATTATGAAACTCGCCGGAGGTGCGCCGATCACGAGTGTTGTGTCTGGTGGCGTTTATCTTTTTGTCTCGTGTATTAGTGCGCAGATTAGAGGCTTAGGCTTCAGGTCGCCAGATTAAAAAGCAGTAACTGCGTCGTCCACATTCTGTGGCGTGATGTATGATGACCTAAAGCTCGCAGCGCGGACGCCGGCGCCATGCACTCGGGAGGGGGTTTAGGGGGGAGGGTCCCTCCGAAGATAGGCTGGCAGCTCCGGCCATGCCACGAATGCCTAGAAATCACATATCTGCTGTCTCAAACTCCCCACAACTCGTGCACATCACTGATGGATCAGCATCTCGCCTACGTCTCGTTTTCCCAGTCCCAGAATTCCCGGGTTTAGACCACCACCCGTGACTGTGGGCCAGCCAAAGCTCCTGAGAAGGAATTAGCTCCGCCGATGAGTTACTAGTCCTAGTGCTTTACGGCTGAGCTCTATCCTGGAATCGGTGGAAAGGAGAAAAGGCTGCGGCGAGGATCAAGCCTGATGAAGGCCCGATGACATGGGAGCTACTTGCCATTCTGCAGCTGAGACGAGAATATGACCGCATGTTTGGTGGCGCGAACATGAACCGGGCCGCCCTCCGAACCTCCTTTTTCTTTTTCCTTCCGTGATGGGGAGCAGAGAGTGAGAATTTTAGCTGTATGGCCCCCCACTATGAAAACCTGTCCTGGGTTGTTGCGTAGGTGGCATCGCCAAGAATTGCGTAGCCATAACTCGGATCGAGCTAAAGGTCATAGATGAGCACTTTTATAAATGTTTCTCTTGCTTACTCCACTGTAATTATTTCTCTTTTCACCATCCTGTCTGCTGCCTTGGTGGTATTGCTTTCCTTATCTGTCCTCGCTGCCTCTTCCAGCCACATCGCGATATGTTAGGCAACTAGATGTGTGTCGCCAACCGACCGTAAACGAAGCCATAACCATCGATTCGCCAGTTAAAGAGCGGAAGGAATTTATTATTAATATGTGCTCCTGCTCTTTCTGTTGTAGGGTAGCTGACTTTGGCACCCACGATTACTGCCCGGGCGGCTCCTATTGCGCGAATTGTGCAAATTGAGACTGCAGCTGGGGAAGTGTCTGATGAAGTGGTTGCAGTGCTCGCAATGCTGTGATCAGAGAGACAACAGCATCAACTGCAATGGAATCTACCGCCTGGCCAATAATATCCACGATCTCTCCGCGCATGCGCACCAAGTCACTAACATGATGTGGTATTTCGTCTCTCTTGTATTGCGGCGCAACCAGAATTTCACTACAGGGGCCTACATTTGCAGCGGCCCTCACGGCCGTCTTTCTGCCTACTTCCGAGGCATGGAACGCCACGCCGCAGGAGCCATCTGAAGCGACACAGCGCGCCAGGTTGTATAGGAGGGAGAGATAGGTTAAACTTTCATGTTTGATGTTGCAAGATGTCAGAGTTGAACTGCATAACATCTGAGCACCAATGCCACAAGCATTCTGTTAGCAAGTCAAATACGAGCCATGTTCACATCACAGGATATTTTGTATGCAAAATGAAAGCCCTCCACCCAACCCCGCAAACAGCTGCAATGCTGGACAGGTTTCTGTGTAATGGGCGGTATGCCCCTTTCCCCTCTTACCCTTTTCGGACAACCTGGCGCAACTTGAGGAAAAAAGACGACAAGAATGCCCTGGAGCAGAAGCTCAACCGCTACCGGCAGGAGCTTGGCCTGATGTTGTCGAGCATGACCTCAAGTCTACACCGGGAGCTTTGATAACGTACGAGTGAGACCACGAGAATGACAGCCTGGAATAGATGTTTATATCGGCTGTAAGAGAGAAACAGAGCCTATATACTGATGAACTACCTCTGTTTTACACTACCTAGTACCTAGACTGATAGACTTGAGGAGGTAAGCACGCTGATACCTGTTCAAAGTAGCCGAGGTAATGGCGGTCCTGGAGAGCATCAGGTCCTCGATATTGCAGGGATTCCATGTGAGGGGCTCCGGGGCCCGCCAACTGAACTTACAAAGGAGCCAGGGAAGTATCCCGGTTTCCACCGCAGCTTGACCACCACAGAGTCCGCACGGATCACGGATCTCTGGTTACCCACCAGGTGTGGAGAGAACCACTCATGCATCAGCAGGAAGCGAGATATTACAAATTACAAGTTATTTGTTCCGGGTTTATCTGCGCAGACGCGGCAGCGCACGAGAACCTTGATGGCCTCTCAGCTCCAGCCTCTCTCCTCATTGGCTGGTGGCGGCTCTCGGTCCTCGGCGTCCTCGGGGATGGTGTGGGGGGTTGCAGAGCAGCAGACAGTGTATAAAGTCGAATGCTTGGCACGTTCTTGGTCCTCTTTTCCCCTCCAAACAACGATACCCTCTTTGTGACGGAAAAAGCTTCATTGATCAGACAGAAACCCCAAAGAGGAAATGGCGACTGCTGCACCCACCAGCCCCGAAGACCCGACTAGCAGCTCGTCCCCGGACGAGATCTTGGCACCAGAAGGCTCTGGTGCCTGCGATGTCGGCAATGAGTATGATGGCCGGCTTGGGCTCCGCATCTCGGCCATCTTCGTGATCCTTGTGGGATCCCTGCTGGGCACTATGGTGCCCATCCTGTTGGCCCGGACGGCGCGACTACCATTTCCCCGGGCCCTCTTCTTCCTCGCCAAGTTCTTCGGATCCGGAGTCATTATCGCGACGGCCTTTATCCACCTCCTTGCACCCGCTGTGGAGGCGCTGGGGTCGCCTTGCCTCGGCGAGGACAGCATCTACGCCGAGTACCCGTGGCCGATGGGCATTGCCCTCATGACGGTGTTTACCATGTTCTTCGTCGAGCTGCTCGCCAGCCGCTTCGACTTGACGGGTACACGCCGGGCAGGAGCGGTTCTAGGGGGCGCAAAGACCCATGACCCCGCCCTGGACCTGATCAAATCGTCCTGGAAGGAAGACGAGGGTAAGCCACGCGACTTTTTCTCAGCCCTGGTAGCATTCCCGTCATGGGAATAAAAACACGACTGGCTAACCGGTGCGTGAACTCATTGCAGAAATGGCACCCCAGACGAACTTTGCCCCTAACGCCACCGATCACAGCGCTACGGAAGGGCCGGCCGCACTTGCCCGCAACACGCCGCCGCCGCCGCCGAAGCGGCAAGTCGAAGATGACCAGGTTGCATTCAGCGCTGACGCCTTTGCCATGCAAATGACGGCGCTCTTCATCCTCGAGTTCGGCGTCGTCTTCCACTCCATCTTCATCGGCCTGACGCTCGCCGTCTCGGGCGACGAGTTCGTCATCCTCTACGTCGTGCTCGTCTTCCACCAGACTTTTGAGGGCCTCGGTCTCGGCTCGCGGCTCGCGACTGCTATGTGGCCACCTCGACAGGCCTGGCTGCCGTACGTGCTCGGATGCGCCTATGCGCTGTCGACGCCCGTGTCCATCGCTGCCGGTCTCGGTGTCCGCGAGACGCTGGAGCCTGGGAGCCCAACGACACTTGTCATCAATGGTGTGTTCGATTCCATCTCGGCTGGCATTCTCCTTTACACGGGCCTGGTCGAGCTCATGGCGCATGAGTTTCTGTTCAGCCACGAGATACGCCGCAGCAGCCTTGGCGTGATGCTGAGCGCATTTGGGTGCATGGTGCTTGGTGCCGGACTGATGGCGCTTCTGGGCAAGTGGGCATAAACGGTTCCTCGAGATAGCAACGCGCTTGTTTGTTCAGTTCAGCTCAGTTGCCCACACCTTCTTGCGTATTCCAGCCTTTGGCCGGAGCTCCGTTCTTCTGACAGGACCCCTGAACATTCTTTCTGACAGAAAGCACTGTGGCCTCTGCGAAGGGCCTCGGTCCGAACAGAGACAGGAGACAACAGAGGCCGCTACAAGATACTTGTTCTCCCGTAGTATAGATATAGATACCATCATGGACACGATGATGGAGTGAGGGACCTCTCGGCTCTTCACGCTAGCAATCACTAGCAATTCTATTGTACAGAAGAGATCTATTGGGAACCACAGGATCCGCGACTTGCTTGACAGTGAGATTCACCGATAGGTCTGCTAGCCACAGTCCGCTTTGCCGGTGTCACCAGGTGTCACCGGAGCAGGCCGTAACAGTGAGAACTTTAATGGTTAATACTAACCGAGAAGAGAAAAGAAACGCAGACGAGCTACCAACAGCACTGGAGAACAGAATCTAAGCAGGGTGGGGAGGGGAAGGGAGCAGGGAAGGGGCACACCCGACCTTTTTCCACACCGAGGAGTCACGTCACTCACACGCCGAAAGCAATGGCTTGGCATCACTAGCTGGCTTCGTTGGTTGATAGGGCGTTGTCGGGGTTCAGGGCTAATCAAAAATGCGGGCAAGTCCTGGTTTCGGCGCGTGGGGGGGAGGCGAGCAGATTTGAGGACCTTGATGGTCGCGCGGTGGGGAAATGGTGGGCATGGCCGTATTGCATGCAGGCGAGCGCGCAAACCAGGTATCTGGGTATTACTTCCCCACGAGCCCGGAAGAGTCCCGTCCCTCCTGGCCTATCCATTCTTTTTATTTAATAAAAAAAAAGCTTCTCCCCGCAAACTCATCTTTAACCATCGCTCTCAGTCAACATGAAATCCTTTGCCACTCTCGTTTTCCTGGGCTTGCTCCAGGCCCTCCCCGCCCTGGGCCAGTCCCTGGCGCCGTCGCCTACAGAATCCATTGGCTGCGTGCCCCACGATGACCACTGGTGAGATTCCGTCTTGCCCCTTCCCTATCTCTCCGATCTGACCCAGCCCCGTCCCAGGCACTGCGAAGGACCTGGTCCGGCAGCCACCACTAGCAGCCTGACAACTGCGATACCAGCGTCGGCTACCACCACCTCGGCCTCGGCCTCTGCCGACCATGATGACCACGACCACACCGACTCCCCCGGCTCGGGGTCGCTCGCTCCTAGCCCGACCGAGTCGATCGGCTGCGAGCCGCACGGCCATCACTGGCACTGCGACGGCCCCAAGGTGTCGGCTACGAGCACGAGCACCGCCACGAGCACCCCATCCGCTGCTGTTACCGCCGGCGCCGCCAACCTGAACGGCCCCGCTTACGCCGCTATGCCCGTCTTCGGCATCGCTGCGCTGGCGGCCTTGGGGCTGTAGAGTCTAGGATGTTGCCGGGCATACTGTAACTACCTGTAGCGTAGCAGCAACACCACATTTGGTGGTAATAATAATATGGATGTAGCTTCTACATTTCACGCTCCGACACGGGCAAATACCGCATCCGAGACTCACACGCCGTGTATAGCCTTGTAAAAATAGCCTTTTGTCCACACCGAGGCGTCCACACAACATCAGAGTCTCGGCTTTTAACCACCTGCATGCTCCCTCTAGCGACAATGCTCGACGATGACGGCCAGCCGCTGCTGTTGCCATGTGCAAGACGCGCTCAAATTGCAGGCAAGGCAAAATTGCAGGCAAGGCAGATCGAACCTCCCCATTTTTATTTGTCATGTATGGCACATACCTCCAGTCTACCCAACACAAACACAACCCCAACTCAACTCGACCACCCCTCTAAAGTTAGTTCAAGCCCACTTCCCCAAAACGCTCATCGCCACCATCCCCGCAACCAACGCGCCCAACCCCATCCCCGTCCTAATCCAACTCGCCTCCTCCACAAACGCACCGCCAGCAGCAACCCAATCGGCCGCCCACATCTCCACCACTCCAACCCACAGCAGAATCCCCGCCGACAGGGCGTCCAGCACGCCGATGGCCCAAATCGTCTCTGCGTCGTTCCCGTTGAACTGATCCAGAACCCCAATCCCAATCGCCATTCCCAACGGCGTGACGAACCCAAAGGCCGCGGCGAGGCTTAGTTTCTGGCGCATAGATACCGTGACAGCCTTCATCGTGCCGTCCGGGGAAATCGCATTCTTCTTCGTCTTCGCCCCTGAGAATCCGCCGCCGGCGGGAGTCGTGGCGGTAGGACTGGTTGTCGGGAGCGCGTCGTACTCAATGCCGGCTGCTGCGTGCCCTTGCGGGGGTCGGCTGGCACCGTGACCGTGATGGGAAGGAAGCGTGCGTGAGGAGCCCAGGGCTGCGATGCAAGTGCCTAGGGCGAGGCCTTCGAACATTTGGTGGAACAGGATTACGGCGAAGAGGGTCAGGAGGAAGGAGTCGCCCGAGACAACCAGCGTTAGGCCGATGACTGCGGAAAAGAAAAAATGGGTTAGAGGCGGGTTCCGTCTAGAAGGGTACGGTAGTACTACTTGCTCAGGGAATGGAAAATGACGCCCGCTTCCATCACGTAGACTGTCATGAGCGAGGAGGGGACGCTGGACGTTTTTACGAGGCGGTGGCCGAGGTATTCGACGAGAAAGGACAGGAAGAGGCCAGCCATGGCGATGGCTGCTGCGGTGGCTTCGTACGTGAGGACGCCGAGGCATTCGTTGGCGAACATGAGTTGGGCATGTGTGAGGAGCTGTGGCTTGAATCAGCGAGGTTGTTGTTTGCTGTGAAGAGCAGGTAACGTACGTGGACAAGGCTTGTTGAGATGATCACGCCCGTGCCGAATTGCTTCAGAGTCAATATGATGGGGCTGCCGACGGAAGAGGGGAGAAACCGGGCTAGAAAGATGGGAGAAAACACAGCTGTAAATTGGAACGGTCAGTTCTGTCCTTCCCGTGGCCAAAAAAAAAAAAAAAAAAAAAAAAAATGACGTGACTTACCAACGGAGCTGGTCACCAAGATAGCGAAAAGAAGGCCGATCCGTAGAGGGATGTTGTATTCACGATCTTTTCGCTCACAGCTCCGTGGCCTGTCTTCTTCAGCCGAGGCACCGACGCAGTGTCTGGACTCGACGTCAGCTGGGAGGCACGCAAGCTCAAGCGCAACAATACCCACTCAACCCCTGCGTGGAAGTGGCAGTTTTCCTCCAGTGGCTCTTCGTTCGTCGCCAAGTCTTCATCCTCGTCTTCTGATATTCCGGAAGCCAGTTGGATCTGGACGTCATCCCCCGACGGGGTCAGACAGAACGTGTCCCGGCCATGATTGTGACAGCCAGTATACGCAGGCGCGATATCCGAGGTTGCTGTAGCCGTTGTCTCGACGAGGTATTCTGTCGCGTCTGCTAGACAGTACCTGCAGCCAGCCACAAGCATTAGCCGCTGAGCTGCTCAACGATCAAGACACGAGTCCCTACACCTGTGTGCCGTGCAGGTGACACGAAGTCACGGCAGTTACATCCGCAGCCACTGCTGCTTTGAAGACGAGGCTCGCGATGGCGATGGACGAAAGAAACATGGCTGTCGGCAGCGGAACGAACCAAAGATTGGCTGAGAAACGGCGCTGAGAGAGATGAGGTTGGTGATGGAACGGGAGCGATATTACCACTGCTGGCGGGCCTGTCCAAAACTGTTCGATGAGGGGGTGCCTGGTGATAAACCGATGCTAGTCAGAGACAGCTGCTCTTGTTCAAGCGGTTGATCGGCTTGAAAGTTGGACTACCCTCTGTTCGCCATCAAGGTGCACTTCCCGTATTGCGGGGAGGAGAAGAATGTGCGGCCAAGACGTCGAAGAGAGACAAGTTTGGACATTTGCGTGTGATATTGAATCCGTCGACCGTTGCCTTGGACCCGGAACTCGTCATGGTCAAAAGACAAAGGCAGGTGACACTGGGGCACTGAGACGGCTGGAATCCTGGCAGCAACCGAGGGGCAACATTTGATGGCCCTGCACGCGAAACGATTGGTAAGACCAGTGTGGGGGGTCTGCCCAATGGCTGATTTTATTGGCAGTATCTGATTGTCACCCAGCTGTTGCTCCTGAAGCCGGGCTCTGGGTGAAGTGGGGAGTGTGATTGACCATCAGGGTTCTCAAGTCCACCATCCATGCATGAACACCCCTTCGATACCGCTGCCTGCTGCCTCCTCGCTTGCCAGTGAGTTGCGTGAATTTGCGGGAAATACAGAGAAAAACTCCAGGAGAGCTCGGCCGCAGAATGAGAAGCGCTGTGTCGGCATCGCTATCGCCGTCGCAGGCTGTAATGGAACTGATGATGGAGGGCTCGGACGTATGGGATCCCAACGACTGTCTTGATTGTCGGAACAGGAATGAGATCAGCTCCAGAAGTGGTTCCCCCACTCCTGCGAGTGGGTCGGTAGGGTCGATGCAGACCGGTTCCGAGGTAGCGGTTCCGAGGTAGCGGGAGTGGTAGGTCTTGCTTTCCGACGTCTGCATTGCGAGGTGCATGCAACGATATGGTGTCACCGCCCAAGAATGAGGAGCCTTCGGGCTCTTCTTTCTCCGCATGTTTCCCGCCACGGGTGGGTTTTTAATAAGTGTCGATCCAGGACCATGACAGCAAAATGGGGCACCGTGAACTCATCAAGGTTCTCTTTGCTTGGCCGCTAGAAGAAATGCGGGTCAAAGCGCTTACACGATGCAGGAAGCGTAATTATTTGCAAGAGTTTTTCCCATTTCTCCTCCACATGCACGAAAGCGCGAATATTGGCACCTTGATACTCCTCTTGTCTCGTTTTGGGACTCGATCCATCAAGCAACCATGTGGGCGGCGACGATTTGGGCATTTGTGCTCCTCGAGTGGCCTCTCCGCCGTGCGATTGCCCACGAAGCCCCGCTACAGGATCCAGCGGTTGACCCGTCCCATCCCCAGCAAATCTAGCAAGTCCAGCAAACCGTTTTCACCGTCGTCGAAAACGCCACATCCGAACTCCCCTCTACCCACCGCCACGTCGCCGAAAAAGACAGTCTCCTTCAGCGTCTCAGCAGAACCCAAGGCCACTGGAACGAACACCATCCCCGCTACCGCCTGCTAGAGGCCCTGCGCGGCTTCTCATCCTACGCCGAAACCAACCTTGCCGAGCTCGACCACCTCAAAGGCCTCTACCGCCACGTCTCCAAGCGGCAAAAAGCCCTTCTCGAACGCACAGTCAGCTATAGCAGCAAATTCACCTCCATCTCCGACTTGATTGCCAAGAACCAAGACATCTGCGATGCCATTGTCCAAAATGCCCTCGACTTCTACCACGTCGATCGAGCAGAGCTTGACCGGCACAAAAAAGAAATGATAGCAGCCAGGCGGCCCGCCGAAAAGGTCAGCGTCTCGCAGGCCTTGAAGCATCTCGTCAGAGACTGGGGTGACGAGGGCGCCAGCGAGCGAGATGCCGCATTTCCATGCATCATCAAGGCGTTGGGGAGCATACTCGTACGAGCCCAGAGTCACGGCAGCCACCACGATGATTTCCATCAACCCCTCCAAGTGCTTCTCCCCGGTGCTGGCCTAGGCCGCCTGGGCCACCATATTAGCCAGTCACTAGGACACGCTTTCCAAGTAACCAACAACGAGTGGTCAATGTATCAAAACGTCGTCTATCGCTTTCTCGAAAACACCTCTCCGACGAGTCAACAACAACAACAGCCACCAAGCACCGTCTACCCCTTCATCGACTCCTGGTCCCACCACAGCACAACATCCAACATGCTGCGCGGCGTGTCCTTTCCCAACACGCCCCTCCATGTCGGCGGCGTCGTCCTCGTCGAGGGCGACTTCACCACGGCCTTTAGCTCAGAGCAGCAGATGGGCTACTACGACGTGGTGGTTACGCACTTCTTCATCGACACGGCGAGGAACCTCATGAGCTACCTCGATACTATTTTCCGGGTCCTCAAGCCGGGTGGGCATTGGGTCAATTTCGGGCCGCTGTTATACGGGAGCGCGCCGTTTGTGCAGCTCTCGCTGGAGGAGGTGCTTGCCGTGTCAGAGGCCATGGGTTTTCGTTTTGATCATGTTCCGGATGGGTGCTGCGGTGTGGAGACGCTTCCGGGGAGGAAGGCGTGTGGTGTGGAGGCTGCGTACGGGTTTGATGCTAGGGCGTTGACTAAGAATGCATATGATGCGCAGCTTTGGGTGGCTAGGCGGGATTGAGTTGGATGTAAGCGTAATAGGCAGAGAATAGGGTAATAGAACACCTTTTGTGTTCATTTCATGCTGATTTTCTTTGTTGCGCCTTACGAATTTCCCAAACAACACTACACTGACATGCCTCCCGCGTTTTGCTTTCCAACTTTGCATGGCAGAGCTGGCGGCAAGAGGTATCTCTCCTCTAGCCTTTCACACGACTGGATCATGTCGGCAAAGAGTTTGATCTTGGTTGACTGGAACGATCCATTGCGGACACCGACGGTCAGGCGGGAGTCATCCGAGGGCGTGGGAGTGATGACCGCGAGGGTCCTCTATATTGGCTTGGCTCTATGCATGCAGGTGAGCTCCTTCCCGCTTGACATGCCAACCGTCACCGACGCGGGGTTTGGGTGTGTGGGGGAAAGCCTAGAAAACTGGGTAGGTAGGTAGTACCTGCAAGTCAGTCAACTTGCATTTCACACACTCTGCATTTCCGGGGGTCGATGGTGCGGGTGGGGATTTTCAAGGCGGAATGGTGACAGAACCCATCGCCATCAAGGTTCTCGCTGGAAGGCACACCACCTGAAAAGCAAGGTACGGCGCAGCATGTCCAAGGCATACACTAGTCCTTTTTGTGGGGGAGAGGCTACAAGTTTTATTTATATCTTTGGCATGCACTTTCTAACACGTGAAAGTTAGGCACGAATCACAAGTCAAGGCAAGGAAGGCACTTCGACCATGACATTGGGAAGGCAGGATCAGGCAGAAGAGGCTTCATTTTTTTATTCATTGTGAATTCGAGCGAGTGTAGTATCTGCCATCCATACCTATCCATTCAACGAGAAGTAAGCCGATCAGCGAGGTGAAGCGAGAGATGATGCCAGTGCTTTGCTCCAACAGCGTGTTGAACCTGCGGGGGCGCGCTGCTCAGATGGTTGCGGGGAAGAAGGAGAGCCGAGGGTGTGAGTGGGGTGTTTGGGCGGCTGCCTGCCTCCCGCAATCAGTACGCCAGCTGGGCCAGTGCGGAACAATGATGGTGAGGGTCTACCTGTTCAAGGATGGGAACCGCAGTGAACCAAAAGAGGAAGACCCGAAGGGCAGGCCGGTTCGACTTTGCCCTCCTCGTGGCAGTCTCCCTCCCCCTGCTCAAAGGCACTCTCTGCGCAGCAAAAATGGCATTGTTCCCCATCGAGGGCCGGGATGGGGAGGCATTCGTGCGCAGCGAGGAAGGCTGCCTCTTCTAGAGTGCTGACCGCGGGACAAGGGCACCGGTCGAGAAGCGTCGGGGTTGAATCCGTGGGAAAGGCCGAGACCACGCCCAAGACGGCGAGGAGGCAAAGGCGGAGGGCGGACAGGGGGGCCATGTTTGTTCGGTGGTGGTGCTGGGCCCGGCCGGTGATGGAGTATACCGAGGTGAGGTAAATGAGCTAGAATGGGAGGAGGGTGAGCGGTTGATGACTGCACAACTCGGACCAAGAAGCTCCGAGATGCAGAGAATGTCGCCTACAAAGAGGTTTCAATGCTTGCTTGCTTGCTCCCCAAACTCGTGAACCAGCGGGCTCTTTATAGTCGTGAGAGCCATCAACATGCTCAACACTGCAACGCAACATGATGGTAGCAAATCGGCTCGACCACAAGTTTTCCGTCCTAGCCAAACTCCAGTCACAACCTCTGCTTCAACCGACTGGCAGGATGGGACGCAGTCAACAATGGCTGCCCCGCACAGCTGGCCCCCCGTCTAGGCATGTAGAGACGCTGAGGACCTTGACGACCTGCCCAGAGGCACTAGAGAGGATGGAGCAGCAATATTGGCAATGTGATGACGGAAAGAAGCCCAACCAACATGATTTTGTGCCCGGTGATAATCCCGCAAAAGTTGCTATGGGCTCATACATGCACCGATGTTGGAAAGGCTCGCCTTGGCGTGGCAGCCAGAGCCTAGGCCTTCCCCGCAGGAGGGGGACGGCGCGAGGCGGCAATGGCGGCGCATCACCGTCGTCGGCTGACCAAGGCAGGAAAGAACAGAAACGAGGAGGCTGGTCGTGTGGCAACAACAGAACATGGACCGTCACGAGCCAGCTCCAAAAGAGATAAATACTCGTCATGTGTGGGCATGGAACGTCGTGTCGATGAAGTCACCCACACCAAAGTCTCCAGGAGTTTTTTTACCTGGACCAAGGCACCGCGTCTCAATATGCTCCCCAACCGAATCTATGCCTTGGGCCTCTGCCAAACATGGTTTGCCGCTGTCGTCTTGGCTCAGGCAGGCTCGACCTGCGTGTAAGTGGACCCGGCAAATTAATTTCAACGGAGCCTGCAGGACATAGCCCTAGGTAGTAGGCTAACGAGTGGCCAGAACTACCCCCACTTCCTTCCGCCACATCGATCCCACCTTTTCCATCGCCTCTGAATTTTCTTCCTTTCGGTCGTCCATGAACAGCAAGTACAACACGCCGGTCACAACAGACCGCGTCGTGGTGTACGTGACGACTGTTGTGGTAGGGACGGCAACCGCACGGGCGACAGGCTACTATGGCTACGAGCCCTTGGTGTCCGAGGGCTTTGCCATTTATACCAGCGTTTTCGACGCCACCTCATGCGCCCCTCTGACGACGCCCACCCTTCCTCCCTCTCCCACTGGGTCCATCTGTACCCCACATAATGACCACTGTAAGAAGCCCCAGCCACCGAACCAGCTTCTACAACACGGGGTGCTGACAAGTTGAGCAGGGCATTGCGTTCCGTCGCCCACGGATACCTCGGTTTCTTCCACAGCTACGGGGACGTGCACTCCCCATGATGATCACTGGCACTGCCCTCCTGGTGTTCCCGAGCCTACCACGCCCCCTCCACAAACCATAACTTCCACCACGGCGACGTCAACGGAAACGCCAACGGCAACAGGGACCTGTACTCCTCATGACGACCACTGGCACTGCCCTCCTGGTGTTCCCGAGCCCACTACGCCGCCTCCCCAGAGCACCACCACCACGGCAACGACGGCGACTGGAACTTGTACCCCTCACGATGACCACTGGCATTGCCCTCCAGGAGTGCCAGAGCCCACCACCCCGCCCCCCCAGAGCACCACCACGACGGTAGCGACGGCAACTGGAACCTGTACCCCTCACGATGACCACTGGCATTGCCCTCCAGGAGTGCCAGAGCCCACCACCCCGCCCCCCCAGAGCACCACCACGGCAACGACGGCGACTGGAACCTGCACCCCCCATGATGACCACTGGCACTGCCCCCCTGGCGTTCCCGAACCCACCACACCCCCGCCGCAAAACAGCCAAACTTCCACTGCGCCCCCTCCCGCTCAAACTTGTACTCCTCACGAAGACCACTGGCATTGTCCTCCGGGGGTTGAACCGCCTTCTACACCACCTCCTTCATCTGGAGGAGGTGGAGGTGGTGGAGGTGGTGGAGGTGGTGAGAGCACCGAGTGTGTGCCTCACGATGACCATTGGCACTGTCCCCCTGGAGTTGAGCCGCCTTCTACACCACCTCCTTCATCTGGAGGAGGTGGAGGTGGTGGAGGTGGTGAGAGCACCGAATGTGTGCCTCACGATGACCACTGGCATTGTCCTCCGGGGGTTGAACCGCCTTCTACACCACCTCCATCTGGAGGGGGTGGTGGAGGTGGAGGTGGAGGTGGAGGCGGAGGCGAAGGTGGTGGTGAGGGCAGTGAATGCGTGCCTCACGATGACCACTGGCATTGTCCTCCGGGGGTTGAACCGCCTTCGACACCACCTCCATCCGGAGGGGGTGGTGGAGGTGGCGAAGGTGGTGGTGAGGGCACTGAATGCGTGCCTCACGATGACCATTGGCACTGTCCCCCTGGAGTTGAGCCGCCTTCTACACCACCTCCATCCGGAGGGGGTGGTGGAGGTGGCGGTGGAGGTGGAGGTGAGGGCACCGAATGTGTGCCTCACGATGACCACTGGCATTGTCCTCCGGGGGTTGAACCGCCTTCTACACCACCTCCATCTGGAGGGGGTGGTGGAGGTGGAGGTGGAGGTGAGGGCACCGAATGTGTTCCCCATGATGACCACTGGCATTGTCCTCCGGGGGTTGAACCGCCTTCTACACCCCCTCCAGCTCCAGGCAGTGGAGGGGGCGGAGGTGGCGGTAGCAGCACAGAGTGTGAGCCGCATGAAGACCACTGGCATTGTCCCCCTGGGGTCGAACCACCGTCTACACCACCGCCTTCTACACCGCGTCCCACCCCCACCACGCTCGCCACCAGCGTCCGGCCTACCACGACCTCGACAATCAGTCCGGTAGTTGTCACAGCGGCAGCTGCCATGGCATACGGCTATCCCACGGCGGCCCTCTTTCCCGTCGCCGCGTACTTTCTCTTGTTTGCGTAAATGCGGGCTCGCCGCACACACCTCTACTTCCTGTCCTTCCTTTTGGCGTCTGAGTGCCTCTCGACGACCGGCATGACTTAATGTGTTTATGATGATGGAGGAGAGAAATCACGATTGGTACCTATTTTAGGGAGGAGTTGTCTTTAGTCCATCTCAAGTTTGCTCTGAGGTCTCAGAGATCACATTCCTTGGAGCGAGATTTTGTGATTTGCGGGGGATTGGCTTAAGGTCTTCGAGCTCAGGTTAGCACACTGCTAGAAATAAATTGCCAAATCCTGCACACAGACGTGCCTGACTTGCGGCATGCCGTGGGAAATAGGTTGAAGAGGGTAAGTGCACCCATTGCATGGCCAAAGTCCTCCTTCAACCGGAGAGCAGCGTGGGATCCACTGGCGCCTCCGCCGGCGATGGCCACGTTCCTGACCACGAGGCGGCTGGCGATGCTATTGGGCAGAGCCGCTGAGGTGGCCACCAACGCCACGGCAACAAGCCCGGCGAGAATGCGCAGTGTCGACATGACGGGAATGACTAGATGCTGCGGAAAAGAGCGGCAGAGGGCTAAAACCCTCGGGCATGTAAAAAATGCAAAAAAGAGCGACTTGTGCGAGCGAAGAGCGTAGTTGACCCAGCAGTTTTGCCGCTGGTGACGAGCGGGCCTGGATTTATCGACATCATCGCCGCCAAGAGTTTACCAATTGGGGGGAAAGTCGTGATGGCCGGCCCGCATCCGAGAGACCCTAGCTGGCGGGTGCGTCTCTTTGGGGAATCGCGTGGGCATCTCTCGGCTCTGGCCCTTTCTGGACGCATAGCACACGCGGCTTTTGAAATGATGTCGGCGCGGGCTGTGACGTCGACCCACTTAGCGCCCTGAACGACGTGCTATATGGGGTGACATCGAGGGAAGGATTCAGATAATGGACGGAGAGGAGGGAAAAAATGCGGAGCTACTATGACCTGCAAGTAGACAGCTGCTTGGAATTGGCTGCTATTAGCGGTTGTCATATCCACGGGACCCCTATCCACGAGGTGGATAATGGCGCCGACCAGCTCTTCGAAATTGTTGAAAGGATCGACAGGTGCGTTTGGCTCCCTTTCATGTTGCTGGTCAATGGCAAGCACTAAACCGCTTCCAGCTTCCCCTACCAAGCGATCGACCCACAATCCTACGCCGCGTTCATGAAGGACTACTACTACTTTACCATGGACGCATATCCAAAGCCCTTGGGGTACGTCCATCAATCCATTGTTGACAACATTACATGGCCATCGTTCTGGAAAGTAGATTTGGAGCAGAGAAGACACCATCTCAGCGTCTCAGGCGACGAAGAGAACTTGATTTCCCTTCGAACCCGCCTCATCAACGACACAATATCTTGTGAGAAGGCACAGGGCAAGATCGAGGAGTTGTCTTGGACCGGGGATATGGTACAAGTCCTGACGCCCGAGGGTGAGCACATCTTTAACATGTGGGACGGGGGAAGCCAAGTCTTCGGTCTTCTTTCTTTCGGCGCGCACCTAATTTCATGGACCACAACGGCCGAAGGGAGGAAGTACTGGCTTCAGCGCCGGTCCATGACAAAGAGAATGCACCCTGGAAAGCTCGACACGCTCGTTGGTGGAGGAATCAAGCTGGGCGAGACACCAACGGAGGCCATGATTCGGGAATTTTCGAGGACGCACCGCAATCTCAGCACCTTTTTTGTGTGACTGCAATGGAAATGTTTGCTGGAAAGAGGGAGCATCTGGGAAATTCGAGGTGCATGCGAGTGAATTGGGACAGAGACAAACTCAGAATGGGTGTCCAACAATGATCCGCGTTCAGCCAAAAGGTGATGTTCAAGCAAACACAAGATTCAAAGACTGCGTCATTGTGCGTGCGGCTGATGTAGTGACACAGTGATGATTCGTCGCTGTGCTTCCGGTTTTGACCATTCATACAACTTTGCGCACCCCCTTTGCGCACCCCCTTGCCCAAAGACTGAGCAAGGCTTCGTGGTGCTGGAACATGCGGGATATAATGCTCCACACATCACCACTATCCCTCCTCCGTTCTTGGTTTTGTTTGTCAGAGACTATTGCGGACACAAAACCCCTGAAAATGCCTCCTATCAAGAGTGTGACAACCATGGTCACTATCGACTCGGCCGGCTTCCATGTCACCACGCACCCCCGACGACCGCTATGCTCCCTTTGCCGCGAGTTTCTGGACCTCGACTGGGACTCCCTCGAGGAGGGTCTCGATATTGAGGATGTGACGGTTTCCCATTATGAAACGGGCGCTTTATTGAAAGCGTCTGCTGAGAGCGGGGAATGCACGCTCTGCGCCATCATGTATCATCACCTCGTCAACAGCCGCCGGCAGCCAGAAGATACAGAGCTTCCAGACCGCAGGGTCCGACTGAGTTTTCTCCGGCCTGATCACGAAAATTCCTTGAACCGTCTGGCCGTCCAGATAGAGCCGCTGAGCATGGCAACAGCGGGCCTGCACAGCCTCGATCCGGAGGTGCTCATGGACACGCCGTCCAACTTCGTTCGCGTAGCGGACGAAACTGAAGATGAGTCGGCGTTCATCAAAAGCTACATGGACTCGGTCATTCAGTACCAGCAGCGACACCCTTCAGCAGCCAAGTCAGTGTGGGGGGTTCAGATGGGGGACTTGCAGCCGCGATTCTTTCGGTCAACAGAGGAAATATCGGCTGACGAGTACTTTGCTACCCTTCTGCCGTTTTACCGTGCGGAGATACCCCTGCAGACCATGTCTTTTCAAGGTAGAGAGTACTGCACAAGTTGCGTCGGTGGGTTGAAGATCGTGTGCTGATTTTTCGCAAACAGACACTCACACAGGGGAGCTGCCCATTGCAAAGATCCTGCGGGAAGCCGAGGCATACAGGTACCCCTGTAGCAACGACGACACCACCGCCTCGGAGATAGCCCTTTTGCAGATCAGAGCATGGCATCTCATGTGCGATCTTTACCATCAAAACTGCAACACCGCCACAAGACACCGCAACACCACCACACATGCACAGAATCAGGCCAAAGGCGGAGACTTCATGCCAAAACGCCTTGTCGATCTCGAAAATATCGTCCTAGACTCCGACGGGCAATACGTCGAGGGCGACCCCAAGCTGATTTCCTCCGAGGATGTGGACCCCGATGATGCAGGCATGTACATTGCCCTCAGTCACTGCTGGGGCACCTCGCCGCAACTCCGGACGCTCACGTCCAACATTACGAGCTTCGAACGCGCGATTCCCTGGGCGAGCTTCCCAGAAACCTTCAAGCATGCAGCCATCACGACGAAAAAATTGCGCATCTCTTACCTCTGGATCGACTCCCTCTGCATCGTCCAGGATAGCCCCGAAGACTGGAAGGAACAATCGGCGCTCATGGGCCAGGTGTACCAAAACTCGTACCTCTGCCTTTCCGCGCTGGACTCGCGGGACTCGACCGAGGGTCTGCTTCGAACGAGGGACAGTCGCGTCCAGCGTCCGTTCCGACTGTGGGAATCACCGCCCGCTACACTCAAAATGCACGGTCCCGTCTTTCTCTTTCCCACGCTGAACAAGGATATGGATCCCGCAGGGCCCCTGGCGGAACGGGCGTGGGTTCTGCAGGAGGAGCTGCTTTCCCCTCGGCGTGTGATCTTTGGGCGGGACATGGTGTACTGGGATTGCATCTCGGCCAGGGCATCCGAGGCGCAACCACATGGCATCTTTCACCAGTCGCCGCTGCTGGGTATTAGTGAGGTGGACTGGGCGCGGCTGTACAAAGGGGGCATTGGGGGTCTGTTGGATTTATCTGGTGGAGATTCCATTAACAGCTCTAAAGACGTCGCGCTGTTTTACAAGAGCTGGTTGTTGATCGTCCAGGCGTACTCAGAGCGAAAGATTACCAAGGGGTCGGATCGGCTGGCTGCCTTGGCGGGCATTGCCGTTGAGTTTCAAAAGGCCACGGGAGACGCGTACCATGCGGGCTTGTGGGAACGCTACATGTGGCGCGAGCTACTGTGGTACGTCCCGTCTTCTGGGTCGCCCACCTTTGATGGCCGTGTGGCGAGGAAGAACCTTGAGGCGAGCAAGCCCGTGGTAGGCTTTCAGGGTGAGTTCTTTTTCTTTCGCCCCGGCACTAGCCAAGTGGATACAAACGCAGGCTGGCAATTTTTGGTGCTGACACAAGGAAACCAGCTCCGACGTGGTCCTGGGCATCAGTAGACGCTCGGATCCGCTATTTCACATCCTTTCGACCGGAAAACATCTCCGACCATCAAGTCCTCGCCGAAATATGCAGCGCAGTCACAACCCCGAGTTTGCCATCGGATATTTCCAGCCAGTTCAGCGGTGAAGTGGTGCTCAAAGGGATTGTACTAGCCGCAAAGGCAAAGGTCAACGGTCCATCGAAACCACTTGATGCGCTGAGACCGCAGAAACGTCCTGATAAGAAGATTGGCTACGACAACGACGAAAGGTATCTCCAAAGCCTCCTTGGACGCGAAACATTCAAGGCCTTTGATATATTACTGGAGCCCTTAAAGTCTCAATCTGCCACAGCATCCGGATCCCAAGAGGATGTCGTATCCCCACAAGATACACCCACCTTACCAAAAAAGGTAAACGACGCAATCGAGCCCCTTCGACAACTGTGCGAGTCGCTTGCGATATCAATCAGAGATGCTCCCGAGCAGAGCTTCCTGCAACCGCACATCCCTTCCGAACGCAACCTTCAGTGGGAAGTCCTTGAACGCCAGGAGAATGTATTCTTTGCAGAATCATGGACATCGGACAAGTACAACGGCCATCCCTTGCTATGTCCCGTCCAGGGAACGCAGGTCGGGTACTGGGCGCCAGACTACTGCGGCGATGCGAAGACCCCCGATTCGGATCATGGGCCTGAGATTCTGTGTTTGGCTTTGTCTCGCTGTGGAAGTCTGGTGTATTGCCTGGGGCTTGAGCTGACGGACAAACAGGGTTGTTACCGGCGGGTTGGGATGGCGTTTTGGCAAAGGGATTGCTGGGATGGGAGAGCGGAGGGGAATGACGAGGTGCAAGTGAGGGTTATCTGAAAGGATCTCGAACAGAGCGTTGAGAAGATAACAAGTCCGTCGTCTGGTGAATTTCCGCTTCAAGTTGAATTTTATGATTCATTGGAAAAGGACGTCTTACATCCAGTTGGGCTGAACAGATGGCTACCGCCCATGATCCTGCGGTGGTTCCTGCCTTGATGTTGGATGACACGGTTGCATTGGGATCCAATCGCATGCTAGTCTGCACACGTCGGCTCTCCACCGTCAGCATCCTTCCTGTGCGACGTTGCAACACCCACCGTGACCAACAGAAGCCACATTTTCGTGCAAGGCCGATCGTCCCGAACCCCTCACGTATAAGGAGGGGTTAGTCTGACACTTTTTCCAAGGACAACAATCTCTCGCTCGATATTCTCAACAATGGCTTCGAGTAAGATCGACAAGGTGTATGAGGATGCCATTGCATCCGGGCTCCTCCCGGGTGTCTCGGTCCTCGCTGGTGACAAGGATGGTAGGCCATCACCACCAACGTCTTCTCCTGACCAGACTGTGCTGACCATGTCCCAGGCAAGATTCTCTACTCCAAGTCATTCGGCAAGTCGAGCTTGAAGCCAGAGAAAGCCAATGAGCCATTCACCGACTCAACCATCGCCTCGATCGCCTCCATGAGCAAGCTCATGACCTCAGTCGCCGCGCTCAAAGCAGTCGAGCTAGGAAAGCTAGACCTCGACGCCGACGTCCGCTCCACCTTCCCATCAATGGGCCAGCACGGCATCATCACCTCTTTCGACGACGAAAACAACACCGCCTCCTTCGAGCCCGACACCACACCTGTTACCGTGCGCATGCTCCTCTCTCACACCTCCGGCCACGAATACGACTGGCTTAACCTCCTGCTCGGCAAATGGCGCGCCTCCCGCAACGAGGTCCCCTGGTCGGGCCCCACCATCGAAGACAAATCCGCCATCCCCATGGTCTTCACCCCCGGAACAAACTTCGCCTACGGCGGCGGCCACGACTGGGCGGGAAAAGCCGTTGCCGTTGCCACTGACAAGACCCTTGAGAATTTCATGCGCGAGCACATCTGGACTCCCCTCGGTATTGAGAACGACGTCTCGTTCTACCCGAAGCAAAACCCCGACCTGCACCACCGTCTAGCCGACCTCGCCACGCTCAACGAACAGGGTCTCCCACCTGCTGTCGACGCCCCTGACTTCGACATGCTCTTCGGCGGAACCGACTGCTTCGGCGGCGCGGGAGTCTTTTGCTCGGCAAAAGCGTACTACACTTTTCTCTCTGCTGTCTTCCGGCGAGACCCCGCGCTGCTTTTAGCAGAATCATACGAGGAACTCTTCCGTCCGCAGCTTGACGCAAAGGCGGAACAAGCTTTCAATGAGTACCTCGCCAGCTCGCCGGCTCACACCCAGTTCTTGTGCCTCGGGATTCCGCACACCGTGAGAAAAACCTGGTCGTTCGCGGGAATGATTTGCTTGGATGGGCAAGAGGGGCGGTTCAGGAAGGGGACGACGTTTTGGGCGGGGGTGCCGAGTTGTATGTGGTTTATGGATCATGAGGCTGGGGTTTGCGGGACGGCGGTTTGTCAGATCTTGCCGCCGATGCATCCGGGGGTTGTGGCTCTTCATGAGAAGTTTCAGAGGGGGGTGTTGGAGATGGTTAAGTTTGAGTTAGGGGGCGTCGAGGAGGAGGAGGAGGAGGAGGAGGAGGAGGGTGACTCTTGTTGTTTGAGTTTGTGATGCGCTTTGGAGGAATATTATGGAGCAACAACGGGTCGTAGGCTTGGGTTGGGAACAGAAATACGGGCCAACCCTAACCCTTCTTTCTCGCCCCTTTTCAGGACGCCCCTGTGTTTGAACGCTGGGAATGACATTGCCTGATACGAATTGCAATGCACTGGCGGTCCCTCTCTATTTCATTCCCCCATTCACCATGATTCCATCCATTCAAGTACATCTTCGTGGTTGGGTCAGTCTCTGCCCAGACACATCGCGATGGCGTCATCTTTTCCAGCCAATGGGGCGCGCGACAATGCAAGCAGCGTCGCAACAAAGACAAGCGAGCCGCCGCTTACTCAGTTTCACTTTCGGGCTGATAACCTCGGGCAAACTGTCGGTAGATGTCACTTTTTGAGGTATTTGGAATGGAGCCTGCTGATTTCTTTCTGATTGGAACGTGTTGCATTCACGAAGTGTCAATCCCATCATGAGCGATAAACGCGCCAAGAATCGAGTTGGATCATGTCAAATCCAGCCCTCCCCAACGCGACACGACACGACGGGATGCAAGGAAGAAAATTTTGGGCTGGCAGTTCGAGGTTCGCAAAATTCCACAGGCCTGCTCAGCAAGCGGAGCAAAAATCAGATCTGCATCACGCCAAGAATTGCCGTAATCTTTTTCCAATTGCGGAGCGGGACCTTCCCAGTCGCGGGGCGGCAGCCATCAAGGTTCTTGGCCCAACGCCGTCGGGTTCGTCCGATGAGGTGTGCACGGTGTGCTCTTCCCGTTGATGTTAACTCCACACACCATTTGACAGGAATGCATGAGGGAAGACCGTGACAGCTGAAAGGTCACGGTGTCACTGCAGGAATTAGTTTTTTTTTCATGCAAGTGGGCTCAGCTGCCCCTTGAAGGCGCTATTGCTTGTGGCGTGATAGCGAACAAACGGGCTGATTCGAGTGCAGCTTGACGCAGAACATCATTTCTCATCCAGACATATTATTATTTGACATTATGGATTAGGTTAGGTACAGAGCACTGCTAAGACATGATGTTGTAAAAGACAGCCAGTCCCATCGCCCCTGTCATGATGACCTCTTGCACGCCGAATCGACCAGCACCCGAAGACGGCGTCGTCGACACAGCACCAGTTGCCGCGGGTGTTGTTGCGCTCGTCTCATTCACTTTTCCATCACAGTGCCAGTGATCCCCATGCGGGGTGCAGCCGGTAGACTCAGTTGGGCTGGGCTTCAGTGACCCCGTGCTGTGGTCGTCATCATCGGTGTGAATGCCGCTGCTGTGTTCATGCTCATGCTCGTGCTCGTCGTGGCTCTGTGTGATTGCCGGTGTCTGGATGGGGGTTGCAGTGGTGCTGACGGTGCCAGTAATGGTTGCCCTCGGCGCGTCACAGTCCCTGATCTCGGGTCAGTCTTGTTGGTCAGTCTTGGTGATGCAGGAAAATCTGCACACACCAATGGTCGCCGTGCGGTTCACAGCCAATGGATTCGGTAGGGGAGGGCCCCAAGCTCTGGGCCAGGATGAGGGGAGAGAGCGCAAGGCAGAGGATGAACTTCATCTTGAATAATTTCCGCAGGCTCAGTTGTGGTTGAGAGTTGTCGCACGAGGAGCCAGTGTTGCACGGCAGGGCTGAGATTGTATACCGTCACGCCATCTTTATATCTGCCTACCTACCTTACTCTAGGTCACCCTCGACTTTGCTTTTGAAGCCAAATCGATCCACCAGCCACGATGGTTCGCACGTTGCGAACGGATGGCCAAGAGCCAAGCCAAATATAGCCTGCTTTGTTCCACTCTGTTGCAACGCCACTCGTCAATATCGCTCGCAGTTGCTGCGTTGGTCACCTCTTGGGATGGATGCACAGCAGAAAGCAGGGAGATACTTGCTCACCAACCGCGTGATATGCGATCCGCATTGCATGTCCCAGCGCTTCGTCGAAAACCGGTCGCTGGGATGATGCAGATATTTGGTGGGTTCAGCTCTTGGCAGCGATGTCGCCGAGTTTGCCGCAGCCATCAGGGTTCTCGGGCGGCCGGCCGTCAAGGTGCCCCTCCAAAATTACATGCATGAGGACTCGAGGCGGGCCAATCACAGCGCTTGGGTTTTATCTTTATGGGTTCTTCCTTCCCGCTTTGGGCTGCTGCCCATCAAGGTGTCCACGCCCCGCGACGACGGGCATCCCCCTGCTCTGGATTTCGTCACTGTCCCGGCCCCTGGATTTTGTCGTCGCGATCTCTTCCCTTTCTCTTCCCCAGAACCCTTCAACAGTCGAGCCCGACAACTTGGTCGTCAGTGACGCGCATTCGCTGCGTGTAATATATTTACGGGAGGCTCCCGCTTGTTGCACAAACCGGGTGTGCCTGACAGACTTTTCGGTATCCATTTCGACTCTCGGCTCACATCTCTCGCGCGTTTTTAAGCCCGCACCAAAATAGTGCGCCTGTCCGAAACAGTGGAATGCGCCTTGGAGAGCCTTAGCTTGTCGTCACAGCTATTGTCGCGACCGTTCTTTCTGTTGCCACCCGGATTCTTTTTCTCCTAGCACCGATCTACCTTCAACCGCTCTGTTGCCAACATCAGCCTGAGGCTGTGATGTCCTGGATCAGGAGGTCAGCCCTCCGCGGGCTGCTGGCGACTCCGATTTTGGGGGTTGCCTCAGCACAAGATGTCACCACGCCCCCTACAGCGACAGTAACAGCCGTATCGAGCTGTCACCTCCACGGCACCGCGCAGTACGTCTCACGCCGTGACGTCTAGTCCGACCATGTCACTGACCATGTTATCTTCAGATACTGTGAAGCTGGAACAGCCGAGTACCTCATCTCGGGCACTGTCACGGCCTCCTCCTATACCGGCTGCCATCTCCATGATGGCCAAACGTGCGTCTCTCTCTCTCTCTCTCTCTCTCTGTTTTGTTTCCCGATGCTGACCATCTCCAGACTATGCCTAGCACCAACAGGCGAGGTGCAGATCATTCTCGCCGCCGAAACGAGCCACTCCATCACTCACGCTTCCCCCACTGGAGCTGTGACGGCAGTGTCTAGCTGCCACCTGCATGAGTCATCAGTGTACGTGTTGTCCGCCCTTGCGCTGTCTCCTCGGGAACTAACATGTTGCGTCCAGATACTGCATGGCTGGTACGACTGAGTACGTCGTACATGTTCCGGCAACCGGGACTGTGGATGTTCCTCCCGCGTTCACCGGGTGTCATGTCCACGATGCCGAGACGTAAGGTTCCACGCGCCTATTCCATCTCGAAATGTGCTGACCATTCCAGCGTATGTCTTGCGCCAAATGGTGACGAGGTAGAAATCTCACTGGCAGCCGAGGAGGAGGAGCACGACGAGCACGACGAGGAGACGGCAGGATCCGATGGCGTGTCTTGTCACTTCCATGCCGGTGTAGAGTAAGTCCCATCAACACCCAACTCCCGCCTCTGCGACTTTCCACTCACAACAGCCAGACACTGTACCGGCGGCAACGGCGAGCAGGTAAAGACATGCAACAAGGTGGACCGAGATTACAACATTGGGCTGAGAGTTGGCCTCTTGTTTGTGATCATGGCCACCAGCTCCATCGGTGTCTTTACCCCTATTTTTGCCTGGAAGTTCGTTTCTCCCAACAGCTACGTGTTCACCGTCCTGCGACAATTCGGCACAGGAATCATCATCGCCACGGCTTTTGTTCATGTCAGTCAATCTTACTACATTCGTGATGATCGGTGTGCTGACCCTAGATACAGCTTTTCACCCATGCCACCCTCATGTTCGCGAATGAGTGTCTAGGCGAGCTTGCCTTTGAGGGAACCGCCGCAGCCATCCTAATGGCCGGCTTGTTCCTCTCCTTCCTTGTCGAGTACCTCGGCATCCGTCTCGTGCAATGGCACGGGGCCAAGAGCGCCGCTGCGAACCTTGAGTCCCCTGGAGCAGTCTCGAAAGCTTCACACGCAAGCCCAGAGATGGTCAACATCGCCGTCCTCGAGGCTGGCGTCATCTTCCACTCGCTGCGTAAGAGCCCCTGATGGCTTCAAATCATGTCGTCTGACTAACATCTCCCAGTGATCGGTCTCACCCTCGTCGTGGCGGGGGACAGCACCTTCATCACCCTCTTCGTCGTCATCCTCTTTCACCAGATGTTCGAGGGCATCGCTCTCGGCACCCGCATTGCCGCCCTCGGCCAACCACGCTCCGCCGACTCCGCAGCCCATCCCCACGGTCACGGCCTCGGCCACCACGGCCACTTCCACGAGCCGAAGCAGTCAATGCCGACCACGCTTGCAGAAGAACTCGGCGCTGCCTCCGATCATCAGCGGGTCCACGCCCATGCCCACGACCACTCGCACGCTGCTCACCCGAGGAGACCCTCCGCGGCCGAAGAGTCCGACAGCACCTCGCAGCCCTCGGATGCATGCGTCAAGGGTCACGGCGTCTCGATGCGCAGAAAGCTGCTCCTCGCCGCTGCGTTCGCCCTCGTCACGCCTGTGGGAATGGCCATTGGCATTGGTGTCTTGAAGAACTTCAACGGGAATGACCCTTCGACCATCGTCGCCATCGGCACGCTTGATGCGCTATCAGCGGGTATCCTGGTGTGGGTTGGTGTCGTCGAGATGTGGGCGCACGACTGGATGTTGGGCGGCGAGATGACGACTGCCGGGCCGCTGCGAACAGTTCTTGGCATGATTGGGTTGGTTACGGGATTGACGTTGATGAGCTTGTTGGGGAAATGGGCTTGATTAACGGGGAAGGGAAATGCGAGCTTGCATGCGGTGTGTTTATGATTTGGTAGAGGTCCGGTCTGGGAAGATCTCGGTTGTATTTGGTTGGACATTGACATGATACCTTAGATACATGTACTGGCGTTGGGGCGTTGTTAGATTACAAGGCGGTCATGACTGTCGGATTGCGGTCAGCGTAGAGTCAAAAGAGTCGGATTTAGGACCTGTGACTTCAACTCTTGGTCTATCTGACGACTCTCGTGAAGTGGTGTGAATGTGAAGAAGTGAGCCACGTTCTTTAGTTCAAAGCTCAGCAACTACCGTGACGCTTGAAATGTTGACGATTCGCTAGTGTGACAAGGGGGTCAAGACTGACGAGCTTGATCGGAAACAACACGGCCTTCCATGGTGCCCTGAACCTCAGTACTTTCATGAAGCAGGCAAGACTAAATTGACTCGGGGCATATGTTCTCTCATCTTCCAGAAGAAGCGGAGGATCTGCTTATAAATTCTCCTCTCACTGGACCTCAGCCAACAATTTGACTCTCATCCCAGCTCGCTGAGCTCTCCTACATGTCCCGTCCCTTTCACACGTGTTGTCGTTTCAATTGCAGTGAGGCATGGCGACATGAACATTGCTACCCATTCTCAAATTATTCAGGTTGCATTCTCGCAACGGATTGGTTCTGCCAATCCTAACCCAACGAAAGTTCCAATCGTTGCCATCGATCCCGTCGTTTTAGGCTCAGGCTGCCATTCAATTCCAACCTGAGGCTCAAAGAGGGGTCACATCGCAACTGACAACTGGTCGGGCGCAAACTTTACGCAGGGCGGGCGCGGCCGGTGTGCGGCCACTGGGACGACCCAAACGTGAGGCTATCCCCAGGAGCGGAATAGCGCCGGTGTTCTGGTGGTGATTACTGGCTGAGTGAGGGCCACGAAGTGGGCTTCGCACATGCACGAGGGCGAACAACTGTAGCGATGCCATTGGTTGCGGGGGCAGGGAATTTGCCCGTGGATCAGAGCCCAGCGCTGCGCTGTGCAGTGTGGAGGAGGGGCAGAGTTAAGAGGCTTGGGTCACTGGCAATGGAAGTTGGGGAAGGGGTCTCCTCTTCGTTGCTTGACGATCTGCATCGACGACAAGGTGCGCGCTCATCAACCGCGACATCGACGAGCGATTTTGACAGTGTGGATTCGCCCAATTGCTGAGAGGCTTCAACACCAAAACGAAGGATCTCACAGCCCAAATCACTTTGACAAATCGGGCACTTTCTCACTCACAGCACTCCACCGGCACCAGACTCACCTCACCTCATCCCACCGCATCACTCAACTTCGCCCAAATCCACCTCAACAACACCGCCATGCCCACCCTCACAGCAATCGACACCTCCGTCACCGACTCCCGCATCACCCTAACCTTCTCCCACCGCGCCACCGCCCAGCTCTACGCCAAACACCTCGAGTCCGAAGACCGCCGAAACCCCTCCTCCTTCCCAGGAAGCTATCGCCGCGCCCCCCGCTTCAACCCCAAATCCAAGGAAGTCTCCGTCGCGTTACCCCCCTTCATCACCTGGTTCATCACGTGTCGGCTCCCCGACGACGAGGACAGCATCACATTTACCTTTGACGATGCCGACGAGGGGAATGCGCTGCGGTGGGCGGAGGGCATGGTCGTGTTTGAGCGGGTGCCCGCGCCGGCTGCCAATTCCGGCCACGGCGCGGGATACGACGACCATGATCACGATGGGCTAAAGCAATTGCACGTGCGCAGACTGTGGAATGCGGAGAGGTTGCAAAAGAGGTTGGAGGGGCTGCGTTCCAATTCAAATTCCAATTCCAATTCCAGTTCGAATTCATCGCCCACGAGGAATGCCGCCAGTGGTGGGACCGGGAGGCGGGGGCCGACGCCGGGACCGCAGGGGCCAAGGGGGTTTCAAGCGCCGCAGCAGCAGGGTCAACAAAGCCAAGGGCACGGGGTGGCGAGGGCAAACGCCACTGGTGTCGGTCAGAATAACGGTCAGAATGGGACGGCGAGGGCGGCGGGGTGGTGGGATCGTAGCTGAGGTTGGGGTTGGCCATGCGTAATTGCATTGACTGTTTGCTTTGCGAATGGGGGCGGTTGGTCGGGAGAAATTTAGTTTCCAGGTTAGGTCGGGACCGTTTGTCGGTGCCGGTGGGTTGGGAAAGATGGGGTGAAATTATTTTGGCGGCGCGGTTGTTAAGTTTGCCTGTAGTTTACGTTATTTAGGGGCCGGGTGCGCTAAAATTGGAGGGGGCACGCGCACCCGACGCTAGGCGGGCATGGAAAGCGGGGGGTTTTCGTGTCAGACGGGCATTTTGGCAGTTTTTTCATCGGATGCAAAGCGTATTGATAGCATTTCCGGGTCATTGCAATTGGGTTTCTGTTTGCTTTTGTGTATGACGGCGGTTTTTTATGGTCGTGAGGTGGTTGCAGGCTTCGTCGGCGTCAGGACCATCGTTGTCATCTTCCATGATGACGGAAGCGGGGGAGGCGCCTGCAGGAGTCAATGGAATGGAAGGAGCCGCGACTGTCAAGCGCGCTGAGAATGTAACTGCAATGCACTGAGAGGCAATCTGTCAACACACAAGCTGGGTTTCACGAATATTTCCTTCAGTATTTGTCGCGTGAGCGGGCATTCGGTTGAAGAGCAATTGTCAGGATGAGAAAGCCGAAGGTGGCAAAATCGCCCATGGGTAAGGGCTGCTGCAGCTGAACACCCGCACCAATGCTGGGCTGGTGACATCTCACCCAAAAGACACGGGTATGAGCCGAGGAGTCCCACGGTCTCGGGACGGATACCACCGGGAGGTAAATTGGCCGACGTCTTTGTTGTCGGAGATGGTGCAGGGCCAGGGGCTGACAGTGGTGGGAACGCCGAGCCCCTGGATAAGCCTGACTGCGCCCCCGCCTACCAGTGCTAAGAATACTTGAGCGCCTCAACCTGGTTGGTCGGTTTGCTCGCCAGCCACGCCCGCAGGAGCTCAAAAGCACTTCTTTCTTAGCGCTGATTGGGCAAACCGCCAGAATAGTGGGGAGGACTCCGATTTTGGCCAACAAACACCTGACTGCATTCTCTCCCTGCTGTTGGGGAATGGGCGAGGGCTTGAGCCACTGCTGAGCACAGGGGCGCGACCGCAACGAAGGCGGCGCGGGCCCGTTGAAAGGACGAGCTGAGCAATGCGCAATCGCCTCTAGGGACAATATGAAGTCGCCGTTGCTCCCGGGCAGCTCTGGCCCTCGCCGATCGCTCATTTTTAACTTTTTAGATCATCGACCGCCGTTGGAGCTAGCTATTCCCGTTGCAGCTCCACATCACCGGACTTCCCAACATCGACGATTGGACAACACCCAAGAAATAAATTAAATACCACCTCACCACCTGGTCGGAATCTGGGGAAGCGTGCTCGGAATCAGCGTTCTGGGGTATTCAAGACATCATGGCGAGACACAGTTTTTTCCACTCGGCGCCCAAGCCTCCACCAGTCCCCGTCCACATGCCGCAACCCGCGACGACGACGTCATACCAGGCATACCAACCTCCGACTCAACCAACACATCAACAACAAGTCTATCAATCGCACCAAATATACCAGACCTATCAGATCGCCCAGCCATATCAACTCTACCAAGCATACCAACCCTTCCAACAACCTCCGTCCCGGCCCGCACATCCCGCCCCGGGACACCCAAAATCCCGAGTCATCTCAGGCAACGCCCCAGCGCAGCAAATCCAGTACCTCCCGTACTACTACCAAGTCTCCCCGCTCTCCGCCTCCCCGAAACAATCCATCCCCTCGCCAGCGGCAGTGACCGCACAATCCCCTTCCGAACCGACACGCCCTGCGCCAGCTCCACCAACCCCGAAGCGCCCGGCCCCGCCCCGATTGGCCCCACTTATAATCCCGGTCCGAAAGTCACCACCGCCGATTCACGTCCGGCCAGAACCACCAAGGGTGGTAGCGCAAGTGCCAACGCAGTCGATTCACGCACCGGTCCCTCAAAAGCCCCCCGTGGTGCCGAAGAAGATTCCCATCCGAAACAATGACGCAGTGGAGGACGATGCCGACATGGATTTCTTCCAGTTTCAGTACCCCTGCATGTTGCCGCCCATGGGCTTCGGGCAGAAGGAGACGCAAATGGACACTTTGACGCCAGTGGTGGAGAGGGAACAAGAAAGGATATCAGTCGTGAAGCGGGAACGGGAGAGTATCGCCGTGGTGAACACCGCCGTGGCAGCAGTCCAAGCGGTGGATACGTCCTCCCCTCGGTACTCCCTCCCCGTCCTGCCATCGCAGAGCGCAATCTCCAGCTCTAGCTCCAGCTCGGGAAGCAGCGCTAGCAGCAGCATCAGGAGATCCAAGCCCTACCTGCAAAGCCGCCGCGAGAGGATGAGCCTCAGGATCGCCCGCACCGGGACGGTCGCAGAGAAGAAGGAAGGGGAGGAGGACGAGTGGACGGAGGTGATGCACGTTGACAGTGCCTACGACGGCGATATCACCCCGTTGGCGACGGTCAGGCCGGAGACGCCCCTGGAGTACAAGGCTGAGCAGGCAGCGGCGCTGCATGCGTTGTTAGGTCTTGTGCTGGAGGGCAAGGCGGATGTCGCTGGGGAAGATCACGGGAGGGCCGTGGCGATACTGGAGGAGGAGGTGGAGTTGGCGGCGAGGGGGTTCAGGAAGTTTAGTGCGGATGAGTATGTGAGGGAGTTGAGGGAGGTGATGGGGGCGTTTGACTCGCCTTGCTAGGGGACTGGTGTTTAGGATAAGTTTCTTTTGTATCACTATTTAGGGGTTGGCTCCATGGAGATGGAGGTTTGTCGGCAGGTTTGATACCCAGTATGAGCTCCATAGCCGCCGAGGTCAAAAAGAATGCGTAACATTGCCAAGCTACCTCCTTGATCTAAGTGAACGTGAGTTCGTTGTGTATTCCTAGACTAAGCTAACCAATCCGCCCCTGAATCCGACTCTTGTCTGCTGTATGGCCAAATGTTCCCTCAACTACTACGCTCATAAGAACCCATCAAGATCATCGACCAAAAGAGTCTGGCATGGGTATCGTGATCACTACCCAACAATCTGAATGACATAGCCGTCAGAGTTGTACCACGCTCCACCAAATTCGCCGTACTTGAAGCTGCAACAAGTGCGGTACTGGTGAAAGCCATCATGTTAGGAACCGCGCAAACACAACGAGTCGTCAAGCACAAGCAGTGACATACATCACGACCCCGGCAATCCCCATCGTGCAAACACGTCCTGTTGACACATTGTCTGCAGTTGGTTTCACAACAAAAACGAGCTGGCTCGCTGATGAATGTTGGCATAGCGGTATCAACGCAGGTGTTCATTTCGGCTATAGCAAGTAGGCCTGGTATTGTTGGGTTGGCCAAGTCGGCATGGTTCATGTTGATGTTTTGGATGTTTCCGGCCAAGATGGTGGTGGTCAGGGCTCCCAGGACCGTGACCGCCACGGCGATCAGAAGGATAATGCGGCGAAAGGTGAACATGACGAAGCCTGTTATCGCCAGATGCTTGCTGGCAGCTTTGATTCAAGGATGGTAAGTGAAGAGTCCGAGTTGGCGTGTAAGTCTCCCAGGCATTCACGAGGGTCGAGATGCAGTGACACTTCAGGGGAAAAGCCTGGGAGCAGTGCACGATCGGAGGATTTTTCGTAGATATAAGAAATTCAGCATCCAGTCACCCCGTCGAGAGACTACCACCAAACGTGTATGGTAGGACCGCAGCCCGTGATCCATGGGACCGGTTCACCGAGCCCGATCCTCGGCAGGTGATGTGGCAGAAGAGCCTCCATCCCATCCATGTGTGCTTGCTTAGGTATAAATGACACGTTGGTTATTGCAACTCAGATCCGGGAAGAATCGATGAGTCGGTTATGGCAGAGGCTGGCCGAGTCCCTGAAAAGTTTCGCAGTGCCACTTGGCTGGGACTCTGGTACCACAGAGGTATCACAACGCGGATAATTCCCGAAAATCCCAAAGGACTTGAAGATGCGCAACATACTACGCCATCAAAGTTACCTCTCGTCGACAGCCCGTTCAAACTCCGGTTTGTGGCGTAATCGATCCGTTGGGCGGTCGCATCCCCTGAGGCCCGACATCCTCCCTCCCATTGGCCTCACAGCAAGGCCGAAATGACCAGCCAGCCTACCGAAGCGCTCAAAACATGACTCTTTACCCAGGCAGCGCATCGGTTAGACAATCAGAATATTTTCTCGCTCTTGAAGAATATACAAGCCCCTGGTGAAGGCCGCTCTTCAACCTGGTTCAGGGGTTAGGTCAGGGACATTCAGGGGGTGGAGATGCCTTCGGCATCTCGTGTTTCCCTCGGTTGAACAGGCAACGACGACGACACTCAAATAACCGAGTCACGCGACCAGCAAGGCCAAAAACTGAGGCGCCTTCCTAACTTTCTTCCGCGCGGGTAATTTCACCGCCCCAAGGTCAGCTGTCTCGGTCAACGTCTAGCTCCCAGGTTCGATCTTTGTTCTCCTAGGAATCCCTGGGAGTGCAATTTATTCGATAGAGCTGCCAGACTCCAAACTCGACTCAACGAGTTCAAAGGCAAGCGCGGGTCAGGCAAGATGGAACGCGACCACCCGCCCAGCCGTTCAACAACGGGTTGCGCACTGCCATGGGATCAGTCGCTCTTTCCCGACCTTTCCTGGCAGCGGCCGGGTTTTGATCTTTCGTGCCATGGTCTGGCATCTAGATTTCCCGAACCTGAACTCTCGAACATCAACATCCATTCCATTTGGCCCGCTCAGCATGATCTATCCGCAACCTCATACACCCACATCCTCATACAGCAGCCCGATACCCCAGCAAGATGCAGAAGCGAAAGTCGCCTACCGGACCGCGGAATGCCTGTTCGAACTGCACGAAGCGTCCTACCAAGGTGAGCATCAAGTGCTGCCGCATCCATGGCTGACTCGGCGCTGACCCATGGATCCCAAAGTGCGACGAACAAGGCACCCCTTGCCTGCAATGCCTCCGGCGCAGAGAAGCAGGCACCTGCGCGCGGTTCAGGACACGAAATGCGACGGCCCCCGCAGCTCTCTCTCGACCGCAAACAAGCTTGAGCACCTCGCCAAGCGCATTCTCGTCAACAACCGAGCGCAACCGTCCCCTCGAGTTGGAGCTCATGCACCGATGGTCGACCCGTACGTGGACGTGTCAGGCGTTCACCCCAAAGTGCCAGCGCTATCTCACCGAACAACTCCCTCGCGCTGCCTTGGGGAACAGTTACCTCTTGAACGCCATCTACGCCGCGGCAGCACTGGGTCTCTCCCATTCTTGGGCCGGGACCCCCTCTGTTACGGGGAAGTTCATCCGCGCGGTTCGGGAATACGCAAGCAAGGCCATCACCGACTTCCGCACCCAGGTCACTGTCCTGACCAGCGAAAACATAGCCCTTCTGTGGTACTCCTCCAGCTTGGTGGCGTCGGCTAGATTCGCCATGTCTGCATACTACTCCAAGAGCATCATCGACCGTATTTGCGACCACAACGATATGGCTCTTGCGTCCCACCGCGCGCTTCGCAATAACATCAAGTTGGTCTGCGCCAGCTCCAGTCCCCTCGCTATGAGAGGATGCAAGTGTAAGAGCAAGGGTTTCGATTCGACCCTACTCGACGCCCTGGACGATCAGACCAAGGTTGCTCTCGCGCTGCTGTCCTGCGTCTCGGACCTGGTCCGCGTCCCGGCGCCGAGTCCCACCATCCCCGGCAGCGCAGTCGCCGAAGCGCCATTCGCGAACAGCGTCTCCCTTTACCAGAAGGCTATCGGACAGACGCAATACTGCTTCGCTGAGGACCTCCAAAGACCCAGGGGCTACGCCAGGACCGTCTTCTACGGCGGGGGGGCCGATCTCGTCCAGGCGCTGCGGGACCGACAGCCAATGGCAGTGTTCATCTTCATGTACTACGGCGTGCTAGTCCACCGGGAAGGTGAGGACCCCGGCTTCTGGACGCCTGTGTCACAAGGTCAGGAAGTGGTGTCGGAGACCTCGGAGCTTCTGCTAGGCTCTGGCATTGTGGATGTCCCCGGTGTGCGGGAGGGCATTGCATGGACACGGAGTCAGGTCGGTCTACCTGCTCTTCCGGGGTGTCCACTGCCTTCATACTTTGTCAGCTCCGGGATTGTGGACGGTGAAGACACCCTCGAGCCTTCTGAAGCATGGATAGAGTACGCATAGGGTTGAGCGAGATGGCTTGTGAAAAAGAAAGCGAAAAAAGAAAAGCGGAAAACAGCTGTGTAGAACTAGGCATTATATAGCTTCAGCGATCCCAACCAGTACTCAATGTCAAGCATCTCAATTGTAGATCTTCACAACCTTAATACATGCATTAGTGACTCCTGGTTCTCAGGACAGCAGAAAGTATGACAGTTGCTCTGGAGAGACCAACAAGTTGATCCCGCCCCCAACGAACGCACGGGTTGAAGGCACAAAAAGGAACCCATCATGACTTTCCCCCATCCCCTGGAGCCCTGCCAACTCCTACTGGCCAGTCCAGGGTGCCTGCGACTTTTCCTCCTCAAACCATCGCTTCATATTCTCGGATGTGTGACTGGCGACCCCATTGGCGGTTGGCATTGCCTTCAGAGGGCGTGATGCTTGGGGTGCCGATTTTGAAGATGCTTGTTTTGATGAGAACGGCAGAGAAGAAACCTGGCGAATTGTCTCTTGTTAGCATTCGCGTCAAATTTCTGGGGGGAACAAGTGATTGGTTCAAACCTGGAGTGCTGTCGGCATATTTCCAACCCAAGATCCCACATGGGCAACATCTTTCTCGATCAGGCTTGTAGATGATGCTGGCATTTTTGTTGGAGATTCTCTAGGGTACGTCTGGGGTGTTGGAGCTGGGCCGAGGGGGTCGAGAATGTATGACTTGGAATTTTGGATTGCATTTGATATTCAAGACAGCATGAGCCTCGGACATGCTTTATATATCCATGGATCTCACTGTGGAATCAGGCAAGATATCAACAATGTGGACTGCGCTGGTGTCTCAAGACATTCTGGTTTCCTATTCTGGATATTCTCAAAGTGACGGGGCAGGGGAACCAACACCTCAGCTCTGTTGCTCATGCCGCTTTCCGGGACAGCCGGGGCATTCAGACTGTGTAACGGCGGCAGAACGGGCAGATGGTTGGTCTCGAACGCGAATCGTGCGCCATCATCAAAGTTACAAAACCCAATGGCAGACATTTCTGTCTTGAGAATATGCTGATGCGGTTAGACCAGGCGCCGGCCCGAGACCTGCCCAGCGGAGTGACAAGGGCCCAATTGAGCACATTGGCATGGGTTCGGCCAAAACACTGCATCGACCGGTCAGTGCACAGTGAGCCTCATTTCGTCCGGGCATTTAGACAACTGGGCGGCTGTGCCGTACCAAGCTTCATGCGTTTTGTATCTCATAGCATGGTTTTTGGTGATCAATCTTGACAGTACAGACTGGCCGGGCACTCTGTCAAAAGCTTTAGCTTTTCTCTGTGTGTTATAGACTATCTAAGGTAGATATGTCGCACCCACTGGATGATCCACATTATGATCAGATTGTAGTTCCCTCTTGGGTTTGTGCTCTTCCCCGGACCAAGACCTGTTGTCTCTTCGGATCAACTTTTAATATCCGCTTCGGACCTTAGCGTGCCAAGAGATCACAACCGCGCAGGCACACGCTAACCAAAAAAGGAGCTTCTCAACACTCGATCGGTCCCGGATCACACTGTCCGAGGCGGTGCCTGGCGCCCCCAGAGGGACTTGTAATATCTGTTTCAGGCTTAGCGCCATCTCGGTCAGCCAGTTCGCTGCCGCTAACCAGAAAAGGAGTTTCAAAACGCACAGGCCATCATGTCTCTGGTCTGTGACACGGACACCACGACTCGACGCCTGGGCTGAGCTTATCAACTGTTTCGAGGCTCTGCTTTCAAGTCGTTCGACATCATCCTCCGGCTGCCAATTGCACGTCCGCTGTTCGCCTTCGACCAGAGTCCCAAACCTACCAGAAGAATGTCAGCACCAGGCGGGGACATTCATTTCGTCAATGCTCCGGCCGCCTACCGGACCGCGCGTATTCCTGCGCAGAAATGGGAGGAGCATCGGGCTGAAATAGTCCATCTTTACCTTAACTCCAACCTGGGTGAAGTGGCCGTCCAGATGAGGGCCAGACACAATTTCCATCCTACGTGAGTGAAACCCCGACCCGTGGGAAACCCGGAGCATCTCGCCGTCCAAGCCAACCTACACCTCACGTACATAAATCTTACTCACTGTGTCACAGCGAGCCGCAATACGTCTATCAATTGAGAAGATGGGGGGTCAGGAAGCAAGGCGTGGCCAACAAAGCAGCAGCTACCGTGACAGCACACCCTGCTCTCCCCAACAATTCAGTCCCTGTGCTAGGTCAGGGGGCGTTGAAGCGCAACAGGGCTACGGCCAACGCCGATAATATCTCCATTTCCAGTGCCGAGTCTGCACTCGCGAAGCCCCCGAGGAAGAAACACCTGGAGTCCCCGAGGAGTGGCCCGTCGATACTTAACAATCCACCGAGCACTGGGGACTCGAACACTGAGCTGCACTCCAGGGGAACCTCAACGGAACGAGATCTTCCCGCCGAATCCCCCGTCACCCATGACTGCCGGCCGGAAGAGTCTCGAGAGTGGCCATTGGCAACATCTCCCCCCAGTGAGAATTTTGATAACGGCAGTACGGCCCTCTCTCCCACAGTTTCCGGCGGCACACCAGACACGACCCTCGCCTCGAGCCCCTGGACACCAGTTCCTTCGCAATCGAACCCGACCCAACCACCAACCGGAGACACTCCGAGCTACGAGCGCCATGACGAAGGGGACATAGAGACCCTCAACAATACTCCTTCCCCAGGGTCTCGGGAGGGAGAGCCCGGCCTTCGCACGATCGACCGCAACCGACCCGTGGATACTTTCTCGAATCAAGACATGGACGACATCAGGAGCGCTGCTGACTACTTTGCCGCGGTAGGCTGCGACCAGATCGCCTTTCAGCTTTACATCACATTCCTGAAGCGACAACGCTGGAAGGCAAAGGGGCGCGCGAGCCCGCCGAAACTTTGGTACCTGATCGTCCAATGCGCTCATACGGCAACCAATCCCGAGCACGTCGTCATCATACAAAACATCATCACAGAGGAGATGAATCGCTTGCCACGACATTACGATGCCTCCTCTACCAGCATGCACCGATTCATTCTCCAAATGCTTTTGGCTTTCATATTCCATCGCAATCCGCCGGACTCTCATCAAGGCCCGGAATCCCATCATTCAACCTTCACCGGGGCCGCATGGCTAGATGCCGGTGCGGATGAGCTGAGTTTGTTCGAGTACCTCCCTCGCGACGATCGATCTCTGGATCTTGCGCTTTACCGCAGCATCCTTCGTCTGTACGCAGGTGAACTGGACACGCCTGCGCCCGAGCCCCCAGACACTTCAAATTCCGACGCCACCTTGATTCGCGGCTGGCAGTCTGAAAATAGACTGGAACTTGACAGTTACATCCTCAGGCATGCTCCCGGCCCATTTGAGATGCGATCAAACCACGGGGTCAGCAACTCCTGCATAAGGTCTTGTCTCCGCTGGTCCAAGGATCAGCTGCACGGCATGGAATCGCTCCAGATAAGACCACCCTACGCCGGCGGACGATACGAACACGATGACTGGGTAAGCTGGGACAAGAGAGACGCTCTTTTCATCAATCTTTGGCGAAAATGGAGATCCCAGCATAGCATTCGACCACTCTGGGCTACCGAGACCGAGAACAAGATGGGTGTGAGTCCGACGGAGATGCTGATGATCACCGTTCGTATGATTTGCGCCCCCCTTCCCGACGAAGCCCGCACGGCACTCTTTGACCCGATCGAAGTGACCCAACTCATAGAGCGTGCAGAATCAATCTTGAAAGGGTCGGACTTGCACCTGGGATTGAGGTTCTTGGACACTTATGTTTCGCGAAGCACCACAGCTGGACGATCTCACAGTGTGGGATACAAGGTTCACGCGCTGCAGAGAGCCGCCATTCTTCACGTTGAAGAAACCCTAGGTGTTGAGTTTCCTGGCCTTGTCACCCTTTTGGATGATGATGATGATGGTGATTCACAAAGCTCTGCCTTGTCCCCTGGTAGCTTGGTTCATCTCGAGGCCGGCATGCCATCACCCGGACGACAGGCCAAGCAATTCTCACCCACCCTCGCAAGCTCGCTGAGTTCCCTCGACATGTCGAATTTCAAGAAAGCGGGTGTTGACGCAGCGCATCGACTCCGCAACTTTGCGAGGGGTGCTGCCTCGGTCAGCAACAGCGCGTCGATGGCGAGCATGAGTACGAGTGATCTCAGCACGTCATTCAAGTCATTGAGCATATCTGGGAGGAGTTCGGCGAGAACTAGACTTTCATCGCAAATTTCATGGCGGGGCCCGGGGCAACGAACGAGTGCTGGCTTCGGTCATGGGGATGTCGGTCAAGGGGGCCAGCTTCAAGAGCTAACCGAGAGCTTGGAGTCTGACGGTGTCAGCATACTGTCGGTAGCGACTTGGGGGTGGGAAAAATGATGCCGATCTTCTACCATCAGCAATTGGCACGCTTGACATGATGGAAAGCGAACTGCCTGGTTGCGAGAAAAGCGAAAACAGAAGACAAACAGCAAAAAGAACACTTTGCTGACGAGAGTGGGATTCGAACCCACGCCCTTTCGGACTACGGAATCATTCAAGATGATGTTATTAAGGAACTCCTTAACGTAGCGCCTTAGACCGCTCGGCCATCTCGCCTGTTGTTGATGAAATGGAGATGTGTGGAATGTGGATTTGACGGTGGAGCGAGAGGGCTCAGGGGATTTTGGTGGGTGCGACGTCAGGGCTTGGTGGGACCAACCGAATCGAGTGTTCCATTCCCCACCACATAAGCGCAGGATGTGGTTGTGGACGGACGTTGAATCTTGGCTTCATTTGACAGTGAACTGGATTGCTCCTTGGCTGAACCCCAGCCCGCATCCTGGGTAGGCGTGACTTGTCCATCTCCCAGCTGGTGAACCGCTCCCCTCCCCTTGACCATTCCCGCTTCCTCCCCCTAATGATCAACCCTCTCACACCACACCTTCACCCCCTCCAACAACTCCCCATGAGCCCCTCCATCCTCCCCGCTCCTCCTCACCAACTCCTCCCACAAATCCTCCCCAATCTTCCTCACAAACAGCAAGAATCCCGCCCACCAGAAATCCGCATAACTCACCTCCTTGCCCAAAAAGTACGGCCCCTCCCCATTCTCCCTCAACATCCCCGCCACCTCCTTCAACAACGGCTCCACCAACCCCCACGCGACCTCCCCGCCGCGCTCCTTCTCCAGCTGATCGAGCGACATCCCGACGTCCTCCTCCCGGGTGCGATACCAATACGGCTGGCTCGCTTCGCTGAGGAGACGGCGCGGGATGTTGGGGAGGTACACGCCTTCAAAATCGGTCATGAGACGGCCGTAGTTCTTCTCGAGCCAGGTGTAGTGCTTGGATTCTATGCGGAGGGGCGGGTTCGGGTAGCGCTCGTTGATGGCTTCGGCGATGCGCTTGCTGTCCATTAGGTAGGTGCCGTCGGGGAAGCGGACGGTGGGGATGGTGTAGATGGGTTGTTTCCAGGGGGGTGTGATGCTGGGGAGTGTTAAAGTCAGGGTTGGGAGATCGGAAAGGGGGGCGGGCGTACTGGGCTTCTAGACGGGACTTGATGTCGGGGTATTCGACCTGAGAATGTCAGAACTGCACGAAGTAGAACTAAAGAAGAGGCCGTACCCATTCTGTCTTGAAGTCAAGCCCCTTGTAGGCAAACATGAAGCGCGCTGGGCCGTGTCAGTCATGACCCGATGGGTATGTACGGAATATCCTCACTCTTCCAGGGGTTGAGGGACCATGTTGTCCTCGGCTCCCGCGTCGGGATATCGAACAAGATGATCGGGTCCGAAGCCATGTTGAAGCGCTGAATCTGGTGATGTTTGGTGTTCCACGAACAACCGCGGGGCTCCTCCACAGTTATAACAGCCGGCTCGGACAGAGTGGAGTCTACCGCGCCCTGCCGATCACGCTTGTGTCGTAGTATCGGTTTAGGGCGCAGCACGACAGATAGATGCGAGCTACTCGGACCCAGCCGGCGGCCTCGCCCCGGAGCTGTGGGGGCATGCCGAATCGGGAAGCTCCTTGTTGTCTCGGCCTGGAGATGCGACGGGATTCTGCAGAGCAACGGCACGGGCTGCCCAAAATATCGTCTTTGTCCAAAGTCGAAGATTCCCACGCAACAGTCATCTGAGGCGCGAAGCAAAACTGACTTGCTATGTGACACCAGATACTTGGAAGCCGCGCTGCTCTGTAGACCAAGTCGGCGTCCTACCCCTCGCGGCATGGCGGAGCGACAATGCCGAGGAAGAGCCCGCACGCCAACTGGGAGCAAAGCCCTAAGGGAACTCCGGAATTCTCACCGCCAGGATCCAAACTCAACTATAGTCTCGAGGCCCGGGGGTGGTATCGGTGGCATCTCGCATCACAGTAACTGTTCCTCGATGGATCGCGGGGATGGGGGTCAGACCTCCATTGAGTTGATCAGAGTCCCCCGCCCTACAATGACGCACACACAGCATCAGGAATCTTTTCGCATGCGCTCCTCATTTTTCTCAGTTCCGACATGCTTATCGACAGCGCAGCTTCGACAGCTTCCCCAGGTTGTGTTTGCTGCTCCGACGGTGGCATTCAAGCTGCTCTTGGAGTTCGGAGCCCGACAAACCGGGGACCCACTCCGCGACGGGCTTAGAAGCGCGCTAGCCTAATTTAGAGTAGCCCAGTTTTCTCCAACCATCAGCACCATTTTCGCGAGGCATCACTGTGCCTCGAGACCACGAGCAACTCCAGTCACCCAAGTGCCTCCAATGTCCTACGCCCCAGACACGACGCCGGGGGCTTACCACTGCCTTGTTCTGGACCCCCTACCTATCTTGCTAACCCACAGATCCCCGACAAGTCGATCCCAAGCTCCAGCTATCCCCGACGAACACGACGGGAACGCTTCGATCGCCCTTTGCGCGCGGGCACAACGCGGACATACCCTGACGCCGCGCCCCTCGTCGGTCGTAAGGGCCCCCGAAGCTCGAAACTGATGTACTAGAGTCGGGAATACCTTTACCGCCGGCGCCCGTCAAGACCGCTATGTCCGGGTGCGCATCGCATCGCCTCAGACGAGTTGTCCCCGGCACAGCGCCGATTCGAGCACCCAAGAAGTCCAACGCTTCGCTATCTACCCCCAGCGAAGTCGTATCGTCCTACCGATTCTCGGGTTATTCGTCGCTTCTGCCTTTCCCGACATCCCATCGATCGCGCGGTACATTATCACATTCGTAGGACACTGGGGCAGCCGTGGCTGGCTGTGCTCCCCCCAAGAGGTACTGCGAGACGTGACAATGGGCTGTAAAAGATGTGTATTTTTGCTGTCATTGGAGCCCGTCCCCATAATTCTATTTACAACGCGATAAACACAAGGCATGGGCTAGTGGCCTGTCCTCTACTGATCCATCCCCTGCACGACGGCGTCTTACAGTCTTTGACGACCAAAAGTATTAGGTCCAGCCGGCTTGTTGTCCAACACCTCTTCAATCTCCTTCTTGATCTCAGGCGTCAGCTTGTCGATCAGAGCAAGCGCCTTCAGGTTGTCGTGGATCTGCTCGAGCTTGGTGGCGCCCAAGATAACAGTGCTGACGTTGGGGTTGCTGGCCGCCCAGGCGAGCGAGAGATGGGTAACGGTCGCTCCCAGGCGCTCCGCGATAGCTGTCAGCTTGCGAACCTTCTCGATCTTAGCCTGTCCCTCGGGGCTCTTGAGCCCCTTCACCGTGTTCTCGAAGAAGGCCTTGTTGGTGGCGAAACGCGAATCCTCAGGAATACCCTCGTTGTACTTGCCGGTCAGCAAGCCGCTGGCCAGCGGGGACCAGATGGTGGTGCCATAGCCGTACTGCTTGAACAGCGGATCGTATTCAACCTCGAAGCGCTCGCGGTGGAATGCGTTGTACTGCGGCTGCTCGACGACAGGGGCGATGAGGTTGTGCTTCTCGGCCAGCAGGATGGCCTCGGTGATCTGGGCGGCGCTCCACTCGCTGGTTCCCCAGTAATAGGCGAGGTTGAGGTTGCGAATGACCTGTGTGAAGCCTTCGACGATCTCGAGCATGGGGGTGGCAGGGTCGGGACGGTGCGCGAACACGACGTCGACATATTCTTGGTCGAGACGCTTCAGGGAAGACTTGAGGCCCTCGACGATGTGCTTACGGCTCAAGCCGCGGGTGTTTGGCTCCTTACGCCCTTCGTCTGGTCAGCTTTCTTGGGCCCGATTCCGTTCCGAAGGATTGGAGAGCATACCGGTACCGAAGAACACCTTGGTGGTCAGAACGTACTCGTCGCGGGGCCAGCCCAGCTCCTTGAGAGCCTGGCCCATCTCGACCTCGGACGCGCCATTGGCATAGGTCTCGGCGGTGTCGAACGTTTGCTGGTTGCATTGTCAGCGCGAGCCAATTGATGCCGTTTCTCCGGCGAACGTACGATGCCATAGTCCCATGCGGTCTTCAGGATCTCCTTCACGATCGATCCCTTTTGTGTTCCGCCGTACGTGAGCCAGCCACCGAGGGAAAAGACCGAAACCTGGAGACCAGTGTTGCCCAGGTTCCGGAACTTCATGCCCTTGGGCTCATAGGCGGTTGCCACTACCGGTTCGCTCGACATGGTGAGGGTATTGAGGTCGATTGCTTGCTGGAGGAACCTAAGCTGTCAATTGAGGTGACAATTGAGGGGTAGATGGAGGGGTCAATGGAGAGAAGCGAAAGAGAAAGTTGGGCAAACAAGCGCATGCGGCGGCTGAAGAAATCGACGTGGTTATCAAGGTAGGAAGGAGCTTCGGATTGAGCTGCCGGATTTACTTGCCCGCGGCAAATGTGGGGGGCAAAGCGGATCGCAACAACGCATCGTCGTGACGACATCCATCGCCAGGGGCAAGTATCGCCGTCATCGGCGTTAACCCGCACCGTGGATGGTGCGGGGGCGGGGTGTTGGTCTCCCGCCTAATTCGACCGGCGCACGAATGAAACTGTTCATCAGGCACTAGCCGGGTCCTATCTCCCATACGAGGTTACTGTTTTCCATGCCGGGAAGGCCAAAATGGTCCCGATGCCGACGATGGCCCTGCGGTCGGCGATCTGCCCGCAACATCGCCATCTTGCCTCGTTTGAAGTCACTGTGTCTTCGGTCAGAACCGCACCGAGTCGCCTTTCATTATTCACATTTCGCTTCGATATCGCAATCCCAAAGATCTCCTTTTGTTGGTGATGACATCATTCGACCCGACCATCGCGACAATCCACTCGCACCCCACCATACAACTCCATCTCATGAACGCACTCGCAACATCAGCAAGAGCCGCAAAGCTGGGATGCAATACTGTATGCTGTTCATTGACTGGATTCTAGTAACCAATTCGCCATTTCGTGGTATATCCACCATATCTCCGATGCTATGCCCGGCCCAATGCACCAAAACCCGTCAACCAAAAGCCAGTCGCCATGCACATGTCTAAAACGCCAACCAATGCCGCTAAAGGAGTGAGCCACCATGTCGCCGAGGCCGTCTAAGATCTATCCCAAAATCCCCGCCGTCTATTCTCAATCCTCTAAAGGTCCTTGTTGCGGAACTCGGCCCACTTGGCATGCATCCTCGCAGCCTGTCCGAGTGTGAAGTTGCTCTTGCAAGTGCTAGCAGCATTGTCAGCCTCATCACCAGATGACCATCTCCAGGAGAGGACTCACTCAGACGTATACGCCATATAATTATGGATGGGATCAACACCCTCCCTGCCAGGGCAAGAATCCCTCCCGACCGTGCACGCGAAACCCGCCTCCTTCTCGGCAGGCGTATCATCCACAAAGTCGCCGTCGCCCTCGCATCCGCCCTGGAAGGTGTGCATCAGCCCGAGCCAGTGGCCCACCTCATGCACGGTCGTGATGCCGAGGTTATAGTTCTTGGCGCGACCGCCCGGCAGCGTGAAATGCTGCATGTTGCACCCGTCGACAAAGAACTCGTCGCTACCGGGCTTGACGGCGCGCGGGTAGTAGCACACGCCGAGGGTGCTGCCGCTGGCGGCGTCGGTTTGGTAGTACAGGTTGAGGGTCTTGTAGTCGCCCTTGCGAAGGGCGCGGCGCATGGCGAGGTCGTTGGCGTCGGAGGGTTGGATGGCCCAGGCGGGGTTGACGGTGCGGGTGGCGCCTTTGAGGACGAAGGAGATTTGGCTGAGGGAGAAGCGGGCGTTGAGGACGGTGATTTGGTCGATGATGGTTTGGTTCTGGGAGAAAAAGTCAGTGGGTGATGAGAGGGAGTTAGGGGGAGAGAAGGGAACGTACGGATACCCATCCGTCTTCGAGCTTGGTCGAGTTGGTCACGATGTGGACATATGTGTCGATGACGATGGAGGAGTTGCCGAGGTCTCGGGCGGCAAGCAGGTTCTCTTCGTGTTCACCCCTCACCATGAGGTGCAGCGGCGCGGAGAGTTTGTCGTTGCCGCACCAGCTGTCTGGTGAGGAGCCTGGTGCGGCGAGCGCTTCCTTAACGGGCAGAGTGTCCTTGGCCGGGATGGCATGTGCGGATACCGAGCTGACGAGCAGCAGGGCCACTGAGCCGAGGAGTAGCATTGCTGGCAACTTTGGTGTTGATGAGAGAGGAAAAGGGGGTAAGTGCAAGTACACAGGTAAGATTCCGATGCAAGATCTATAAAGTACTGATGTATGAGATAGATTGAATGCTTTTCTAACTGTCAACAACATGCAACCGGAGCAGATATATATTCTCCCATGGTTGGCTCCTCAGCGTTGAGCGCAGCGTTGAGTATGGCTTCAATCCCACGAGCTGCCTTGTCAACAGGATGCAGCAAAGCCATAACCCAGCGGCACATCACAGAAGCCCATTTTTAGCACTTTTAGCACTGCGCGCCAGCCTCGATAATCGGCGCTAGGCACTGCGGATGTCTTGTCCTGGGGCATCGAGGCGGAGGCACTAACGTGACCGCAGCCAATTTTGCAGTGCTGATGTTAGCAGGGTGCGGATCCTGTGCAGGGTCCAAAATCCTCCGATAACCAGCATGACAGTGCACTGCACGAGCGGGATGGCGTCGTCGCGATCGAAGGACGGGAAGACCCACCGCAGCGGCTCTGTTATACTAGGATCCATGGGCATGGGATTTCACGCGTGTCATTGTTGTTGTCGGATTTTGCATCCTGAATGGGATTTGATCAAGCTTGGTTCAAGTTGCAACTCAAGAGGATGCGAATGTTGGCTGCCTCCAGAAAGGATTGAGAGCTGCAAGATCGAGTCAGAACAAGATGGCGATTCCTACAAATGATGGTAAATGACGGAGTAAATCCACTCCTCTATTACTGCAGCGTAGTACTGTACTAAAGCTGAGATTGACTCAACCCTGAGATTGCATCGTCACTTGAGATATCAATCTGATCACTCCTTAACATGGAATCATGGAGCGCATGACTTGACTCTCCAGGCTGCAGCATGAAATGTGGCTAGTGCCCGAAACCAGCACAGCGGCAATGGAAGTGTGGCTTCGGCTCGGCTTCATGGGACACGGGATCTGGAAACCAGGCTGCTCTGGAGCCTGGAGCCTGGAGCCTGGGTTGGGTGTTGGCTGGTGGAAGGCTGTTGCCCTGCGCCTCACCCAGTGATTCCAGTTGGGCGGCTACCCCCGGCATCCTTCACCTAACCAAGTTTTAGAGTTCGAGGGAGGTTGCGATATTCTCGAGATTGACAGGGAAAACAGTCACTTGTTCACTTCTTCTATTAATTTTTTGCGGATTCTAATAATTGTCTTGAAGTGAGATTAATATTGGGATGAGGTGGTCATTTGTCCAACCATCAGTCCAGATGTCTAGCTGCGTTACATTGTACCTCAAATTCTGGTTACCCAGGTATCAAGCACTAATAAGATCTAAAGTTCTAGAAACAGGGAGGACAACTCAAAATATAATGGGTTTCGGCAACTCTGTTACCTAACCCCCCTTCATTTGTCACCTCGTGACATCGAAAGTCCCTTTGAGCTTTCAGCTGCGGCTTGAATTTGGAAAGACTCGTGGAAGTAAAGAGGACTGTAGCCAGTTAACGCAGTGCTTCATCGGGTCTGTCAATCCAGGGAGTATGACAGCTCGTCGATGAACCAGTGGGAGTAAACTACTGATATTGAGTATGTACACACGGCACGACATACAAAATGCAACATGGGCATTTCCCTGTACGAAGTCATTTTACCCGGGCCTTGAGTTGTTGAATTTCAGTGGCTCACCTTAAGCCGGCTATTTGGACGTCCCGGAAACACCGAAGTAGCTTTTGGGCCTGGCCGGCAGGATTTGCCACTTCTTCGTCCAATCTCGTGTCAGAATGAGCTCAAGAGTTTGCTTGAGAGATTGTACCGAAATGGTGTTGTACGTTGGTTGTTACTGGGAGGGGGCGAGACTTACCCCTTTTTCTTGACAGCCCGGATACAAGATACGGACAAAGTATCTCGTCTGATAATACATGACAGCGTCAAGCTCTCAAAAACAATCCACAGCGACTTGCAGACCCAGTCCGTTGAACTCTGGCATATCAACATTCAACAATGAAGCTCACTTCCACCCTCACCCTCGCCCTCCCTCTCCTCACATTCGCAACCCCCCTTACCCTTAACACCCGCGATGCCGGCACCGCCAAAACATGCAGTATCAACAGCCAGGCTGTTGTGAACTGCCGCGCCGGACCCAGCAGGGACTACTCCATCGTCCGCATTGCGCAGCCACAGCAGCAACTCAGCATCCAATGCATGCTTGACGGGGAGCCCATCGATGGGGAGAAGTATGTTTAATCGACCCCCTGTTTCCATTTCCCTTTGGAGTCAATACCTAGAGAGAGGAGCTGACGGGGTTGTAGGGCCTGGGGATACATTCCCAGCTGGGACTGCTGGTTATCCATCCGGTGGACGGATTTGGGATGCAAGAGTGAGTTGGGTGATTCGTCGTTTGCTGGTAGCTGCGGTAGAGGTGCTAACTGGTGGGTAGGAGCCCTGCCGACATGTTCTTGATGGCGGAATGAAGGGGTTTGTGTGAGGCCGTCGAGGTCGTTCCGCATCGAGATTGAGTTCACGGAGAGCGCAGACGGGGCGGTTGTCACGAGGAATGGTGAAGTTGCGGTTGTTAAATTGTAGCATTTATTCTTCGGTTCTAAACTTACAAGAAAGGGCATGGACGTGTGTGCTTACCTCTGTTGTCGCGCTCAGGGGGCACTCGAATCCCGTTCCCGGAGCACTGTGTCGGGGCGTTGATGGATGCTTGATGGCGAAGAGAGTTCCTGTTGTTAGACATTAAACATTACGTTCCCGAAGTGAAGGCAATAAAACATGAACGGCGCCATCAATGATCACGCGTACCATCAATTGCAAGGAGAAGAATGCAGAGGGGCGGTGAGAGCAGGATTCTCCACTTGGGAATAACCTCATGGCGCCAGTGCGGGGTAGCCGAGCATCGGACCAAAGGAACTTTGCACTGGCAAAGAGAAACCACAATCACAGCACCAAAACACCATGGCAAGATCATATCCAGACATTACCATCAATACAGAAAAGCAGGTAGTATGTACAGTCGTCTCGACATATGTACAGGGGGTATCGGTACGGCCCGTCCACCAAATATCCAAAACGCCACGCCAATGCTATAATTCTTCCCTCTTCCGACCTCTAGGTCTTGAACTCCTGCCATCAGGCGATGGCTTTCGAATACACGACACTGGATCACCACGGATCCGTCTACTCCTCCGTACTGCCATACATTCCATCCTCCTTTGCCTCGGCGAGTGTAGCGAGTGGGCGTTTCGCGGGTCGCGGAGCGACTCCAGAACATCAGCCTCGCATCTCGAGAGGGGTAGGGGTCGCGATGGCGAGGTACTTCGGTGTCGTCGGTGTGGTAGGGATGGCTTCGGCTCGAAGAAAGATGCCGCCTGGCGCTCCGGCTTCGGCGTAGGCGTCTCGGACTCGATGGCATCAGGTCCTGAGAACAGCGATACCGAATCGTCTTTCGGGGCCTCTGGGTTTGTTGTGGTGATGATGACTTTGTCGACCACGTCAAAGTCGACCTCGGATGCAACCGAGACTGATGTGGCTTGCGACTCGGCTTCGCAAGGTTGTGAGACTTCCTCCTCGTGGAGATCGGGCTCAGATTCGGAGTACGATAGTGTGCGAGGAGGCGTCATCGTGTTGAGATCGTAATCGTGATGGGGAATGTCCATGGGCGATGCGGCCGATGACTCGGAGCACGTCGTCATGGAGCGAGGTGAGGGAGGGAGGATGGCGTCGTACGCGTCGTACGGCTCGTATGGGGTTCCCATCTCCATCTCCAACGGCTCATCCGTCATAATGGGACCATCATCAAAGATGGAGCTGTGCGAATTGGCGACAGAGTCGACAGTGCTGCTCGTCTCGGATCCCGAGACGGAGCGCGATGGCTTGTGCCATGGGTGATCGAGAGGAAGGTATGAGGCAAAATATCGTACAAGCGAGTCAAGCGACTTCGTCCGGAAGAGCTGGACAGCGTGCTGCCACTGCTCCGTGCCAATGAGAGAAGGGTTGGCGATGATCTCGAACGCTGCAGATTCGAGAGACTCGTTCAGCTCGCGGAGGCGTTGTTCCTTGCGGTCCTGGAGAAGGCGGTGGAAATCATCAGTGGAGGTGGCCTCGTGGGAAATCTCGTAGACATCATGATGAAAGGCTTGCGGGTCCTGGATGGCCGAGGGAACGGTATTGTACTGATCGTGCAGCTTGGTGAAGAGGTCGTTCCTCTTCAATCCAAACTTCCAGTGCGGCCAACTCCAACAAGGGTCGTCGGCCGGCTCGTCCATCCTGGATTGTGGGATTCGTGAGGGCTTCGATCGGGAAGAGAGAGAGGGTCGGGTGCGGTGGAAATGCAGTGGTTATCGTTCTATCGTTCGAGCTGGTGCGCTGTGGTTGCGGGGGGTGCTCGGGGCGTGCCCGAGCAGGAGTCTTGAAGTCGTGAAACCGGTTGTTGCTTGCGTGTCTTCTGGGGGTTTTGGGTCTTGTCGCCTATCTGAGGCTCTGAAGCCATCTAGGCGCGGGCTATGACACCGTACATCGTGAGCGCTGTCGTGGGGGAATCTGGTGGATTTTCGGTGGCAGATTACGGTGATGGGTGTCGACAGTGTCTTGTTGTCAGAGGGAGAGCAGGCGTCACGGAAAGGGGTCGCTGGGTAGTCTTGACGGCCAGGACCCGCCTGGGGGCCCGCCGGGAGTTTGGAAGCCTCGCAATCGACGAGCCCGGGCGGTGCGCTGGACTCCCAAAACACAAAGGCCGCTTGCGACCGGAGACAAACGGGGTGGGTGCATCCCTTTGGTCGATCGCGAGCCAATGGAAATCGAGGGGCAGGGGCCGGAGGGGCAATTTGGTTGAAATTTGTGGGACACGAGAGCTGCGCCGGTTGCTTTAGCGTCGCATAGCCACTCCACTTTTGAGTGCCGGCCAATCGCCATCGGTCGATCTGAACCACACCAAAACCAGAGAAATGCCACACACCCAATGGGAGGCCGTCCGCTTAAACGAGACCCCACTTGACCCACAGTCAGCACGCGCAGGCTCATTCCATGATGCCCGAGCGAAAATGCGGTGGGCGTTGATCCATCAGCTCTCACCCCTCTTGTCGTCACACCACCACTCGTCTCGTGCCCTGATTCTGACACCTTTTCACAGGCTTTTCTCCCTCGCTCTCCAGCTCTGCCAGGCCTTCCACATGCCATTGCAGGTCCATCACCTCGGAGCTCGCTCTGAAACTTGAGCTTCTGAACGCAATTTTCCCCGTCAGGTACCTGCGAATTTTGACTGGACCGCCGAAGTCTTTGCTGGCGAGTTGTCTCTTCGTCCTTGCGGTGCGGATGAGCCATCATGCCCGATGGTGGTGAGGCTGACGCGTGAGCAGGCAGACCGCCTCCAAGTGGTGTGCGAAACCATGATGAATTTGGCAGGCGTGGGTGTGCAGCTAGCAGGCAGGATGGCAAAGTCGGAGGGAGAGGGCATCTTGGCGCTGCATCTGTCCCATGGCGCGTTCACCAAACCGGAATCCTTCGGGCGCAGAGCTGAGGGTGCATCTACCTGCGAGCGCTGATGAGTACGCGCTGTTTTCTTTCGTCCTGGCACATTTTGCGCGTCCCCAGCTGTCCGACATGTACCAGCATGTACCACGACATTCTGCGCTCCGATGCAACACACGCAAAATTCCACCCAGAAAGGAGGGTGGAAGAAAACCAGAGCCAGCCCACCAGCCCGAAATCCTGCGAGACTCTCGACACCTTCGACCACCAACGAAGGTCTTCACGTCACGTGGATTGCCTCCTGATCCCACGAGAACCACTGCCAGCTGGCGGCGAATGCTCTCGTCCTGACGGCTGGTATGCCGTCTCGGAGGGGTTGGCCCGGTTCCGCTGACCTGTCACTGGGGAACCGGACGAACCGGAATCTTTGGTGCTAAGGTGGTTCCTCGAGCCTGATCACTGGGAACCTCAAACTGAAAACAGGCTCATAGCTCTCACAAGGCCTCCCTTAGCGCACAGCGTGCCCTTTCAAGGCGGATCAGCCGCATCTCGCGAGACACTCTCATGGCCCGTTTGGCGGACCGTCGAGCCAGAATGACGGCTGTTTCTGAGATGTCAACATCAGCTGGGCGCTCCCGCCGCAAGTCGAGGCGACGCTTCGCGCAAGCACTGCACTAACAGACCACCACGCACCCACCGAGGGCACTTGCTAGGCGCTCGCTAGGCACCCGCGACGTTGCCCTTCTGTGCGCTTCGATGACTCTCTCCAATCACCCAGCGCTCAGTGAGGCTGAGGCTCCTCTGGCTCCATCAGCAGGGCGCACTTCCTCCCTCCCCACACCTTCACCGGCGCCCATCTGACTCTCTCACCAACGTCAACGGTCATTTGCAGCGACGATGGCGACTTGACACCTCGAGCGCCGTTTCCGCAGCTTGAAGGCGCTTCTCTTCAAACACCGTTTATTCCTCTGTGTTCCCACCTCATCGGGCCTGTTCCCTTTTGGATCCTTGTTGCATTTCGCATCTTGCATTTTCCCAGTGGTGCCTGGCGACTGTTCCCCCTCTTCACTGCTTTTTGGCTGCCTCTTTTCCATTCGCTCACCCACATTTGGTCCCTTGCAGCTCTGTGCCGCCCACCATCTATCCTCTAGCTACATTGATATCATCGCATACTTTTCTCTTACGGTGGATCTCTTTCTTACATACTTTGTCACACGTATCTTGTCATTCTCATTCCAACTGAACGGCGCTTTATTTTGCCGCTTGACTGCCGTGATGGTCGACATCAGGGAATACTCAGAGGCGTCTGAGGAGAAGACCGAACCCTTTTCGCAGTCCGAAATCGAGACGCGCCTTCATAATGCTCGCCAAGGAGAGTTCGGCGATACCACCACCAGCACAGTGTCGTTGGATAATCTGGTCGTCCCACCAGATGAGGATATCCGCATCTTGATGCGGCCGTTGACCCGTGACCGGTCTGTTAGCCCAGGAAACCAGGAGGTTTGCAGGTGGTTGGCTCTGCATGCCGAGGTCGCGGACAAGGAACAGTCCCAGCACAAGGTCCTTGCTGTTACTCAGACTCCCAGAGATATCTCATTCTCAGTCAGGATACCAGGTGAACGGACGGAGGATGCTTTGCCGAGGCCACCGCTGTGGTGCGAGCTGTATTACGACCCGGCCAGCGACAACCAAATCTTGGTCAACCGCTCCCACGTCCCTTTTACCCTGTCCAAGGTCTCACTACAGCCCGCGGGAAGTCCGGGCGAGGAGTACGATGTCAACCCCAACTTTAGCAAGGCTCTCGCGCCGGGAACATGGCGGATCAAGGTCGACGGCTGCGAGGTGCTGGACTTCCGAATACTGGAGAAGCGCCCGGCGAGGCTGAGGGCTGCGCTGAGCGAATCTTCGTCAACAACCACGCTGAGCGACATGACGACCTCGGCTGGCAAGAGATCATTCGTGGCGGACGACGAGGAGCCAGCTACCCCGGAGAAGAAGCCTCGCGCTACGGGCGACGACAAGAAGGAAGACGGCGTCATCATGTTTCTCCCGCCAAAGGCGAATCCTTTGGTCTTTCCACTCCCTACGGCCGAAAAGGGCAAGGAGCTTGCTACGTCTAACGGCCACCCACTCCTGGACATGGAAGCAGACGAAACGGTTGAGATATCTGGGGGCTGCGAGCTTGACCAGTACACGATCACTAAGCGGGAACCGATAGCAGCGTCGAGCCTCTCGAGCGTATTCACCGCCGATTACTCCAAGGTCCCCGGCAACGTGATCGTCGTCAAGGTTCTGAAGACGCGAACCAACGCCACCGCAGCCAACGAAGCCGCGGCAGCAAGGAACGTCATCCACCAAGCTGACATCTGGCTGCGTGAGCTTCAGTACCAGGAGGATCTCCAGCACAAGAGCATTGTCCGTCTCTATGGTGGGGATGCCCGTTTCCTCTCGTTGTACATGGAGCATGTGGATGCGCGGGACTTGGCTGCCCGAGGGACATGGCGCATGTCTGGCGACATGTTTTCAGGCGATCGAGACGACGCGGCGCGGATCTTGCACGACATCGCTAGTGCTCTGCACTACATCCACGGTCGAGGGCTTGTTCACAACGACATCAAGCCAGGAAACATCCTGTACAGCCGCGAGCGAGGGGCGGTGCTCTGCGACCTTGGCCTCTCCACCTACGCCAAGAACCCCCCGACGACTGGAGGAACGCCATGGTATGTTCCACCGGAATACATCGCCGTGAAGCAGCGAGGAGCGCCAAGCGACGTGTGGGCTCTGGGAGTGGTGATGCTCTACGTTCTCGGGAAGACGCCCTTTCCGGACCTGAGGGGACACAAGACGCACCCGAAGCACCTCCACTGGCTGATCTCAAAGGTCCACCAGCAACACAGGGACCGGAGCGGCGCGGCTGACGCTGTCTCGAGCATGCGACGGTGGCTCAACGAGGTCAATGGGATGCGGAACGCGCTGAGCCCTCACGACAAGCTTGAGCGTCTCGTGCATGATATGCTGGCTCCTAACCCGAACACGAGGATGACCACGAAGGAGATCCTCGGACGATTCAGTGACCCGACCCCTGACAGGTGAAGGTCTTGATGCGGGGACACTGATAATTTGACACTGCGGCCTCTACGGGCTCCAGCCATCGGCCTTCCCGACGATTAATCCGCTGGCTGGGCTTGCACATTACTTGGACAAGCCACAAAGACACAAGCAGAGCAAGATTCGTGGTGAGTAACTCCTTTCATTCCTTGGAGGAGCCCATTCTCACGAGCTTTATGCAGCGCTACCAAGCTTTTCCTCATCAACATCGACATCGTGATATCCCAAGCCCCATACTCCAATATGTCCCGCGCCGGAGCCGAAATGCTCAATATATACATTGAATGCATCTACAAATATTACCATTTTACCACCACCACCATCATCCTCTGCATCTCCATGCGTCCGATGGCGATCACAAGCTCATGCCACACACGAAGAGCACAGCCAGGCCCACGACCGAGGACAGCACCACGGGGTTCATGCCTGCGACAGCCCCGGCGCTCGTGGCCTTTTGATCCTTGACGGCGACGGACGTTACGTTGTTGTTCTGGCATGCGTCGCCGGCGAGGGGCTTGGCGTCGGCCTTGAAGGTGATGTCGGCGCACTGTTTCAGCGTTAGTATACGCTCAACACATCACAGCACATCACAGCCCATCGAGTTGCGCCGATGCGCCGAATGGAGAGAAGGAAAACTCACGTTATACAAGCCCGCGCCGGACTCGCCCACGGTGATAACTTGGATGCTCGCCTCGGTACCGTCCTCGACCTTCAAGTTCGCGGGGAGCGGGAGCGTAGGGAGACAGAGGGTGCCATTGCCAGTTGTGTTGAGGAACTGAGGGGTGAGCGTGTAGTTGAAGTTGGTGACGTTCTCGCCGAGGCCGAGGTTGATGAAGACGTATGACCAGGGGTGGTGGAGATCAAGGACAACGCTGCCGCCGGTCAGGGGCCAGTCGGTGCGGTTGCCGCCTGCGATGTTTCCGGGGACGCCGGCGCCTAGAGAGCCATGTCAGCAGGAAGACAATGGGGAGAAGGGCGAAGGGGGAGAGATGGGAGCGAGCAGCATACAAGGGTAGCTCCATTGGGAGTAGTTGTGGCCGGTGCCGAGGGTGGTGGCTCGCCAAGTGGGATACTCGAGGCCGAAGTGGGCGGTCGCGAGCTGGGCGACAGCAAGGAGGAGGAGAGTGGCGACCATGTTTGCGACGGTTCGTTTGGATATCGGTGGGACGGAAGGAGTTTTGTTTACGGCGAGTATACCCGGAGGGCGTTGGTGGGATGGATGGCTTTAAGTTTGGGATGAATGGGAGATCGCGGGACGGGATGACAGACAAACAAACAGCTCCAGCACGGCGGGGTGGATGTCTCGGGAGCTTAATATATCTGCATTCACAATTCACACCAGAGCTCAGCTCAGCTCAGCTCCGTCCCGGTTCCCTGGATCCAGATAGTGCGTTTGTCCTCCCAACCGCTCCTGTGGGGTGGGGTGACGGGATTGTCATCAGTCTGTAGGGGGACGGGACCATTCTGCGCTAGCCTTGCAGCCCAGCTGGCTGGCACCAATCACCATCCGCGCTCGCCGCAATCCATTGACTCGAAGTGAGCAAGTTTTTTTTCCAGGTTTCCTTCTCCTTGCCGTCCTCCTGGAAGGGGAAGGCAAGAGGTTCACGCCTCTTCGCCTAATTGCTCCCCCTCCCCATTCCCGTTCCTGGGAGAGTGAGCATGCATGTCTTTGTGCAGCTGGGGTGCGTGCCGTTCGCCTGCCACCGACGCATCTGGCCAATCAGAGCGCAGAAGCCAAGAAGCGACTCCCGATCCGGAGGCGTGCGGGAGGTCTTGGCGCCCGATTGTGCAGGGCCAGTTCGCGGGGAGGAGGCGGGAAACTTGCTCAAATCGACGCAGCGCTTCCACGGCCCCCGCTTTGCAAAGGGATTGGAATGGTGTTCGCGGGGTGACGAAATGGAAGAGAGGGCATTTGAGTGAGGTCTGGTGGGGGGGATACGAGATGAGATGAGGATCCCGAGATAAGACGTCTGGGTAAAGGAGAGGGAGGGTTTTGAGGCTCCGAGAGGAGGTACCGGGTAACGTGGGCGTTCAATTAAGATATGAGCTTAATTTGCCGCTTCGGCTCGAGGAGGCCTATCTGGTTTGGTCTCGCTGCTGTGCGGTGGTTTGGTGCGTGTTAGTGTTGGTGTCAGTGAGGATGACCCCGCCTTCAGCGGGGGTTTCGGGGCGTCTGCTGTGGGGGCAGCCACATGGCCGGTGCTCGGTGTTCGTCGAGTCACGTTCGCCGCTTGTTGACGCCCCTTGCTAGGAGTTGGAAGAAGATACCGTCAACAAGACAGCCAAACAACTTGTACTCTTGGTGCAAGACACCTTTGGTAGTTTTTTTACGACATTACCATTTGTTTCCTGGGTGGACGGCGGCTCCCTGATAGACGTTGTGTTCCCGCTACGATTCGAATACAGCGGGAAGGACATGATTATGAAATGGTCGCCGACTCAGGTGCAAGTTGAGGGGCCAACAAGGATCGACTTCCAGGCTTGGATTGTTATCCGCCAGGGCGGCAAGGGAATTGTTGTTGGCTATGCGAATTGCCGGAAGATAATCGGCGGGGAGGTTACAAAAGTGACGGAGGCACCTTCGACCGGGAAGCGGAAGAGCCGTGACAGAACCCGGAAATGGGTGGATGGTAGCGATACTACCCCCTCAGACCTCCCAACCAGACTCCCGTCTTCCCTCGTGTCGGCATCGAGCTTGAAGAAAAGCCCATGTTGCAAATCGAGGAAAGCAGCCTGAGAAGTCGCAACCCCGCAAGCCCTGACTCAGCTTGGCAAGGCTGTGGGCGGTCTGCACGACCGCCGAGGCGCAAGGCGAGGTTGCTCAAGGTCTGGGCTCGGATACTGATTATCGCACTCGCTGCTCGACGACTGCAGTGTTCCATTGGTCGGTCCAGGACGCACGTCTGCGTCAAATGTATTCTCGGATCAGTTGTGTTCTGGGCAAGCTTTGAGTTGCATAGTCGGTTAAGGGGCCTCCAGAAACTCTCGAGGGGTATGGCGGCGGTCTGTCTCGACGATGATTTAAGCTTTTCGCCCTCATCTGATATCCGCGAACCACAGAAGCCTAAATATCTATCTACCTACCCCAAGATATAAAGCCCCCCGCCAGCGATCTACTTGGATATAATTTTTTTGCTGAATCTTTTGTCCTGTTACCTCTTCTGACCAAGTCAACCACCCATCATCTCCGTCCACAAACGCAGGCCGCCGCGTCCCATCAATTCAGCCATGGCGAGCACTCGGGAATATTTCTCAACCGCAAACACTTTACAGCAGCACCCATCGGTGAGCCAAAACCGGAGTCCGAGTTCACCACTAAGGAGCTCCTCTGGCTGTATCGCACAATATACGAGTCGGGCCATCGTGCTGCGGTTCACCACTGGGAAATGGTCTGTGACGCTGCCCCTGACATGCCAACAAGCGACGGCAGCGCGCCACCCGACCCGGTATTCCGGGGAATGCAGCCCCATGAATGTTGCAGCAAAACTGTTCCGAAACCTTGTTGGGACGATCATGGAAAATTACATTTACCGCCGCTGGTTCCAACCCTATCGCACCGAAGTCAACGTGTCGCACGTGCCGTTCCTCTGCAGGTTCATCAAGCCATTCGGTCTTCCCCGCGGCATGGCAGAGCCCTCGAGCATCGTCGTCGATCGGCTCGTCAGATTCAACAACACACCGTATCTCCCACAAACTCTCCCTACCAGAAACGCCGGGATAGGAGCTGAGACAAAGAAACTCGAGGAGTACATCTTCGTCAAAACCACACTCGAGATGTCGGACCGTATGAACGCCGACGGCTTCTCAGCATCCACGGCCCGGCCCGCTCAAAAACTCCCCTGAACTGACCCTTTCTTTTCGAATCCTCTATGCGTCCTGCTCGCGTTTGTAACGGTCGATTTCCTTCCGCTCATTGCGCACAGCAATAACATCATCAAACCACTTCCCGCGACCGCACCAACCCCACTTTTCCGCATTTTCATCGCTCACCCACTGTGAACTCGGCGTGGGTGGCAGCCGTATTCCATATTTATCGACTCTCGTCCTCGCGACGTCAAAGGGGTTTGGTCGGATGCCGAAGGCTGATATTTCAGCGTGGCCTCCAGGGCCATCACAAAGTCGATGGCGGTCTCAAGGCTCACCTTTATGATGTGTTCACGGGTTCCAACCGCTTCGGCTTGCCCACGGATTGAGTCAAATGAGATCAGGGCGGAGAGGCCGTCTTCGATACCCGTTCGAACCAGGTAAGACAGGGAAGTGGCCTATGGTCGCCGAAGTTTCGTCGACGTAGTTCTCGCAACAGACGACAATGAAGAGGGCCTTGAAGATCGGGTTTAGAAACTGTGGCACACAATTCAATATCGAAAGCGGGTCGTCCTTGTCTCGTGCCTGACAGAGTTTCCCTCCTCTTGCGCTTGAAGGAGTGAAATGTTTTCCTGGTCTTCACGCAATCTGCTCGCAATATGCTTGCTGAGAGGCCGCCCCTAAGGCAACAAGTCAACAAGCTACGCCAATGGGCCGAGCGAAATGGCAGCCAATACAGCCCTCGGTAAAGTAGCCTATTCCCTAGCGACAACCCAAAACACACTTTAGCCGCAGATTGGTGCTGTTGGCGAAGGAGAATGGCTCGCTCGTTGAAGAGGCGCTCCTATCTCCAGACAACCGAGAGTGGGAGAACCCCAGCTAGCAATGCTCTTTACCGGACAGGGCAGCCAGGTTGCAGATATGGGATGGGGCCTTTACAATGCGTATCCCGTATTCCGCGAGGCGTTGGACGAGATTGCGTCACAATTTGATGGTTTGCTGGAGAAAAAGGTCGACGTAAACCCTGGCGACAGCTGGGGACTCTGGTGCCCCGACCGTCAAATGCTTGGCCTTGTTCGCTTTTCAATGCTTGTGCCGACGGAAGGCGGATATTTGCAGTCGGGTGTCACAAGTGACCTGCGGAGCGTGGGATTCGTCAAACGTCGTTGCTTTCAAAGCCGGCTGTCCGCAGTCAGTAGGCAACGGTGTTATTATGATTGCCTAGCAAGCTTGTATATACCATTCTCTCTAGGAGGTTCCGCGCAAAACACCTTCGCTATGGCAGCTGTGCACTCCAAGGACACCTCCCCCATGACTACCATTGATTTTGCCGCACATCTGACATTATCAACTGATATTGGACCAGTAGATGAGAGAATTAACACAATTTCCTCCTCGTCGACAGTAATCCACCTAAAGTAGTTTGTTTCCTGACGGGCTAACGCAAGAGGCTTGCTTCGGTTGGCGTGGCGCTGAGCAAAGAGTTTAACGAGGTATATTATGGTTGTACCCCTGGTGGTTAGGCAATATTGGACGCATCTGCTTCCCCCTGAAATACTTTTTACGTCCATCGACGGCCCATCAGACGTAATAATAACAGTAGAGTCATCTCCATGTCTGATGTCTCCATACTTGCTCTTGAATATTTGGCGCATGGTTCTGGTAGTTATCGATTAGATGATGATGATTGACAACATCAAGTCGCACATACCCTTCTTCAAGAGACTCTTTGAAAGCTTCTGGTACAGCCACGACCTCTAGTCCAACCACCGCCGACACGGCAAGGCTAGCACCTAAGTTCTTTAAGGCGACGACGGAAGCAGGAGGTCGCGGTGGTAGACCGAGAGGGGAGTTGTCGAGCACTCGAGATGATGAAGGCGCATTGCCCTTGGGGTGGGGTGGCGGAGGTACGTCGCCCTGAGGGCACCCTTTAATGCAGGTAAATGCCAGGGCGGTAGCACGTTGCTGGGTGTCCGATCGACTGTGTAGTTTGTGATGTGATTGATTGGAGAGCTGGCTTAGGCGGCCCGCTTTTGACTGGTTTGCTTGATCTTGTCGAAGTTGGAGTCGTTTATGGAGATTTGTGGCTACCCCTATTTTGTGCATTAGGAAGACCCTTAGAAAGGAAGAGACGGATGAGAACCACCCGATGCAACAGCACCAAACTTTTACCTCCAAGAAGCGCGACGCTGGGTTTTGAAGAGGCGCCGCGCCCGTGCATCCAGCACAGATGTGCATCCACCTGAACGGACCACCTCCGATCCTACTTCTCGGTCGCACCGCCTTTGCCGCTGCGGGCCGTTCGCATACGCAGCGGTAACAGCTTTGATCCCGGCGAATTGAACAACAGTCCTGCCTGGATGGACAAGTAGCCGCCGGCGGATTCGCCCACGGCCGCGATGCGAGTTGAGGTCCGGAGTTGAGAATTGATCCGGCGGTAGGCGGAGGAGAGGGAATGAATGAGGTGAAGGAGGAGATGTCGCTGGGGATATCGGAGCCAGTGGATTCGGGGACGAGGACTGTGGCTTTGAAAGCGATGCCGTCCAGTGTCTGGTAGACCAGGTGATCGCGGTTGAGTGGAGAGGACCGCGACTTCCATTGCGGATCAGGAAATTCAGAGAAATGACATCTTGGCTGGAAGCAGCTAATTAGGCCAAGCAGTGAAGCAGATGGACTTGAAGCCTAGCAGGAGCTGAGGAGAACCGCGGGTCAAATCCCCTCGTGGTGTCGATTCCATCGCGGCGAATTTTGCCTCAGCGAAATTCCCAAGAGTCCACTTCACTCCCCATGCGGGCGGCAACTTCAAGGCCCCTTAACTGTTCGGCATCCAGGTACCCAGGAACAACTTGAGAGATATTCAAACGTGGGCGAAACCTGGGAAGAAAGCAAGTTGTACACGATTAGCGAGTGTCCTTACTGTGCACCCCAACCTACTGTCTCTGGAGGGGACCATTCTCGCATGCCCGCACCAGAGCTCAGCTCAGCCCCATTCAGCTCCGGTAACCACAAATATTTTCTAGTACGACCGCTGTGCGAAGCGTGACACTATATTAATTATTCAGGGAGGGGGCTGGTGACGAAAATATTGGACCTGACAGCAGGGTACGCACGTGAATCGCTCGAGGGCGTTGTCCAGTGCGCCGGTGCACGGCTATCCGCTTGTCTACCCTACCTCTCGACTTGTCAAATCGCTCGTACACTGACACCATCACATCGTACACGGAAGGCATTGTCCCAAAGTTGTCCGTACACCGTCGAGTGTCCCGGCCCATCCATGTATGCCCAATCACCATCGTATACTGTCACCCGCTCGGCAGCCCCAATCCCAAACCAAGGTGGACAAGACGGCCGAGTTCTGTCGATCCGTCCGCTCGTATTCCGTGCTCCTCGGCGTCCCAAAGTATACTGTCGATATACGCGCCGGCTGCCGAGAGATGCAGAATGTGGGCAATGGCGTGGTGGATGGCGAGGAGTCGAGGCAAAGGTAGGTCGATGGCTCTACTCTCGGCGACATAGAGCGTACGGGTAATAGGCAGAGGGGGATCGCGCACAAGGTGGCGAGGGAGAAAGGTGCCGATACGGTACGTGTGCGGCTGATCAGTGGCTTCGAAAATGATGCGAAATTCACCAAACAGTTGATGGAGCTGTTGGGTCAAGGTAAGGGCATTCCGCGGGCGGTCAATATCTGCTCCCTCAATCAAATAGGCAATACCCATGTCAAACATATTAAGAATGGCAAGGGCGGCCTCCTTGGAGGGATCCTGGGCTGTTAGTATTAGGATTATCTGGGTCGTCATCCTGGGACGTACCAACGGAGCGCCGGGATTTGCTTTAGTGAGCGAGTGCGGAAGAATGTGAGCCACCTCGAGCGTATTCATCGGGTTTTCGTCTTCGATAAGCAAGACGCCGTCATCATCCCGGGCGTCCTCTCCGTCACGCTCTGTCCGGTTTATTGCCTCCTTAAGGTCGAATCGCCGTGATACCACGCAGCGGTGGCGATCGCGAACGAGACAGGCACCACGGAGAGCCGAGATGCGCTCTGGTGTACCAACAAAACCCTGTTCTCCCTGTGCTCGCTGGATGGCGGAATGATACGCGGGGGACGGTTGGGGGGTCTTTTTCGTCGAAGCTTTCACTAAGCAACGTAAGTTAGCACCAGCAACGCAAGGTAGTGGTCGGCAAAGTTGCAAGCGATGACATACATGGTAAGAAGAAGTTGTCCAACAGATAATCAGCAAAATCGAACAAAGCCGATCGAAGGCCCGTCTCTACTTCGGTATTCCTCAAGTCCACGTCTTCATCGTTCAGGGAAAGTCGCATGGATTGAAAAAAGGCCCGCAAAAAGACATCCCGTGATTCTTGTGAGCGTGCATATTCGTAGGTGTAGCGGACGAGAAGAGGACGGCTGTACGGCCTCGTTTCGGCGGGGAACTCGAAATGGCGAACAATGTGGTGGAATTGATGGGATGCGCGCGCGCGCTGATCGGCGCTTAATGGAACCTCGGCAGAGAAGTCGAGAACTCCCTCGAGGGAGGATTGGTGACGATGGAGACGGGATAACTGCGATGGGTTGGATGAATCCATTTTGATGGTTTGCGACGGAGAAACAAAAATCTTAGGGCCCCACTGGTACATACGCACAGGCCACATTGGGATGCGTGGAGTAGAAGTCTGGACCCACAATTGTTCACCCCCCACTTTTGTTTCCCTCCAGGAGGATTCGATGCAGCAAAGAACTGCGCCGCTTATTGTCTGTGAATGGTTCAAGGGCAGCTTTGTCTTGAGCGTCGTAGTATAACCCGTTCGCAGGGTACCAAAAGTGTGTCAGGGCATGGAAGAAGGGATCTGACGTAGGAGAAGCAAGAAAGAGCGACGCGACATCCTGTGGGAGGATGGAGGCGCTGGTTACGCCAATTCACAAGCTCTTGCTAATCGCTTGCATCGCAATTGCACATGCCACCTAAATGAACATCTCCTACATGTTATCTAGACTGTTGTTGGGTCGCATAGAACTGTTGATTCTATTGGTTCGATCGATGTCAGAGCGCAACAGCGGCACATCATCTGATGCGGAGTCTGTACCCGCTAACGAGTCCAAGTTCATGACGGCTGCATCACAGCCGATGTGAACTGCGCACGTCATTTAAACTTGTGATTGTATTTACCCTTCGCTTCCGTTTGCGTGTGTGACGGCACAAGTAATTTCACACAAATTGCCAGCTCTGCGCTGCATGTCGACATCGAGATATTCAACTCTAGGCATCATCTTTGCTTTCGAAAAATAATGGAAAAATGCCAAGGCAGTTCGAGATGCTTGCGGTACCTCTAGCTGTCAATGTGGTCTTTTCTAGTCTCCATATGCCGAACGACTGGTTACAAAAGGATGAACTCGCTCATGCCGCCGGTCTTGAGTATCAGCGAATGGCTTGAACATGTCCCATCTGCGAAACCAGCTCCGCTCCTGGTGCTTCGGCCCGCGCCGCGATGCCGCGACTTCATACCGCGTCAGGAGTTCAGGAAGTGTGTCGCTAGGCGTGCCCACGTCAGCCCGGTGGTGCAGGTAGATATGATACCGCGCCGCAAGGGGACTGCGGAGAGTGACGCCATATCCGCAGGCGTGGAAGCGCTTCGCTTGGGATCGAATTTGTAAAAGGGACACGCGAATGCTCTGCGTGGTCGCGCGGGGTTCCTACGAGATTGGCGGCGACGGGTTGCATCGTTGCCAGTGCTGGTCCCGCCTGTGCTGGATTCGTTTTCTGTATTATCCGAGAGGAAATTGGAACCGTCGGGGTCGGTCAGCGAGAGTCGTAAATGCCAAAATTCAGGCCCATCTGTGATGCTGGCTGGGACGAGGAGGATGCAGAGCCCCGAGGCGGATCGCGATACTGATCCGCCGAAGGCAGATGAATTGGCTGGCGCTTGCTGACCGAGCTGATTGCTGAGTTGTTCCAAGAGTTGCTTGACCGAGTCACGTCGTCGTGGGCATTTCCAATTCCAATCACACATACTCGTTCCAGTACATCCTTGAAACATGCAGCTCGTGCTGACCACACTATCTCTTCGGGTTGCCTCGGGTTGCCTTACCAGACTTGCTGCTCATGGTTCGCAATGGCCGCCTCTGCCGTCATGAATAAAGATTCTGGGCTGTCGTTCCATTTACCATTTACGGCAAGTTTGAACATTGAGACACACCCCACAGGCCGAGCCGGATCGCGGGTTCCAAACTTGACAACCTGAATCGCAATGGAATCCAAAAAGACGCCAACTCTGTGGATTTGCACCAAGCCCCAGGAGAATTGCTTCGAGGAGGGCCCTGGCCATAAGCATGCTGTGCGCAGATGTTTCTCGGTAGGTATGCACAAATGCGATCAAAAGCTATTGGAAGACTGACACCAATCAGCGGCACCCGATCCCTGAGATTGGCTTTAACCCGTACCGCGCCCAGAGCGACACCTCAACCAAGAAGTTGATCAAGCAGCCAGATACGAGGCCAATCTCGCAGGAACGGCTTGTTACTGAAGCTAAGGGAATCTACGCCGGCTTGGTCATGGTCGAGAACAAATGCATCGAAGTGGACAACGCACGAAACACTCAAACCGGCCCCAACAACACGAAACTTAATAACGAGCAGTGGCAGGCACTCATTGCTCTCCACCGGACACTACTTCAAGAGCACCACGGCTTTTTCCTGGCGTCTCAACATCCATCAGCCAGTCCCGCGTTAAGAAGATTGGCCTCGAAGTATGCAATACCGGCCAGAATGTGGCGACAGGGCATCCACAGCTTCCTTAAGCTGCTAAGACACCGCCTCCCAGCCAGTTTGGAGCATATTTACATCAGCCCTACGAGTTCGGTGCCTTTGTGGCAGTGAAAATTTTGCGCAGCATTCTGAACTAGGCACGGCTCCAGGGGTTCTCACAGGGTATTTTTCTAGGGTATAAGCGCGAACACGAACGAAATCTACCGGGAAAAGGTTATAAACTTGGCGTAGACCTCTAACACGATTCGGTTACTGATTCCACCCTTCCCCTCCAAAACACATGATACTACACACCTTACCCTCCATCCCTGAAAATCTCCCCACTGACCAAAGATCTACCTTTCATCTTCGCCTTCACCTTCGTCCGCGTACCGCCCAGAAGCCAAAAGCGTGCGGGACCTGTCTAAAGCAGTGGAGACAGGACGTACCCAGTCGACAACTGGGCGTCCAGCACGGAGAGCATCGCGTCGCAAAAACTTGTAGCCGCTGACCAGAATCGGGGACAGAATCCCGCACGAGGTACTAGGGATTGGATACAGAGGGTCTTCGTAGTCGAGAACGTCGACCGTTTCACCTGGCGGGATCGGCATGTACCTGGGGACGCGGAGGGGGTTCGCCGGCATGCGGCAGCGAGGATCAGCGCGGCGTCGGCGAAGCCAGTCGGTGAGAATGGTGTGGTAGGCTTCGGCCGGGCTGTCGAGGCGGGCATCCGGGTGCGCGGTCCACGGACCGGCAGTGAGCGCTTCGATGCCCTCGCCGTTCCACAGGTCGGCCTCGTCGGCTTCCCAGGAGGTATCTGAAGGGTCACGGGTGACGAGGTCGTGGAGTGTCACGATGGCGGCGTTGACGTCCGGGTCTTTGCTCAGATACATGTCCACAACGGCCGTTTCCCCCTTCTCCCCTTCCGTCCCGGCCGTTCCAGGACCAAATAGATTGAGGGTTACCGGGCTTGTATCGGGCGGAACACATGTGCCAAGGCTATTACCGCGAATTCGCGCCTTGCCCAGGTCGATGATGATAAGGTTGTCCGTCGTGGGGTCGACCATAAGGTTACGGGTGCGGAGGTCCTGGTGGTTAATGCCACGCTCGAGATTAAGGTCGTCGAGGGCCTGAAGAAGCTGCTTGGCCCATTTGAGCTTGAATATCCGGGATCGTCTCGCCGACTGCAGAGTGCCGCCGGGGATAAAGGGCATGGTGTAGCCGACGACGCCGCCTCTCTCCTCGAGAACAAGGTGCCGGAGGGCTACAAAGTTAGGATGCTCCGCCATGCCGGCCAGGAAGTGGGTGCTATACCATATGTCGGTCATGACCTTGTCATCTTCGTAGTGCTTGAAGACCAGGCGTTCCGATGGTTGCGAGACGGGCCTGACGACGTCAGCGAACGAGCCAAGACGCTTCACCTCGACGAGACGGTCGCGCGCAATTGTCGCCGGCTTTGCGGAGCCGGACAGCTGATAGTCGTCTGGCGGTGCGTAGTACGTGCCCGGTGTGACATCTGCGGAGCCGTCTGACGAGGTGGAAACGACGGTACCATCAGCTTTCACGACAACGGCGTTCATATCCTGCCCGTTGTCGATCATGGCTGCTAGAGCGTTGTGAATAGGCGCCCAGGCGGCTTCGTTGTAATACCAAGTCTGTTCTGTCGCGTCGTCAACGTCCACGACGGTGAGCCGCAGCCAGCGCCTCGAGTCCCCGTCGTGAATGGGGAAGCAGAAAGTCTTCAGTCCATTTGCTGCAAAAAAAGTGGTGGTGGGGAACTGTATGAAGCGAAGCGAAGCCTCCTCCATGGCGGCGGGCAAGGGTATTTTCTCTAATTATCTTGGTGGAAGCAGGAGCAGGAGGGGAATTGGGGGTGGGTGGCAAATCTCGAAGGCAGGAACGAGATGAATTGGGGAGAACAAATTTCGAGCAGGGCGAAAGGGCATCAACGACCTACTTTTATGCCCCCGGAGCACAAAGACCTGGAGCTGCCACCGGACCGCTGCCTGCCGCCCTCTTTCACTCGCGTTGCAGAGAATTTTTGGCGGTAGAAGGCTGCAAACAAAGGGCGGAGTCCGGATTAGTCACCAGGAAGGCCGGGTTGTGCCAGGGGACAAAGAGGCAAACGTCGCTGGTGTCGGCAGGACCTACCAGCCCCGCCAAAACCCTTCCCCTTCTTGCTTAAAACAGTCACCTAACACGAACACAGCTGAAAGCCTGACAAAGCCCAGGGAGTAGCGATGTGGAAAGCCAGAAATGAGAAATGCGGAAGCCGGGTTCCCAGCAAATCACAACACGCCGGTGAGGGTTTCTCAGATGATGGGTCGTTAATCACTTTAGCAATCCAGCCATGGTCTCAAGTGGACAAAGTACATGAGACGCTAGCGTGCCGTAAAACTGGAAGCTGAGCCTGGAAACTGATGAGAGGCTTTCCATTACTCGCAGCCCACGGGTTGCTCCTGGAATACTAAAGCGGCGGATTCGCACTACCTAGAGTGAAGTTGCTTCTTCATCATCATCATCATCATCATCATCATCATCATCACCGTCCCTCTCTACCTCCCACCGCCCAGACTCTTCGAAACCCAATTCAATCCACCTCCACTCAATCGAAACCATGTCGACCTCAGCAGCCCCGCAGATTTTCTTTCGCCGTGTAGCCCTAGGCTTGCTGCAAGGCCGGCTAGCTGCAATCCGCCATCGATGCACATGCGGTAAATATCACGTTTACTCGCAGTGTGGCCACCTTTCCATCGAGCACGAGCACATGTGCGGCATGTCATTCTTCGCCGGCAGCCCCATTCCTCGCTTCTGCAACTTTCCACCCTACACCATCGTCGTCAGCGAAATTGTCGTCTCGGAGCCTTGCCCGTTCTGCGCCTCGTCTAGGGCGTAATGAATTAGCTCGGGCGCTTGCCTTGTAAGTGCTGCGAAGAGAGATTCGAGGAGACATCAAACACGTCGCTGACCTCCCTGCTATCTAGGCTAGAAGATACCTTACCTTGAGGATTTCCCAACCCCGACCGACGAGTATCTATCTACAAAGAGTGCCTTTCAGGTCCGCCGGATTGAGAGTATGGGTTAGGGAGGACCGCGGAATTGTCCGGTTTTAGACAAGAAGAGGGCGCAGCGAGGGAGGAGGCGGAGCAGTTGGGTCGTTAGTTTGGAATCCTACTAGTTTGTCATTGAGCTTTTTGATCAAAATTCCCAAATGGCATGCAACGAGAATGCATCTATGTGTCAGAGCAGCCCTGAAAAACTGAGGCAACCTGCATAACCGTCCTGTTTCCGGTGCCCAGAATGTGAGGCTTCTTGCTGAGCACGAGACACCTCCGCAGATTCGTTAAACGTCCACATATTTCAGATGTTGACTGCGGCGTTCGTCTGGAGTGTTGGAAGCCACAGGTTGTGACGATAGGCACAGCCTATTGGCGCAGTGGAGGCTCAAAGTAGTTGATTACCAGTTACGTAAAGTCTAGTATGAAGAAGAAAAGAAAGCTGTCCGAACAGACAGCCTGAGGTGGTTGCCTGGAGCGCCCCGAGTCCAGCTGCACGATGCCGACAAGCTCATGTTGTACCTCCACTGCCATCTTTCTGTCCCCGAGCTTGAAAAACTCGCGCCTTATCTAATTATTCCTGGTGAGTGAAACCCCCAAGCCCAATCGCTGACCAACTTCGCAACTGAGGGTTCAAACCAAGGCTGCCACCCCCAAGAGCTCCCACATCTGGCCCCTTCATCACTATCCGACAAAAGGACGCGAATTCTCTGTTGCGTCCATCTTTCTGAACTGTATGCAGGTTGAGATCTCTGTCATGAGCCTCACTGGGGAGGAGACGTGGCCAGGCTTCATTTCCGTGTCGAGATGGTTTCCCGTTGCGATGATGGCGCTTATTCTTCTCGTGATTGTCGTCCTTCCTATCTTGGCTGTGTGAATGATGCTGAGGCAGGGGTTGTTTACGCTGCTGGTGCTGCGGGCTAAGAGAAAGGACAAGGAGAAGGCAAGGGTGATGAGTTCGTTTGTGGTAGGATGAAGATTCTGCTGGGCAACTCCTGGGACAGGAAGCTGTCTGAAAATGAGCACGTCGTTGGGAAAATCTCGGTTCTCGGTGAATTGTGAACCTTGTCACTTGTGTGATGTGATGACCTGAAAATGTTGCGTTGTGTGAAGGAGGGCAGCCCTTTGCAATCCCGAAAACTGGCTGGGGGGAGAGGCCGATATGCCCAGACACAATGCACTGGCATATCGTCTACACGTCCGACTTTCATGCTAACCTGCCTTGATCAGTCGGGGACAAAAACATCGGACGACTGGGTGGATGATGGAGCCCTTCGTCCCAACAGTGAACCATCAGCGAGCATTCCCTGGATGGGATCGGATGCGCATCCTCATAAACATACACTATGAGATTGATGATATCTTCTCGCCTTCGAGCTGACCACGGGTCTTCGTTCCCCGGATTGCGAACTGAGAGTGACCTGCCAGGGCGTCACCTTTGAAGTCCAGTGGGGAAAGAACAAGAAGGAAGAAGACTCATGGCAGCCTCTGAAACCTCCAAGACCTCGATGATGAGAGCAGGGTATGAGGTGTCTGAGGCTCCATGCCAGGCTTCACCTGAAGAATTAGCGGCGCGCGGGCGACGATCATATCTCCAGTTCCTGTGGAACTGATCCTGTATCCCGCTCTCCTTTTTTCTGTGGGTGTTAGGGAAGAAGGTTCACCAGCATCTAAACATAGAACCTGGGCGCACCCCGCTGATGCCCAGGAAGCGAGTCCGTGGCCTGTTGCAAAACCCAGGAGATGTAAACATTCACACGCAAGAGTCAGGAAGAATGACGGTGATAGGTGACGGCAAGGAAACATTTCCCTTGCGGGCATGGTTGGCGTGGTGTGACCGTCGGAACCCACCTCATCCGAAAACCGCCAAATCCCGCCACTGGCTGGGCAACAAGCTTAAATTCTTAAGCTGGGTAGAAGTTGGCGGAATCCGCGTGGCGGGGCCACGCGTCGTTTCAGCATGGATGGCTGGGCGTCAGGTCGAACGTTGACACCTCAGAGAGGTCAGCGAGAGAAAATTCTTTGGCCTGCCAAAGAAGGACATAGATCGGGATGTCTTGGATGTGGACGCTCTTCAGGCGATGGACAGGCACCCGAACGAATTACCGGCTCGAGTGCAACTTGTTCTGCCCGCAGTTTGCGCCGGCGCATCCACTTCTATTCGTAGCATCGCATCCGTGAAGCTTGGGCTCGGCACGTCTCAGCTGGTGGTTGTGGCTCGCAGCTTCCCTTCGGCAGTCCCCCTCCAAATTGTGGGGTACTTCCCCCTCAACCGGGGGTTCCAGCTGATGTTACCCAGCAGGGATCATCGGATCGCCGTAGGGCACGGGAGGCGGACCAATTGAAAAGGGCTTGGCCCGTCCAGAATTTTGGGACTGACAACCGCAATGCGCGGACCAGGTGCAGAAACATCTGATCGACGTCCAACGGTTTCACCCTGCGCGGCGAAGAACGGCGAACGTCTGTCGAAGAGGGCACTCTGCGCTCTGTCCCGGTTCTGATACGTGCGCTTCTCGATCTAGCCAGTTCGACTTCGTCTCCACCGCGTCCCTATCATCTGTGCGGCCGATCTCTGATCGCCGTCGTTAAGCACTCGCCGTGTTGCTATTCCCGTCGTTCGCCCACCGCGGCCACGTCTCGCCTCTGTTTCTCGTGGTGTCTCGGTGCCAGGGCCAGCCCTGGAAGCTCAGCATGGCAATGACCCAGTGCAACGTGGGTGACGCTCGCGACCACGCTTGAGAACTAACCTTGTTCTCTCCCCGGTCCAGATGGCAGGGTCTAGGCATGAACATGGATGGTTGTGGTGTGGGTGGTGGCGACGAGCAGTTCGGATATCGAACCAGCACACTATGCGATCCAATCCCGAATCAGCACTCGCCGTATAAGGCTCGACAAGCATCCTCGCCTGTCTCAGTTCCGTCTTGTTCCATCAGGACATTCCTTTCTTTCTCGGTTCGTTCCTTTTCTTTCCGTTGTCTACTGAGTAGACTGTTCGTTTCTTCGCTTGGCTGGATCCCTCGCTTGTTTTTGACTCTCAGATTCCATTCTCACTCTCCTTTCGCAACCACCAGTTCAAGATCTCCGCGATGTCGTCTCCCATGTCCTGGCGACAGGCCCTCGTGGCCACCCTGCTCTTCAGCGCCAACATCACCCCCTCCATCGCTAGAAATATCGGCCGGTCAGCACTTGAGGTCGTGCAGCTGGCACCCGTTGCGTCCGAAGCGGCCGTCGCAACCGACGAAGCGGCCGCCGTGGAAGCCTCCGCATCAGTCGACGTGCTGGAGCCATCCGCAACAGTGGACGTGGTAGAGAGCGCCATCGCGACCGAAGTCGCCGAAGCTACCCCCTCAGCCGAGGTCATCCTCGATGAAAACCTCGCGCTCGTCAACGATACCGGACTGGTCCTCAACGAGACCGAGGTCGACAATGGCAAGGGCAAGGGTGGCAAGGGAAGAGGCAACGGAAAGGGCAGAAAAGGCAAAGGACGTGGCAGAGGCAGGGAAGCCGAACAACTCCTCGCTCTCCTCCTCGGAAACGGAATCAACGGCATCGACCTCAACGCCCTCCTTGCTCTCCTTGGCGGCAATGCTGTCGGCGGACTCGATCTCAACACCCTCCTCGCTCTTCTGGGCGGTAACCTCGCCGGCCAGGGCAATCTCGACCTCAACAACCTGAACCTTCTCCTGGGCGGCAACGGAGCCAACGGCATCGACATCCAGGCCTTGCTCGGTCTCCTCGGCGGACTTGGCGGTGGTAACGGCCTCGACATCAACCTCATTCTCGGACTCCTGGGCGGCCTCGGCGGGGACGGCAAGGGCAAGGACAACGATGACGTTGAAGACCTCCTCGAGCTTCTCCTTGGCGGGGGCAGGGGCAAAGGCAACGACGACGACGATCTCGACGATTTCTTCGAGCTTCTCCTTGGTGGAGAGGGTGACGACGACATTTTCAACTTGCTCCTTGGCGGCGGTGGCAAGGGCAAGGGTGAAGGCAAGGGAAAGGGAGAGGGTAAAGCCAAGGGCAAAGGCAAGGACAACGCCGATGAGGTTCAGCCTGAGGTCCTTCAGCAACGGGCTCCCCTCCGCCCTCGCAAGGTCCGCCGCGCCAGCCGCCCGGTCTGAAGAGTCGCAGGGGTTTCAGGGCAGGTCGGTTCGAAACAGGAATATCTTGTATAGAGTGAAAAAAGGGATTCAGACCCTGGTGGTTACATTCAATTTTGTGTATATAAACCTTTTTTTTCCTTTTGGGCACTGGACTGGTGGAAGGCGTATCATCTTGGGAGATTTGACTCAGATGAAAACAAAAACACGGAGGATACTTCTTGTCTGTTATTCCTTGCCTGTTGTCAAATTGCATGGCCTCTTTGTTGATCTCGTTCTTCATCACTCTTGTCATCCTGTATCACATCCTCAAAGACCACAACGGGTTGTCTCATGTGGGAGCTCTATTTGTTCCTGGCCGTGCTATATATTCTGACTGAAAACAAGATGCTCGCTGATAAGAAAGCCACGCGCTCAAACAACATCTCCCACCCATTCTTTAATCAGGGACTTGTCGATAGGCAGAAGCCTCCGTGTTTAGTGACGACAGCCTCGCGTACCGCTCCCAGATGAACCGTCTGATCCGTGTAGAGAAGGCCCAACTTCATCATGCGGAGGGCGCCTCCCAAATTCTCGCCTGGCCACTCGGGGTGAACCTTGACGCCCTCGATCTCCAGCCGGTAGGAAAAATACGGCGTAGGATGATACAGCTGAGCCATCAGCAGCCGACGGCCAATGTACGACCCGCACATCTCCATGTCCTCGTGATTGAGCTCGCGGGGGAATTCATCTTCGACGTCCTTGACTTGTGACGGGGTCCACATGTCGAAGCCCGTGAAGAGACCCGAGTATGCCATTGAACGACGGGCAGGTTGAATCTCGATCTGTCGCCAACAAAATGGTCAGTACGCACAACCCAACACCAAACCAGAAACAAGAAAGACACCCAGCCCCGGGGCAGAGATAAACAGACCTTAACAGTATTCTCCAACTTATCAATCCTCCAAGTCGGGGTACCCTCCTGATGCACCCGCCGATCCGTGATCATAAACGAAATATCCGTATTCTCATCATCGAAGAACTGCTTGCAGAAGAACCGATTGTACTTGTACAGGAACGTCGCAATGGCATCGCACGCCCGGAAGCTCCGCAGGTCCGTCGCCTCGGTGAAGGATCGCGTGTCGATGATGTGCGGGTAGCCTAGTTCGCGATCGGCGGGGAAGTTGGGGCGGTCGATGAAGCGGGCTTGAGGGGCGTCGTTGCGGAGGGGGAGGGCCCAGCGGGGGGTGAACTGCGGTGCCGCGGGAGGGGGCTCGGGGTGCTCGGGGGGAGGCGGGGGAGATTCGGGCTCGGGGATGGAGTGTCGTGTGGGGGATGGGCTCAAACCCGAGGCCATGGTGGCGGGATTTCGCGGTCGAGTGTCGATATTCGTGGCGCGATGGATTCGGGAGAGTAGAAGCGGGATGTGGTGCTGGTAGAGCTGCTTCAACAATGCGCAATGGAGATGTGTCGGCGGCGCGATCTTGACTGCGGGATGTCTGGTTGCGGTTTGCGATCCAGCGTCTCCGCCGTCCGATTAGGGTTGGCGAAGAAACTGGAGGGCTGAACCTTCCTTCCGCTTTGGGTGGGAAGTTTGAGTTTCAGAAGGGGCGCTGTGGAGACCGAGGCCAAGAGCATTCACCGGGACAATGCCTTGGGTGCCCTGGAGACGCCCGCCAAAGAAGATACAAGCTGTTGCGAAACTGGTGCTGAAAAGTCGAGTACGTTTCAAAAAGGGTTCATCAAGGTTGTTGTGGGCCAGGGGGCGACCCATGTGAAGTCCAGCAACATGCCGGTGTTGGCGACTGGTGAGTTTCGGTCAAGCGTCATTGTCCCAGAACTAGAAACTTGAGAGAGAGGGGGATATTTTTCGGACAAAAGAGAACGAATTCGTGAATGTGGGGCGCAGTGGAAAGGGGTTTGTTTACCTTATCTGCAGGCAATATCCATGTGATCAAGAAATCGTCATGCAATTAGGAGAACCTGGCTCTTTGAGTAGGTGCATGTAAGTCTAGGCCAGTGCAGGCATATGCTGCGGTTCTGAATAGCTCACTGGCCCTTCCCAAAAGCCCGATCCATCGCCAGTCTCTCGGTTTCAAACCCCCAATATCCCCTTAAGCCCTGAGATACGAACCGAATATCCAGTGAAATATATTCGAGCTGACATGATTCTAGCAAAGCCGAGAGTCATCGAAGATCCGGCGGCATGGAAAAGCTCATCTTAGCACAACTCCATCGGGGATGGAACCGAATGAACAACCACACAGCCCAGCAGCTAAGCGTTACTTCTTTCAGATGATCCAAATATCAGCCTGAGTAAGGAAAAGTGAGAAAATCCATTGAGATTCTTTCTTGGCTGGAAAATCCTAGAAGCAAATGGAAAAGCTGGTCGTCACAAGGAAGCTTCTACACCCCCTGACGTAGCCCCTGAATTTAGCCCCGACACTGTCAACACCACACCAACATCCCAACATCCCTTCCAACAACCACTCCCGGCAACCCACCCAGTATTATAATCCTAAATTCCTCTCCGACGATATCCCCACTTCACCACCCAGAGCCTTTTCCTCCTCACTGTCAAGTCGTAACGCATCGAACTCTTAAATCCCTTCTCTGACCAGCAGCGCCTGTCCTGCGCTTGGTATTAAACGAGCATCGAGTCATGATTTCTCGCTGACGTGGTTGAAGTGCGCTTTTGATGCGCTCAGCGCAGAGTTTTGAGATGTTGGATGAGAGAGGAGTGAGATGGCGACAGATGGGTCCTGGAGCAGGAGTGAAGGAAGCACGGGACTGTAGTCTCTGGAGTCGGATTCTGACAGGGATCTAGAATCGGGGCTGCGCGGATATTGCTTGCGGTGGCTGATTTGGGCAACGGCTCAAATGGGGAGAGGGGTGCGCCGGGGCGTCTGCTTGAAGGTGAGGCGACACAGTGCACATCACATCGGGCATTGGAACAGCGTCTTGTATCACAGCACACGCAACACGGGAGCCCGGACAGCATCTCGATCTCACTTGGCATGCATTCGTGGGCCAACCACGCGCATCACCGGCGCGATAGAGTAAAGCAATTGTGATAATATGTCGGAGATAAACTCTACGCGTGGGAAAATAGGTGAACGCCAGAATAGGCATCGCGATTAATACTAGATTACGAATGAAGCAAGCTGATATACAAGCGCAGGCTGACGCCAGAGGAAAGGAATAAAATTCTCACTCCAGTCCGCTCGCCCTCCGCTCGTCCGTACCAATCCCGAATATCCGTCCTCCTGCTGCGCGTCGGGAATCCCGGCCTACTACCCCTTAACCTCCCTCGCATTCTTGAAGCCCACCGCTATGGAACGCTGCTCAAAGGCGTCCTTGTCAAAGGCAATCTTATCGATCTCGGCAAAGATAAGATCCTTGAGATTCACCCACGGCGCCGCGCGGAGCGGGGAGCAGTCGGCATGGATATCCACGGCGTGGCTCCAATTATCGTCTCTGCACTTTTCGATGGCGTTCTCAGCCGCTGTGGCGATGGATTTGTACATGCGCTCCGGTGAGCCGCCGGTGTCCTTGAACTCCCACCTGGCAGCGCGGATCTCGCTGATGAAGCTGCCGAGAAGCATCTTATCGCACCGGAACTTGGCGACTTCATCCTCTTCGGGTGCGCAACAGATGTATCCTCCGCCGGGGCGGGACGGGTTCGATTTCGGAGAGAGAGTCAAGTTCTCGGTGGCGGCGTCGACGAAGGAGATGAGCTTCTTGACCACGCGTTTCCGGCACTTGGTAAGGTCGTCTGCACGTGGAAGAAGTCCTGGTCAGCGCAGCGGAGGTTGTGGGGGAGGGCTGGAATGGTCACTTACCTAACGTCTGTAACACCTTGATCGAGGGATAGGTCGAGTAGGTCTGGTCGTCCGAAGCACCAAAACCAATCACATCGCCTTTTGAGTTTATACGCGCCGTAGAAACCATCCGAAACATGGTCTGCTTGACACAGGGCAAGTGTCCCACCATCCAGCAGATCCAGAACTGGTCGGCGAGGTCATCGAACCGCTTGAGATCCGGATCGTAAACTTTCTTCATCCACTTGACCGCAACAGGGGGGATGCAGTCGAGCATGTCATATTGGTGGGTCGCGGCCAGGAGATCGCTGAACAGCTTCCGACCCTTTCCTTGATCGATGGCGTGCTCCACAATATCCCAGGCTTGCAGGTGGTTTGCGTGAGCGAGATGCAAAGCCACGAGAAATGCCTTGGGGTCAATGGGCTCGGTCAACTTGACTCGGTGCAACTCCTGGTATGGGTCGTGGCGGCTGAGGGACCCGGGAGTGTGGCTTCTGCGAGGTGCCGGGGAATCGACATCCTGCCCACATAGCTCTGCCAGTGCCTTGCTCTTTGCTTTTCGGAGGAGAGTGCCCTTGCAGACGTGGAATTCCCAGTCCCCCACGACAAGGAGGAGCTTGCCACGGGAGTCAAGGACCACGCGACTTCGGACGCCCTCGATTTCGGCTTGGTCAACTTCGTCATTTTGGGCAACCTGGGCAGGCTTGACCTCAGCGACCACATTCATGTCCTCGGGTTTCGGGGCGGCATTTTCGTCGATCGCAACATGATCCTGCTCATTTTCAACCTCATCAGCGGGAGGAGGAGCATCGATCATCGGGATGTCGGCCATCGGAACAGGCGCTGCAGCTACAGCCTGAGGTGCAGGCGGGGCGGGCTTGGGATGCTCCATCTTCATGTTGGGCGGTGGCATGGCGACTGGCGAGAATCTCTCGGCTTTTGGCGCTGGTCCGACTGTTACGCTTCGAATTGATGCAGCATTAGCAGGGGCTCGACGTCCACCGATGGTGCCAAATTGAAGTGCCTGGACACCACCGTGAGGGAAAAATTCTTCGCCAAGGGAGTAAAGGCCGGGCCCGGGGCGGCCGCTGTTGTTTCCATCGTCCTCCGAGTCCGAGGATGGCGCCCGCGGGTTGGTAGCAAACTCGGCCATTCTTGTGCCTGTTTTGTGGATGTGTGTCAGGTAGAGAACGTGGTGGGAAGAGTAGCAAGATGGGATGTGACTTTTGTGGAAGAGGAAGGCGCAGATGTTTGAGGAAAGAGGGAAAGCGTGCTCGAGGCAAAGAGCGAGCAAGGAAATAGAAATACCCGTCGAGGCTTGGAAGCACAAGTGGGGGCGGAGAGGATAGGACGGTGGGAGATTGGACAGAAATCCAAAAGTGGGGGTGAATTGAGAGATTGGAGGAGTTGCGCAATGGGCAGGTCAGGTCATGAAGCAGGTTGACGGGGTACAATGGGTGAGGCAAGTTGCGGAAAGGGGAAGAAAGGATGAGAAGCTTTTGCAGGTTGTAAAACGTTGAGGTCGCGCGTAACACAGCGAGCTGGAAAGCGAAGACTCAAGTGGAGGTTGGTGAAGGGAACTTGATGGGAGGCCTTTCTTGGCTGAGACTTACTTGGAAGTGATGATGAAGTTTGAAGCAGGCTGAAGAACCGTAGAGGACGGCAGAGGGATGAGTGGTAACCAAGAGAAAAGAACGAGATTAAGTCGAGAAGCAATGATGAGAGGAAGCAGAAGGGTTTTGCAAAATAAAAGGCCATTTCACATGATGAAGAAGCTTGGACGAACGTGTTGTGTGAGGAGAAAGTTGGGATGAAATCCTTTAGCCTGGAAAGCGGAGATTTCTTTTTGGTAATGGTTTGTCAGTCATGTGGATGGAACAGAACTATTGGATGCCTGACGGCTGGGCCTGACGTTTGAAGACGGCTGGTGCGAGTTGAAGACTGCACCTGCCAAAGATCTTGGAAGATTTTCGTGGACATGGAAAATGCTCTTCAAACGATCAGGCAATCTGCCTCAAAGACCAGTGCGCGAGACAAAGGGGTCTGCAAGCACAAACTCCGCGTGGCCCCCATCAGTGATCCACCTCCCCATTCTTCCCCATCCGAACCGCAACCCTCGTTGCCTCATTCAAATCTTCCACCGGCAAACCCAACATATCGTTATGCGTACCCCGACTCGACTCGTAATCCCCATCACCGGTCCCCGGCACAAAGATACGACTGTACAGCGTCTTCACAAAGGCCCCGAAATTCCCTTTCAGGAGCTCTACCTTGCCTTCTTCCCATCGCTGCTTGGCTGACTCGTGCGTGATGGTCCAGTCAGCGTCAGTAGTTCCCGTAACCCGCTTGACGGATTTGAACATGTCGAGTTGGGTGAGGCAAAAGCTGGAGATGTAGACAGGGGAGTTTCGGAACTGGGAGAGGGTGGGGGATTTATCGTTTTCGTCGTCAGGGAGCTCCTTCAAGCTCAGAAGAGCAGCGACAGCGCGACCACACTGTGGGAAGGTGGTGGTGTTGATGCGAACGTTACCACCATCGAACAGAACTAGGGTGTTGTTGGTGAAGTCGAAGCCGTACCGGTTGGATCCGCCCCCGAGGCTGAACTCGTACCAGAAGTTGCACACGAGGAGGAAGTAGGAGCTGACTCCCAGAGTGGTTATCTCGGAGACAATGGCATCCCGACGCTCGGCAAGAAAACTATCGGTGCAGAGGGAATCGTTGGCGGCGTCAGGTCCGAAATAGTTGGGCAGAATGTACGGGACTCCAGCCTTGGCTGCAGCGCGGATGAGCTTGCTGGATGTGTCTCTGGGCGCCGTGACGGCCATGGTGATGACTAGGGCTTGTTGGCCACAAAGGGCGTTCACTAGGGTAGTGTCGTCATCGCTGCTGTAGTCAACGCGGACGATGTTGACTCCGTCGGGAAGGGTGCTCGTGCTTTCTGGGCGAGTGATGGCCGTGATGATGTGTTTGCCCGTTTTGACGAGGTGTTCGGTGAGGAATTTGCCAATTTGCCCACCGGCCTAGACATAGTCAGTCAAATGGGAGACCGGATTACGGAGAGGGATGCAAACCCCGACGATGGCAACCCGCTCGATGCGGTTTGAGAAGCCCGAGGGCAGGTCTTTGGCGTAGGAAACAGTCATGGTTGAGAAAATTGAGCTGGCTCAAAGATTCGTTGTCGATAACAATAAGGCATAACGCCTTTTGTCTTCTCTTGGCTGAGATGTCTTATACCTAAGAACGGTCGAGACATGCCCCCTGTCACACAGGATACAGTCTTTTGGTGTTGGGTGGAGTTAGCGGACTTAAGCAGTGTGTAAGTCCTCCGATTTCGACCAGCTCATCCACCACCTCGGTCTTCGGAGCAACAACAACGTCGATGCGTATGCTGAGGGTGCATGCGTATTGCAGTAATTCTGACGAACTTCTGTGAAAAATTGGCGTCAATCGTAGTCGTCAAACACATGCCCCTATTAGCCCCTTTGTCGAATGTTTACATTCAGCCCGCACCCCACACCGGCTGACACCCCACCAATCAGAGACTTACGCTAACTCAACGATGGGGAACCCCGCGATAAGACAACGACCAAGTGGAACTAACTGCCAACCATGATTCATCATCAACGGCAGTACCCGTTGATCTCCTGTCAGCAACAACGCAGCGTCTGTGTATAAGGCGCTTTCTGCCTTCCACCGTCCCTCGCCATGCCCCATTGTCTTATCAGATGGGAAAGCCTCCCCGCGCGGGGAAAGCTCAGCTGGACAACGCCCACGGATTATGTTGCGCCCTCATGCGGAGCCGTCAGGAACCCGCAACTCAATTGACCGGACTCGAATCTTGACGAGGACCATAAGAACCCCAACGGGCACCTGCTCAAAGGGAGCGACTCAAACGCTTCTGCCTGAAAGACAAACACATCAATGTTAATCCATTGCACCTTGAACAACCCGCGCAACCTCCTGAAAATCGAACGGCCACAGCCAAGCACCATGCCAAAGTATCACGACCACCCCATCGCCGACCTCAACATGAAGTCCTCCTACCAAGCCCCCCATCCCGAATTCACCCCTCTCCTCTCCCACACCCGCATCCCCTCCCGCTCATCCCCCTCGGAGCGTTCCTTCTCCCCGCCCGTGCTCCTCGTCACTCTCACCCTCTTCACCACGCTGACCCTCTCCCCGCTGCTCACCGCCCCTTCGCATCTCTCCCAGCTCGAGGACGCCGTCTGCGATGAGAGGATCTCTTCCCTGATGTATCGGAAGGAGACCCTCGGACGCCTGCTCACCATCCTCCTGGCGATTCCGTACGGGTTTGCCTCGGATATCTTTGGACGCAAGAAGATGATACAGCTGGGAATGAGCGGTGTGTTGCTGGGGGAGCTGATCACGGCGTTTGCCTGTAACGGAACGTTCTTTGGGATGATGGATGTTTCGGCGGAGGGGGTCTGGATTGCGGAGGGGATGAGGTTTCTGGGAGGGGGAGTGGATATTCTGAAGGGGATGCTTGCCGCGGTGGTGATTGACTCTTTTGGAGACGGGGAGAGGTTGGTTTTCTTTCTGTTCAGCCCTTATTCTCCGCCGCGCCGACATTCCGGGACGCCTGCTGACCAGTTACCAACAGCGCCGGCCTCCTCCCCCGAGCAGGCGTCTTCCTCCTCATCGGATCCCTCACCGTCCTCATCGAGATGCCCGCCTCCCCACTCGCCTCCCTCCTCTCCTCCATCAGCCTGCTCTCCCCCGAGATCTTCGCCATGATCCTCCAAACCACCGCCATGATCGCCACCACCGCCTTCCCCGAAACCAGCCCCGCCCACTCCCTCAAGTCCATCCACCTCTCCCCTGACTCTAACTCATCCACCATCCCCGCCTGGGCCCACCCAAAGCCCCGCCGCGGCTCCCTCACCAGCCGCAACACCCTGCTTATCCTCCTCTCCACCCTCCTCACCACCACCGCAACTTACTCCCTCTCCCCCTCCCTCATCACCACATACACAACCACCCACTTCTCCTGGACCACCAACGACTCCTCCTTCCTCCTCACCTCCACCTCCATCATCACCCTCGCCGCACTGAGCGCCCTCCTTCCGTGGATGAAAAATACAATCACCAAACGCACCTCCCTGTCCGTCGGCAATCGCGATAGAGTCCTTACCAAAGCTAGCGCGTGGGCTCTAGCCGTTGGCTCCTTCTTCATGGCTGTGTCAAACAACGGTAGCATGTTCGCCTTTGGCGCTTGTATCGCCGCGCTAGGATGGGGATATAACGTCATGGTGTTTGCCCTTGGTGCCTCGTTGGTATCGGAGCACGAGACGGGAATGTTCTGCGGCGCGTTGGTGATGGCGCAGAGCGTGGGGGGTATGCTTGCGGGCGCGCTGATGGAGGGGGTGTTTGAAAGTGGTGTGGAGCTGGGAGGCGTGTGGAAGGGGCTGCCGTATATGCTTGCGACGGTGTTGTTGTCGGGTGCGGCTTGTCTGGTTGGATTTGGGGTGCGTATTCAGGACGAGGAGACGGTCGGTCTTGGCGATGAGGTTGAAGTGCGCGAGGGCAAGGCTGTCTGAGTTTGAGCTTGGTGGTCTCGGCGAGAGCAAGGCAACAGGGCCCGCGTGCCGGGGCTGTAGTCTGCTTCTTAGGTAGTCTCGTATGGGAGTCAGGGAGGTCAACTGGATCTCAGGGGGACACATTACATGACGAGAAATTCTTTTCCTAAGCCAAAGATATTACTGCCTGCCTGCTAATAGGGGTATCTAAGCCCGGTGTATTGACCACATCCATCCAAATGCCTTGACGCCCAAGAACAAAACGAAGTGTGCTCCTACGCAGCATTCGTCCGGTGTCTCATCCCCTCCGCCAACTTGACAAGGATGGTGAGACCCGGGAGCATCATCAAGGCAACGATCCCCAACAAACTATTGCCCCACCCTAACCCAAGTCCATACCAGCCATCCACCAACTCCATCCCACCAAGAGGGAGAAGGGCGCCGAACAAGCTACGCAAGAAATAGCTCCCTGCCAGAACTGAGGCGCTATGTACGGGGAAGGCCTCAACGAGGTATACCGCGGCCGATTGCAGAACCGCCATGACCCCGAACCCAAAGAAGACGAGCCCAGAAATGGGAACGAGGAAATGGGCGTCCTTCTGCACTGCCCACCCGTACCAGAAGAGACCAACAGCTGTGAGGATGGTGCCAGGAACAATAAGCCAGAGGCGATGCTCAGGTTTGATGGGCTTGTTTTGCTTTTTTTTGTGGGCGATGTATCTGTCGGAAGCGGCGGGAACAGCAAGAGCACCTGGAAGGTCGGTGTCAGCAAGGATATCCAGGTGGAAGCAAAAAGGGACTGGACAAACCCAAGATTATTCCAAGTCCGTCGCCAAGGTAAGTCAAGCCTGACAATCCTGTGCGCATTTCGTAGCGAATCTGGTAGATCCAAGCGAGAGTGGTTGCGATCATCTGATGGAACCCAAAGATTACGGCTACGGCGAAAGAGAGAATCAAGAGGAGAGGGGAGGTGAATAGAAGCTTGAGAGGTCGGAAGAATTCGTTCTTGACCATGTTACGGCCCGACTTGTGTCTCCGGCCGAGGACGAAGTAGGCTTTGTCGCCGGTGCGACCACGCAGCTTGCTTGCTTTTCTCTCGAGAAGAACGGGCCCATATGTTTCGGAGAGGAAACAGGTAAAGATCAAGGATATTGCAATCATCTAAATGTGTTAGTCTTGGAACACCACAGCAGACGTGAAAAGGGGCTTACTACCGCGGCGTGAAACCAGAACATTGACCGCCAATCGGCACTCTCGCATATAAAACCCCCTATTACAGGCGCAACGGTCTGTTCGGGAGCACGATTAACCATCCATCAAAAGGACGGGAAGGCCCGAGGAGTGGCGTCTTACCGGTCCAACCAACGAACCCGTACTCCACAGTGCCATTGCTTTGCCCGTGTGAGGACTATCAGTCCTCATCACATCGCCGATCGAGCTTGCACCAAGCGTAAGAGGAACCGAGCCGAAAAAACCGGCGAAAAAACGGAATGTAACAAGCCCCTCGACGTTGGGGGCGATGGCGCAGAACACAGTGGCGAACATATAAAGCAGAATCGAGGCGCCATAGACGAATGATCGACCGTACACCTCGGAGATGGGCGCGGCGAAAAGCGGACCGATGGCGAAGCCGAGGAGGTAGACGGAGACGACGAAGGTTGGCATTCCCTCTCTCGGCACCCCGAACTTGGCGTCGTCCAGAATTTTTGTGACGGCGGGGATCATCATCGTAGATCCGAGGGATCTGCCAGTCACCGCACCGTCAGTCATTGTCCGCGCTGTTCTCTGAGCTCCGGGAGCGACACCGCCGAGGAACGTACACGCCAAACGCCATGAGCGAGAGAAATACAACAAGCGACCAGCGCCTCCATGCTGGCCAATTTTTCGGATTTCTCCGATCGTTCTCCCCATCCCAGGTCACCAGATGATGCGCATCAAACTCATCGAGCGACGACCTCCCCAGAGGTGCATTATTTCCTGGTGGGACATGAGTGTCGGGCGGAAATCTTGGCACTAGCGACGCCAGAGGAATTCCGCCCTCGAGGTCGTTTAACAGGGCCATTATGCGCGTCACGGTTTTCTCAACGCTTAGGGCGGCGGAGAAAAACGGTGTCGGAGTTATGGCCGGTGGAGGATGTGCAAGGAGAAAAATGCGATGCCCTAGGGCTCGGAGAAACGGTTTTCAAGCCATGATTAACCTTCCAGGGTGGCCGAGTTCCGTGGCTGATGGCAAAGTTTAGGCGATATTCGAGGCGGTGGCACCAGGCACCGCCATCTTTGCAAATGGCCTCGGATGGGAGAGTCTCAGTTTTCTGGATCTTGTTTCCCACCAGCCAGGGTTGCAACAGTCCCTTCGCCATCTGAGAGCGTCCGGTAAGGCCCCCGGAAGTTTGGGTCTAGTTTCCCAACCGAATTGCATAGTTGGGTATCCCTTTTTACACTGTGCTGCACGCCTCTATTTTTGTGTTCGCCCGCCACCTTTCCTCAACATTTCTTGGCGTTTCTTTCACTTGAGAGCGGAGATCTTTGACGATCCGCTTAACCGGCCGTTGGAATCCCGGGCGATTGAATTGGCGGGTTGTTGGTTTGACCAGTTGATCAAAGCTGGCATGGTTACAACGGGCAAGCTGGGCTGCTTTGTCGGATCCGGGTTGGCTTTTTTTGGTGCTGTTGGCCCCAACAAGGGAGAAGGGAGGATATAGTCATGGCTTCCTCCATATTCCAGCGGCGAAACTTCTGTCAGCACTCTACGAATCCAGGCTAATCGAGCGAGTTGATCTCAAACCTTTTTCCCAACACAGAAACTCCAATCCATCGCACCTTCTCCAAATGTTTCGGTTCTTCCGGGGCTTGGTCTTGGCCATCTTCCTCGCTCTCAACAGCGGTAAGAATAGCATTTTCTCTTGCTCAACATCACAAGTCGACGAGCTGATGACTGTCGAAAGGAATCACCGGCGCAAGTGCGCTGCTCCCATACACACACCTCGAGGAACACGATGCCCTCGACATCAGGTCCCCAGACTGGCAACAACCTGGTCCCTGTACCAAACAAGAGATTTTCGAATGGGAGGCACCCAACAAGAAGAAGTTTCTCGCAGGATGTTCCAAAGGTCAGCGGCCGACATTGGCAACAAACTCATCAACCAGATCTTTACGCCCACTCGCATGTGCTGTGCATAGTACTGCGCTAGCATCGAGGGATGTCAGTTTGGGGTCTGGGGCAAAGACGAGCATTTTTTTACTGGCCCGACTCCAAGTTGCCATGCCTTGGCCAGGTGGAGAGCACCAGCAATTCCCCACGGCAAAGGTGACTTTCTCTTCGGCGTTTCGGTCGTTCCGGATGCGTGGGCTGGACTATTTCCGACTTTAAACACCACGCACCAATGTTAGAGGTGAGCACCCAGAGGACTAGCCCCTCTTACTTTTTCATGTCATCATTTGCTGCGCATCGTACTTCGGCTTCCAAATCTGCGTCTCTGGATACACTTAGGCTCAGATCGTGCGCCGAGGTTGTTTGTTCAACTTTGCTCCTGACAAGAAACTGACATCCTTCTTCCCTCCGTAGACAGCGCCCACGGCATCCCCTCTACCCTCGCACCACGCAAGGGCTACGAACATGACGAGTCCAAAGTTGGCCAGAACTGCACGCTCAAGCCTGCTCACGCTTCCGCCTACACCACACCTGGCGGCCGGAAGTTCCGAATGGGGTGCTTCCCAGTGACTGGAGTCCCGGGTCTGGCTCGACCCGGCTCTAATCTCGCCATAAGCTACCAGGCCAACCTGCGAAAATGCATTGTATTTTGCGAGTCGACCCCTCGCTGTGTGACGGCGTTTTGGATCTCCGTTTACAAGGCCGAATTGCATCGCCCACGCAGACTCGATGAATCCTGCAAAGCCGACCGAGTGGACTGTCTTTAGGGCTTCTAATGACGGCTTTCTTCCTGCGGGCGAGGCGGACAGGTTCACACCGGCTTGATTCGAGCTGATAGGAGTGGAATCTCCTCCCTCTCACTCCTGCCCAACAGAATAAATCAACACCGCGTCAATTTCTTTGTGTTCATTCCATTCCGTTTCCAACACCAACCATCGCCGCCGCTAACCATCCCAGCAACCATCTCCGCCCAGACAACCACCGAACCCCCCCGAAGAAACATCACCAACTCCCTCCCTTCCATCTGCACCCTCTCCCCGTACCGCACCTACACCTCCCCCGCCGGTCACATCTACCTCCTCGGCTGCTTCAGCACGCCCCCCTTGGGGCGGCCGTCACGACGTCGGCAACACCAGCTGGCACCCTGACCTCGAGGACTGCGCGAACCACTGCGCGGGGATGCCGGGGTGTAAGGCCTTTCAGTTTGCGAGGGATTCGGTGGGGCCGTGGGCGAATTGCTACTTGTATAATAAGGTGTTGAAGCCGGAGGTGGCGTATGTGCAGATGTTTGGGGGGTGGATTTGGGGAGTTTTTTGTTGGGGCATGCGTGGGGGAGAATATGACTGTGGTGGGGAGGTGAAGGGGTGTTTTGGAGGCGTGACTGTTTTTTTCTTGTTTTTGTTAAGAGTTTGTTAAGAGCTTGTCCTTGTCCTTTTCTTCGTCTCGTGTATAGAATCAGGAAGCCCAGGGTAGTGGCTGAAGTCTTTGACGGTTTTGTTGCTCTGGGGGTAATGTTCAAGTTATGCACCATTGATCTTCATTCAACCATCTTCAGAGTCTTGTATTTGGAACTTGGTTGTCTCGTTGACAAATTGATGCCGACAGATCACCTCTCAACAAGGCGTGTACCTCAAACCTTCAACAACCCCTTGGCCCCTTGTCCGCGACCCAAAAGACCACCTACCTAGCGACGTCAAGCATCCCCGCGTCACCAAGTACTGAAACCCAAAACCTGGGAAAACTCATTTAACACAGGCGAGCAGCCTTACGAGATAGGTCGCATCTATCGCATTACAACAAACATCCGTGCATGAATTCTGAGCTGCAGGGGAACAGTGATGTTGGCCCCGTGTGTGTTTCAGAGCCGCGGTCTTGGCATTCCTTCAGCGCACCGCCTCCAAGATCGACGACAAGGGGCTTTTCAACGTTGGATTTTTTTTTCTGGCAGATTTATTATGAGATGAGATGGCATGGCGGTCGAAAATCAGTTTCAGGGATTGTTGAGCTCAAGGCTCGACTTTGATCAATCTCGAAGTGCACCGTCATCTCTCTGGGTCCCTCGCGAAACTCAGCCAGCTATCAGCCAGCAAGAACAATAGAGGACCAAAGCGAAAAAGAGCGCAACCAATCATGCCACCACCCCTTCTACCCCGCGCAGGCTCCGGCTCCCGCATCTCCGCCGCCGGCGACGCCATCAACGGCGGCGTCGGTCTCGCCGGGTCAGTCGGCGTCCCCCTCGCCATCGGCATCACCATCCTTCTCCTCCTCATCATCATCGTCGCGGTCATCATACAGCGGGAGAAGAATAAGGCGGAAGCAGAATCCAATGACGACGAGCAGCAAAAGCCTTTGGATTCCGATTGGGATACGGAACAGGACAGGGTCGACTCGCCAAGGTTGGCGAGGGGGTCGAATGAGGGGATGAGGGAGGGGAGGGATCTGAGGGGGGCGATGGAGGAGATCGCAAGGGAGGATAGGAGGAGGGAAGATATGAGTCAGAGGCAGAGGGATTGGGTTGTACAGCCGTTGTCGCCGTTGCCGGCTGTTGCGGTCAGGGGGAGGGAGTGAGGGGAGGTTCGGTGGGCCACGGGTGCTTTGCCTGCATATATTTGCCGTTTTCGGATTCTGTCGGGATGGGGCCTTGAGATTGGGAAGGGTTTATTGCTTGTTTTAGCGAAGTTGAATGTCTGGCTTGGTAAAGGGCTCAAGTCTGGGGCGTTCAAGGCTTGGAATGGATGTGCGATGTTTTGAATTGATCAATGGGTAACATCAGGCCGTGCCAACAAAGAGCGATACTCGCATGGCCAAATATATTGACTAGAGAAACCTGTATTATCCATGTGTGCTGTGCCAATGTTCCAAACAATACAAGAGTGCAAGTCAAGGCTTGACAGTTTGTTACTCAAAGGTCTGACCAGTCCACGGGACTAAGTCAGGGAATCCCTCAAATCTGACCAGAATCTCCGATCCATCCAGGAATCCAACGTTCTTGAGACTGTTGCGGAAGTTTACGTAATCAGGGCGGCCTGCTTCCGCTTGATAGTCGGGGTTGTGGGACAACCGTCCTGTAACGTCGTCTAAGGTAAAAATTGTTGAGTTGGCAAAGAATTCGCATTTAAACTTGCTGACATGGCCCGGAACTGTCATAGTACGGAAGCAGAGACCCAAATACTGCCGGAGAAGGTACTCAAAAAATCGCCACTTGGTACCGGAACAGGGTATCCGGTCTCGGCACAGTGGTTTGAGAGCATGTCGAGGAGCTCTTCAATGGTCCTGTCTTCCCACCCACCCGTCTCAGCCGTTGGATAACACACAGCCGGCCTACCAGCAAATGCGAAAAAGGGTCTGAGCGGGAGTCTCACGGTCTCGACCCTGTATCGGCCGGGAAATACCAGTTGCAACACTTCTCCGCTCTCCGGTATGTCGAAGCGAGGCGAGTCAGGATCGAGCCAATCCTCGGTTGAACTATCCGTCGAACCATCCGCCGAACTCGCCGTCCGGGTCTCCCGATCCACCAAACTGTTCAAGTTGTGAAACACCCAGCACATCTGCATCACCCCCAGGACGACAAAGTGCGCATCTGCGGGGGTTCGACGGCCGTTCAGCAACTGCACTGGTCAGTCTCGTCCCCAACAGCGCTGGCCGAGACCTCGATCCTCCTCAAATCGTTTGGCCATAGCCCGTCGGCCATCGCTATCAGATAGAATCGAACCAAGCAACCATTCTGCCAAGGGGGCGAAAACAACATGCTCCTTCTTGGAAGACCTTTGGGCGCTCGCCACAGCGTATCGTTCGGCAAACAAGATTGTGCCCCTGTCGCCTCCCCGGCCCAGGGGTCAGGATCGTAGTAGGAAAGCGCCGGGTGCCTGCTGCGCTCGATATCCCGCAGAGGTTCGTTATACGCGCCAGCAAGGGCGGGCACCGGCAATAAAGTTCCTCAACACCGCTTTGCGCACGGGAGTCGCCCATTCGTTCATGCGATCTTGTGAGTGCGGAAAGCCCCACGGGGGCGGTCGCTTGCCCGGATCGGGCTGGGGGACATATTGAACGATCTTTGTGATTCTATCTGCGAGACGAATCATACTTAAGAAGGGGCCCAGCTCCGCGTTAGTGGGCTTTGAGCAGGACGGAGCACATCTTCAGGCGAGATCCCCCCGGGTGGCAGTCTGTGACAAGTTTCGGCCTCGAGAACTAGATTGGTCAGGCGGAGCTGGGATTGTTGCAATGTCAATAACGTTCGGGGTCTCAAAAGGACGAGGGCAATGGAAGCAAAGGTCCTTGGCTCACCACAATAAGGGCCCCCTCGCAAATGGGTCCGGCAGGACCTCGAAGAAGGACGGTATAGACCAAGGCGGCCTTGTAGGTGGATGTGATATCGCAGAGACGACGGCAAGTTTCGGAAAGCGCGCCCACATCCTCGAGCGTGTCGCAACTCTCCAGGATTCGAAGAAGAACTTCGACGAGCGCCGAGTCGCGGGAAAAGCAACCCCTGAGCATTGTGTCTTCTGTACTGAATCATTTGGTCTCCAACGGTTGGAATTGAACAAAGAGAAGGCCGATGGTGTTGAGATGTTTGGATTGTTTCCGGGGAAAAGGCGGTCAACATGCGCACCCCTGACGGCCACTAGATGTTGGACGGTTTCGCGCGGTCCTTGCGTTATCAGAAAGCGCCTTACTTGTTTTGTGGACATTTGAGCTTTGGCTTAACAACTTGGCATACAGGTATGGCAACTATTGAGTTTGTATTTCTCTAACCCGTAGGTATGTATGTTCCGCCTAGGTCCCCTATCCCCTCATTTGTAAAGCGAGGTTCACTAGAAGCCCCAACTGGGTCGATCCGTCCTGTTGCACCACCCCAGTCTCCATGTCGTTGAGGATGGCTTGGACATAGTCCCCCGCGCCTGAAAGATGGAGGATGTGGCCAATGGCAGAGTGAAGTGCGAGAAGGCGCTCCGATGGGGGATCAATCGACGGGTGTGTGAATAATGTCCTGGTGATGGGAAAGCGGCCGCCCGCTAAGAAAGGCAGAAAGGTTTGGATTTGATAGGTATTTGGTAGAGCGTCTGCGATACGCTTGAAGAAGATATCAAAGTGCCCGAAACACTGATGCATATCTTGGCTGAGGGTAATAGCGTTACACGGCCGGTTAATATCGGTCCCTTCGATCAAGTAGATCACATCATTATCAAACATATTAAGGATGGCAATCGCGGCTTTTCTCGACTCGTTCTGCGAAAATCAAAATCAGCTAACATCAAATTAGTAAAAGGAGGTAACAAACCAATCCGCTATCTTCCTCCTTTGTCAGAGCATAGGGGATAATATGCGCTACCTCAAGATATCCATATGTATCATTCCCGCCAAGTGGATTTCCGTCATCGTCTTGAGCGGGAAGCTGTTTCCACCGTTCTTTCGCCTCCATAGTGTCAAAGGCATGCGTAATAACACATCGATGACGGTCACGTGCGAGACAGGTGCCCCGTAAGGCCGACAAACGCTCCGGTGTTCCCACAAAGTCTTGTATGCGCTGCTGCTCCGCCTGCGCTTGGGCTTGCTGAACCACAGCATGATAGACCGGGGAAGGTTGAGGCGTTTTGTTAGTTGCGGCTCGTACTACCCACCATCCCATCCCGTTAGCAAAAAACCATCCCGTTAGCAAAGGACCAGAGGTAGGCCGGGAAATATAGACATACGAGGAAGGAAGAAATTGTTCACGAGGAAGTCGGCAAAGCCAAAGAGCGGCTCGCGAAAATCAGCAACTGCGCTATCGTTGCTGAGATCGGGACTCTCATCAAGCATCCCCAAAGCGAGAGATCGGAAGAATGCCCCGAGGAACTTATCCTGTGACTCAGGCGAGCGCGCATATTCGAATGTGAGGCGAACAAGAGCCGGGCGATTATACTTGCCGTTGCGTGCTGGCGGCTCAAGGGCTTCGAAGTACCCGACAATGCGACGGAACCTACAGATGGCTCGGTCACGCTCCTGCACGTTTGCGAAGGATCCCACGTCGGTGGAAAAGTCAATCATGCCCCCTAGGGACGACTGGTGACGGTGCGACGGAGCCACCATGATGTTTGTGTGTGTGATCGAGGCGTTCATCGAAGCCTCAGTCGCCAGCAGAAAAAGCTGAGAGGTGTCAGGCAGGAACCCCGCATGGTTAGGAGAGTTAACCCGTGCCTGCACTGAGGGCACGGCGCAGCATATGATTGGATAGCTGGATTTCCACCACCCCTGGCAGGCGCTGGAACGATTGCAATTGCGAAGCTCAAAAGTGTGGTCTGTGCTTGCAGAGATAACACAAGGGTGGGGCATGTAGGGGAATCGTGACATGAAGGGGTCCGTCAAAAATGCCGTTTGTGGGGATTGATTTGAAGATGACAAAGGGGACGACGGATGAGAATGAGATCAGGCGGAAACAGGGGATAGAAAGGAGCTGTTCTTTGACATGATTTCCTTAGATGTCAGCCCGTAACGAGAACAACACAAACATCACAACCATCCCTCCTGGATACGCGCGCCTCGCAGGGTCACGCAGTCGACAGAGATCGCGCCGTTGTCGTTTTACTGCAGGTCTTGGATAAGGAAGGAAAGGGAGGAAAACCTGTTCAAGGCTCGGAATAAAGAGCCATGATTGATAAATTGGTAGAGTGACGCCTGGCCTCCAAGGTTCTGTTAAGGGGGGTTCACCGGAGTGGAGAAGTCTGCAAGATACTCAGGAGTCGCTCGTAGTTATAGAATAGGTAGAATACACCTTGAAATCTGGCCCTTTTTTCCCTGAAGTGCACCCCTGCGAGGGCCTTATATACAGGTCTCCAGCAACCCCTTTTCGAGGCCTCCGCTCACCCAGCGCTCAGGAGGCCCTCGGCCTTCGGCCTCGCCGAACCCTCAGTGGCGAAGCGGCCTCAATCCTCAGCTCAGAACTACCAGCTTTCAGCTTGCACCTCCTTTAGTGGCGACCCTCTGACAGGTTCGACTTTCTTGACAACTGATTCCACACCACCAATGCCCTCAGCAAACCTCAACCCACATATTTGACATTGTCACTTCCTGGCATCCTACCCCGCGGTTTTGAGCGACAGCTCTTGCCACTTCATTTTCATTCAAGTTCGCACTGTATCACGTGCTACATCATCTCACCTCTTCCCCACTTCATTTTTCAGCCCAAGCATTATCCCAGTCGTTTGGGCATCTTCCGACTTTCCAGAAAAACCACCTCACTCAAGTCCCGCCAAACACTTACCTCCCTCATCAACCAACCACACAATACGGCAAAATGCCGCCCATCGGATGGTACCTTGCCCAGGGACTCATCCCGCTCGGCTACGACAGCAGCGACGACGATGAAGGCCCCGCCGAGCTGCCAGACGGCCGACTGGTCTGCGGCCCGCACGGCTTCGTGACCTGCGGAAAATGCTGCGTAGATTTCAGCTTCATGGATGACGTCCTCGGCGCTGATGAAGATGACGAGGAAGACGACGACGTCGTCAATAACGACATTCCGAAACTCAACTTCAACTTGCAGCCCATGTCGCGGGACTTGACAAGGGGAACCGGCCGTGTCTTTCCCACCGAGTTCACCGCACCATCGCCCTTGGTGAAGCCGCTGGAGCTTTTTTCCGGCCGTAGGAACCACATTAACGTCACAAGGTAAGCAAACGCCGATCAAATCGGTACCTACCAACCCAAACAAACGCCCCCCCCCCCCCCAACTGAACTAACAACATCCCCCTCGCAGATTCACCCTCCCCTCCAACCCCAGCAAAGGCCTCATCCTCACCGACGGCGCCTGCCTCGAAAACGGGCGAATCGCCCCAAAAGCCGGCTGGGCCTTCTGGCACGGCCTCGGCCCCTCTGGCAACAATCTCATCGCCTCCAGCCGTCTCGAGGCGCAAGGCCCCTTCGGTTCCCCCAGCGAGCAAACCAGCAACCGGGCCGAACTCCGCGCCGTCATTGCGGCATTGCGCTTCCGGCACTGGCCCGGCGAGGGCTTCCGCACGCTTGTCTTCGCGACTGATTCCGAGTATGTCGTTTTGGGCTCGACCAAGTGGGCTAGGAACTGGGTTGAGAATGGCTGGGTGACGAGGAAGGGGGTCGCCGTCAAGAACAAGGATCTCTGGGAGGCGCTGCTGGGTGAGATTGAGAAGTTCAAGGATGTGGGGATGACGGTTGAGTTTTGGAGGATCCCGAGGGAGTGGAATGTTGTTGCTGATGCGGCGGCGAAGGAGGCTGCTGCTGAGGAAGAAGCACCGGATCAGTGGATGGAGATGATTGGGATGGCCGTTTGATGTATGGGGGTTTGTGTAGGCCTAGGCTGGGATTTAAGGGTAAAGATTGCCATGATTACCATATCTCTCATCTTAATAGTGTCCTTGCTTTGAGAAGGGCTTCATGTCCCAAAACCTCGGCGGGTCGACGGAGACGGACGTGGCGATTCGGTTCATGGAGAACATTATGATTCATCTCGACGAGATTCTTGCCTGAAGGATGCGAGTGTACGAAGTACAAGATTGAACAACGGGGGGAGAGTCTGTAGGCGAATAAACGCAAGAACTGATTCATAGAAATCTCCATGGGACACATTTTCGCCACCTTCATAATATGACACCAGTTCTGTGCCTCCTTGGCTAGAGTTCAAGTGATTCAGGTTATGTTGCAGCTTGCCGAAAACGGTGATTCTCATCCGTGAAGCCCATCACCAAGGCCCCATTCTACACAAGTACATCTGTCAACTCTTACCAACTTCTGTCCTCTACCCAGCCTGCCTCTACCCAGTATTTATGCCCCCCGCCCTCAAGCCATCCCCGAAGACCTCCTCGAAACTCTCATAGCCCAATAGACCCCAAATTTCGCAACAACATTAAACACCACATACGCCGCTAAGAACCCTACATCCCTCCACGCATTCCGCAACTGATCATCTAACCCGATGCTCCTCAATACCGTGTTCGTAACCAATGCTTGGCAGTACAAGCACTCCTCCACCGCCTCCGGATTAGCAAGATACCCCCCCGCGATCTGCATGTACGGCGCCATGTACTCGCCGAATTTCCTTACCGGCGGGGACAAGACCGGCGTGATGCGGAGTAGCTCGACAGCTGAGCAGGTGATGCTCGTGTCGGCGATTCCGGCGGCGAGAAGGCCGTTGATGAAGTAGGTTAGAGGTGAGACGCGGTAGAGGTAGAGGAAGACCCAGAAGCGGGGGAGTTCTTTGGGGGCGATGATGAGTTGCTGAATCCACGACGCTGCGAACTCATCGCCATGGGTCGGGCTCGAAGGGGAGGAAGAGTTTGTTGCACTGGACAATTCGGACGCCTGCATGGCGAATCCAATCCCACAAACCCGCGAAGGATTCCTGTTTCGTTGACGCCCCCCTGCTATTCGTTCCCTGCTTATCGCCCAGACCTCCATCAGGCAGTTGCCGAAATGCTGTCAGCACTATCCGCCCTAGGGCGGCCGCCTGTTCGAGCAAGTACCGGAGTTCCAATCTCAAACCAAGATCATCTCCTTCAACTCCATATGAACTCCAGAATCTTTCCAGTGATCCCAATAAAACCAACCGTCCTGCCCGAGGAGTTTCATTTTTCCTACGACAAGAAACTCGCCAGCTTCCTCCGATTCCCTCAAGACGAACACCATTGCAGCTCCTTCCAGCGAACACATCTTGTCTCCAACTTGGACGTCTCCATCGCATTGGCCGAAATAGCCCTCGGATGTTAGGAACAAGACATGGCCATCGTGAATGTGCCGGGTTGCGACGTCAGGGATGATGTTGTCTGATCTTTCCCATCTCCGTTCCACAGCACGCAAAGTCTGTGTCACCAGCCCCTGGCTGGCCTGTGGCCAAGGCTTGTTTCCGCTGATACCATAGCCTGTATCACCGAGCCCGTGAGGTTGTCGAAGGGGGTCGAGGACGCTGGCGAGGAAACGAATTGCGCGAACATGGGGGTCATGACACGGATTGGCGTTTATCCGGGAACTGTAGTGACGACCACGTTTCTTTTCTTGCAGGAATCGGTACGGCGAGGTTGCCACAAGGTCGTCCTCGAGGTCAAGATTCGCGGCGAAGGTAGTCCACTGAGATAGACACTCTGCACGCGCAGCATCCATTCCCTGGTCGTCGAATCCATTTCCGAGCGCTGGGTCCCAGTGTGGCATCCGAAGGCCGACGCGAAGAACCCTCCCTATCTCCTTTCCGCGCACACGGAGTCTCCCAGGGGTGTCTGTTTGGAACAAGACATCAGATGTCTTGGCCGACTTGTGGTACCAACCCGGATATGACACGTGAAGAGGGTCACGCAAGTCTAGGACCCACGAGGGAATGCTGATTTCATCTCCGGCGTTGTGCCCAGGACGCTGTATTCTCGGCGTCAACTTGATGAACTCGAGAGCCCAGAGCGTCCCAGTTGCCGTGATGATGGATCTCGTGAACGACTCGTAAATCTCTACCAGAGACTTCCCGTAATCGACGACTGGAAGCTGGAAGCTGGGGTAAGCGCGCTTGATATAAGCCATGATGCCATATATCTTATCCCGGGCGTCGGCACAGTCGTTGAGCGCCATGAGCTTCACAAGCAGTGTGATGAAGTTGTAGAAGTGATCAGAGTCTACCGAGGATATCAGTCGAAATTCAGACAGATCGTTTCTCATCGTAAAGTGCCGAAGGTCTGGGCGAGAGAGCAGGCCATGGCCGATCTCGAAATAGCGGAGGAGATTGTTGGAGGAGCATTCGACTTTGCCCATGCGGAACACGGTAGACTTCGACAGCAGGAACTCCTGAATTGTCCATATCCTGCGGAACCAGTCCTCTGAGAGAAGATGTGCCATGCGTTGGCTCTCGTTTCGACCCAGGATACCCAATCTCATGTGTGATCGTTTAGGGCGGGTCTCATCCGTGGCGTCCCCTATTTCCAAACCAGGCTTAAGGATGAATCTGTTGATGTAGCCCCCGTACCTCGAAGCCCGACGCAAGACTCCAGACAGCACGCCGTCGATGTCAGGCCCGAGCCAGATGATAGTACGTTGCGCGCGGTGGTAGATGTCGCCCATCATGGGAACTTGGGTGTTCTTCTCCGAAACGGACTGCTGGTCGATGCAAACGGCGTCGATCCAAATACGGCGTGGTTGGAGGCTCCGTCGAAGATGGAGGATTGCCTGTTGGCAGTTCGGCGTGACCATGACGGTGCGCCCATCGCAAAGGACCGGCTTCGTGGCATCGGGGACCCCCCAGGTGTACGAGATGGCTTCATATTCGTTTTCCGGGCTGACGTTATCGTCGAGGGAAACCTCGAGGAAGGAACATTGGAGGGGATCGACGCGCCGAGGTGCTGGCTGGATGACGAGGACTCTGATTGAGCGCGGCCCAAGAAGGGGGGAATACACGTATGACTTCTCGCTATCTTTCATGGCGGAAATCTGGACATGTGTTTGATCCACCAGCTCGGGGGCGTCTGGAAAAGAGGTTGCGAACATAGAGGTCAACTCAAGGCAGCGGAGCTGGGGAGATAGCGCGGGGCGCAGAGACCCTGGGAACCACCCAACCACCCACATACCACCCCCGATGCGGTTAGCGCCTATTTGGCAGACAGCAGTCAGGACAGGCCCAGAACCCCGATCGTGAGCTCGCATTCTGAGGGTTGTCTTCTTTTTCTCCTCATGTTTCTTTGCTGAAGATCAATGAGGCTCACTGCCCTAAGCTACTCGCCAGTAAGAGGTCAATGGCGGGTTCGAATCGATGTTCGGGGAGCTCCCCAGACTGCCAGCTCCCAACCCCCTGTCATCTGCCTGGCCTCAAGACTGCAGCACGCTCGCAGACAATGAGGGGGGAGAGCTGCAAACCCCGCGCATCAAATGATTCCTCGTACCGATAACAAGAGAGGGGCTTCCATCGATCTTTCCCCCGATCATGATATGCGGTCCTGGTCGATTCTTTCGTTCCACCGTCCCGAGCCCGCGAGCTTGGCATCCTCCTCAGCAATGGCCTCCTCCGCTCCACAATGGGCGTCATCCCTTGGCGGCTGGTACAACACCAACACCAACACCATCATACTGATTGGGCTCCTCGTTCTCGCGCTGCGCTTCATCTTTCGCAGCAGCGGCGGGGACGGCGAACCACCCAAGCTCGGGGAAAGGATCCCCTTCCTCTCCAACACCATCGAATTCACCACCAACCCCGAGGCCTTCTACAAGCGCGCCCTGAAGACGATGCAATCGCTCAACACTGAGATGCTGCGCTTCCGCATCGCAGGGCGCCGCGCTTATCTCGTCATGGGCGACGCCAAAACCAACCCCCTCTTCCGCGCCAGCTCTGGTCTAACAGCGCGACGCTTCATCCGAATCTTCACCGATGTCATGTTCGGCCCCACCGACAAAGACAGCGCCCGCTTCGCCGCCGACATCTCCGGCCGTGCTCGGGAACCCGTCCCCGGCACCGAGCACGTTACGGACCGCCTCTGGGTCAAGTGGCACCGCATACTCTCCGAGTACATCTCCCACCCCACCCGCACCAGCGAGCTCACGCGCTGGTACTTTGACCGCTTCACCGCCCGGATCGCCGAGCTTTACCCCCTCGGCAAGCCCACCGACATGCTCGTCTGGAAGTTCCTCCAGCACCACCAAACAGAATGCGCCGGCCGCGCCATGTGCGGAGACCTCGTCTTCGACACCACCCCTGACTACCTCGACGGCCTCTTCGGGTACGAACTCGCCCTACTCCCCGTCGGCTTCGGCCCGCCCCGCTGGCTCAACCCCAAACCCCACCGCGCGCGTGACCGCTGGCTCGCCATGAACCGCCGGTACATGGCGCAGGCCCTGCAAGACTACGACTGGACGGCCGCCCCCGTCGACGACGGGTGGGACCCCGTCTTCGGCTCCCCGTTCATGCGGCAGCTCGTGCGCTGGGGTCTCGACGCGGGTCTGGACGTGCAAACCATCGCCGGCATGTGCGGGCAGCAAATGTCCAACCTAAACTCCAATTCCGTCCCGGCAACGGCATGGTGCATCATGAACGCGCTCACCTGCTCCGATCCGGACCTTCTCCCTAACCTTCGTCGCGAAGCCGAAGCCGCCCTTCTCCCTGGCGGAGACGCAGACTCCCTTTTCGACATGCCCAAGCTTCTCTCCTCACCATGGCTCCAGGCAGTCTACACCGAAACCCTCCGTCTCCGCGTATCCTTCAGCATCGTGCGCGAAGCCGAGCGCGCCACCACCCTCGACGGATTCACCATCCCCAACGGCGCCATGGTGCAAGCGCCTATCCCGCTTGCCCATTATAACGAAGGCGTTTGGGGCGTGAAGGGACATCCCGCGGATGAGTTTTGGCCGCGTAGGCATTTGCAGCTTGTGGGCGACGAGGACAAGGAGACGAAAAAGGGGAAGTTCACTTTCTCCATCAGCAGCCAGCGCAGTGGCTACTTCTTCCCGTATGGCGGGGGAATCACCATGTGTCCTGGACGCAACTTCGCCAAGCAGGAAATTATCGGGACGTTGGCACTCTTTCTTACGTGGTTTGACGTAGAGGTAGTCGGATGGGTGATGCCTGATGGTGAGAGGCCATCTGACAGGGAGGCCCGGAACGGCGAAACCTTCGCCCTGTGTCGGCCCGACAGGGATTTGAAGCTACGAGTTACGAGGAAACGGTAAAACGGGCAATGTTCAAAGGAGGCAAAGTTGCCAGTCCGGAGATGTCATTTGTTTCGGGCCCACAACACAATCATGGTGGCACAGTGCGGGGATGAGATGAGTTGTTACTTCTATCCGCCATTGGATATCTCAATCTGTTTTACAGGACAGCCGCCGCAACAGCTCAATAACTCAGCGGCCCTAACTCGGAGCTGACGGCAGCGGGAGAAAGAGGCATAGGGCCGAGTTCAACTAGGACAAAAATGCCAACGACGCCAAGTGTATCAAGCTTCAAAGGACCTCTTCCGCCGTGCCCTTCGTTCCCCTCGTCCCCCACATCCGACAACCAACAGGACGGCCCAGCCAAGAGTCCAAGACCGTATACCAAGAAAGGCCAAGGCGAAAAACGACAGCTCCCTTCCCGCGCCCGCACCGCCAAGTTGGACACCCGAAAAGGAGGCTGAGCCCTTTTGCGCAAGCCCTGAGTCGCCCCAAAGTGGCATCTCATTCACTGCCGTGAGCCAAGCTCTTGGCCCAGCAAGTCCCCCACCACCAAGACCCATCCCTCTCTCCCTCGCATTCCTGTGCACCCCAAGACCTGTATGACGCGCGCATCCTGAGTTGTTCTGTTGGTTGTTTCCTGTCGGCAATTTCTTTCCCCCGAATTTTGCGACTCCCGCTTCCCCCCACCACTGTGCTCGCTCGCTACTTGTCCCGAGCCATCCTGGCGGGTTTCTTACCCCTTTTTCATGACACTGCAACGTCCCGGCGGCCTCCCACTCGTCGCCTAAATCGCTCATGCAAGTGGCGGAATTGACGTTGACACCACACGTATTGCCTCGATCGATGCGCGTGATGCTGTGCTCGTGATCTGATCTGCGACTCGCGCTCCGCTGACCCCTCGAAGCGCCCCCTCATCCCTTGTTGCGCTCCTCAACCAGACATGCGCCTAGAGAATGATCGCCCCCAGCGCACAAGCAGAGGGAACTTGTCCTGATTCAGCTTCTTGGTCATCTTGAGATCCTCGAAGCCGTACATCGACAGGCTCCTTCGCTTTTCGGTTGTGCCTTCGGAGGTATCCTTCTTTTTCGACGACCGTTGCCTTTGCGGGGGTGGGGATGTCTGCGGTATTGCCGTCTGGGATGTCGTCGGTTGTGGTGATGGCGACTTGGTAGCTCGCTCTTGCTTTTCGATGGTGCTGGGCCGTCGTGCGGGAGGGAGCTCCGGTTGAGAGTCTCTTGTGAGGACCTGGTCGAGGCGGCACATGCCGACTTCGTAACCTGCGGGGAAGATGCCGCTCATGGGGCGCCGAGAATCGCCGGTTTGGCTGTTGTTCGTGATTGTAGACGTGCTTGACTCGTCGGCGCGGCGCATGAAGGCAAACGGGAATTCTACCTCGTCGCCAACTGGAAGATATTAGCATGGAAGATGGGAAAGTGAGGAGATGGTAGAGCGGATGAGGGCGACCCGTACCGAGAGTATCCCATAGCCTAGCGTCGACGGTGTACTTGAACAGGTCGTTGGTGACGGCGCTGAAGCCATTCTGGTTGAGATAGGCGACAGCCCACTCCTCAGCTTCCTTCGTAGCTTCGGCTTTCTGGCCGGGGATGAGGAGTCTGGTATCTCTGCTCGCGGCGAAGTTGAGGACGAACTGGCGGCGGGAATATTCTGCGGCCGTCATGGCCTTCATGACGTTCATCTGCTCAATATCGAGCGGGGTGGACCGGCGCCGCTGCTCGCGAATCGCGGCGTTTGCTGGGACCGTCATAGCCAAAAAAGGGTGCAAACGAAAAAGGTGACGGCCTGTAGCGAAGGGAGGTGGTCGCGACGAAGGGGTCACTGAGGTACGCAACGCGAAAGTGGAGGACAAAGGGCGATAACAAATTTATTGTAGCAAGGGATGAGGTGTTCGGAGGGAGAGGTTGCAGATGATGGGGGGCCTGGAATGGAAATGTCGGCCAAGGCAGAACCCGAGGCACCAAGGCAGGGCGTCTTGGGATGGCAGGAACGAGCCCTGTTGGTTGGGCACACTGTGAATCTCAGGCTTGGGCAGATGGCTTTGTCGGGCTCGCAGCTGCAAACAACCGTGCCAAAACCCAGCAGTGTTGGTTTGGTGTGTTTGTCTGAGGCTCAAAAGGGGCAGCAACAAGATGCAGACCGGGAAGAAACGAGGAAGAGAACCAAGATATAGCATCGGCCAGCAGATCCCGAGCCGTGCGCACTGGGGGCTCCAAGTCGAAGGCAGGACACCGTGTGTGTCCTCCACAGCAGCGTCAGCCCAAAGGCAGGTAAGGTTGGACATCCATGTTTTAATCCCCGGCCGCTGGCATTTCGTACCGACGCGGGTTGCAGGAGACCAATCGACGTCAGCATCGAGCCAGCCCACGACATCGGGACCATCCTCCGCACTGGTGCCAAGGGAGCCGCCAAGCGCGCCGTGCTCCTTGGCGACGGCAGTCGGGAGAGGCCACCCCAGCTGGCTCCAACCTGCTGTCGTTTGGCGCGTCAGACGACAGCAGCGGGGAGCTTGGGGCAACTGCGGGGCATTCGCCTCCATCGCGATTCAGTTTTGCCCCCACCGAGAGTCGATGATTCCACTCATGCGGGGCCGCCCTGACTTTAGGCGCTGTCTGTTTGGGCGTCTTCCAGAAGCGTTGACGATCCCATCTCGCTCCGCCCTTGATGAGAAGCCGTCCGCGTCCAGACGCTCTGGGCTGGAAACTCCCCGCTGTCTCACCATCCGGCCGTTTGTCTTGAGGTGGACGTTCCGGCCTACGGCACTAGCACCTTGGCATGACGATCCTTGCCTGCCCCAAGTCACTCCGACAGCAAAAAAATATCTACGGTCATGTGGGATTGGCCGTGCATTGGAAGTGAAGAGGGCAAAAAGTAGCGACGAAAGGAAGTCGCAGATAACCTTGGGCAAATCGGAGAGCGTCCCTGGATTGCCAAGATTTTGTGCGTGTCTCCCACTCGTTACCCCGTCATCGGTGAGACCCAGATCTCATGTACCAGACGCGCATGTCTCGCGGCTCACCGCCTACGACGGTGGAATGGCCTGGCCCCCTGCTGGGGCGGGCGAAATCGCGATCGAGAATCGGCCGAAAGGATGACGACGAAAACAACGAGAGCCAAGGCAAAGGGTGTGAACGTTCAACCACATTTAATTTGCAACCACACTCAATTTGAGTTGCATGACAGCCGCAGAATCCCACAGTTCTGGGCCTCCTGCGGCTGTTCCCACGGCGAGAAGCTTTCAGGGCTAATTCAAGCACTACGCCAAGGCTTCGCAGCCTCCGCTGGATAAGGTGAAGTCGTGTGTGAAACGAAATAATCCGCACGGCCGGGATTAACCTGGGTCTTGGCCATAGATGGAGGGCAGCCACGTGTTTGGTTCACCGTTGAGGTCTGGTGTGACTTATCGGGCAACGGCTCGAGTCCAACTCCATTTTTCTCGACAGGAGTGAGCCGGCTATGGCGCTTGTGCAACGTCGACGACACCACTTCACATGGAACACAATTGCAACGCCTAGGCCATCACCGTGACACAGCATCACGTCCTAGAATTAGGAAGGTGTGTCATTAATTCCGATAATATCACCCGAAAGTGAGAGCTGCCACGAGCCTTGGTCCTTCCCGAAACTTCAGGTATCGTCGTCTCTCACTTCGGCAGCGAGAACATCAGATTCCGTGCGACAAAGAAGGGTGTTGTCCTGGTGCCTTCTTCGAGTTCGTCCAAAATATCAAGCACGTGATATTTGAGCATTCTTGTACATATTTATCTCGTTCCCGAACCCTTAGAGCTGGTGATGGACATGGATATTGGTGTCTGGCATGTCGGACGACTCAGATGCTTGCATTGGTCGCGGCTTGAGGCTCATGATGGAGCTTGAAGGCATGGAAGGTGCAGATTACTCGCAAACGAGAGTGCAAGAACTGAAGGTGCGAGCAAGATCCAAAGCAAGATCCAACCATTTGGCTCCACATCCACACATGCCATCCAACTTCAATCAACACCAACATCACATCCAGTTTGCCTACATCAAATTCTTTGCATAATAGAAACGCCCAACTTTTTACTCTTGGAAATCCGCTGCAAATACAAGCAGGTGCAATTTGCTTTTCACCAAACAAGTCTTTACCAATATCCTCATCACAGCAACAATGGCACCCCCCAACGACGGTCAAGACTCCAACGCGGACTCGACCCCAGAAAATTCAGAAACGCACCCAACCCCCGATGGCGCCCTCATACTCAAACTCCCAGCCGAGATCGTCCTCATCATGACCGCCAATCTGAAGCCCCGGCACGCCATCCTCTTCGCGCTCACCTGCAAAAAGCACTTCAAGGAGTCCCACCGTCACCACTGGGAAGTCGTCGGCTACTACCCGCCCAACCACACCGAGTGCGCACCGGCCCACGTGAACTGCGAGCACCCCGCTATTGGCAACGGCACCGATCAGCCATTCATTGGTGGTAGACCATGGAGTCTTCACTACCAGCGATTTCTGTTCCTGAAGGTACTCGAGAGGGATTTGACGCCGAATTACTGGGTGGGAAATGCGTTTCCGGGTCGACCGGTGGATGAGCAGCAGATTTACTTGTATCCAAAGAGGTTGATGCCGGAGAGATGGAAGTTGTTGTTGTTTACTGCCGAGTCGGGCTTCGAGGAGCTTTTCGACTTGGCGACGAACCATTAGGATGGCGACGAGGAGGGCGACGTGACTGCAGCTTCTGTCGATGCAGGTGTTGCAGATGTTTCCCTGGAATATGATGACGAAGATCTGGTATTCTGATGGCGGAAACTTGAAGAGAACTGGCGGACGCGAGACGGGATGTGCATTAGGCGGCTAGACACGACATACCAATCAGAGTGACAACGAATACAAATTTGTTCTATTCCCTGAACACTTCTGACGCTTCCTATCTCTGGCTTCTATGCAGGATAATGCCTCCCATTTTCAACACAACCCCGCCCTAGCGTGACTCAAGACACAAATAAACGAGGCGAATGGTCGAGCGGACGAACACCACCGCAAAACAGACGGTTGCCATCATGGACATCTCCGCCTGAAACGCGTAACAACAACATGGCCGAGGTGTCGTCGCCTCTTCGATGAACGATTCGGGGTGCACGATCTCAAGTTGAAGCCGCTCCTCTGGTCGGGGTGACGCCTCGAGTCCCAGTTCTTCCCGGTACCGTGGCGGCTGCTCGTATCGACGAACCTCCTGATATCTCGGCGGTTCCTCCCCGAAAGCCCCATCGTATTGCGGCACTTGGCCATCCTCCTAGACATCTGAACCAAGAGCTCCCTGTGGTATTTGCGGAAAGTTGTTTTCCGTTTTCGATGTCTTGATGGGCTCGGCGGATCGTGAACGCGACGCTGTGCGGGGTGGTAGAGTCCATGCGACGAGCCTCTGACGACTTGCGCGCTGCTGGCGTGGCGATTGGAACGTCCTGGGCGGAGTGGCAGGCAAATCATCGACGGGCAACGAGAGCTGACGGGAGGTGTCGTCCTCGACGGTGTCTGCCATGGTTGAGCCAAAGGAGGGAACCGGTGCGGGGTCTGGTATCCACGGAGAGGTCGAGCTTTCTTGACCGGCGCGTGGCTTTGATAAGAAGAATGATAGTTAAACTGCCATGATCACTGCGGGTAGAGATGGTTGATTGGGTGGTGTGAAGTTGAAGCGGGAGACGGGGACGCGTTATTTGCAGATGTGCGCGGAAGACAGCAAACACTGGATTTTGACCCGCGATTTGGGCCACTTGGGGGGAAGGGACGTCAAACTGCCCTCCGAGAGGTCATATTTTGTGTCAATGATGGGCATCGACGGTGAGTTGCTCTTGCCTTGGTTTGTTTCGCCGGTCGTGGCACGTCGCATATCGGGCCTGGATGCGGAGCACCATCACCGTGGTACGACTGTCTTGAAACGCTAGAATGCTGACCGGAGTGATGAGCGCCTCAATTCGTGACGATCCAATCGCCGTCCTTCCATTCTATCTAGGTAGACAATAGAACTCGAGATTGCCAGCGATCTCCCCTCTCCACTTTAGTCGGGTCCCTGGGCGGGCTCGCTTTCTCGGGGTCTGGATAGTTACCCCCTTGGGCAGAATTACCAAACACATACCGACCATGGCATTCCCAGCATTCGCGTCTCTGTTTTTGCCGTCATGGCATCTGCAGTTCCGTGTCAGCCGCGGTCAGATGTTACCTCGGTCGATGGTCCCCACCTTTCGATTACCTATTGTCATCTGATTGGTCAAGACGGGTAGCGCGGACGCAGGTACCACGCGATAATTTTCCAGAGCCCCTGTCTTAAATTTGGACGGTTGCCATCGATTAATGTTCTCGACGGCATCGTCCCCAGTGTGCGCACAAGAGAGCCGCATTCGCAGCAACAAGCGCAGACTGTTCGGTCTACGATCCCACGGCCCAGCCTGCCGGATCGCCATTGGATCAGCTCCCTGCATAGAGTGCTGACCGGTACGCGGCCGCGTGAAACCCGGCGCAATGGAGCCCGACTCCACTCTTGACATCGTCATCATCGGCGCAGGCCTCAGCGGCATCAACGCCGCCTACCGACTTCAAAAGGAACTTCCCCATCGCAGCTTTACCATTTTGGAGTCACGCAGCCGAATCGGTGGGACATGGGACTTCTGGAAATACCCCGGTGCACGCACCGACAGCTCGATGGCCGTGTTCGGCTTCGATTGGTACCCATGGCGCGACAGCGACAATAACATGGCCGCTGCGCATGCCATCCGCCAGTACATCGAGGACGCCGCCGTCTCCGAAGGTATCGACAAGAAGATCCAGTTTGGCCACCGCGTCACCTCCGTCAGCTGGAGCACCGAAGAACAGAGGTGGACGGTGGAGATCGACGCCTCTGCTGACGACGGGACTGTCGTGAAGAAGGTGATCAAGGCGTGGTTCATCATTGGCGCAAGCGGATACTACAGCTATGAGAAACCATTGCCAGCCGAGATTCCCGGAATCGACAAGTTTGGCGGAGAGGTCGTCCATCCTCAGTTCTGGGACGAAAGCATCAACTACGATGGCAAGCGGGTTGTTGTCATCGGGTCTGGCGCCACGGCGATTACTCTTGTCCCGGCGCTCGCCAAGACTGCAGGGAAGGTGACAATGCTGCAACGCAGCCCATCCTACGTTTTTGCGCTCCCTCGCAAAGTCCCCGTCTACTTTTGGAACAAATTCCTGCCAACAAGCTGGTCTGATCGGCTGAATTGGTGGATGAGGATGCTCACCGAGTTGCTCTTTACGAGTTTTGTACAAGCCTACCCTAATTGGGCAAAGAACTATGTCAAAAAGGAGATGCGCAAACGCCTTCCCAAGGATATCGACGTCGACAAGCATTTCAACCCACGGTACAATGTCATGGAACAACGGCTTTGTTATTGTCCAAGCGGGGACTTCTTCAAAGCGCTTCACAAGTCAAACACAGAAATCGTCACAGACACCATCGAAACCGTTACCGAATCAGGAATTCAGCTCAAATCGGGCCAGACAATCGATGCCGACATGATCATCACCGCCACCGGCCTCTACCTCAGGTTGTTCAACGGGATCGCTATCTTTGTCGATGGCACCCGAGTTGACGAGATGCTCGGACAGCGCTACGTCTGGAACGGAACGATGCTCGAGGGGATACCCAACGCCGGCCTGCTCATCGGTTACATCGCGAGAACCTGGACTCCGGGCGCCGACGTCCGAACCAGACATCTCATCAAAGTCATGAAGCGCATGGAGAAGACGGGGGCGACGTCCATCACGCCTATTCCGAAGATTGAGGAGCGCAAGAGGTTCCCGAAGCACTCGGCAATGCCGCTTACCTCGACGTATGCTGTTGCCGCGCGGGACCGTGTCCCGATGAGCGCGTTTGTAGGGCCCTGGAGGTCGGGGAACAATTGGGCGTCGGATATGTGGCGTTTGATGTTTGGGAGTATCACCGATGGAGTGAAGTATACGTACCCGGCGAAGAGCAAGACGGTTTGAGGGTTACGATGGGTTGAGCGGTTATTGCCGGGACATGAAGATGTAGAAGTGCAGCTTTGAGTAGCAGCGCGGCGCGATAGCGAGGTTTCGGGTTATATTGTATATATGGTGTATTGGTATGCCACGGCAGTGCTGCCGGTCATATTACCGTTATTTTGGCTGGTTTGGAACATGGTCGTTTCTGTTGTGGTTTTGCAAATGGTAATTCTGAAGCAGAAAAGTGGGAGACACATTGCGAGTCCTAAAGTATGGCTCTGTCTTCGTTGACGGGCATAGATACCCATATGATGGTGTTATAGGAAGGGCTGGGTATGCCTTCGTCGTTCGCCAAGACCGTGATCTTTCAGAATTTCTTGAAGGTCGTGTTTGGCATACGATTGTCGCTCAGCTAACGTGGTCATTTGGTTGGCATTGCAATCTGATGTATCCTAAGACTCTCAGATTATTGATGAGTTTGATGCGAAAACAAAGGGCTTTGCCAACCACGTGTCGGGAAGCAAGGGGATACGAGACAAAGAAAACCAAAAGGAGGCTTCGGCTGTCCCTGACCCTGGGCCTTGAATATATCTAGTGCCACGTGACTTCAGGTCACTTAAATTCCTCTATAGTTACACACTCCTCGTGCTGGACTGAGTTGCTTCGTACTCAACACCCACCTGACTTTGACGTTGTCTCAAATACGAAACTCAAGACCAACCAATCCCCTCACTGCATACTGTACCGATGCTCATGCAGACAGATTTGGAATTGACAAGAGACTTAGGACATCACCATAAAATTCCATTCTGTCAGATGGCGGACTCAGGCGAGGGCAAAGCAAGGGGCGTCACGACCGCTGGACAGATCACGTTTCTTGGTATGCTGATAACTTCTCCAACCCTCACACGTTCATCGGGCATACAAATGGGGTTGTGGTGTGAGAGCCGGGTATATCTTCGAATACCCCCAACTTAGGACCGGAATCGGTTGAGGATGGGATTCAAAAGCGGAACGTAATCGTAGTCGCTCACCAATGTTATAACCTCAAGGGTAAAGGTATAGCCTCGGAGGTTACAACGAGCCCACAACGCCCGTTCTTGCAGCAACAAAAATTGTCAAGGTCACAGAAGTCAGTCAACGTGGCGCCCAAGGCCTCCCAGTCTCGGCAGGGGGGAACCCGGATCCTTTTACCTCTTCGATTCTCACGGCAACAAGACGCCCCGAGTTGCCGGCCCCCGCACTGTCCCCGCCCTATGTCGCCTTTACCGCATGAGCCGGAGCCGAGATCCGAGTCCGTGTCATCGTTCTCGTCGTCGTTATCGTCATCATCATCATCATCATCATCATCATCATCATCATTGTTGACATCTACGTCTCTGCTTGCTTTACCGTTACCTACGACCCATCACCTGGTGTTATCGACGACGATGTCGTCCTCATCGCAGTCTAGGAAGTGGGCGCAGGTTCAGCAGTCCCGAAATAGACCAAAGGTTCAACAGCCCCGGCACCGAGCGCAGATACAACGCCGGATACACCCAGACAACTACATGCCCTGCCAGGCTGTCTCAAGACCGGGACCACTTCTTCATCATCGATCCAGGCAGCGCAATAAGCGCATCATTCCCCAGGAAATCAGTGGACAGTGCCCATCGCGCCGCCGCTGATAACAACCCTTTCGGCATGTTCGGTATGACCGAGGTAACACCAGGCACCCCCTTCACGGTAGCATCGCCAATATCAGAACCTTCGTCACCTCAACCGCGCGGAGTGATATCACAGGAAATCAGCGAGACGCTCCACAAAATTAGAGAGATGGAGAATTATTTCAAGGAGAAGGAGACAGAGGTGAAGGCGGGGAAGGCAAAGTTGGAGAGGCAAGGACAGAAGTGAGAGCTGGGATAGCGACGTTGGAGGAGATGAGACGGAGCACCGGGCCTGACTCAAGGGAGGGTGGTCAGGGCGGAGAGGGCATGTCGTTGATGTGGTTTATCAGAGCTGGATGGATTCGTAGACGTTGGGGTAGCGAGGCGAGAAATAGTTTCCCTAGAATATTGTAATTGAACTTGATAACCCTTCAAGCGCCACTGGCTTGTATTTGACAACCTGGTGTTCTCGCGGAACTCGATCCTACTCCAATGTCTGCTTCTCCCTGAGGTGGCGGAACCTATTCGGCCACACCCCCTGCTTCCCAGGTGCCAGAATTCCATTGGGATCGACCGCATCCTGTTCAAGAACTGTTAGATCAACCCTTGTAACCAGCGAAAGATATCAAACACACCTTGATCTTCTCGACAAACCGATTGTACGCATGATCATTGAAGTCGTTGAGGTCGGCAATGAGATCTGTCCTCGTTGGTCAGCAAACCTCCCCTTAAGACCCTTCAACCCTTCCCCCGTCGTTGACTGGACAAGACTCACCCATGTGATTGACATGCGCTCTGTACATGCCATACCCCCTCTCCTTCGCCAGCTCATACAACCCGTAATACAGCTTCTCCATCCTCGCCTTTTCCCCCTCCTCGGTCTGGTCCCAGGTGAACATGTTCATCAGCACCACATGCCGCTCCATCATGAAAAAATCCGCCATGAGATCGACACCCTGGGCTTCGCAGATGGGTTTGCTAGAGCGCATCCAGTCTAACAAGTGTTTCCCCTTGGATGGGATGATTGGTGCGTAGTCGCCGTGGGCGGGCTTGGAAGGGGTGGGCTTGTCGTGGGGAATTGCCCAGTTGATAAGGGGGAGACTCCAGAGGGAGGGGAAGCCGACGAACATGGCGCCGTGCTCAATCGGAATGTTTGCAGCAACAACGCCGTTGGGGTCGTGGTAAAGAGTCCCGGTGATGGTCCCGGTGGGTGCCTTCTCGGCGAGAACAGCCTTGATCTCCTCGAACTGCGCCTCGACGATACGCTTGGGCCCGTACAAACCCCAGCGTGCATACCACCATCCGTGTCCTGTTTCCGTTTGTAGTTCTTTGAGCCGCCAGTCGGGAATGGGCCCTTCCCCTTTCCAGTAGTCACTGCGGCGACCAAAGAGACAGAGAGTCTCGACGAGGCTGGTGATCCATAAGAGGGAATTGATGGTGTTGTTGCGGCGCATCTCGCCGAAGATGTCAACCATCACCTCTAGATCGTCAAAGTCCGGCATGCTGAATGAGCAAGACATGTAGCTCTCGGGTTGGGGCTGGAGCCAGATGCTGAGCTTGGTGACCACACCGATGTTGCTTTGGAGGAAGAGGCCTTCGACCGAGGGGCCGAACGAGTATTTGGAGATGAAGGCTGAGGGGGAGTTGCTGATGCCAAACTGACCGGTGCGAACGATGTCGCCATCAGCGAGCATAACTTCAAGGCCGGCGATGTGTTGGTGGTGGGCGAAGTGCGCGCCGAAGCCCATTCCGCGGTCTAGCGTCTGAGGGGTACTGTGAGTGAGGAGAGCCGAATAGGGGTAAATGAGACACGTACATTGCCCATGACACTTCCCCAGCCCAAAGACGCCGTGCTCGGCCATACCTTCTTTTTGTTCTCGACGCAATGGTTGTAGAGATCGATGAACGTCACGCCAGGCTCAACCACGGCGTAATGGAGGTCATCGCTAACTTCGATGATCTTGTTCATGCGATGCAGATCCAGGGCGACAGAGCCGTTGACCCGGGGTGCCGGACCGCCGTAGCCCAGGTTCTTCCCCCTCGAGAATGTCCATAGCGGAATGGCGTACTTGTTGGCGACCTTCAAGACTTCCTTGAGCTGTTCCGTCGACTGGGGGCTGGATCAGAGGCTTGCATCAGTGTCCGTATCCGAACCGGAACCAGATTCCGAAGGAGACTCACCAGACAGCAGCGCTGGGGACTTTTCTTTTGGCCTCCTCATGTTCGTGGACGTCGTATGGGTCAATGTAGTCGGACAATGCTTCCTTCACAAAAACCGCATCCTGCCCCACCGCGACAATGAACTCTTGGATCGCCTCGTCAAAGTCGGCCTCCCGAACACCGGGCGGAAGGACGGGATTAATCGGATAGCGAGGTTTACGCTCGTATGTTGCCTGGTGGGCGTCCTCGTACTCGGGGTCGGGGTATGTTGGCGGGATTGCTGTCGACATGATGGTTGTTGACTCGGTGACAAAGCAGCAGCTGATAGGATTTTGGAGAAGGAGAGTTTCTGGGGTTCCTGCAATCGTGTCAGTCCAGTGGAGAAATATATTTTCTTGGCCCGACCAGATTTAGGTGCGGACAGGGTGCGGAGGAACCTCAACTACCGTGGATTCAGGGATCAGGGGCGGGATAATGGCCGCATGGGTGCATTCTCACGCTCTGTGTAACCGACGCAATTGAGCCACAGGATAGGCTGACCCTCGCTTCTCCAACTCCGGCAATACAACTGCAGGCCGGGAACTTCACCGGCGCGCCGTCAACTGCGGGGCTCACCTGTCACCCCCTCACGGCTGACAGCTCACCGTTCCGTATTGCCGCGACTGACCGAATTGCTCAAAGTGAATTCGGAGCCGAAGGCGTCGTTCTGGCCGGCATGCAACGTCGATGAAACCTTCATGTGTACCGTGGTTACGACAACCTGATGATACTTGGGTCAGAACCAAGTCTGCGCCAGTCCTCCTCAGTCTCCGCCGACATGGCCGACGCCCTGTACATAGAACCTCCGTTCCAAGGCTTGAAAATTTCCTCCTCAAGTCCCTGCCACCCCTTTGGATCTTGCACCTCCTCAGGGGGGTCAAGGCCCACGTCCAGAACATGGCTGCACGCGCACACCACCAAGAACTTTGCCAAGTCCTCCGGAGCATCGGTCCCCTTTTCATCCCCATCAACCGCCAACGCTAGCCCCCCCTCATATGTCAAGCCCGTGACCTCCCCCGTCCACTCCGGTGACTCGGGATGCGACAACTTGACCGCTAGCTCAGCGACCTTGTATCCCGTCCAGCTCCGGTGGATGTGCACCTTCGCATCTAGGCACCCCTCAGACGACACGACCGGCCCGTCTGCGTAGATGAACCACCTATCGTCCATAGTCTGCGGGCGGTACCCGTGGAGAAGGCGCATGCTTGTGTGCATCGTCGGGAGCGGGATGCGCCAGTCCACTGTAACCGGGTCGATGAAAGACGCGCGGCGTTTCCAATCGGATTTGAGCGCTGGCTTGGAATGGAAGAATCCGCGGCGACCAAAGGTATACCATAATACGGCGTTCAGCTGGGTGCTGTTGGGGCTGACCGTGTAGCTGGTGTCGAGTTCGGATTCCCTGCCGAAAGGGATGTAACCTTTTTGGGGAGGAGGGGCGGGGCCAGGGGTTTTTCGTGAGGGCGAATCGTGTATGTCTTTGACGTTGATGATTTCGGTGACTCGGGGATCGAACTGTGTTGATGACATGTTGAGAACTCGGCGAGGGTGTACCAATTGGCGGTCTGGCTTGCAAATGTTTGGCGTTGGATGGAGTTGGATGATCTGGAGAGCAATCGCCCAGACGAAAACGCCCTGCGAGGTTTGAGGCAAGTGTGCCTCAGGCGTGCAGGCCCCCAAAATCGGGATACGAACAGGGATGCAAACAGGGTTCAAACGAGACTGTCACGTGTCGCAGGCACCCAACGTTGGATTGCCGGCATCAAATCTTGTGTCGAACTTGGGAAAACGAACATCCTTGTGTTGCCCGTCATCAACGGGACTCGGACTTGGCTCACGCACACTCGATATTTCTCATCCAATGGGACCATCTGAATGGACGTCAAAAAGGGATCTTGTCGCGTCTGCGGAGATTTGCAGGAATGCAGCCTGGAGCTAGCGTGGGCGGAACTTGAGCGCGGCGTTGAAGATGGCTGCGAGCTGTGCTCCATCCTCAAAACCGGGGTGTTGAGCTTTGTTTCCGATGCATCCGAAGCGGCCGAGCAGTTGTCCATTTCGGTGGATATCTCTCTCTTTGTCGGCGTCTTTGGGGCAGACAAACAACAATTCATGGTTGTTGAGTTTTACACGCTCCCAGACGCTCCTTCCATCTGGCCTGGGCTTGGTCCCGGCCGGCAGGTTTCGACCAACTCTTCCACAGACGAATGCGTGTCGCTCGCCCGAAAATGGTTGCAGGGCTGTCTCTCCTCGCATCCAGAGTGCCGGCGACCGGAGCCCTCGGAGCCACAGCTACCAACCCGCGTCGTTGCTGTCGGGTCATGCGATGAAGAAACCCGCGTCGTCGTCACCAAACCAGGCGATCGGGGCGAGTACGCGGCCCTTTCACACTGCTGGGGAGGCGCGCATCCAACAGTTCTTCTTTCGTCGAATCTTGAGGCCTTGCAGGCGAAGCTCAACTTCGACACATCCTCCAACACTTTCAGGGAAGCAGTCAGTTTCACACGTCGGCTCGGCATCCCGTACCTTTGGATCGACAGTCTTTGCATTCTTCAAGACAAAGATGACCTCTCTGACTGGGAGCGCGAGGCGCCCAAGATGAGCAGCGTCTACAACAGCGCAACCGTCACGCTTTCGGCCGCATCCTCATCAGACACGTCTGGCGGCTTGTTCCCAAGCCAGGGCATCCGCGAGCCGCGACAGCGCGTTGTCGAGATTCCCGCCTCCGCGCCGAACCAAACAACCACAACCGTCTATGCTAGGGGTCGGAAACGCGATCCCAGAGATGCAGGCGAGATTGTCCACTCCCTTGTTGAGCCTGAGGCGCCTCATCTGCGCGCGCGGGCTTGGGTGCTGCAGGAGGACCAGTTATCGCCTCGGATGCTACACTTTCGCAAAGAGGAACTTGCGTGGACCTGCTCATCCTGCTCGCGATGCGAGTGCCGGATTCGTCCGTCTCTGCCGCAGCCACACCCTTTCCGATGTAGTCCAAAACTCATCAGTGATGACGACAAGCCATACAGGTCTCGGATGTTTTGCCTCCAGTGGCCGACCATGGTCATGGATTACACGCGACGCAGCCTGACTCGGGAGCGGGATCGCATCGCAGCTCTCTCAGGGTTGGCGGGGTATATCGAACGGTGCACCACCGACACCTTCTTCTGTGGCCTTTTCTACGAGGACATTTCGTTCCAGCTTCTCTGGTATATCGACCGGGATGCCCATCCCCCTCGACAAGATCCCCCGCAGGCCCGCTTCTCAGCTCCGTATGCGCCGTCCTGGTCATGGATGAGCGTGCCGGGTCCCATCAGCTACTTTCATCGTCATCCATTGGGAGTCGGTCCATCACATCCTGCCATCCGCGGGCGAGACGCTATATCTACTGTCGGTACGGTCGTCGGTGTTGGCAGGATTCCTGTCGACCGAAATGTCCTGATGGGCCCGGTTCTGCTTGCTCCGATGTTTCTCATCTCGGGGGTCGTTCCAGTCGCCTATGATAGGACTAACGGACAGTGGCAGCCCTCATATCCCATTCACGACTTTGCCTCGGAGAATCTTAAGATTCACATCGATGTCGAGGAAGACGAAACCAGATTCTACCACGGAAATAATGACGACTCGTACGCTCTCATTGCGTTAGGGCGCTGGGAAGGCGAAGGTATGACCATCCGCTGCATGGAGACGGTGTGCATCCTCGCCCGGCGGCTGTCAACGCCCGAGGAGCTCAACTTGGTTACCCTGGCCAGGCAATATCAGCAGCAAACCCCTGAAGACCAGATGCTTGGGAATGTCGAGACTCTGAAAAGCGACTGGTCACTCCCGGATGAGAGCTGCTCTTATTTTCGTGTCGGGTTGGTCAGAGGTTGCGGTTCACTCAAGGCATGGGAAGAAGCGGGGGTGCCCAGCGCAGGGAGGGCATTTTTGTTCTAGCTCCAAGGGCATCATCAAAATACGATGATTATCTATGATCGTGTGCTCCCGAATCTCCTCCCGTCTGGCATACTGCGAACCAGAGTCCGAAGAGCATCGTGTTGATGTCAGATTGCGTCCTGCGGACAACCCCTTTGCCGCTCTAGCCATGGTCTCGATCCACACAACTCACTTCCTCCCCACAACCTCCGCCTGAAGCGCAGCATACCACGCATCCTCATCCTCGCCCCACGCCTGCAACGCCCTTCTGGTCTCCTCAATTTCACCCTCCTTGATACCCGCCTTCACCCAGCTCTCCCTGTACGTATCCCCCTCGCTCAACCGACCCAAACACCCATTCACATACCATTTCCTCGCCTCCGTCGAAGAGAAAACCGTCGTCCCTCCCCCAACCGAGATGTCATCAAATCCCACCGCGCGATATAACCCCTTCATCTGCCCCCCGGGAAACCCCCCTTCCTCATCCTCCCCGCCTTCCTTTCCACGCCCACCCAAAACTCTCTTCACATTCCCCGCCCACAGCCCATCAAGCCCATACTTTGTCGGATAAAAATGCAACTCCGCCGCATCCCTCGTCGCAAGAATCCCCCCCGGCTTTAGCACCCTGCGCATCTCACTCAGCGCCTTCAACTTCGCATCCCGCCCGCGCAAATGCGGAAACAACTGCGACGAAAACACCACGTCAAAGGACCCATCTTTGAAAGGCAACCCGCCTTCAGAAAGAACATCCCCTTTTACCAACGTCACGTTCGAAACACGCGGAACCGTCGACGCAACGGTTTGTCGCGCCAGAGCCAAAATATCCTCGGTGAGTTCCACGCCCGTAACCGACCCCTGGGGAACCAAAGCGGCGAGACCAACGGTGATGGTTGCGGGTCCACACCCGATGTCGAGGATGTGGGACGTGGGTTGCAAGTGGGGGAGCAGAAAGCCCGCGTCGGATTGGGCGGTGCGAGAGGCGTGGGAGCTGGTTGTGGCGGGGGAGTAGCCTTGGGTGTAATTTGTGGATGGGGCGGTGGGCATGGTGATGGTGGTTGTTGAGACAGAGAGTCACGTGGGTTTGGTGAGTCGGGAGGAGGATGGTGGGGAGGAGGTGAGGTTGGATTTAAGGTTTTGAGGGGGGACGGGTCAGCGAGGTCCAGCTGCTCGGGATCAACGCGGATTTGGTGGGTTGTGGGGTCTGCATCACGTCATGGGCGGGGAACTCTGGGGGATGTTCTCATATTGTTTCGAGAGTTTTAATTTTGTTCAAGTGATATTGTCAAAATGGAAAAGCAGAATTGTCAAAATAATGAAGATTAAATGCATTCATCAGGTGGGGCTGCGGATGTCTTGATCCTTGTCTAGGACTAGAGCCAAACACCCTCCCAGCTCCGCATGCGATTCCAAGGTCTACCAGGGACCGAGGTCTGAGTCTCCATAACTTTCTCCTTTGGCTTTGTCTTTTCACTGCTGCATGCATCAATAACCCGATTCAAGTACCGCTGCATAACATCAACAGTACTCTTCCTTCCATCACGCTCCGAGCTAGTTGCATGGCAATAACCACAGGCGATTTCATACGGGTGATCCGGGCCAAGCGCAGAAGGGTGAAAGAACCCGTTGGTCTCTGACTCGCCCTTGGTAAGCGGCATTTCGGCGACCAAACCCTTGAGGAGAACCTTTGGGTTGACCCCGGGGTTAGCCTTGATGATTGCGTCCATCTCGCGCCCGATCTCGAATGGTTCGATGGTGTGGCCGCAGAGGCTAAACACCATCTTGAATTGACATGTAGGGCACTTGGGCGGCTGAGAAGAACTAGTGTTGCCGTTCTTCAGCCTCCAACCCATACCGATGGCTTTCGCCAAGCAGTGATGGCCGAAAATGTGGCCGCAGGGAAGGACGCAGCACATCTCTCGGTCATCTCGTGGGATGGAGGCAATGTGCATCTCGCTGTGTAAGCCGGGGATCATGATCTCACCGCGACAAAGCGAACAGACCGGGCGGGGCCCAAGGCATTTTCCGAGAATGTGAGCTTTTACGTCGGCCCAAAGGACGAGTTGGGTGCTATTAGTCATGATGGTTGTTTTTTAATGATGCAGAAGCGATAAGATGTAAGAGAAGCGATAAGTGCATGTTTTTATACAACATCATCCAGGGGGCTCAGAGGTTGAACAACAAGACGTAATTTCTACTTAGTCTGGACACTGACAAAGGTCTCGTTAGCACGCATGTTCATGGTGTTGTCTGCCTCACAATGAATTTGTCCTCTTTGCAGCTCTTCCCGTACCAACGTAGTAACACTGACGAAACAATATCTTTGTCCAACTCTCATGATCTCGCCAGCACCTTTAAGATGGAGAGCAAGTTGAACAACTTCAACAACCAAGGCATCATTGCAAAAATGATAAAACCAACCCTAAATCCCATCTAATCATGTCAAGTCCTCATCATTCGCCTGCCTTTCGAGCTTCACCACAGCATATCTGCTTGATAACAAATCTTTGATCCTCGAACACAGACACAGACACCGTGATAGACACAGACACACTAACAAGTCTCAACTTATACCGTCTACCACAACCCTAACCCCATCCAAAATGTCAACCAACAACACCCCCACCTTCTCCTCCATCCCCCAATCCACCGCCGCCCGAATAACCTCCTACTCCTTCGAGCGCGAGCCGGTCCCCTCCACCCCCGAAAACACCAACACCGCCAACCTCCCCCGCGAAGAACTCCTCTTCGAGCTTCAAATCCTCCGCTCCCGCCTCGCCGCCTACGAAGCCAACGCCCAGTCTCTCCTGGAGAAACTCTCCACCCTCGACGGCAGCATGTCCCTTCTCGAGCCTCACCTCGCCCCGGAATCCTCCCCCTCGCCCTCCCCCTCGCAAACTTGGTCCGCTGACGCCTTCCACCAGCACGTCGCCCTGCAACACGCAACCGCCCATACGAAACGGTATGGTCCTGACGTCGTATTGCTTACGGAGACTTTGAGCACCCAGCTTGACGTGCTGAACGATCGGGTGGTTTCGGCCGCGATCAAAGCCCACAGGCAGACGTGCACGCAGCAACACGGCCGCGGGGCGGAGTTCTGGTCGCGGTGCGAGTTCAAGCCCGTCATCTCGGCGTTTGAGGAGCTGCCGCAAGCGGCGAACGGGCTTCATCACTTTACCAATCTGCTTAACCCTGAGATTGAGAAGTTGTATTACGAGCGACTTGACGCGCTGGTCGCGGAACAAGTCAATGCCATTGAAGTGGAGAAATCATGGGATTGAGCGGAAAGGGCGCAGTAGATGAGTAATTGACGTCTTGTCGGTAGAACTATCTACTCGCCAGAGGGTCGTGATCCCTCAACTAAACTCTCCTAGAGGTAACAACAAATAGAATGCGATAAAACTAGAATCCTACCAAGCCTTACTTGTAAAATGATAAGCAAGCACAGCCCCTGAATGAACATGCAGCCCCTAAGTGAGTGTAAACATGTGACCCATGCAGAACAGTAGCGATTATTCCACCATCCCGTCCAACTTCACCTCCACCACCCATGCCATCTTGTCCCCACAAGGCTTCCCCACCGCCCCCGTAACAGTCCTCTTCTCCCCGACCGGCAGCAACACATGGATGCTGCCCATCCAAAGCGGCACGAAGGAATCCTTGTATTTCGCCGTCACATCAACCTGGATCTCCCCATCCTCCTCTCGTGGCACTTGATACGCCACCCTGACCACACAAGTACTTGGATCGGCTGAGATCCCATCGTCCTCGATCCACTCGCCCCAACCCGTGCTCTCATTATCTCCTGGGAAGATCATTACACCTCTCCAATCATCATAGCTGACTTGACCACCTTCGCTTTTCAGCACGGCACGGACACCGTCGGTGTGGGTCCTTGCAGGGCCACCCACAGCCGTCAGTGTGACGTGATCCTTCCCCACTGGAATCACGGCGCCTTGTCTTGCGAAGAGGCCGCCGTGCTCGATTGGTGTGGCTACGGTCGACCAGGTTCCAGCTTTGTGCTTTCCGAATGGCGCGTGGAGATCGAAATACCAGCTGTCGTCATTGCGGGATTCCATGGGGAAGTAAACGCGATGTGTTAGTCCGCCTTCGAAGACCTGCGGCGCTATGAGGAGTTGACCCACGCCTAGCCAGGCGTCGAATCCGTTGAGTATGTTCCCAGTGTACAGGGTTGGGTCAGTGGCAAAGGGGCCGTAGAAGAGGGGGGCGTTTGACGGCTCCGCGTGGAGGTGTGAGCGCCACATGAGGTTGTTCCTTGCAGTGGTCACTGGTCAGACGGCCCGGTGAAGCAGCCAGGGGTAAAAAAGGAGCGAAAACTCACAGGAATGGCAAGATACAGTATCTCCACTTGATTTGGGCCCTGATTATTGGCAGCAGGTCTGGGTACATCCAAGGGACGTTGAGCTTGGGCTGACCGCGTGTATCCGACGGTGCAGAATGGATACAGAATCTGGAATGTGTAACACCCAGCTGCACCCATCGAACGAAAAGTTCAGGGGTAGGGGTATCACCACCAAACCCGCCGACGTCCGCACCAGTGCTCTGCATGAGCGATAGAGCCGAGTTGAGCTGGATGTGCTGCGAGCCTCGCATCTCGCGCCAGCTTGTGGCATTATCTCCTGACCATGTGGAGCAGGCGTATTTGAACGTTGCTGGATTGCCTGAACGAGTCAGGACGTAGGGACGTCGCTCGGGCGCAGCAGCCTGAAGTACATCATGGCTGAGAGTTTGTTAGTTTGAGGGGATGGGCCCGAGGAACTGTCCAACACCTCAAACACGTACCTGACCTTGTTCATGAGCTCAGTCCCCATAACCCTGCCCATCAGTCCCGTAGGGATCTTACCATCGAGCCCAGCCTCCCTGCTGTGGTCGAACTCATTCTTGCACAGGAGCCCATCATCTCGAGTGAAGAACTCGTTGTTGTCACTGCAAGGTGTCGTCAGTTTAGTACTGTTAGCTCCATTGGGGCGACCTACTCCCACATGCCATCAACTCCTAGGTCGATCAAGCCCTGCACGCCTCTCGCCCACCACTCCCTCGTAGCTGGGGCACTGAAGTCGGCCCAACTGCCGTCACCACTCTCTGCCATACCGCTCGACCATAGATTCTGCTTGGACGGGCCCTTCGTTATAGGATCGTAGAAAAGACCATCGCCATCCTTGACAAGGTTGTAACTGGGATGAGTATGGAGCATATCTGTCACAAGTCAGGGGGCGTCACTCGGGAGGAAAAGGGGTACAGACACGGCTTGACATTTGGAACAATCTTCATCCCCGCCTTGTGGAAGACCTCAACCATTCCCTTGAAATTAGGATAGCGTTTCTTGTTCAGGTAAAACACCCATCGGCTGCCAGTCTTTTCGTCTACCGTGAATCCAGACGAAAGCTATGTCGAGAACGTGTCAGCCGCCGTACAGTGTGTTCGCACCAGATGCATGAGGGCACCCACATGCATGGCCGAACAAGGCACATTGTATTTCTCGCAGAGCTCTGGCCACCCCTCCAACAGGTGTTGGGCGTTTTCGTCATCCGCCAGAAGCATCGTGGATCCTGTGCACGACAATTGTTAGCATCTCCACCCCCAAAACCCCAGCCCCTGACTTCATTTCGTGGCCAACTTACCAAGGTAACCGAGCCAATCCCTCCCCACCAACTTCGGCTTGCCTGCCATCTCCGCAAACGTCTTGACGACCCCCTCGACTCCCCTGCCAACCATCACCCACTCCTCCAATCCTCCCCAATGCTGCACAAACTTCTTGCTCCAGCCCCCACTCGGGTAGTCTATCTCACCTCCCACATCCCATGTCGCCACACTGTTTGTCGCATGGAAGATTCCATACGTCAATCCCATCTCCTTGCCATCCGTCGCCTTGGGCGTCGAGATCAAAAACGGCGTATGCTTATACAGCGGGTCAGTCCTGTACGCATCATACAGCGCCGCATCGGTCGCATGCATTGTGAAGCTCCGTCCCGTGAGATCAATCGGAGCGGCCTTCTCCCCCAGCCCTAGGTGTAGCCGGGATCTGTCGAGCATCCAGTGGCGGATGACGCCAAATTCTGTCAAAGCGTACGATCGGGCTTGGAGATCCCGGAGAACGGGCTTTGCGTCTGTGCCTCCGGTTGAAGGGGAGGTTTGCCAGACTTCGGTGAAGAGCTGGTATGCCCACCAGACGTGGAGCTCGAGCTTTTCATTGGGGGCAATTCCAGAGACAGAGCCGAGGCCGGACGTGGTAGGGGACGGGAAGGCGAAGACCGCGTGGCATTTCTGTTTGTCGAAGGAGAGGATAGTGAAGAGGTACGGAGAGGGAGCGTTAACGTTGTCGTGCGGGGGGCGGGGTCGTTCCGGACCGGTGAGGAGGATGCGATAGGCTTGGGGGAAGAAGAATTCGAGCGTCCATTTGAAGCCAGGGAAATGGGTTTTGGGACCAGAGACAAGGGTAAAAGAGCGGATAGCAGCTCTGGGGGGCAGGGTGGAGAGGTCCGTTTCGGGGACAAGGTAGGTCAAGTCGCGCTCTACAATTGACATTTTGGCGTGGTGTGCAGTCGTCGTGCTTGGTGGCGTTGTCAAGTTTGAGAAGATGGTTGGGATGGCCGGAGACCAACGAAAAGAGGCTGGAGAGGAGGACTTGGTCCCATGCCACCAGAAGCAAACAAATGGAAGGAACGTTGGACAGTTGTGGTGCAACTTGGAGGAGCTCGATGGCCGTAGGGGAACCAATGGCATCACTTATCTTCGTCACGCCGGTCCTACCCCGCGATTTCGCGCAGATGGGACCCGTTAATTGGAAGAATCATGCCACTGAGAATGACCAAGTCTGTTGCTCTGTCAATGACTGACTCAATGACTGCCAGGCCTTGGGTCAAATCATTGCTGGTAATCTGCTGAAGAATCCCAGTCCCTGCAAAGGAAGTTACGGTACTGTGGAGAAAAGCTGCGACAAGTGAAGACCAGGAAGGAGCATGTTGAATGAAGTGGGGGTGATTTCACGAAACATGGAGGACATCTTGGGCAACAAGCTCGGCCCACAATGTGTCCTTCCAAAACTGACTCCTCAATGCGGGCTCAATCTTCTTGCTGGTCGATTGCACATGACCGAGAATCGGATTTGTGATTGTTGGATGGGACTCGGACCTGACCACATCATTCTGAGGTCTGGCAGTTTCTGTCGCAGACACTTGAAAAACCACCTGCACCTCAGATTGACGATCGGGGAGACCCTTTTGGACTAACTGATCTTTGCTGACGATTGATGGCGGGTATTCACCATTCGCACTAGAATGAACAAGTACAACGGGATCAACAAGAGCGAAGCTAAGTTTTCACCAGACTGACTGACACCCTTCCGGAAGCGGGGGCCACACAAGGAACACATCCTTATCTCAGCCCTTCTCCTTCAAAGAGGCTCACAGGGGTACTAATGAAAGGACGTCAGGGCTTCAACAGGCAGCCAAACTCTTCTAACTCTTTGTCAGCGCAGCCAATCACCCCGCACAACGGACGGCAAAGGCCCTTTGATGCCCGCACCAGCTCATCATGAACCACGAACCCGGATTCTCGTTGCGACTTTGCAGTTGAGCAAAGGCTCTTCACATCGCTAACAATTATCACTGCACCAGCACAAAACCCATGAAATCATAGCGTGCTAAGTCATCATCGCCATGACTGGCCGTGGACGCGGCGGGCCCTATCGTGGCGGGCCTCAGCGCGGCGGGCCTCAGGCTGGACGTGGACGCGGCGGGCTTCAACGTGGCGGGCGGCTTCAACGCAACATGGGCCAGGGGCGCGGTGCTCCCCCTCCACCGGCACCTGCACCATTATTCCCCGCTCCCACTCGAGGATACCAAAGCGACTTCACGCTCGAGGAGAGAAAGACAGAAAATGACCGCTTCGAGCAGTACATGCAAAACAATTGGTGGGACTACGACGAAACAACCCGCCAAGCGGAGATCCAAGCGCGCCAGTTTCCCAAACCGGGTAGATGCCCAGATGCACCTTACAACCCTCTCCGTCCCAATCCGGACGGGTACGGAGGGCCGATTCCAGATCCCCTCAACACGCCGCAGCCGGCAAAGGGCCCAGGGGGGGCGCAGGAGGAGGCACAGGCAACACAGGCGTTTGGCCCGTGGGCGACACACGTCAAGCACGCAGGGCTGGGGTACAGGAGCTTGTTGGGATGGGGTGGGATGGGCGCGGTGGCGTTGTTTGAGCAAACGATTGGCGGGCAGGGAACGGGGCACAAGATTGTGGCGAAGAGTAAGTTATCACTGACTGCTGAGCCAGAGCTTCTTCTCCTTTTCCTTCTTTTCCTTCCCCACGCGTGGATAGAGGGATGAAAGCTGACTTGGCATGGCCCACAGTTGATCTATACCCTGATGAGTTTTCGACGATAGCGGAGGAGAAGGCGAATCACGATGTAGGTACCCACCTACCGACTGACTGGGTGAAATTAACATTTGAGGATTCAATAGCTTGTGGCTGGGGCGCAGCATGTGATAAGGAGGGTGATATTGAAGCCGCCACCTGGCGAGAGTTGGACAGGGGATTCGAGACCTGACGACGGGGATGACAACACTAAGTGGCACTTGGATTGGCATGACGGGGTCCTTTTTATCGAGTTCATGAAACGAGGGAGGTTGGACAATTACATACGGGCAGCGGGGATCAGGGGAACGCCGTTTCCGACCCAGGTGCTGTGGCAACTCTTCGACTGCTGTGAGTATTGGGACTGGCTGGTCGTGGTTTTGGCTTGGGACGTTTGTTTGTTGGAAGTGCTAACGGAGAATCAGTGTTCAGGGGTGTTGTCGGCTTGGCATACCCACGCCAGTTTCGATACCCTGGCGCACGTCCCGCGGAACAGAATGTTCATCTCCAGAGGGAAACGTCCAGGGAAAAGCCAGTGCTGGAGCCATATTCTACCAAAGAAACGATAATCCATCTGGACATCGATACTTTGAATGGTAAGTGCATGGTACCATGGTTCGCTCGATTGGAAGCAAACACTAACGATAGAGACAGTGTTGGTTGGTGACTTTGACGACAGTAACCACAACCTGGTGCCTCTTGTCAAGGTGAGCAGTACATCGAGTCCTCCAACATGAACACGCACTCACTCAGGATCTTCAGATCGCCGATCTCGGCGCTGCCACTTGCCAGTCGATCAAGAGCTTCAGAGACATGTATGTCGCCTCGCCAACCACCCCCTTACCTTGAGCTTCCAATAACTTCTTCAACAGGGACAATACATGGAGAATGCGCCAATACGGAAAAACAGAAGTATGGACACCAGAGCAATTCTCACAACAGTGGGAATATCACTCCTTCCATCCCGCGTGCGCAGGCCTCTCCACCGGCGGCAACTACAGCTGGTGGACGAATCTCTACCAAATTGGCCTCATCATGTTCTCGCTGATCACGCTCTGCGAGCACCCCATTCCGGCGGTACTGGACTACTACTGGCTAGTCGACCCGGCCGGCAATAGGAGAAAAGCGTGGTCGGTTGGCGTCTACGTCATGCAGGACAAGTTCTCCCACATCGATCTGGGACTGCGCGGGCTGGTGATGAGGTGCCTGGCGTACAAACCGGCCGATCGCCCCACCATGAAGGAGCTTGAGGATATTTTGGATATTTATGTCAATACGAGGGCAGGGCCGGCCAACAAGGAGGATCAAGACGCGCAGGAGTGGGCCAAGAACATATTTGCGGGACCACCGCCACCGAGGGCTTGGAAGGGAAGGTATGGGGATTTGAAGGACGGACGGGCTTCCTCGATCTGGCCTGAGTCGGCGAGATGGATGAGGCTTCCCCAAGGGATGCACCATATTCGGATTGCGGCTTTGGAAAACTTGGGGGTCTAAGGGCAAGTCAGTTGTGCTTGATGCCGCGATCGAGGATGATGACTTTGGTCTCACACCGCACTGCAAACTGGCCAGCTCACATACAGAGGATTCACTTACAGTATTCAGATCGACATCGGCGTGGGGAACATCATGTATTAATATTTTGGGAGTTTGGAGCTGTGCTTGGGGTTTTTCATGTCCAATACACGTGGAAGTCCCGATATCTTGCAAGCTGACATGTGTCATCACTTGCCCGGTGAAGATCAACGCTTACTTCAAAACGATGTATCCCGTCGCTGGCTTGCCCATTGTTAGGCATTTGAAGAACTCGACACGCAAACATCACACAAGTCAGTCGCGGGGCATCAACTCAGCTTCTCACTTCTTGCCAACAACACCTGTGCCAAGAGACGGTGAGTCAAGATCAGGAAGAGAAATCTAGAGGCCGAAGACAATGCTGGTCCCATCGCTAGATTCTATCTGAAATCTGCATCAACTACCGGTACTGCGCCGGTGTCGCTCTACGCGCCCAACCCCGAGATCTGATTGCAGACTCGCTCCGCTTTTTTGCCGAACCCTAACCAGCAATAAAACAATGCAACGATGGAAATACTTGCTGAGAGATACAAACCAATCGAAATCCTCGGAAAGGCAACGAACTATCCCGATCCCGATCCCGATCCCGATCCAGGCTGCAAATCCCGTCCCGACGCAACTGAACCCCATCCATCCTCCAATCCCCCCTCCGCTCCCTCCCGGAAGACCTCCACATCCACAATTTCCCCATCTGCCAAATGTCCTCAACACCCAAGTCACTTGTCCCAGCCCTGATGATTATTTCTTCTCCGCCGCCTGGTCCCACGCCAGGATCGTCAACAGAAGCTTGCATATCCTGATCGACTCGGACTAACACAGCAAGTGGGTCTCCATGCTCATGGACTTAGATGACTACGTGACATTCACATACGTTAGCGGGGGGCATTGACTTGAAGCAGGGGAACTCACCTGTAGGTTGTTGCCAACCGAAACCCCACTGGGACTAGAGATTGGCGCTGTTGGAAACGGAGGTATTGTGTCCGGAGGTGAATATGACTGCGAGTTTGGGGAGCAATTGGTGTTGAGCAATGGATGGTTCTGCTTGTCTCGGAAAGTGGATAATACTTTGTTCTGGCTCAGGATGGTGAATGCTGCGAGTGACAAAGAGGCGCCTGAGACGTTGGCGAAGCTGATGACGAGTGAATCGTTGCCGTTGCGCGTGAGACAGATGTTGCTGCTGAGAAGAGATGAGGAAGCTGAGAGGTTGATAGAGAAGCATCTTGCGTTGTGAGGGTCGAGGGGGGTTGCACGGCCCCCAGGTGATCAACATTGTCCATGATCGACTTGCCTTCCATCCCCTGTCACAGGTGCCAACCTGCCGCATCGAGGTCTGGGCCAAAACATGACAAGGTCCGGAACGAAAGAGGAAGCCCCAAGCAAACAAGTGCAAAAGGCTTCAGTAAACAGAACAAAAACCCGAGCAAATACAAGTGTGCCTGGAAAACCCGGAAGAGGTGCGAAAGAAATCAATTCAGGCCGAGCACAAACCACACAAGGCCGCCGTCAAATCCACCGAGACATGAAGAGAACTAGAAAGAAGCGCGACGGCGCAAAGAGCTCTCGAAGTGAGCAAATCACAGGCCCTTAACCAGATGATAGATCCCATCCCAGCCTATTGTGCAACCTCACCACCACCATCCACAGCTGCCTTCTGCTCCGCGTCCTCGTCCAACTGGTATAGCATCATTCTGCCACGAGGCCAGAACTTGTACATCCGGTGTTCCAATCTCGATTCCTCCCTCAACCTCCAGCTGCGAAACTCGTCCATGTCTCCACGCTCCATAGCATTCCGTGCTTTGTTGTATGGCCCTCTCGGTGAGTAATCCAGAATAGCAGAAGAAGTTGCGAACCTCGAGACCCCATTCTGGGCGAGTCTCCACTCCTTGAAGACCTGCCACATCATGAGCAATACGCTCTTGGGCTGTGAGCCCTGCATCTTTTCGGTCAGGACTGCCGAGAGGTCTTGCGGCACGCCAATGGTCTTCACGGTTCCAACGCCCCGGACCGTGCCAGCAAGGTAGGCGCGGAGCTCGTTGGCAAGTTGAACCCCGCCCGTGCGTTCCCAAAAGCCCCTGTTTGCGTGCACACATTCGACGGTGAGCGACTGGACATGCGGAATGTGATCGAGGGACTTGGCGAGGACGTCGATGTAGCCTCCATGTTCTCCATTTCCTCTGACAACGTTGGATATGTCGTTGCACGCAATTGTCACCACGAAGCGTTGAGGTAGCTTTTCCTGTTCGAAGTAATGCGGCGTCCGGGATGGCGAGCCGCTCGTTGCGTAATTTTGCGTGAGCCCGCCGAACGAACCACCCATGAGCTGCACGCCGCTGCCTTGTAGAAAGTGTGGGAATATATCGTTGAGGTAGCTCCACTCGATGTTTCTGTCGGCCCGCGGAAGATACAGGCCTGACTGCGGCGCATCGGGGTGACTTGGGGGGGTTCCACTTGGCGGGTCGATATATCTGGTCCCGGGCTTCCTCTTCAGTCTCTCCGGTAAGCCGAGGCGAATCCTCCAGGTGTTCTCTTCGTACAGAATGGGGTGTGTCTCCTTGAAAATCGCCTTGCACGTTCGCATGATATTCGGGTGGAGGTGGGGCATTTCCCAGTCGATATCGATGGGTTGGGGGGATACGAGAAGGTTGTGGTATATCTTTATGCGAAGCTCTGACGGCAGAGCCTCCAGTCTGAACGGCTTGAAAGCCTTGCGCTTCTTCCGAACTCTGGGCTCGCCCGTGAGGGCTTCGGCGCGCGCAGATAGGCCTTGCAGTCGTCGCGAGGCTCTCGTTCTGTTGGTACGCTTCTTGACACGCGAGTCGCGGCCGACGATCTCCGATGACTGTGTCCGCTTACCCGTCGCGTGGGAAGGCGTCTTGTTGGCGGGCGCCATTGTCGTCAACGATTGCGCGAAGCGGCTGGGGGCAGCGGAGATGGTTGAGCGGGTTGCTGAAGGGTTGAGTCACACAGACGCTGCAAGCCTGATGTCGCTCAAGAGATGATGACCGAGGAGTGCGATCCCGCCGCGGGCAAAGAAGGGCCTTGGAGGTGGGTGCAGGTTTCTGCAAACACGGCGACTGAGAAGCTCGGTTCGGCCACGAGTGGAGAAGCAGGTCGGAAGCTTCTCGAGCGTCGGCTGACCTTGCCCACCTCTACCTGCTCGCCCACGAGGCCGGCGAGGATGCCGTTGAGAGGAAAAAGACGCGCCAAAGGCCGTTGCGGTAGAATTGGACGCTAGTAGGCTGAGAGAGAGAAAAAGCCTCAGTCGGCCAGTGTGGGATCAACGTTGCTCGGAGGAGGGAGCCGCAAGGCAGTCGGGCTGATGGGGATGTCGGCGGAAGGAGGTGGGGCAACGGCAAACTCAAACCGGGCAACAAGGCAGGAGCGTCCTTGAACATGTGATGAATCAAGGAAGATGATCCAGTCCGGCCCAAGGCATCTCAGCACGGTGTTTCGTCCCATCTAGCAAGTTCTCATTGCGACCAGTCCGGGTTCTGCCACGAAACTTGATCAAAAGTGCAGCAATCACTACTCAGGTGCGGCCGCGCAGAGGTAAGGTACTGAAAAGCCAAGCGTTCCAACCCCACACACTGCATTTGTATCGATTTTATTCACAGAGCATGGCCTCAACAGGATTTCACAACATTGAAGACTACCATTGTATGACAAAAATCCCTGAAGTGATTGATGAAAGCCCGGAAGAGGCTTCCCAAACGCCTTCTAGATATCGGAAAAGCTCTTTAATCCCAGCTGATGGAGACCCGGTCCAAGATATGCACGTTCTATGCGCCACCAAAAGATACTTGGTATCTTCATCAAAATCAAACTTCCTGGGAGGACAGAATTCCTCCCCACTTGATGACGCCGCCTATTCCTCGCCGTGCCGGAGCTCTACTTGTTGTTCCCGTCGTTTCCATCACTCGCCATTCTTCCCAATGTCATCTGCCTTGTCCTCCAAAACAAGCTCATCCCGCTTCCAATCAGCAGGGTCGTGCTCATAGATTTCCTCAATGTCGCTAAGATCCGCCCCTAGGATCTGAAGAGCATGTATCTCCATCTCGCGATGACGCCGGAATCCCTCCCAATCACCCTTCTCCATAGCCACCCGTGCCTCTCCCATAATCGCTCGCGCCTCTTCAAGTGATTCTTCGTCGTCCAAATGGATTATCTGGCTCTTTGGGCTCCCAAGGAGACTCACTGAAATCCAAAACCACTCCAAGGCCCTGTACATACGCAATAAAGCACTCTCTGGCTCATTTCCAGTCATCATGCCCCTGAGAAGCGAGACATCAGCTTCGGGTATGCCGATAGCAGTGAAGCGTTCAACATTGCGCAAGGTGCCACCGAGGTAGGCGCGTAGTTGACGACTGAGTTTTATGCCCTGGTCGGTAGCCCACATCCCGCTGGCTGTTCCATCCTGACCGTCGAACCCCCCAGGTAGATTTTCGCATCTAATCTCGAGGTACTGGATCGGTGGAATAAGTCTCAGCATGGAAGCTAGGGCGTTGAGATCGTAGTGAAAGCCAGTCGTGAACATGTTGAGTGCACCGGAGCACTCAACAGCTACAACCAGGCGGCGAGGGAACTTGGTATCCTCGAAATTCTGCTTCGGCCGACCAAGAATAAAACCACCCAAATACCAGTTCCCATCAAGTCCGTCCCTACTCAGTCGTGGGAAAATATCGTTGAGATAGCTCCGCGTGAAAGTCCGAAGTGATGGGAATCGATCAAGCCTCATCAAGGCCATCCTGTTTTCCTCGGGTATGGGTTGCAAGTCAAGATAGTACTCCTCTCTCCTTGAGTAGCTGAGCTCCTCCGTGGCCTTTGAGGGGCAGATGGGAACGGCATCCCAAAGCTCCTTGGGAACCCCAATGCGCATCATGAACGTGTTCTCATCGTAGAGGACTTTGTGAGCTTCGCAAAAGATGGGGCGGCAAGTCTCCATGATGGCGGTGTGTAGGCCCGGCTTCTGGAAGTCGATATCGATGACGCCTCGGAAAACGAGAAGCTCGCGGTATATTTCTAGGCGAATTTCGACCGGGAGCTTGTGAAACGTGAATGGGGCTGCGGTCACCTGACCGTCCTCACTTGTCGTGATGGCGGTATCGAGCATCTCAGGGTCCAAGGCGGCAAGTCCTTGTGCGTTCTTTCCGCTGACGCGCCTTCCGCCGACTCGCTGCATCTGCGCCACAACCTTCTTAACGCGCGCATCGGACTCCATAGCTGGTCGAGCCGTTCTTGCCGGCGAGGCCGGTGCCTCTAGGGCTGACTTCATTGTAACGGCTGTTGAGCTGCAAAATCTGCCGACGGGGAGCATGGAGATTAGCTTTGAAGATGCCGTTGGCGCGTTGGAAGGTGTCTGTCAGCGCCGATGACGGAGTTCCCACGTTGGAGGATATAAGCAACTGCGTTACTTTGTCAGAAGAAGCCGAGAAGAACGATGATCTGAAGAGCCCCGGCGACCGCGAGTTTGTGAGTTGCTGGGTAGCAAATGGCGAGGCGAAGAATCCAAACGAGAGAGGCGGCGAAGTGGCAGAGGGCAGGCCAAGATTGCCGAAAGTAAAGAGGCAGTTGCAATGGGGAGATGGCGATCGCGTGATCAAGATGAAGGCGGCGGCCTGCGAGAAACAATGTGAAGGTAAAAAAACCAGAGGCAGTTCCCGCGCGTCGTTCCCCGTTGGCAGTTTCAAGATGCGTTCTGGATTGTTTTTCTCGCTGAGGTGGGCCATTGTCGGATGACAGTCAAGGCTATTCCAGGTTGTGGATCTGAACACCAGCCAAAATTGCCAGAGGACATTTCGCGACTTGCAGACAAGTCACGGGGATGTGTGCGAAGTGTTTCCCTCCATGCAGGAAGGGTTAGGGTCACGGATCCGCCGTGCATATCGCCGAGAAGCAAAGAATTGGAATGGCAGGACGAATGTTTTTAATGCGATGCTGAAACTAGCTCTAACTATACCCTTCATACTCCGAACTCCAGGCAATGACCTCCTCATCCAACACGTCCCGCCAAGTAAAAATGCCAATGAACCTTCAAGCCCCCTCAAACAACATTGACGTCATCTCCAACACAATCACCCCCCTCTTCCTCCTCTCCACGCTCGCATTCACCATCCGATGATACAACTTCTCCCAGTGTTCCTCAAACAGAACCTGCCCTCTCAACTCCTGCGCCGTGGACGCCGCACCCCCTACGACTCTACCCCTCGTACTCGCCCCATCCTCCTCCTCATCCCCCACCATATCCGGGTTGACCACATCCACCGCCTCAGTCCTTGGCACCATCTTCCCCCCAACCTTCTTCAACCTGGTGAGCGTCACCTTCCCTGGATTTTCCCATAGTCTCCTTGTTTCTCCACGTATCCTGTTCAGCGCCTCATCTTCATCTTCCACCTCTCCCGGTCTGAGCTTGACATCTGGTTTCGGCGGAACCGGCGCTAGATCAACCCACACCTCGCCTTCTGTACCCCCCACAAAAATCCTCACTACGAAGCCGCTCCCCAGATGTCGGTTAAAGAACATGACGGTTGCCAACTGGTACACCACTCCTTGAGGCCCTAGTCCCTCTGGCTTCATGCCGACTATCCTCGCGACGCCAAATTCCCGATTCCATTGTGCGTGCTTGGCGCAAATATCGAGGACTTCGTACCCGGGACTTATGAGTTCTCCGGCCTTGACGAAGACTTTCTCCTCTTCCGCTAGGGGGTCGGCGGTGAACCCCTCGTCGGGGGATGAGGAGATGTAGACTGGTGTTGGCTTCGTGGTGGTCAAGGCGAGGTCTTCACCGGAGATGCGGGTGTGTTTCTTCGTGCGGGTGCGGACGTAGACGGAAGGGGAAGTGGGCGAGGTGGTGAGGAAGATGCCAATTCGATCATGGGGGTCTTCTTTTTCGTGGCGACAGGCGAGAGCGGCGAGGTAGTATTTTTGGGCGGCGGAGTGTGTGGAGTGGCCGACTTGGAGGAGGGGGAGGGTGATGTGGAGGCCTTTGTTGGTCAGGGCGAAGGAGGTGGTGGGTGTGGTTGTCGGGAGAGGCGCGCAAACAACAGAGCCCATGCCGGCGAAATCGGCCGGGGATGTCGCGAGGACTGGAAGCGATGCGTTGAGGGAGTCGTTGTCTGAGTCGAAAGTCTCCTGGGTGGTGTGGTGGATCACAGGGTTATCTTCTTGGTTCAATATCCCCCATGCAAGAAGAGACATGTCGTCACTCCGTCGGAGAATCTCTTCTTGTAGCCGTAAGAACGCATGATCTGCCCCCTCACCATACAGCGGTGAGAGATACACCCCGAAAATGCCCATCAGACAGTATGCCATGTCTTCGGGTAATGTTGTTGACCTGGCGCTGGCCCACGACATTCGCTTCGCCACGCTCGCCTTGGAAACCAGACCCGGCTCCAGCAGGGTTCTTTTCGGAATGCCTGTCGCTTTCTCTATTGTCCTCCCGAGCGTGGCCTTTGTCCCCAATTCCTTCCATCCCTTCCCGAAGAAAACTACTTTTCTCGGGGCAAGCAGTTCCTGCAGAGTCCAACCCCTTTTGAACCACTTGCTCTCCGCGAAGTCATCCTTCCAGATGCGGTAGCCGCCACGATGACCACCATGCTGGACATCATCAAGATATGCATAACAGACATCTGCCGAGGCGTACCAGCTGTACATGGAGTTGATGGCCAGGGAGACTTCGGCGGTGCTCGTCTTGTCGATGCAGCATGTGTCAATCCAAATGTACTGCAAACCCTCACGCTCGGCTTGGCCGCAGGCAAGGGTGATTTTGGTGAAAGCAGGCTTGAGCTCCAGTATATGGGATGAGTTCAGCGCAGCGGGAACGAGGGCTTTCTCGTCCTGAAGCTTGATGTTGTTGGCGCTGGCGAGGAGGGCATCGGTAATGGTTGGCGGTGTTGGAGGACGGCTCATTCCGTTCGGGTGGTGTGGGGAGGATCCGCCGCGGAAGGCCATGAGCATGCTGGACAGAAGCAGCATCTTCATGGTGTCGGCCTTGTCGGGGGTGCGCGGAATGATGCGGGCGAGCTGCTGCTTGCGGGTGAGGCGGTGGCGCGCAATGGTTTCCATTTCCGACAACGACATCTCGTCTGTTCCAGGGCCCCATGTGTGCGATAGGATGGCGTATTTGGGGATGTTTGGCGGGAAGAATTGCTCCACCTGCATGGTGGTGACGTTGAGGAGCCGCATCTTGAATCCGGGGCCGCTCAGGGGCGACGTGTGGGGAGATTACAAAGAGTCCCAGATGCGGAGAAAGAGAGCAAAGCCAAAATTGAGGAGGGGATTTGACATTGTGGTGTTTTGTGTCGATAGATCCACAATCCGTGACGATGGGCCAGACGTGCGTTGGAGCGAGTCGAGGGTTACCAGGTGGTCCAATGGGAGAGAGAGGAGGCCAGGGTGCCTGAGGCATGACGGCAGGTGCGTTGCAGCCCATTGGGACAGCTCACCATTCGTGCCCAAGATCCCAACGTCATGTGGTCCGGGGGGCGAATCGGAAGTTTGCACCAGAATTGAGGCACAAAACAGCTGAGGGGGTATCTGGCAGAGTCGAGAGGTGTTGGAGGGCGCTCAGTGGTCAATTGAGCGCCTCGCCTTCCAACCCCTTCCCCAGGCACCCAGTGTAGAAGTCTCAAGTAAGTTCCTGTTGGGTCTGAAACTGGCACAGAGCCCTGCTTTCACTTGACATGTCAGATGTTCTAGTTCAATCGGTGTGCCTTTGTTGATGTTGATCTCAAATGATTCACTGTCACCAAGGGGCTGTTTCGCGAACAAAGGGGGGACCGAGAAATTAAGGAAGATCCGTCCTGTTCTCTTTAACAAAGACATTGATTCAATAGTATAAACGACAACCAACCCCTGCCATGATGAATTGTCTCTGTCCAAAACTCCCGTAGATCTCAACCCGTTTTGTTGCGCCCTCGCACCACGCACTCACAACTTGCCACACTAGGACGCATCTGCCATACAGTGCAATGTCTGACCATAAAATGGCATCCACAACTCGCAAAACCGCCAGCTCCATCTGGGAAGTCGACCCTGTGACTTGGTACCGAGAAGCCGGCTTCAAAGAGTATGCCGAAAGCAGGGAGCGGATGTTCAGGTCTTCAGAGAGGGGCAGCGCCTCACGCAAGAGAACACTGGGAATCAAACTCAAAAATGACCCCCGTCCTATCACCCTAGCTCACCCCAAAATCCCTGAGAACATCATACCCCGTGGAGTGCCAAAGGATAGCGGGCGAGTTAAGAAACATGAAATTGTTGCTGAGAAAGTGATCCCACAGGGCACTTTGGGCTGGGACCCAGCACCTCTTGAGGGTCTTCCCGGAAGGTACAAGCCGTCTTGGAAGGAGCACCTTCCGGAAACAGGCAACACCCAACCCGAGGAGCCCCTCAACGAGCACGAAGAGATCACACTCATCGGACCAAATCTTCCGATAAGATTTCCCCCCAAGCCGATCGGCGACCGCATTTACCCACCCAGGAGGAGACGCAAGCAGTCACCTCCACCACAACTGGGTGACTACCCTCGCCCAGCGACACCATCCAGTCACTGGGAAGACAGGGAACAGTGGCCCAAGGACACCTCCGAACTCCCCTTCACCATCCCACTTTCCTCCATCGACCAACTCGCCGGTCTCAAGAACAGCAAAGTCCAGGAGCGCTGCGCACTTGATGACCGTCCATACTGGGGGCGGTGCGTCATGTGCCGGAACGAATCCAACGGGCGTTGGAAGTGCTTGCAGTGCGGGGAAGCATGGTACTGCAGCAAAGACTGCCTGGACGACGACGAGCACACGCACAAGCTCATTTGTGACGCCTTCGCACCTAACGGCCGCTTTACCGAACTCTGGCGCCAATCCCAGGATCACCACCGCGCATTGGTCTGGCCTGCGAAATCCAACCGTCCAGAGCTTCGATGGGTCCACATCCATCACTCCTCTGAGCGATTGAACCCCCTCGACAGCGACCCCAGCTCAAACTCCGAGCACGACGACGATGACGGTGCCCCAATTCGCAGCCCTTCTCTCCTCTTCACCGACCCCGAATTCTGGTCCTTCGCCTCGTCCCTTCCGAAATCCTCTTTTGCAGACCGCATGTTCCGCATCGGCTGCATCAACCAAGCCCGCGCCTTCGCACAACGCCCCCTCGGCAACGGCCTCTTCATTTTGGAATGGGCTCTCCCACCCACCACCGACCTCTTGCCGAGCTGGGCCAACCAATCGATCGCCTCTCTCAGTCATCCCGGTCACATCTGGTACTACCCCGGCCCTATCATGATCATCGCTCTCGATGTCACCAGACCAACTCTCACGCTGCGAGATATCACACCGCGCGATGTCCGACACGCCATCGACTACTTCCGCCTTAACACGCGCAACCCCGTCCTGACGGATCCGACTCTTCGCTTCCCGATGTCACAACGCGTGATAGGGCTGAAGTTGGCAGACACGGCGCAACCCATGGCTTCCGGCATGGGTATCCCCATCGAGCCAACCATCACCGAAATCGTCGCCGCTGCATCCCTCCCGTTCGCCAACGAGGGCTTGTCAGCGCTGTGCCATCGCCTAGGACTGAGCTGGATCTTCCGAGACGCCATCTGTCACTCCACCGAGTTCGACTGGCTGTACGACCGAGACAAATCCGAGGATGGGAAAGGGAAAGGGAAAGGGACGGTCCTATCCGGTGCATTCCGAGGGATCTACCCCGCGCCCGAGGATATCAAGAAGGATTCCACGCTCAAACTGTCAAGCCTCATGGAGAGCGGCGATGGAATCGTGGTGTTGCATCGGACGGGAAACAAGATGTATCCGCATCACCTGCGCGCGCTGATCGAGTACATCGGGTGGCGATCGCCGGTGCGGATGCGCAGATCTGAGCGCGCGAAGAAGGTAGAGAACCTCAAGGATAAGCTTGCGAATGGGAGGGCTGGTTTTGAGCGGTTCTGGTCCTATTACTACCACAAGGAGAGGCTGGGGGAAGGAAAGTATATCCCCAGCCCGTACCAGCTGGAGGAGAAGTACGCGGAGAACAAGACCCTCGTTGGAAAAGAGATTATGCTTGCGCTGGCGATGGCCCAGGCTACCGCTAGAGATGCGAGCAAGGGTGCCAAGTCAAAAGCCCAGAAGACATCGTCCACTGCAAAGGGGAAGTCTTCAGTCCCGAAGGACCCTTCCGCTCAAAACCAGAAGTCTCCAACTGTGAAGCCTTCAGCCCAACGGAAGAACGCTACATCGTCAAAGATGTCTCTACCAGTCCGCGCCCCATCCAAGTCACAGTCTCAGTCCCAAGGCAGCTCCCCAAGCACTCGCCCTCGCCCTCCTGTGGCCTCAAGGTCAACTCCCTCACGACTCCCCCGCCCAAAGATCCCCTCTTCATCGACACGGGTTTCACCAAGCGGGTTTTCTTCCTCACCGGGACTCAAGCAAGCTGCGACATCATCACCGGTCGCTTCCCCGGGTACAAGCCGTGTCTTTTCTTCACCGAAGCGAGCCACGGCGTCATCACCGCCTTCTTCTCCTCCCCTAGCGCCATCTTCATCCCCCCTGGCACCCTCTTCCCCATCCCCTTTGTCACCGCCTTCATCCCCCCTGGCGCCATCTTCATCCCCTCTGGCACGGTACTCACCACCATGCCCACCGTCTTCCCCGCAGCTACCATCCCTATCTCCCCTTTCGAAACCCCGCCCTGCAGGACCTCCCATAGCAGCGGAGCCGGTACGTGCAGGAGGACCAGAGGGAATACCTTTACCACCATCCCCTCCCACTTCAACGTATTGTTCACCAACTGTTGAGGATACTGAGGAGTCTGGGTAAACTATTGGAAAGAGCATTCTGGGTGGCTTGGGCTCAGGATACTGAAAATGGGGTGTAAAGTGTCTTTGAAACAAAATTTAGTGTCCTTGGATACCAGAAAGTCAGTCACTGATGCAAAGTCGGTGAGACTTGACACAGAAAACTAAATACCAACCAATGAAATATTACAGACTGAGATTCTATGAGCGTGACAATGGTGACATCCCCTCCCCATAACCTGTTTTCTTATTTAAGACTGATATCTTGACATGCCAATGGTCCGGTTTACAAACCCAAGTCTCACACCCAACATTGCCACGACACAAATCTCACCGACAATCAACTTCCTCAGGATTTCAAACTATGTTGGCATCATAATATATACGTATTAACCAATATGTACATGTCACTCGCGATGTAGCCAATCCTACAAATGCTCAATCCAAGCCAAGAGGGCCATGCAATGCTATGCCACCTGCCATGTGTATGCTGCCCGACCAACCCCCTAGACCTTTTCCGGGCCACAAAAGAAATAAATGTGAATGCAGCGAACGTCACTTCGTCTTCTCCCTCTTCTCCCTTCCTCTCCCTCACATCGCTGGACCTCCATGTGGGTAGTAGCCCACCATGCCCTGAGGCGGTAGCAGCCCGTGCGGCTGCTGAAGCGGCTGGATCGGCTGGTTTTGACCAGGCATCGCCAGCGGCCCCGGCATCGGCATCGGCATCGGAATGGGTGTTGGCGTGCCTGAAGCCGATGCGCCGGTCGAGCCAGGATCTGTCATGTGCCCTGGTGCGCCTGAATCGCTGTTGTTGGCTGTGGGTGTCACGGCCGCCTTCTCCGCCTTCTTGTTAGCAAGCGTCGTGCGTCGTTTCTCCACGGCACCCTGCATTTCGCCTGATGCCCATCGTCCTGCGTCTGTTAGCATCTAAACATGCAAAATTCGTTCGGGGGAGCTTACTCCTCATCGACCAACTCATCTTCTCTGACTTGCTCATTTCAGCATATGGCTTCTCGTCCAGAGCGCTGCCATTGCTTGTTGCCGGCTTCGCCAGCCCAGAGTCCGGCCCCTTGGCGCCACGCGCAGACTTGGTGATGATCTTGGGCACAGGATTGGGGGCGATATTGGCGGGTGTCGCCGCTCGGGACGAATTCTGAGACGAGGGCCCGTTGTTGGTGAGCTTGATCTTAGTAATCGGCTTCTTGACGGCCGGAGGTGCCGCAGGTGGCGGGGGGTTGCCACCAGGAGGAAATGCGGGGGCCGCGCTGAAGGTGTGCAAGTACGGACCAGGCGCGGGGGCGATGGCTGGAGGCGGGTTGCTGAAGAAGAGAGGAGCCTGCAAACCTCCCACAGGCTGCGGGGCAAGAAAAGGAGGAGCTGGTGAGGGAGCCGGTGCGTGCACTGGCGCTGGCATTGGTGCAGCGGCCATTGGTGCAGGTGCGGGCGGCTCCTCCGCCATGGGAGGTTGACTGGTCGCGGTCGTCTTGCGTCGAGGGGTCCTCTTCTTCTGCTGCTGCTCCAAGCCGTCCAGTTTCGGCAGCATTATGCCGCGCGTCCGCTTCTGCGGGCGCGCCTCGAGTTCCGGGTCATTTTCCAGAGCAAAGTTGCGCTTCCGCTTGTCGCGCAGCGAGTACGTGGATTCGCCCGTCTCTTCTGTGTTTACCGTTGCTGCCGACGACGCGGTGGACGGCCGCGACTCGGCCTGGCTGTCCGCTGACACGTTGCTGTAAAAGGATGAGCTCGCAATCTCGGCCTTGGCGTCGCGACGCTTGGACTTGAACGAATTATTCTCCGAAACAGCAGGAGGGGGGGGAGGAGCCAAGCCCCGACCGCGCTTGCGTGCCGACCCTGGCTTCTCATCAACCATCTCTTCGTCACTTTGGTTGCAGTCGGCCTGCGAGGCGCTGGTGGTGGGCGGGGCATAGAACTGTTCTATCGTCGTCTGCCCTCCGCGCCCACCGCGGAACCCACCGCGTCGTCGACGAACGACGGGAGCAGGGATGGGCTCCGGCTCGGGCTGCACATCTTGACCTTCAGTGTCGTCGTCGTCTTTAGTCGTAAATTTGCGTCGGAAACGTCGACCGGGCAGCGACATTGCTCCAATAGGCGTCCCGGAGCGACTCGGTTCCTTGCTCTGGTCTGAGAGGTTCCGCGGCTTCCTCATCCGCTTGCCCTCAATGACATTCTCCTCGGCGAGCTCGGCGCCCTTCTCCGTCTTCTTTCGTTCGCGTAGGCGGTTTTCCGCGTTCTCCCATCGCTGTTCTTCCGGGTTCTGTCTGCCGACCTGAGTCGGGTGCGCATTGTGCTTGAATCCATAGGCCTGGGCCATAATCTTATCCTCCTCGCGTTGATGCTCCAATACGGGGTCATCAATATACGGCTTCGGCGCTCTTGCACCACGAACTTCGAACACCGGAGGTCCCTTGACGGGTTCGTCGAAATGGCGACGCCAAGGCGTAGGCTCGTCCATTTTCTGGCGGTTCTCCCAGTTGACAATCGTCTTGTCGTTTGCGATACGGCGCTTAGCGTTCTCTTCATCGTCCACAATCTTCTTCAGCTCATTGTACTCAACCTGGTACGCGTGCATGGCCTCAACGGCAGCGGCCACTGTTGCGTAGAGCTTCCCCGGCTCCATCTTCTGCCAGTCCTCCATGGCATCGACGAACTCTTGCGGGTCTCTGAGCTTGGGAAAGATAAACTGCCGGGCAGGGTTCCGGGTCACCTCGATCGGCCCAGCCGGTCCACCTGCCTTCGCTGCAGTTTCTGGCTCTCCGGTCTCGAGTTCCTCTTCCGCATCATCAGCTTCGACTTCCATCTGAGGCTCCTCCTCGTCGAGAGCAGCGGGTGAAGGCGCGGCGGTAGGTTGCTGGGAGTCAGCTTGGGAGCCATGTGGCGTGTCATCAAACGATGCCGACGTGAGAAGCGTTGGGCGCTTGGGAGCCATGGACTTGGGGCCAGGCATCTTGACGGAATCTGCCGATGGGGTTGATCGTCCTGTTCCAGGGTGGTGGGAGGCCTTGTACCGCCTGACACATTGATTGTTGAATTCAGCCATGGAAATCCGCGGCTCTCCTCGCTCCTCTCGCCGCTTCGTTTCTTGTCGGTACAGCTCAAAAAACTCTGATTTTTTGAGCGGGCGTTGGCCATCCCATCTTGTCTCGAGAAGAGCCATGTCGACGGGGGATGGTGTGGGGGCGGGAGTCGGCATGGGCGTCATTTCAACCCTGTCCTTGGCTTCAGGACGGACCCATTCCGTGTACGTACCGGGATGAACAACGTCGTCAGCCTCATATGGTGTCAAGCGCAGCTCGGTGCCAAAAGGAGTGGGGGAGTTGTGAATCTTCTCGAGCGCTTTGAGTCTGATAGGCTCGGTGGACCGGGTGGTCCGCGCACGGCGAGATGAAGCAGTGGAGCCACGCCGCACGCGCAACGCGATATCGACCAGCGGAGTTGCTGAAGGCGTAGACGATTCACTCAAGGGCTTCGCTTCCGGTTCCGGTGTTGGCGCTGGCTCCTCGGGTTGTGTCTCTGGCTGTGGTTTGGGTTCCACAGCGGAAGTGTCGGGTTCCGCAGCTTCGGGCGGCTCGACCACGGGCTGAGGCTCCGCATCGGGTTGAATTTTTGGACTTTGCGGTTCCGCGGGCGACGGGATATCAGGTTTTGGCGGTTCCTCGAGTTTTATTTCGGCAGTTTCCGTTTGTGCTGGTTTTGGCGCAATCTCCTCAGCCTTGTGCTCTGGGTGTGGCTCGTCGGGCTCCTTGGGCTGAAGTGGCACTTCGATGGGCTCAGGCACGATCTCAGGCTTGCCGTTGGGCTGGTCGGCAATCAACGTGTTTTCAATCGGTTCCTGGGTCTCCGAAACCAGGGACACGGCGCGGTCGACCTGAGGACTGGTCTGCTGTTTGGGTGTCGCGGGCTCTGCGTCTGCCTGGGCCATGGCAGTATCGCTTCCATCCGAAGACGAAGGTCTGGTTTCTGACTCATCGAATGAATTCGACTCATCCGAGTCTTCCTCTTCCGACTCGAGGTCTTCGCCAGTAGGGAATCCGACGAGAATGGTGTCCTGGACTTCGTCCTCAAGCGACTGGTCCACGTGGTAAGTGCTGATCTCGGTGGTTGATTTGCGCGACTGCGGGCGACGACGCGCTGTGCCACCGCGCGAGGGAGCAGGTGACTTTTCCGGTCTTCGGCGCTTCTGCGCGGTAGAGCTTGAATTGAAATTATCGCCATCTTCGTCGAACCCATCGTGCGTCTGTCGCTTCTTGCGAGCCCGGGCACTGGGGGTGACGGCGGTTCTTGATGTCGCGTCAGTCTTGCCACCGGCAGGAGTGTGCTCATCGTCGATCTGCTCCTGGGTGTAGTCGACACGGGCGCGTTTCCGTAGGGTGTGACCACCTTTGGAAATGCCATCGTCGTAAGCGGAAGACCCATCGGGAGTAGCATCAAACGTCCTCGCACGCTTACGCGCTGACAGACCGCCCGCCATGGCAGTTGCCGCGCTGGAGGGCGACTCCAGACTAAATGAAGGAGTAAATGTTGCACTCCGGGCAGGGCGGTCAGTGCGAGGGGTTCCGCGTAGATTCAAGTCCGAGGTAGGTGATGTTGTCCGTTGGGCCAGGACCGACTGAAAAGCTCTCGACTTGGCCCCGCGCACTGGAGCGGTGCCGGGCACGCGTTGCTGAAGCGTGCCCGCACTCGCACCGGCGACAGTAGCCGCAGACAGAGGAGTGCTGGGACTGACCAGATCCGGGGGTTGAGAGGGAAAAGTTGATTGATGGAGGGTGCTGCTGGCGTGGAAGTGAGAGTGAGAGGGCAGGGTTGTGCGCTTCTTTGTCGCGCGCCCGCGCCCACGACCGCGGTCCATTTGCTGTAATTCAATCAGTACGCCGCATATGACTCCATGAAGTCATCTGAGATGGGTGAGGATGCCCGCTGATGAGGGCGATGAGGGTGATGTGGCGGCGGTGTCGGTGTTGTTGCGCTGTGGAGGGTGTCTGAGGGCCGCTGGTGAGGCGAAAAAAAGAGAGGCGCACTAACCATTCCAACGTGTCAGGGTCAGATCCGCACTTGAACCGTTGGCCTGAACCCGCAACAGTCTGTCGGGCGCTGCGCCGGCGCACCCGCGCACCGCGATGCCAAAATGCGCAAAAACAGCAGAGACACGCAGCTTGGTGTCCGCACTTGTGCTGCTGATTGACAGAAGTCACGGCAACGTGTGGTGGTGGCGGATATCTGAGCTGGATGCCCGAGACTTGCGTGTAGATTGTAGATTTCTTCTCACGTCAATTTTGGAGGTCCCGAATAAGCCACAGCCAATCGCGCTGCAGCTCCCGTGCCATCCGGCCAGCCCCACACTCGCAGCTGGCAGTCAGCCGCCAAACCTGAAGCGTATCGGGCATCCAGTTCGACTAGCGACCGCCAGCTGCCCCGCAGCCAATCGAGGAAGCCTGCTGGGTGAAAGGCTGGTCTCCCAGCATCCAGCATCCAATCGCGCCGTGACGCAGCTCTCGCTCCATGATCGCTCCACGCGCGACGGCCATTCCTCGCCGGTCAGTTTAAGTTACGGTTTGCGAGCAAACCAAACGCCTCCCGCATATCTACTTACTGTATTCTGATGACCTCTCACTGTGCTACATCCATCGTATTACCATCATTTCGCGACAGCATTCCATCCATCGCCGTGTGCAGGGGCGGCATCAATTGACGTCGGAAAGCCCCTCCCCGTTCGAGTCAACCCGAGCGCCCGCACAATGACGACCAAACGTTCCAAGGCCGCGCCCACCGACGACGAGCTGGGCGAGCTCTTTGAGGGCATCGGCGACGATAGCGCTCTCAAGAAGCCGGCCGCCAAACCCAAGCCCGCGCCCGGTGCGAAGGGCAAGGCAGACGCCGACGAGCAGGACATCCTCGCTGAGCTTGAGGACCAGCTGGGCGAGAAGGCGCCTTCCCGCCCTCACACCCCCCGCATCCGGGAAGCCGCGCCCAAGGCGTCCCCGGCCACCAAGCGATCCTCGACAAATACCCCTCCCCTGAGCGCCGATGTCGCCGGCCTCGCTCGCAAGTCGGTCGAGAGCACCCGCTCCTACCATGCCAGCTTCACCCCCAGCGCCACGAGCTCCGAGCACCAGGAGGTCGAGAAGAAACCCGAGCCGGCGACCTCGACCGGCGGCGGCTGGTGGGGAGGCATTCTGTCCACTGCCACGGCTGCCATGAAGCAGGCCGAGGCCGCGGTCAAGGAGATCCAGCAGAACGAGGAGGCGAAGAAGTGGGCCGACCAGGTCCGCGGCAACGTGGGTGCACTGCGAGGTCTTGGTGCGTTGGGTAACCATTCTTCTTTTCTATCTGCGCCTCTACTCGCCCGCTGACAATGTCTTCTCCAGGCGACGAACTCCGCGCCCGTGCTCTCCCGACGTTCACCGACATCCTCCACACCCTCGCCCCGCCCATCTCGTCCCACGAGCGTCTGCTCATCCATATAACACACGACCTTGTTGGATATCCCTCCCTCGACCCGCTTGTCCACGGCGTCTTTAGCCGTGTCATGGCTCAGGTCGAGGGCGGTGACTTGCTAGTCATCCAGCGCGGTCAGGAGGCCACCGGCGCACAGTCCTCGGCCGGCTGGCGCGATGGCCCCTGGTGGCGGCAGTCTGACACCCCGCGGGACTTTGGTCTCGTCAAGGGTCTCGTCGAGGGAACAAAGCTCTGCCGCGCAAGCGCGGAGGGCTATGCTACCGACTACTTCTCCGCCCACGGCGGTATCGAAGGCGCTCGTCAGCGTGCCGTCGAGCCGCTCAGCGAGAGCAACCCCGTGCGAAGCTCAGACCTCTTCCTCTCGGTGCAGGCTGTTGTCACCGCCGAGGATAAGGCCCTCTTCGCGGGAACAAGCGCTTCCGAGAAGGAGAAGGAGACTTCCCCTGTCCACGAGGACGAAAACGCCGATGAGCTGGTCTGCTTCGCAGTCTTCATCCTGGATCCCGTCCACGAGATCCAGTACTCTACCGTCAGCCAAACCATCCCTGCCAAGTGGATCCGCTGGTTGGATGCCGCTGTTTCCCCCCTCACCCCGGCCAGTGGCGCCGAGGAGGCTTTCGAGCCTCAGTTTGAGCGAGTCCCTGAGGAGATTCGTGAGATTGTTGAGAGCGGTGGTGTTGATCCCCGTGAGTGGGTTGCTGAGTGGGTTGAGGAGGTTCTCGGTCTGTCGATTGGTGTTGTTGCCCAGAGATATGTAGCCCGTCGGATGGGTGTGGGTGAGGGTGGTCTTGGTCGGGGCAAGCAGAAGTTGGAGAGTGTGCTGGAGGATGGCGGGAGTGAAGCGGCCAGAGCTGGTCTTATCTGAGTGTACGTGTGGTTTGGATTAGGATGATATGGTTATATTTTGGTGTTTTGTGTCGTGCGTACTCAGTATCTCATTGGCGTCTGGTAGGAAGTATGACAGAGTTCTATTGAATCGATGAGCTGAGTGTTGATGTTAGTTTTTGCTGGTGGTTCGGTATCGATAATTTTCTGTCCTTTGTGTTACTCGGTGGTTCCCCGGAACACTGACCTGAAGCAGAAGTCGAGACTATCTAGTGGGATGACTTGCATTGAGACATATTGATATCAAGCTCGCGTAGATGTTTAGTGACCGCCTGAAGTGATTTCTACAATATGATTTACCATGGTGCCATCTTATGGCTCCCTTGACTTCAGGGTGCCCCTTTCCAGCTCATCTGTCAAAAGTTTCCTAATCATGTCTATAATCATGTCAAACTTACAAGCTGGTTGACTGTTTACCTTGATAGACTTGAAACAAAAACACACCAATCTGAACTTAAAGTGTGTCGTCAAGACACATTGATGACTTTGTATGTTGCGCTGATAGGACACCAGCCAATCAATGCTTGGGCTTACTATCTTCTCAACAAGCAATCCCTCAGAGGCAGTTCGAAGTCTCCCTCATCAAGTGTTGTCAACTGAAAGCACACTTTCACGTGACATCCAATCCCTCACCTGCGTTGCACTGCAATTTCAGCTGCCAAAGAGGGTCCAGTCCACCAGCGCGAATGTCAACCCGCTTAATTAGGGTGACCACAACCACTGTAGAAAAAAAAAACAAAAAAAAAAAACGACAATGTTGGTCACTCCAGCTCAGGGTTACCTTTTGTTGGTTTCTGCAATATTTCAACGTGGTATCAGCATGACATCACAGCCACCGCGTTCTGCTTCTTCCATACCCAAAGTGATCGGACCAGCCGCTCAGCCCCTGAAACTATTTGGGCTGAGGGGCTTGGCGCGCTCGATCGCAGGGGCCGACATCCACCTTGGCGGCTTAAGCAGACCAAAACGGCAATCTTATCCACGACGTCGCATCACGATGTGATATAAAGGTCAAGATGGATTCCGTTATTGTTTTAGGGTGATAATTTGGTCTCTTCAGACCTTCACTCGAATCATCGCCCGTGGTTTTCATTCCTTGTCTGCATCCTCAACAGGAATCAAGCTTGGCGACCCAAATTTGAACCCAACGCAACAAACCGCCGGTCAGAATCTCACCGCCGATCTCACCACCCCAGCCATCGACCAAACACCACCTCACCACCACCCCACAATCAACACCACCAACACCCCCAAAATGGGCAAACTCTCTCAACTCTTCGGCCTCAGCAAAAAGGGCAGCCCCGCCCCATCCTCGACCCCCCTCCCCAACATCAACACCCCCCTCACCTCCACCGCCGAACCGTGGCAAGGCAACCTCCCCTGCGTCTTCTCCCCCACCGACGGCTGCGCCAACCACAACCCCACCGGCGACGACTCCCTCTTCTTCGACCCGCTTTTGTTTCCCCCGTCCGACAAGGTCAAGCACTCTGGGAATCATCGCGCTACGGGCACCAAGGCCGAAGGGCTGAATACCAAGGGGCTACTGACGAGTCTCCCCCGGGATTTTACGAGCGGAGCGTTGTCGAGTCTGCCGAGGGTTCACAAGTCCGCGGCGTACAACCTCTGTTTCTACCATGTCCACTTTGTCATGGCGCAGCTGAGAGCCGGTGCAGGTGCTGTCACGCCGCAGCTCTCACTCCTAGCTTGCTCCGCGACGACGGGACGGTCTCCTGCATTGTCGTGGGCGATCCGCCCGTTGATTTCCTCGCCTTCGGAGTCGATTGAGGAAGCGACGCTGCTGCTGGAGTACTCACTTGCCTTCTCCGTCAAGGCGGATCTGGGTTCCTGGACGGAGAGTACCACGCATGGACGGGCTGTCGCGAAGGAGATGCTCATTGGCGCGGGATATAGGGAGTTTACGCCTTGTGCGCATACGAAGGTTTCGTTTAAGAGTCATATTGGGCATGGGAGGGATCATGTTCGGACAGCGGGGGTGACGTACGTCGTGACGGGGAGCGATGGGGATGAAACGAAGGGGGAGTGGAAGAGCGATGATGGGCAGGGGGAGGAGAGAGAGGGGACGAGCTGCGCGAAGTGTTATACGGATACGCAGCTGAGGTTCACGCTGATGAGGGATGGGGTGGTGATTGTGGGGTGTCAGGTGTGGAAGGATTTGGGGAAGGGGGAGCATCCCGGGGAGAAGTGGTTGAGTCTGGTCAGGGGTGGGGAGGTGACAGTGCAGAGACAGGCTGGGGATTTTGGCAGGATGAGGAGGATGTTTTTGGAAGCGGATGGGGAGTTGGTTGAGGAGGTGAACACGGGGGGTGGTGAGGCGAATGTCAGGGGTGCTGACGAGTAGGATTGAGGGGTTGACGATTGCGAGGTTATGATGAGATTATGAGAATGGACATGGTATCAACGTTCATGTGATGGTTTCTATTTAGGTTTGGCTAGGCGCAGCGAACAAACAACTCTAAATGAACTTCAGCCCCTGCGCTCTCACCGCGCCCCTATCGATATGCCTATCCAACTCCTCCACCCAGTTGACCTTCCCCTCCCCCACCGCCGGCTTCAACATCTTGAGAACCTCCACCATCGCAGCCTCAAGCGCATCCCTACTGACGCCATACTTCAGAAGATGTGAATTTCTCACATAAGCCCCGTTCGAATACCTCGCACCCCAGGGCCAAGCCAGATCAAGGTCCGCAGCTTCAATCTCCACACTGCTGGGAAATCTCCGCTCCACCGGCCCGTCAAAGCCCTGCGACAGCGCCGCCAGCGGCCGATACATGTTCTTGATGATAGCCATGTAAATCTCCCGATGAGGCAACGGCAAGCCGCCGAGTGCCTCATGAATGGGTCCCCGCGTGATGAAGTTGCAAAAGAGCCTCCAGTTCTCCGACTTGGAGGAGCCGTGCTTCGCGATCAGCTCTTGGTTGTTGCCGAATTTTTCCCTGACGGTGCGGAGACCGAGTTCTTCGAGAAGACGGCGGAATATGACGATTACAAAGACGCGGTTTTGCTCTCTGGTTGAGTGGATCGTCATTGTTTGGTCTGGTTCGGAGGGAGCGTGGTCGAGAACTGCCTGTCGGAGACGTTTCAAGGCTTGGTTCATTGACACTTTTCCAACTGATATTGGACTGTCCTGAGATGTCTCGCCCTGCCGGATGTACCCTGTGAACCGGATGATATTTGCCGTCATCATACACCAGTCTGGGTGTTTCTCAAGAAACGATCCATCTGGCTCGTCGGTCGTGGCAAGGTGTATCAAGGTCTTCAAGAAGTCCTGGACGCCCACGTAGTCCACACAGTCTTCCGTGGCCTTGGCAAGTATCTTGCCCATGACGACAAGCGAAATGGTATGGGCATCGGGGTTTCTGGAAGATCAGCCGACGCACCTCAACCCCAAGAAAGAAAAGGGCTGCGATTTTTCACTCACTTCTCCTTCACCTTCTCAAACTCGATGAACAACTTGGAAGCGCAACGGCCATATCGGCGGTCGAACGCGTCTCGTAGTCTTCGCCCAACAAGGACAAAGTAAACGGCGTCGCGCAGCTCCTCGAGCGCCGCGTGGTATTCTCCATGTTTCCCCCTGCCCACGGCTTCAAATGCCGCTATGCAGCGTGCGAATGCCAACTTGTCGTTCCGGGCTGAGTTGTCGGTGATGAACTCTACCAAGAAACGGTGCCTGCCGGAAATCCCAGCCTTGCTGTACCAGGCTCCATCTGAGTCGCTGTAAATGGAGAAGGACCGGAGGTTCTCCAACAGCGTTTGGAGTTGACCTATCGTGGTAGGGCTTAATTGAGAGACCAGATGAACTATGCCTGCCATGTCTTCGGTTGGAATGATGACCGGGAGAAAGATGGATGAGAGGTGTGAGTTGGGCGTTACGAAACCCGCGATTTGTCGACGATGGTGTCTGTCTCTGAGATTTGTATGGCAGAGTCTCACAAGATTCAACCGTGGGAACAGGAGGGATACATGGTGATGTTACCTCATGAATCGATCAGGCTGCTGGACCATTGACGAAGACTGGCACAAAGAGAATGAGTACCGGTGTCTTGGTTTCAGTCTCAGGCTCTTTCAGGTGTTCCCAGCCTCCCGCCTGACGGCTTCCATTCTCATAATTACCCCGTCCTCTTTGTCGTGTTTGCGCTCGTCGTTTCGAGTACTGTCGACACATACGCTGGCAGTCCAATCCACAACCTTCTTCCCCCTGGGCTGCGCGACTATAAAGCTCGCAGCCCTGGAGACATATCCAAACCTGGCCGCCTCAAAACCCGAAAGATCAGACATTCTCACAGCACCCCTGTCTGAGCCTTTGACTAAACGCGCTATCGCCATGGAACACGAGCTCCGCAACCGCATAGCCCTACTGGGGCCTACGGCGCTGAGAGACATGCAGGTGCCCCTGCAGCGAATCCGCACGTACTGCGGCGACACCACCTCAGCACCCCGTCCTCGATACCGGGATACGACAGCCCTGTTCCATTACCCCTGGATCGACGAGTTCCTCCAGGACAACCACATGCGCACCGATGAGGAGGCATTCTGTCATTCGATCTGGGTGATCCATTCAGGACCCTCAGAGCGGGAGCGCTTCATCAACTCTCTCCGTGAGCTTCATCAAGGGATATTGTTCCAGTGGTCGGCACTGTATCTGAGGAATAGGTCGTGGTACGATCGTCGCCACACGCAAAGTGTGTTCTCGAATCTTCTCAGTCTGTACTGCGGAACGTACGAACGGTGTGTAGTGTCGACTAAGATGAGTCCTTGGTGCATATGACTGACCCAACCATCACTCAGATTTCCGAGGAATGAGCCACTATCAGACACCGAAATGTTTGAAATGCTGGTTCATGCTGCTCGCGATTGTCATCACATCGAAACCGCAATGACCATGGTCACCCTTCTGTTGGAGATGGTGAATGCGACAGACTACGACTGGACGGGAGTCTCGGCGCATCACGACTGGAAGAATCTGAACGAGAACGCCCTGAGATTCCGCGGCTATCTCTGGCAGAACCGGTTGGAGCCCGATGGCTTTCGCTGTTACGACGGGAGACACCTGATGCGACACTCCTTGGACCTTCTGACTGACGTCGTCATGAACCCCAGTTACTGGTAGTGAACATGATGATTGGGAGTCCAAGTCGGGGTTTTTCGCTGCAAATAATGCTCTCATTAGAATGAAACCAGAATAGACTTGCCTTCATCACACTTGGCTTCCATGTCCAAAGCGTGACATCAGGCCGACTTGACCAATTCGCCCAAAGAAACCCGTTTCCGCACAAGCCCCGGAGCCGTAAACAGCTCCTTCGCCTCCTCATGATCCATCCTCCTCTCTTGCTCCGCCTCGTTATCACTATCACGCATTAGCTTATATCTCAAACAACCCCTACTACACCATCAACGGGTTGAACTCACATCGTCAAAATCTGCGTCGCAAAAATAACCACCCTCGACACCGCCGCCATCACCTCCACCCACCCATCCACACTTCCCTCGTCAATTCTCCCTCCTTCTACATCCTCCCCCTTCACCTTCCCTACACTCTCCGCCAACCTCCCTACGTCCGCATCCGCCTCCGGCAAAACCTCGCTCAGCCCCGCCTGAAGAGACCCCGCCACGGCCTTCGCGTCGAGAAGGGCCTCGCCTAGCTGGTGCGCATGCTGACTGAGTTGCTGGAGGCGGGTGGACAGAAAGGCGAGTTTGGCGGGGGTTGTGGAGGGTGCGACGTTGGGAGAGGGGGAGGGGTTGCCGATGGCGGAGGTGATTTGGGACGCGGTTGTTTGCGATTGGGTGGCGATGGAGAGGGCGATGGTGGAGGCGGCGTTTGCGGAGAAGCCGTCCATTTTTGTGAGTTGGTGATGAGTGAGTGAGTGTGATCTTGGTGAGGGTGAGGGGTGAAAGTGAAATGGGAGGTGTGGAGATGGGATGAAGTTGGCTTTGTTCCTGCCTTACGCTAAAGAACGGCGAACGTGGGGACGTCGGGCGAATTGTGGGGATGGTGGGGGCTGCGGTGGGTTAGGGTTGTGGGGAGATCTTTTCGTGGGGGCACATCTGCGATTGACGAACTGAGATGCGAATTGTTATCTTCTTTTTCTCATTCCATGCGCCTCCAACAGGACATCCGGTATGGATACCAGTAACTCTTGACCGAGACTGCTAAAATTCACGGCCAAACTACAAATCTGCTCAGCAACCCACTGAGCACAACGCAACGCGTTCGGGGCGGAACGCCATCGAAGACTCGACGAAAACTGCTCATGACTCGGTTCAGCTGCAACCATATCTCAAGCTGAAGGCGAGAATCGAGAATCCCAACGACCGCTTCAAGCCTCAGCTGTAGAAGAATAAACCAATAGCCCGCCTTCCTCGTGGATGGCTTCCAGCCAGCACGCGCGAGGCCGTTGGGGCTCTCATCTGCCCAACTCGGAGGGGATTCCATGGGAAGATTCGTTGCTCTACTCATAAGGATTCCCTGGTGAGTTTTACCGAGCCCAGGACCCTTCATCGAGTCACGCAAGACAATATCACAACCCCTTGCCATTGCGACAACACACTCCTCAAGGGACTCGGTGAACACCGAAGGACCGCCGTAAGAATACGACCATTTGGGTAGTTAAAGACACACATGCATTTGAATGTTGCTGATTTCTAATAGGTAGTCATCCAGAACTCTCACAACCCCCCTCATTTCTAGTTATGCAATATACACCCGCCACATCACCCCGTCGCAGTCCTCACATACGTCGAAAACGCACTCGCCGGATTCTTCGCGCTCGTCAACGGCTCCGTGAATGTCCCGACACTATTGTGTATCGAAAAGCTGCTTGATGCGCTCGCCGGCTGCGACACCTGACTCCTGCTCATGGCCCAGGCGAACATGGAGAGACCGTTGGTGTTGATCTGCCCGCCGCTCCATCTGCTGCAGCCGGTGCAGGCCACCTCGACGGACCAGTGCGTGGCGTTGCGAGAGGATTTGAGGGTTTTGTAGGTTGCGGAGGAGTATACGGGGGGCAGGACGCGGCCTCTGGATATCAAGTCAGGTCAGCGGGAGTTCAAGTCTTTGCAATGGTTCAGGTTCAGGGGTTCATGTTCAGGGGCACATACGTCGACCACCGCGACGAGACCGTCGCCTTCTGACCGTTCGGCCACGCAACTGTCAGAGGATTCGCTGTCATCGAACCTCCCCATGCGAAACCCGCCCAGCCAAGCGTTATCGGCGCGATGATCTCCAGCACCGTATCAAACGAGCCAGAAGCGCCATCTGGAATCGCAATTCGAAAGATTGGATTCGTCCCTCGGGGCACGATTTGGAGATAACAAAGCCCTCCTGCCTCTGGGTTGCAGTACTTGGACTCGGTCCATTGTCGCTTCTCGATGGAGGCCGCGAGGCCGCTGCTGGCGAGGAGCAGGGCCGCAAGGAGACAGCGAAACATGACGAGATGAAGCATGCACAGCACTCTCAGCAGAGGTAAGAGGGGGAAAAGAGCTCACTGACAAGCCAAAATCTGTGCAACGCCACGACTCGGCATCCCGGCGGTTACCTGGATATCGGACAACACATATAATAGCAGACGGCTACGCGGCAGCTATAGGCTAATAAGCCGTACTGGATTGGTTGTGGGGTTTGCAAGATTGGAGGTGACGCTTTCCTCGGCGATGGGCTATCGACCCGCGTCCATTTTTGGGTGCCGTTCGCGACCCGCGCAATCTTCAGATGGCGGCGCCGTCACGGGGCCGGGTAAAGTGTAGCAAATCTGGGAAATTCATATGGGGTCGGTAAAAGGGTGCCTCCATCGAGACAGCCGGCCTGAGTGGAAACCTGGGGTGTTGCATTGTGCTAGATTGTGGGGAATAAAGCTTGATTGATGGTGACGAAGAGGGTCAAGTTTGGTGAGATCGAGGTGGTGTCTTGTCGGTATGTTTATATTGATCCCGATGAGCCCGAAGATCATTGATGCTCTCCGGGTTACCGGTGATAGCGGGATGATCATACACTTTTCATGGACCGCTTCGCTACGAAGCAGTGTATTGAAGATGATTTAATCGCAATTTTGGCGTTCGGGGGAGTTTAGATGGCGAGACAGCGGGTGATGTTACGAACTGGGTAAAGTGAAGTAATTTCATATTTCAGCGTCTGTCAAGAATGAAATGACCGTCTTCGTTGACTTTGGTTCAGCTCACGAGAAGGTAGCGTCTCGAAGTCATGAACGCTGCGCTTGAAGGCTACGTGTATCAACCCTCAACCATCAACACCCATTTCACACCACATCCCCTGAAACCCTCAAATCCCAATCCCACCCATTCCACCAAAAACCACGTACCAACCAAAGATTCAACGCCATCCCTGCTATGCTGAGTCCAAGTCCCACCCGCATCCACCTCTGCCAGACAGTGGACACATGCATCCATCGATGACCCACTAGGGCAGGGCAAGGTAGGCAACATGAGCAAAATAACTCACCACAATTTTCATCAAGCAACAAAGCTTAGTAGCTCAGGGGAAGAGCGCCGGGCTCATAACCCGGAGGTCACTGGATCGAAACCAGTCTAAGCTAAAAACTTCAATTTTACTTTCACTTTTCTTTTGTTTTTGCCCTTTCCGGTTCACCATGTGAGTTGCATTGCCAGCCCCGGGAGAGCCGGAATAGGAGGCTCAGGGGCTCCGCAGCCGTTAGTGATCTTGACTTTAGGTTGAACACAATGCCTTCTGCATATGTAAACCTGGAATGTTCCACATCCACAAGGCTGGCCTCTTGAACAGTTGGATCGCTATTCAGACAGTTCGAGAGAAGGCCTCAGCTGCATGAGAAAAGACCGTTATCTGCACCGGAAAGGTTCTTGAAGTCATGCATTGTGCAATAGGATCAGGAGCAACAGAATCGGGAGATGGTGTAACCAGGCATATTTGTCTAAACCAACCGCTGATACATGATGATACACGCCAATACTCAAACAAAACGCCTCCTATGCAGATCCCACGCCCAGAATGCCAGTCTTTCACGCAAATGCCCCGACGGCAGCCATCATCCCGGCCCCTCCAACAACGGCCAGATATGCCTGCATACGCTTCGAGCCGCGGAGAGTCTTGTAGCTTTCCTGGGAGAGGAAGTCTTGGGCCAGGAGCTGCACCAACCCGGCAAACAGAAGTAGCCCGCTGGAGATAGCGTTCATGACACCGACCATGAGCAGACCAGTTTGGCTCATGGGGTCGTAAAAGGTGTGTATGAACAGCCCTATAGCCTGGCCGATTGGTGTGGTAGCTCCGAAGGCCAACACCATCAGCCATGGTTTGAACGACCTCTGAGGGAAATGAATGGCGGCGATTCGTGTTCCAAGCGCCAGACCCTCAAAAGACTGGTGGATAGCAATGGCGGTGAGGAAAACAGCGAAGGTAGCTCCAGTGGCAACGGACAGGGCCATGCCAATGAATACACTGTGGAATAGAATGCCGGCCTCGAGGAGCATGCACTGGATGAGCAGGCGCTTCCTCTCTTCTGGGTTGGGCGGCGCCGAGTGCCCTGAGTGCCCCGAGTCGGACTTAAAGCCAGAGGACGTTTGGGTCAGGGGCTGAGAAGAGCGTTCATTGTTATTGAGAGCCTCATCTAGCTCGGCGGCAGAGAATTCGAGATTATCGAGCGAGTCCCTGTCGTCCTCGTATGGGTGTGTTCCGTCCCCCAACGCCATCTTACCGTTGGGTGGATGGGTCGGGGTTGAGCCGGGGAGAGGAGAAGCATTGGCAACCAAGCCCTCGGCGGACTCCAAGTCTTCGAGCGCAATGTTTCCCGCCATCCGGCTGTATCCTCCTGGGGCTGGAGCCTCACCTGCGCGAGTGCTCCTATGTGTGATCCCCTCGCCCCCCTCATCGTCCTCCCAGATGTGATGCGAGTGCGAATGGCTGGCGCCACGCGTGGTCAAGTACGACTCGACCGCGACAACCACAAGCGTCGATACCATCGCAATGAGGCCGGCGAGTGGCCTGTAGCCCTTGTTGAAGAATTTCGGAAGGCATGGGTCGGTCAACGAGGTGAAGGCTGTCGGGAGCAGGTGGACGAAGGCCGTTGCCATCAAAACGCCAGTGCCAAAGTGTTGGCAGATAAAGATCGTGGTCTTTTGGAGTCGACTACCCTTGAAGAAGCGACGGGAGAAGAGGGGGAAACCGCAAGCTGCATTGTGCTACTGTCAGCATTCCGCAAATTCCAACAGAAACTCGGGGCAACACACTCCCGGTGCTCACGGCAAAGATCAGAACGAGAGCAAAGACGTGCAATCCCGTGTCATAGTGCCCCGTCTTGCCGGACCCGCATTGCGGCCGGGTGTCTCCATCGGCGCGTCTGAGTAGCTCGGCGCGGAGCAGTTCGGTCGGGATCGAGGCCCACGGATGGTCTGGCGGGGAACATCGTCAGCGGCCAAATTTTCTGGGAAACACAATGCAAAGACTGCCACTAACCACCCGCCGAATCAGTGCGCGCCTCCATTCTCTTGCTGTTGCAAAAGCAATCCAAGTCCGATCATGGCGGCTAGGAGATGTTTTGCAATTGATGCTGATCTGGCAAGACGATGTCGAGGCAAAGAACAAACAGCTGCGCCGAGGCAGCCCCATGACGGATTTGGGTCCCAACTAATTTCTGCAGGGATTAGCGGTGGGAATTGCGATGCCCGTGCCTGAACGACAGGGGAGGGAGATTCTAGGCCGGGTCCGCTTATTTCCGCAATTGGATGCGATGATGCAAGCAGGCGGAGATTCCCACTTGGCATTCAGATTGGCGTCACTGCATCAAACCTGGAATCTTCTCAAACTCGCTCGCTCAAAACGGTGATGAACGCGACGCGTCCGGATCCCGCGTTTCCTTCTGCCTTGAGGTCTTTTTGCTTGGATATCTACTGCCTATTTGCGATATCCAACTCTCCGAGCAACGATCTGCCGAGACGCCCGCCCGCAGCATTTCAGGCCTTCGGTGGTGCGGCTGTCGACCAAGGGAAAGCCGATGCCATCGGGGCTCCATAGCTGCCAGTGCTGGTGTAATCCTTCGTCGTCGCCGTCCCGAAGAATATTTTCTGCACAAATGGCAGAATTGATGTGCTGCACGTTGAAAAGTCATTAGTGGTCTGCGACTCCTCATCTTTTCGCGCTGGGTTGAAGCACTCACAATCCGCTCATGTCGCAGTGGCCTCCGCTGCGCACGCTCAACGCCAGCTTGTCGCCCACGCCAAGCCAGTCGTACACGGCCTTTGCCGCCGGATACATCACGATGGACGTTCCCTTGCTGTCGACGAACTGGTCACCAGTGCCCTGGTCTGCAACAAGAGCCCGTGGAGCAATCGCCGCTGCAATGGTGTGCGCGTCGAAGGGCAGACTCTCGTGGTGGTTGACAAAGGTCCCCAGTTTGCTGTTGCTCCACCAGCCAGCACCGGACTTGCTGTTCTCGAGCGTCTCGTCCTGTCCGCTCAACCCGTGGTAGCGGTACGGGCCCAGCCCCTGCACGCCCGACGACATCGGCATCGTCACCGTGATGCGTTCATCGAACAGACCAGCCGCGAGCGCGGCCTTGCCCAGGCGAGAGCAGCCCGTCACGCCGACTCGCTTGGCGTCGATTTCAGGGGCTGTCATATTGATGCCGTCCAGCGTGCGGTGGAAACCCCACGCCCACGCGGTCAAGGTGCCTGCGTCGAGTTGAGTATTCCTCTTTTTAACACTTTGGATCTACTGACCGATATCCTTGCCCTTGTACAAGTCCCAGAATGCGCCCGTCTTGGAGTTGCTATCCGGTGCAACAGACGTGTAGTCGAACTGCGCAACTGCGATTCCGGCACTCAGATACGGCGCATTCTGCATGCCACCGATGTTGATGACCACCGGGGCCGGCTTCGATGCCGACGCACCCGACGGCAGCGTGACGGTGGCGCGGAACCTGCCCGTCTTTCCTCCAGCCGTGACGACGATGTTGATGGTGTTCCCGCTGCGGGTGGCCTCCACCTTCTCCTGGCTGTGGTCCGGGTAGTACCCGAACTGATACTCCTGCAGCATCTGGAGGATCTCTGGCTGGCGACACTTATACCACTCTTCCTTGGTCGTGATGCGGCCCTTCGCCTTGCCGGTCATGACGTCGCTTGCGAAGGATGAAGATCCTCCCGCGTTGTCACTGGTCATGTACTTGAGTGGGAGGAAGGGATCGGGCAGCGACTTCTGGACTGGATACTGCTGCCATGTTGGGAACGGCGAGGGGATCGGCGCGCATACGATCGAAGCATTCTGTCGCGCTTCCAGAATCGCCAACGGTACGCCCGCCGCCGTGCCGACGAGGGCGCCAACGAGCAGACTGTTTGTCGTTCGCATTTTGATGTTCCTTCCTGTGAATCAACCTTGACAGGCAACAATCGCTCAGAAACAAGACCCAGAATCCCGAGCTACATATTCCCGCCGTCCCTATCGGAGATATAACCACCAATCGATCCATTGGTCCATCCCAGAATTCACCGACATCCCATCGCCCGACTCCAACTTCCTCGGCACAGCTCGACCCGAATTACTGGGTGCCGCTTTGTGGGGGAAGCCGGAGTCCGGCGAGGCGGATCATTTGTACCGCGTATTAGCCAGATTGAAACGGCGTGCCTACCGCCGCATTGGCACTCGTCGGCAATTTTAATAGGCGTTGAAACTCCCCGCAGACCAAACTTGGGGTGAATGGGTTGGCTCATTGGAAAGTTGATGATCATCTGGGGAAGGGCTTGGTATGCCAAGCCGTATAATTTGAGTCACGTCCTGTTGCAGCTCCGCACTCGTCTTTGCTGTTGGCTACTGCTTTCCATCTCCACTTCGGCCTGAGGGAAGCTGACGCTGGATGTCGTGTGAGTTGAGGAGAGCGGGGTTAGTCATGTCTTCCAACATGTGCTGTTGTGGCCTCGCGATGCAGCCTTGACCTCCGCATCATCTTCACAAGGCCTGCTCCCATGTTTGGAACGTCTTCTCGAGTACATGCAAGACCCTTTCCGTTTCTAAACAGGGCATCTTCAGGTCTAGTAGAGGCAATCCCATTCTCTATGCCAGCGAGACCTTCCCCAATACAATCGAGACCTTCACTGACGTCATTGTTCCCCCCTGGGACTCCAACACACCATGCAACTCTGTATTCCCATCTACTTTCCCATCTTGCCAAGTTCAGCATTACCTGGTGATCGGTGCATCTTTTGCATTCCGTTTGGAGAGACCAGACAGCCGATGAGAAACCCCCAAGAAAGAAGTTCGCCGCGCACGTGAAAGAACTCAAGGAGGCGAGGAGACATCTAACCGCAGTGGCAGAGCGGTTCAGAAACCCTAAGCAGGAAGAAAAAGTGGACGACGCCCAAGGCCGCTTTTTTTATATCGCAGGTGACACGGAAGCTTTGCACCCTATGATGACTTGCTTGTGCTGGCCCGAGAACCCACCAACTTGGTGTCCCCTTTTCCTCCTGTCTCTCTTGACTGCTTGATCACTGCACGTCGCGTGGGATCCTCAATGTACTGACGTGCAAGGAGTGTGTCTGATGGAAAAGGGGTCAACGATATGGGAAAATGGGAGGTTGTGGGAGTCATGGTATTGAGAGGTGTAGAGGAAAAGGGGAAGGTCGGTTCTGACACGATTGTGTGGAGGTCGTGTTAATGGAATTGTGAAATGTGTGAATGGACGGTAGCGAAGTGTTACCTGCATTGCAAATGGCATCGACGACGACATGGAACGTGTCGCAGGGGTTGGAGAAGGCGGTGGGATGTTTGGAGAGGTGTTGATGTCATGGAATGGAAAAGGGTCGACGACATCATGCAAGGGATTGACAACATCACATCACATCGAGCATCATGAGACCAAGGTAGTCAAAACAATTTATGTCCGATCAACTCAGATCAAGAAATTTATATTTGTCCCTGTCATCTATCTAATACGTCTCTGCGCTGGCTCTGGCTCTCTCCTTGTCGGGAGGTTTCCAGGTTCCCAGGCGGCACCACGAGGAGGTCGCAGAGTCCGATTTCGCCGCCCACGGCATGCCCACCAGTCAAAGCAGAGGCCGCGGAATGGGGAGTTGGACCCCAAGCCGTATTATCCTATATATAATAAGGGACGTAGTAGTGGTCCGAGTTTTAGCTGCAGATCCATCTATCTAGCCCTGGGTCGTAGCATAGTCCGAGTTTTAGCTGCAGATCTATCTAGCCCGTGACGCAGATCTAGCCCTGAGTTTTAGCTGCAGTGTCTAGTCGTTGTCGTGACGCAGATCTAGCCCGAGTTTTAGCTGCAGGTCTAGTCGTTGTCGATATAGTTGTTGTAGACGTAGGATCTAGCCGCCGCGATGGGACTCACTAGTCGTAGTCGTACTCGGAGGAGGAGGAGGAGTGCCGAAGAGATGCCGTATCATGTCTGTCTCGTTGTGTCTCAAGAAGACCCCGTGGGGTCCCGTGTGAATCCATAAGGTATCCCTCCCTAAGTCAATAGACCTGGGTGATAGTGGGACCTTAGTCGATAGTGGAGTTCCTGCTGACCAGGGAGCCTAGTAGCATGGCTTTGGACAGTGTGGCAGCGCAGTGTTGGTGTTTTGGTCCCGATACATCGTCAGGGTGGCCTGGTGAGGGTGGTCGACGCGAGCTCCGTCGGTGGCCGGTGGCTGCAGATCATGCCGTCAAGCGTCAGGCAGAGGATCCCGTGGGGGTGGTGTTCGACAGCATTTTGTTAGTGTGTCTCATCTCGTGACTGAAGCCCGGTGGGTGTGTCGGCTCAGTGGCAACAGTCGAGGCGGCATGTCATGAAATCAGAAAATGAACAGAGGCCGATAGTGATCATTGTCGTGTCGCTGTTGGGGTCGCTTCACAACTCCTGCTGGCTGTTGAGGTCGCCGGTGCAGGTTTGCCGCTTTGCTTGGACGTGGCGTGACCGTACCATCCTCTCTCTTGGGCGGGGCGGAGCGGAAAGGGGGGAATCTCGGTACCTTGGATGGCGGATCAGGTCTTCCAGCAGGTAGGTTGCAGACCAGGTCAGATTGAGCCGGTATCTTCAGGTGATGTGCAAGAAGAGAGTAGCCCCCTCCTTCCAAGTTGTTTTCCCTGAGGTCGATGTGCATCCGTCACCCGTTGATGTCAGATCAGGTCTTCCAGCAGGTAGTTTGCAGACCAGGTCGGATTGAGCAGGCCGGTATCTTCAGGTGATGTGCATGAAGAGAGTGGTCGCCTCCTTCCAGGTTGTTTTCCCTGAGGTCGATGTGCATCCTTCACCAGTTGATGTCAAATCAGGTCTTCCCGCAGGTAGTTTCAGACCAAGGTTGGATTGGGCCGGTATCCTCGAGGCGATAGGCCTGAAGAGAGGAGCCTCCTTCCCGGTTGTCTTCCCTGGAGTCGATGTGCATCCTTCACCCTTTGGTCAGGTACCAAGTTGAGGTAGATAGGTGGGGAGAGAGGTGGTGAGAGAGGTGGTTCTGATTCTGGTCGGCACCAGACAACTTGAGAGGTGTTGTTGGTGCGGTTGGTGTTGTTTGGTTCCCTTCCCTCGTGCTCGCAATGCAGGATGTAGACTTGGTACACCAAGGTGGTTGTGGTCAGGGGTGTATTGCCAAGGCTGCATGGAGCTGAACTGAGGTCGACCGGTTGCGTAGAGTCCTGACACTGACTCGTAGCCGCGAGATTGACCGGTTGCGGGGGTTGTTGCAAAGACTTGATGATCGGGCGATGACTGTTGAGTTGTCGGATGGTCGCCAGGGCGTGTCAGTCCAGAGGATGGATGGTGAGTAGGGTTCAGTGCTTTCCACGACAGCATGCTATGTCGCTTCCTCTGGAAATCCGTTTCGTGTGAATGATGGATGTTGGTGTGGTGGTGCTCGGAAGCAACCCAGGATCGAAATTGACCGTGTTAAGTCCCGGGGGGTGAAGCCGGATCGTCGCATGCAATCGAACGATCCATTGCAGCCTCGAGGTCCGCGGAGATTATGCAAAGGATAGAGCACATCGTCCAACGGTATGACCGGGTATACGGGGCCGTCGAGACACAGAGGTCCCGGTCGGTGGTGACCGTATATTTGCGAACAAGCCCTATTCGGCCCGCAAGACGACATGCATTGCGCCATGTCGTCGAGCAGCTTTGCCTGCAAGCCGTGGCCCCCTTTGGAATCTGCGCTCAGCAGTGTTCCGGGGGTCCTCCGTACTTGGCAGCCAAATACGCCCGCCACCGTTTGGATTCGACAACGGCTGGATGGCGAGAGCGTGCCGTCTTGTTCGGGATGGGGCAGTCTGCCTTGTTGCGCTGCCAATTGACTCTGGCCTCGGCGATCCTGCGATCCAATTCGTCCTCTTCAGCCTGATGCTGGGCAGCCGCCAGATCCTGCTCTTCGGACATCCCGGTCATGGGCGCGTCACAGTCGGACGTCCAGTTGGGAACAGCCTTGAGTGCAAGTCTGTCCTCGGGAGACATGGCCCGTATGACCATGTTCCGTTCGCGCCGGAACTCCTTGGGAGCGCGCCAACGGGGAATGACGTGACGGCCGGTGATGATGCATCGCCCCGTGACCGTGTAGGGGTTCTGGGTGTCCCACCGGAGGGCACCAACCTCGCCGTGCGACTTTGCCGTGCCGGCGCCGGAGCGTGGGCGGCTCGCCGTCTTGAGACAACTTTTGGCGGGCTGGCGCCCGGAGCGATGCGGTGCGACGCGTGGGGCGGTGATGATGCCGTACACAGCGTCGGGGCGGTCCTCCTCTGGATAGGGGACCAGAGGGGTGCCGGGGACCCCCGAAGGGATCATGAACCGGCCCGCCACGAGAAAGGTGTTGAGAGCAGACATGGCGACAGCTCAACGGAGGGGCGGTAACGAAAGGGTAAGGAGGGGGGGAAATTTATTGTGTAAGGTTGACTGGTGTTGGTGATGGTGATAGCTTCAATACTCGCTTCAGGTTGTGTGCTGTGTCGATCGAGAGTGAAAGCGGTTTGGCGCAGAAGGAAAAACGAGGGAACTCGACGCTGGGGGGAGAGCGATATACATATCTGATAACATTTCTCGGGCCGAGCTCGAAGGCTAACACTCGACGCGTCCCGGATCATGGGACCCCATCGAGCATAGGTGTTCGCGGGCGAAGTATGTGAGCGAAGTATGGATGCCTCCTGGCGTGGTGGCTTGAAACGTAACAGTAAGGCTGGCAAGAGCGAGCGGATATTGTGGGTCAGGAGCCAGCCCTTCTCCGCCACTAACCGTTGGCAGGGACTGGATCTCTATCAGCGATCTCTATCAGCGAACCTGGATTGCACCAATTTTCCAATTTCTGCGCTCCCTGGGCGAGAATAGACAGCATTGACCGGCACCATTTGGGGAGCATCTCCAGGCGGTCACCGAGGTGGGTTTCTCCTTCACCATCTTCGGAAACATGCCATTTGGAACGAGCAGAAGTCAAGACTCAAAAGTGTTTGGGAGTGGAGCTACAGTGGACGTTTGTGGCGTCGCCAAAATCTGGGGAAGAGCATGCTGTGCCTGACTTGGCTTGTGCCAAACGTCCACTACACCCTACAGACCGAGACCCTCACGTCACACCGTTTTGGTCCCGGGGCTCTGATGATGATGGCAAGACCTACAACACCATCACAAGTATCATGGGCAGACCTGGAACAGAGCCTCCAGGGCCTCACGAATCGACACTTCCAACTGCATTCTCGCGTATAAGACACATGCATTTCTCTACTCTACCGGGCACTCCCCAGGCCCCGTGACCCGATCTTACCCAGGAAAAACCAATTCGCTCCCGGTTACACCACCATCTGCGCTTCACTTTCCTCTCATCCGGAGCCACAAAAGCCATTTGAGCGCCTCTTTTCGAAGACCTTTTAGTTTTCATCATTCGGGAACATTCTGGACCCCGAGAAGAATACCGATGACCTCCACCCCTATGACAGAAATGGCTATCATGTACACTGGCCATGCAGATAAGAGAGTGTGTACCCATTTTATTATAGCGCTGGCAGGCCGCACCGAAGGGAAACGCCACCACTTTGCAGACTTTTCAGCCTTTGAGCCGGTAAGCTTCCAGGTTGGCCCGGCTTCCCAGCTTGACATCTGGACTGCCTTTTGCGAGACGAGACGTACTCACCCCTTCCATAAGCTTTTACCTCAAAGTGCCTCGGTCTTCCATAGGAGACTCGGTCATTCCAGCTGCATCTGTCATCTTCGACAGGACGTAGTACTCCGGGGTCGGATGTTGAGCGGGAAGTTTCACCCAGAGTTCGGAGTTGAGGTCGATCTCCCCCTTGGCATCCTGAACTCGTTCTGTGCACATGCGGGATAGCAGCATGGCCGTGTGACACAGAAAAGACGATTTACCTCCGAACGTGTGCCATGAGAACTGCCTTCGATCACTTGTTCGTTTTCTTCCGGGCTTTCGAGCGGGAACTAGGGTGTGTACGTGATAGACGACGAGGAATCTCGCCGACGAAGCTGTGAAAGATGGAGATCGTTGTCTTTCCGAGAACGAGATCAAAGCAACAGTGAATTGAGAATACAATATAGTTGCCTAGTAGAATATTAATTAGAGAAGATATCCAATTACCGCAGTGATAACAGATACAAATCATTCTTCCTCCATCTCCCCCCCACGCGGTGGAAGGTATCTATGCAACTGACAGGCCTGCTGGCACCCTGTCAAGCGTGTTTGTGACAACATTCCCAACGCCAAGGCACGGAGCTTGGGGCCAAGGTCCCTCGCATCCTCACAGCTGGAAATCCAACACAACTACATTCTTTCTCTTTTCACTGCCCGGAAAATCCATCCTCAAAAACACCGACAAGGTGCCATCATCCTCTAGCCTTGACATGTCGATCAAGGGTTCACCGCTCAGACCCTTTCCCGCCCACACTTCATCATACGCCGAAAACCCAGTAGCGCTGGTGCCCCTGAGAATCCTGAGTTCGCTTTTCTCTCGGTCCGGCAGTATAAAGTACAAATCCCCCCCTGCTGTGACGGCTAGCTTGCCCCGAGCAGAGCCAGGTGCCGGGCAAACTGGCCGTTTCGTCCAAACCCCTGCTTGGCATTAGCATTCAATTTGGGAAAACACGGGGGAGAGTGCGCGCCCACCGTCCGGACTGCGGTGATAGTGCCTCCAAATAACTTTACCGTCCAAGGTATCGCGGTTGAGCACATGGACACCGCCGCCGCCATCAACAACTTGCGCCTCCTGATTTGTCAAGCCGCTCCCCTTTGGTATCGAGAACGCGGTGATGCCTTTCGAGTCGTTGTCGATTGTCTCCTCTTTCGCCAAATCCGCAATCGTTGCCCCATCACTGTTCTTCCATGTTCTGCACGGCTGTCCGTTAGCGCTTTGAGTCCAAACCCATCAGATAGCAAGACAACTCACCGCCCCAAGTCCGGACTCCACGCGTAACACATATCCCGGTTGTTCTCTGCGCCATTCGGTCCCGCTTGCATCTTGTGCTGTGTGTCCGCTGGGTCATCCCACCCTTTGTAACACACCCATTCTCTCCAAACCCAAGTAACATGCACCTTCCCTGCGCGGTAATCCAATCCGTGGATGTAGGGATTGCTCCACCTTCCCGTGAGATACTGGCCTAGGTAGGTGAAAGTGTAGGAGCTTTCGCTAGGGGAGCGGGCGTAAAGGTACAGGTGGTCGTTTCCAAGGCCGGCCTTGCCGTCGCGGAGAGTGAATAGAAGCTCGCCAGAGTCGGGGATAGGGAGGAAACGTGGATACGTGACGTAGTGGAACGGCGTATGAGTCTTGGGAAGGCCTGGGAGGTGCTCTTGGGTCGGAAAAAAGAGATCAGGCGACCAAGGATATGACGGAGGATCAAGGGCAACAGATGGCTTGGAAATACGGTAGCGGAGCCTACAACTGTCAATGATGTGTTCCCAGTTTCAACCAGGAGGACTTACTTGTCGCAATGATGGTCGAAGGAGAGATGAATCGACCCGTCGCCCGGACAAATGCCCAGCTGCACCGTGTTGTGGCCATCGTCTGTGGTCTGCGGGTAGTCCTTGAGGAGGAGCACCTCCCACGGGCCAGTCGGGAGTTTTCTCCGCCCTAGATGGATGTACAGGGGCTCAGGGGCGTCAAGAAAACTGTAGAAGGCGGCGTATTGCCAGCCGCGGAACGACGCGATGGCGTCCTGTTGGAAGGCGTTTCCATTGAGGACGCAGCGCCGGTGACTAGGGTCGGGACCTAGGATTGTGATGGTAGGCTTGGCCAGCATTATTGAGTCTTCCCAAGATCAGTTGGTGACAAGCGATGGCGATGATCCTGAGGAAAAACGGTGCGGCACGGCTCCCGATTCGTGGATAAATCGGCGTGCGGAATCCGGGGTAGTCAGCGCCTTGGCAGTTCGGCGAGGATTGCACGAGAGAAGTTGATGTCGAGCGCGGATACCGTGAACCGGGACTCGAAGCGCTTGCGAGGGCAGTAAAGAAATTGTGGTGCGTAAGGAACGATTCTCAATTTGCGTTGCGTTGGAGTTCCCGTTGCGGGTGAGGTGGTTTGGATGCTTGGCTAAATGGGGGGAGGGAAGGCACTCTGCGGGGGCTCGCTTGCTCGAATAGTGCCCTCATGGCCAGCGATTCGTATCGAAAACTCTTGCAGCCAGCCCATGAACTCCCCAAATTGCCCGAAGCCCCACATATGGGTTCACCTTCGCATTCATCCCACTCATATGGAGTTCCAGCCGTTCCGATGAGCGGTCGCGACACGCTCAACGTCTCCATCGCTGCTATCCCGCTCGCCGTTGCATGCCCCTCCCTCCGTTGGCCCCGCTACACTCCTCTGGTTCGAAGGAACAAAGAACAAAACGCCCCAACTACCCAGCCACCTCAGAGGAAACCGGCTAATCACCAGCGCCAGACGCGATATAGCAGGGATCGGCAAAACGACTGCAAGTTTGCCCCCTGCCATCGGTTCAGATTCCCACGCCCAGGTTCTTCCCCCCCAGACGAACGCATGTCGTCGAAAGGGGGCACCCCCCTTCTCCCCCGCACTTCAACAGCGTGGTATTGCGGCGCACACACAAGACTTGGTGGATCAGCCACGAAGCTTGGTCGCCTTGGCCACCTTGGCAACGACTGAATAACCCCGAGCGGTCAAATGGACGGACGCCCTTCTGCTATTTGGTGGAAAAATACTCTAGAAGTGGGTGACGTGAGCAAGGGGGCAATCCCTGCTCTCGAGGCCATCGTTCATGGGAGGCGAGCCACATGCGCCGAAGACGGTACGACACGAGCAACCTACCTGCCCGAAATCCACCCAGGCTTCTCCAATCTGGGGCGGCAGCGGGATGGTGGAGGTCTGCGGGGATGTGATAGCCGCCCCTTACCCATCTGCGGGCGCGACTGGTCATATACAAATGCCATGCGGTACGACCCAGATTACAAAAAGGCCGGGGTGCTACCGCGAACAGCCTGTGCCGTTCCCGAGATCTGCTTTATATTCTTGCGTCTGTCTCCCCAAAGCCAAGCTGGATGTTTCTGTCCGGACCTCAGCGGGACAGGTCACAGAAGCACACCACCGTTGCCGCCACGCAGGCACCACACCGTCAAGATGGGTCTGTCTACGAGATTGCTGCAGAAAATCGTGCGGAATGAGGCCATGGCCTCAGATCCGCCCGAGATCTATGGATGGCGTGTATATCTGTTGGCCTGCTCGGTAAGTTCATCCACAATCCTCCGCCAATACCGTATCATCACACTGACCTTGCCATCACCACCAGGCATGCTTCGGCGCCATGTCCTTCGGCTGGGACTCGTCTGTGATCGGCGGCGTTATTGTCATGGAGCCGTTCATCAAGGACTACAATCTCGGCGACATTTCCACCCCGGCATCCTCCAATCTCGCCGCAAACATCGTCTCAACCCTCCAAGCAGGCTGCTTTCTCGGTGCCCTTCTCGCCTCGCCCCTGACCGACCGCTTCGGCCGCAAGTGGTGCCTTATTGGCGTGTCAGTCGTCATCGCGCTTGGCGTGATAATGCAAGCCGCAGCCTCAGGAAACCTTGGTCCTTTGTACGCTGGCCGCTTCCTCGCTGGTGTTGGCGTCGGCGCCGCATCCACCATCAACCCGATCTACGTGTCCGAGAATGCGCCACGCGCGATCCGCGGACTTCTCACGGGTCTCTACCAACTCTTCATCGTTACTGGCGGCATGATTGCCTTCTGGATCAACTACGCCGCCAACCTGCACTTCCCCGGCAAGAAGCTCATGTACATCTTTCCCCTTGCAATTCAAGCACTCCCCGCCGTGCTGCTCTGCGGATGCATGCTCCTCTGCCAAGAGTCACCCCGTTGGCTCGCACGCCAGGATAGGTGGGAGGAGTGCAAGCGCATCCTTTCTCGAACCCGAAACCTTCCTCCGGATCATCCATACATCCAGGAGGAGTTCCAGGAAATCGTCGACCAGCTGGAGCACGAGCGTGAGCTCATCGGGGATGCTACATTCTGGAATTTGCAGCGCGAGATGTGGACTATCGCCGGCAACAGGAAGCGCGTCTTGATCAGCATCGTTCTCATGATCTGCCAGCAGATGACCGGCACGAACGCCATCAACACGTACGCGCCTACAATCTTCAAGAACTTGGGACTCAAGGGGACAACGACCAGCTTGTTCAGCACGGGAATTTACGGAATTGTCAAGGTTATGAGCTGTATCTGCTTCCTGTTGTTCATGGCGGACTCGCTGGGTAGACGGAGGAGCCTGCTGTGGACGTCGATCGCTCAGGGGCTGGCAATGTTCTACATTGGCCTCTACGTCAGGATCGCCCCGCCGAAAGATGGCCAGGAGGTCCCACCAGCAGGATACTTTGCTCTGGTGTGCATCTTTTTGTTTGCTGCGTAAGTCAAATTCTGTTGCCCACCGACTCTACCCTGGTGGAAGACTGACTCCCCGACACTAGATTTTTCCAATTCGGCTGGGGCCCAGCATGCTGGATCTACGCATCGGAAATCCCAACTGCACGGTTGCGCTCCCTGAATGTTGCATTCGCCGCCGCCACACAGTGGCTCTTCAACTTCGTCGTTGCGCGCTCTGTTCCCGTCATGCTCGCTACCGTCGGCAGCGACGGCTACGGGTAAGTCTCGAACTAGACGTGCTACTCCCACCCTCAAAACACATGCTAATCCATGCTCTCTCAGAACGTACCTCATCTTCGGCTGTTTCTGCTTCAGCATGTTCTTCTTCGTCTGGTTCTTCGTCCCCGAAACCAAGGGCATTTCCCTCGAGGCGATGGATCGCTTGTTCGGCGTGACGGACACACCCGCAAAGTCGCTGACGGAGGATGCCCCGGCGGATCACAGCGACAGCAAGCATCAGACACACGAGAAGCGGGTGGAAGTTGCGGCGTGAGATGCGGTAGCGTTGGGTTCAGGGGAAATGCAATGGGGTTGGAGCCGGAAAGGAAGAGGAGACTGGCAGACCGAAAGAGATAGTCGAACTGAATGCACATATATACATATCTTTTGTTCATCCCAGTGTCCCCTCGCGATGTGATGATTTGTGGAGGCCGTCTGGTTTGTTCAGGCGACCCCCTTTTCATAGAGATTCAGACAAGATGGCATCGGAGCTAGCAAGGACTGGCTTACGCAGATAGCATACTGTATATCGGTGTATTACATGTTCTCGCTCCTACGAAGTGCTGCTGATGTTGCTGCTAGGATCGCAAGCTTCGGCGTCTTCGAAACAGGGGATGCTGCTTGGTCATGTACCGGTAAGCCAAGCCGAGCAAACGCCTCTCAGCAGGGGAGGTTAACAGACGACGCATAGCACTCGCATAGACCCTCTGAAGCCCCGACAAGTCACATCACGCAAAGACGACGGTGAGGGTGCAACCAGGCAAGTAAGTATTACTACTATATGGTGATGAGTTGATGCTAGTTCACCAACTCAGGTATCATTTTAAAAGCCAACAAAAAACGCAACCGCTCGAGCGGGGATATCATCATTACATGACGTAAATACCGATATGCACTCCGTCACCCTCAGAGGCGTTTAGCACTCGTTCAACGGGCACGCGATGTGGGTGCCCTTGGTCGCACCGTCGACGCCCGCAAGCGTCAACACGGCGCCAACAACACCGCCGAGACCCTCGCCGGCAATGAAACCTAGAATTAAAGTTAGAAGGACAGCCCAAGACGGAAGTTGGTGAGGTAATTGACATACCGGCAGCGAGCGCATAGCCATAAATCTCCCAGGTGCGGAAGTTGTACTTCCTCCAAAGAGCGGCGATGATAGCACCGAGGAGGGCGGCGTTGGCGAACACGGGAGCGGGGATAACCCACGAGAGGGCGATGGCACCCCAGTTGGGCAGCCACTTCTGGTACTTCTCGCGGGGGCCGACGAGGTAGTAGTGGCGGACAACGACCTGAATGATGGAAACGATGCCCATGGCGATGGCGAACATGCCGCTGGCGAGGGGGATCTTGACCTGGGGATCTGTGACGGCCCGAGCGACGGCGGCCCACGCGGTGACGGACGGAACCAAGAAGGCGCAGTGGCCCTCAGCGAGCAAGGGGTCGTAAATGCAGGGGTAAGCCGACGTGAAGAGGACGAAGAGGCCAGGCGCAAGCCAGACCGAAACAAAGGTTCCGATGGCCTGAGCAATCCACTGCTTGACGGGCGGTGTGCCAATCAAGAAGCCAGTGCGGAAGTCGCTGGTGAGCTCAGTAGCAACACCGGCACCGCCCGAGGCGAGTGAGCCAGCCACCAAGTTGAGCTTCTGGGCGTGGAGGACGTCGAGGCCTTGGCCCGAAGTGGCGCCGCCAAAGATCAGCTGCGAGGCCTTGGCCGCCGCGGTGAGCGGGGTCTGGTCGGTGACGGCTCCGATCTGGATAGCAAGGAAGGAGAAAAGGAAGGCCAGAACAATGGCGAGAATGGTAAGTCCGGGGTGCATCTCCCACTGGAAGTGGAAGATAAGCATGGCCAGCACAGTGGTGAAGATCATGCCGACCACCCAGACCCAGTGCTTGACCTGCTGCTCCGGCGGGGCGGGGTCCTCGATGTGCCACTGGCTGTCTTGCTCTTTGCCATGCTTGGCGAAGAACGTGCTCTGCTTGCCACGCTTGAGCAGCGTTTGGTTGATGCTGATGCAGGTCTGGTTCCAAGCCGACTTCACGCCAATCCAGATCACCTTCCACTGAATGATGAGTTCGGCCATGGAGGCGCACACCATGACCATGACGCCGGGCCAGAGCATCCAGTACCGGGGTGAGGGAGTGCGCTCGCCGAGCTTGGAGAGCGACCAAAAGTTGGTGTAGCCCTCCCACTTCGGGTCACCACCGGAGGCGTCGAGACCGATGCACTCGCCGTAGTGGACGAGCAGAGGACCAATCAAGCCCCAAGCGGAAAGAGAGCCGAGGAACATGGAAATGGCAGGGTTGAGACCGATCAGGATTCCCGAGCCAATGAAGGCGGGAGTCCATTGCATGTACCAGCCCCAGGACTCGATGTTCATGGCCCAGCTGGTATAGCCGCTCCAGATGTGGATCCAGGTGAAGACGTGCCAGTCGTACATGATTCCGATAGCGTAGTACGATGTGATGCGGTGGACAAAAGCGGCGCCGAAGGCAAGCATGATGCACTTGAGCTTCTTGATAGCCTCGAGGCTGCCTGCTGCACCAGCGTGCATGGAGCGAATTGTCAGGGCGACAGCCGTGGCCGTGGGGAACATGAGCTTCAGCTCGCGCGCGACCTGGATGATGAAGAACTTCCGCAGCGGGGTGACGTAAAACAGGCCGATGAAGGAGCAGACCAGAGTGATGGTGAAGATGGCACCAATGTCCTCGCGCGGGTTGCGACCCTCGCCCATGACACCGAGCCGGTACATGGCGGGGATGCCAGCCACGAAGATACCGGAGATACCACCAGCGCCGGTGGCGGCAGCTTGGACGATAGAGTTTTCCTGGGGGCCGAAGATACCGCCGATAATGGGAATCTCGCCGCCCACTCTCTCCAAGAACTTGAGGATACCATAGCCAAAGATGGCGCCGAACATGTTGGCACTGAATGTGAAGCCAGTCTTGAGACCTGTTGCGGGGTCAGCATGCCGCGCAGCATCCGAAGTGGGCGTAGGTCACTAGACGTACCGAGATACAAGTTGGAGGCGTTGACAAGACAGCCGAGGAGGCAGCCGGTGAAGACGGCACGGACTGTCAACGGGTTCGGCTCATGAGGGATCTCCTCGGCCATGAGAAGCGGCTTGTACAGATCCTCCTCGACATCTTCGCCGGTGATGTCGACCTTGAGGTCGTCGACATGGGTCTCGTCTTTAGCATTGTCGATGATCTCGGGCGACTTCTCGTTGGGAGGGTTGGTCTCGGCGAAGGGGTGAACGTTGCTCGCCGCCGGAGCGGTGATGGCCTGCTTCTCGTCCGCCATGGTGATGCTGTGTCTCGCGCACCAAGACCGCAGACGTCGAAATTTGGGTGTAGCACGAGGTGAGGGGCACGCGAGGAAACCCAGAATGATGGGACGCGGTCGTATTTATCCAGAGCTCTTCGCACGCCTCGATTTTCTTGCGCAGGGTAGTCGCGCGCGGGAGCAAGCCGCTTGCATGCGCCAGGTGCGAGCATTGGACGGGATTGCTCTCGGCCATGGGAAGCCACCACGTTTGCCACGAAACCTAGGCGGGCAGGTCTCGGCTCGGCTCAAGCCAGCGCTGCGATAAGAATGAAACGCTCCGCCAGGGGATCGGATGGCGGCAGAGACATTGGACGTGCAATTGAGTGATCTCCACTCGGGCAGAGTGTTGGCTGATTTGCCGGAGTCGACGAGGTCGGCCATATTAGGCAGGTCGGATGGCAATGCCTGGGAACGGGCAGCGGTTGGCCCGTTCCCAATCGCCCCTCGTTCATCAGCAGCTCGACGATCAATGTCTCTCTCCTCGATCCCGAACTGTTGCGTATCGCTGGTTGCGCCACCTACGACAAGACACATCCCTCGCTGATGGCGATGCCGAGACTGGAAGTTTATCGTCGAAGACGCGCCGCCGGTTTCGGGGAAAGCTTGACACGCCGGCAGGCCTTGTGTGGCGCGTCGACTGCCGACTTGGCTCAAGCACTTGTTTCCCTGCCAAGGGACGCCAGCTCAATTCCCCTGTGTAGGCGGCAGCGCGTGCTGCTTGGAGAAACGAGGGTGTGCTCATCAGGCCGACCGCCTGCCAATTACCGCCGAGTGCGGGGACGGTGTCCGCTGTCTGGTGGCATTCGAGAATCGCCCTTGTCGAAAGCAGGCAGGTGCGATCTTGCGGGCACCGGAATGTGAGGCCTTGGCAAGACCCACTTACCCCTCTGAGTGGAGCCACTCGCCCAATCCCGATGCCCACGGACCACCCAGCTCGGGGTTCCTGGCCACATGGAAAATTCCCCCCTTTCAGTTGCCCCTCCAAAATTGAGGAATGTTGTGCATTCCCCACGTCACTTCAGGAACGATCATTGGAGCCGAATTCTTGCCACAGGAACTGTCCGCTATGCGGCGGCGCGCGGGTCTTCCGCGTTCGTTTCGACTGACAGCTCCGTGATGCGGAAAATTTGGCATCGGTAGCCCCCATGCAAGTGGATCCCGCCATGGAAGCTTGATGGCCTGCGAAGTGAGTGCATCAAAACAGGCAGGTGGGATCTGAACACCCTCATCAAAATGCAACGCGCGGGCTGCAATGCAAACCAAACGGGGCACATCAGGGAAATCTCCCCGGCTTCATGATGTTTGCCTAGTAGCGGCTCGGTCACTGCGCTGTTTCCCATCCCAACCACTCGACGTTTTCGTCCCGTCCCCCAAGGCAACACGGCGCGGCATCACTCAGTCAGCTTGGTGGTGAACCGCCCCCGATACGCACACCGGATTTTTTATACAAGCTCGTTTACTATCCGAGTGACAACCACTGCCGGTTTGTGTTCAGTAATTCGGGAGCGGCCGGTCAACACACCCTCCTTGCTCACATGTCAGTATTCCTAGCAGCGCGTTCGAACCCCTCGCGTTACACTCCGGATACACCCGTCGTCACCTGCTGTTGCAAGTAAAGCCCCAGTTTACGCGATGAGCACCAGTCCGACGCATTACGACCAACTGCATTCTCTGATGAGCGATGGATTGTGGCACCACACTCATGGGCCTAGGTTGGGGTCATCCGTGCCACATGTTGAAACAATTCAACGGTGGGGCGAGCTGTCAGTCAATGCTCCATGTCCCACGTCCCGTGGAACCAACAGCCTGGCACCGGGATCCCCCAGGCCTGCCCAGGAAAGGCAAGCGGTTAACACACTACGTACCTCGTCGACCGGCCTCGTCCGCCGCCAAACGAATCGCCCCACTACACGCATTTAGAACCAGACCCGGCACGTCCAGTCCAGTTCCCAACCCTCCAACTTTACCTCCTGCCCAGCCTGACATGGAGCCCCGCTTTCACGACCTCGGGAAAGTTGGGCTTCCCAACCACCAACCGTATCCCTACCTTACCTAACGCAGCAGGTAAGTAGCACCATCGCCTGACGTTTCTCAACAGGCTGTATTATTTGTTTGCCGGTTTGGGGAATGTCTCCCCTACCCCAAATACCCCCACACCCACAGCTGATCTTGAAGGGAAGAGTAGCCAAGGTCAGCTAAGCTTCCTCCATCACGATGACAAACTTGGACCCATCCTCACCATGTGTCCGTCGTGTGCCTCTGCGTCTTGGCGGTGAGGTGTTGCTCAACAAGCCACTCTTCAGCTCATCCGTCACGCTCACTCACCACCCCAGCCAGCTCCCAGATGAGGATAGCTAGCGGCCACCCAACCTTCTGTCAACCGTCGGCAGCTCTTTTTGGACTGAGCACACATACACGGACCCGCCCCCGCTGTTGCACCCCACCCACTGGTCAATAGTCTGATTGTTCAACAGACGGAGCACATGCATTGCACGAACCGAACCCACGCTAATATCCACCGGGAAGGTACTTGTTGCTGGCCGGCCCGAACACCCACCCACAACCTGGAAACCACTATTGTTGGTATCTTGACCCGAGCCGCGCAGTTCCATTATCAGTATCTCCTCCAAGGATTCGATTCGGATAATCCAGACTCTGTATGGCCAGCTCGCCAGCCCAGAGGCGAGGGTGTTCTCGCCTCTGTGTCCTCATCAGTTCGCCATCGACCTAATCCTTTCAACAAGTCCGCCGATCTCCGCGGGTTGCCGCTATCAACTACCTACCTCCTTCTTATCAAGCCGCCCTGCCCTGCCCTGCCCTCCCTTGCCTTGCCCAATATCGCCACGTAGCATCCATCCATTTCCCGCATCCCGTCCCTACTGTCCATACATACCCCCACCAAGCCGAGGATCATTCCTTTGCGGGGAAGTGCCAAAGAGCGTGGAGTCAGGGGGGACACTCAATTACGAGCTCCATGGCACCGGGTCGTGGCTATGTTTCTTGGGTTACAGAGTCAACTCTGGTTTGCAGCTCACAGGGCTGGAGATAAATTGCTTGCGCGTCGCTTGGTCCCATGGGACAACAGCTGTCAGTGTGGGATGCGACACTAAGAGAAAGTGATGTGATGCATCATGTGGGTTGCATGCTTGTGTTTCTCAGTTCATCCAAAGGCCTCGCGTCTGGCGGTCTTGCCCAAGGGGGCATCTCGTACCACCCCGGTATTTTGACCCAAGCAGCCAGGGGCATAAAGCAGGGCTTTCTTGCACTCCGAGACGGTAGCTTCAAGCGCCATTCCACGCCCAAGTTAAAACAGCTCGGGGTTCCTGGAGACATTTTGCAACGTGTTGCGTTGTTTTCGAGCCCACCATGCAAATAAGGTGGTGGCCATCAAACAGTGTTATCTACGTTATCTGCATCCCAGACATTTAAACCGTGAAAAGGCCTACTGCATGATAGGAGATCTCAAAGACTTAGAAAGCTGCCCTCATTGCGTCCAAAGATGTCTTCACTGCGTCGGAAAAGATATTCGAACCATCGAATGAGGCCTCAATAGAATGATATTAGGCCTAGATAGATCGATCAAGGTCCTCCCAGCATATGGAAAAGACATTTTTCAACCTCAGATCTAATGTGTCTTCTTCGCCGCAAAACCTAGGCGGGGGGCTTTGCCCTCCTTCCCAGCCTCAAATACGGCAAACGTGCTCTTGAGAAACACGTCTCCGAACACAGAGATATCCATGCCAGCGTTGCTTTGAAGACCTCCAAAGCACAAATCCATGTCTCCCCCATTTACACCATCCGCCGGGCTGTACAGCATGTACTCCCCTGGAACCGTGATCCCTACGTCATCTGTCTCGCCTATCTGGAGAACAAGATCAGGCAAGGCCGCCCCGCACCTGAATATATAGCCGCCGAAGTTGGGGTCGAACTTCGCTCCTCCAACCTGGCTGTAGTAGTCGTCGGCAACAGCACGGGGTAGCAGGAGCAGAGTGGCGCCAGTATCCGCGATAGCGTTCATATGGTGAGCAGTGAAGCCGTTCTTGGCGTCGCCTACGGCGTAGCCCGGAGCATCAAAGGCCCACCACCCGACAGTGTCGTTGACGGTGGTGTATCTGATGTCACCAGTATACGCGTCCGGCTTGATGGAGCCGAAGTTGAAACTGCCGGCTGGGAACGCGTTAGCTTCTTGATCGCTTGCAAACGGCACGGCACTCACTGTCATTGTGCTTTAGATCGACTGTAAACACGGGCTCGTCGAGCCGCGGCAACAAGTTATCGAAGAATGTGTTTTGTTGCTTGGGTCGAACTTGGTTAAGTTTGCCGAAAGCCAGCCCAAATACTCCCATGCTATTGACGTCCTCGACGAACTCGGGCGATACTCGATTGGCCGCTTCGACAGCTTGATCCGCGACACTGATGTTTCCGACGTCGACCCTGTCGATATAGACTTTGCCGCCAGAGGAACTGCCATCACCGTAGTGAATCTTCCAGGTGGCACCGTCGAGCTTGCGGGAAGTGGTGCTTTGGCCCGGGTCGTACAAGGTGTGATTCTCGCTCTGCTCCGCAACCATCTCGGTGCTGAAGACCCAGAAGTCGGCGCTTCCTGTGTCGATATCGACGTTGAGTTTCTGAGGGGGTGTGCCAATCAAAACCGGGAAGAGATACTCGACGTCAGTCCCCTGCGGCGTAAGCAAAGCGCCTCCGCTGTCGAGGCGCTGCATGGCTGCCACGGCGTTTCGAACGTGCTCAGGGAGAGGGACGCCATGCTTGCGGTAGATGCGAGCGAGTGCGAGAGGTCCGTTGCGGCGGAAGTTGGGGTTGCGGACGCCGGCCAGGGATGCTGTGCCACCATCGGCAGTCATTGGCGATGCGTCGACTGACCGGGCGTCAACACGTCGAGAGCCAAGAACAGACGCAGTGGCAATGCCCCAGCAGGCGACGAGGAAAATGAGGTAACGCATTGCGAGAGAATACGAGAGACGAATGGCAATGGGTTTGGTAAAAGAGAGCCTCGTGGACGTGTCGGGATGTGTGGAGTGGCAGTGTTGGTATGTGGTTGCTGAAGATGTGTGCAAACTTGAACGCTGGAGACGCCTTTTAACAAGGAGGACCGGGAGTGCTTGCCGAAAAGTCCCTTCGTGGCTCGGATGATTTCCGTCCCAGCCATGCAAACGCAGAACCGCTACTCCCTTATTCGGAACCGATCGGTGTCATGGTAGCCGTTGATCTGGCGTTTGTTGGAAAGTACGACGGTGCCGCAGCTCCACCGGGATGGCAGGTCAAAACGGGAAGAAAATGTATTCGATGGAGCTTCCAGCCCAGTGTGATCCCGGTCTTCAATTTGCCTCACTGGGAATCGCTGGCATTTTTGGGTAGGTAAGTTTGATTGCGCGGCAACGCTGCCAGTCGTTCTCGCTGTACTATCCAAGCCACTCTGGCGGACTGCACAACTGCGGCTGTTGAAGTGGAGCACCTCAAGAAGAGTCCGAATAGGGAGCTAGAGCATCTACCAACCCCCAGACTCCTTCGAGAAGATAAAAGAAGACGAGTAAATCAAGAACCAAAAAAATCAAGAACGCCAGAACAACCATGAACAGCAATGAATCGCCCTGTTCCAGACACGCAGACACGAGCCGTTGGTAAAATCGCCGCTCTTTCATCCTCTGCTCGCTGCGTCTTAGTTCCTGTTCGAGGATGCGAGCTTGTAACTGCAGCCTGCCTAATCGTAGAGGGGCCGCTCCCTTTGTCAATTCGATGTCCATTAGCATCGAATTGTTGAAGTCCACACATTTGGGCTGGAGAGTTCGTGGAAAGCTTGAAGGTGTGCTGGAGTAAGATGGAACTCACAGAATATTCCTCTCCATCTCCTTCACCATTTCTTTCCTCATCATAACCTGAGGGCCTTTCCTTTGGCAGGATCCACAGATGGCCGTTCTCAAGGGGCATGTGGCCGGTGACAGCGTCTATCGTTTCGTTTGGTGACTGATACGTGTATTTGTAGATCGCCTGTCTGTCCCGGTCTTGAACCTCAACGGCGCAAATATTTTTCACCTCGAGGCTATCAAGGTGGAATTCGGAAAGTGTCAGTTTAGACTTGGAGAACAAGGTGGCTTTCGCGATCCACCGTGAGTATCGATCGGGCTTGTTGGGACACTCGTGAAGAGTGAATTGACGGCTGTGACGTGAAGGGTGGTCAGGATCCTTGTCGAAGCGCTCCAGATCCGTGACATTATTTGCCGACGCTGTCCAGTACAGGCCTTCCTGCATTGCTTGGGTAATGTCATGGCAGTGGAATTCGAGCATTCCACACCAGGCCAACTTGGCGAGCTTCCAGGCGTCTGGTTCCCCGCACACATGTTTTTGGCGGTTGGAGGCGATTTCCACTTTGATAGAGAAGTCGCGATCATAGGCGGCTGGGTCAAGCTCCTTCGGTTCAATGCCAGTCATGTTGACATGCTCATCCTTCATCTTGTCGGTCAGGTGTGATTCCAACTCAGATACTCAAACTCGCGAGGGGGCAGGGGAAAAAATAGATGATGCAACAGCTAAGGCCACCCCTGAAACCTCTGCAATGGTTTTGCAGCCTCAGAGATGATGGGGTTTGAAGCGATGCCGAGGTTTACTCAAACCTTGGAACCTTGCCACAGCCACAACCCCGTTGCTCCGCAAATTATCAATCTTACTTTGGACAAATGATGACGATCTGATATGCATCGATAGGCAGCATCTGTTGAACTCTGGGGCAAATACCCCAAGACTCATTAAGCAGCAGCCTCGGAGGGGAAGCTCCACCATCACCCTATCACATTGGATTCCTGGCGGGGACACCTGTGATGCAGCCCCATTCAGACCTTGAGACGCCAGCCCAAAAATGCAGAGACTGCAAAAAAGAGGTCGTGCCCGGGTTTGAACCGGGGTTATCAGAAGTTGGGAAAGCAGATGCTCTGTCAAAATCTGAAGTGATAACCACTACACTACACAACCTGAAGCTCGTATTTCGTGCTGGTCGCCGCTCTTGTTGCCACCCAAGTGTTGAGCATCCAAGGTGTTGAACACGACACGATAGGTCGGTCGAGGTCGAAACAAGAAAGCCAAGATGTCAGGAGTCGATCAATTGCCGTCTGGGATTGGCCCTCAATCCATTGTCGTCCGTGCGGATTGTAGTGCTTGACCTAACAGTCATGCTTGCAGGTCTGCACGGAGCGCGCGAAACCCACACCCGACCTCTCGACTTGTGGTCGGGAAGGCGCTCCCCACTTCCCGCAGGACTCCGCTGTTCCCCGCGATTGTTACTGCCGATCCGAGCAGGGTCGACCACGACATCCCCGAAGCAACGAAATTCGAGCTGGGGCTGCGCGTTGAAGAACAGTCTGGCGAATTTCGAGCCGCGGAAATGACGTTACATTATGCTTCAAACTCCATGCCATTTTCGCCTCAATTATTGACTGCGCCGTTGCACCTCAAGCTCATCTCCCTGCCGTAGCGAGCTGAGGGTGTCCCGAAGGAACGCCGGTCGGGATTTTGGGATTCGCTCCGATAGGCTGCATCTGCCCGAGCACTGAACGCACCGAAATGCGGCGCAAGAACTGCTGAGCAGACCCACCCACCCCCTTGAGCCACAGCACGAGACCGGCCGCCACACTAAACTGAGGCAACGCGAGCCGCTTTGACTTGAAAGCACCAAGTCAGTTCTTGGCACGCTAAAATCGTGTGCGCTACTGCGCTGCACAGCAACATGCAAAAATCGACTTTTCAGCCACGCTTTTGAAATAAATAAATGTAGTACCGGAAGACTCGCCTGGTTTAGGGTATTTTAACTATCTTATTGATTTTAACCTCCGAGCGTTTTGTGACCTGCAGTGGGTAACTGAAGTGGTGGTGTTTTCAAAGCTGTTGCGCAGCACAGCAGCGCACACGATTTTAGCGTGTGCCAAGGACTGACTTGGTGCTTTCAAGTCACAGCGTCACAGAGTCACGCAACGACGATCCAGACCTGTCCCCACCTTCCCCGGTGAGCAGGGGCCGGTTGTTGAAGCACGTTAAGGGATCATAGCGGCGTGACAACTGGGTAGTTTCGCAGACATGGAATGCACTCAATCCAGATGCCGTTTTTTCCTGGCCTTCAAGAGACCAAATGCCGACTGTTTCACAGCTTTAAGGGACCGCTCGCAACCCCTGGTAGCGACCCAGCAGAGTGCTGACAGCGCCCTTGGATGCCACCCAACGCCGCGGGCCTGCTCCCGCCCCTATTTTTACGTGTGCATGCCGTTGGACTCGGTGTGGTGATCGCTTGATCTGCAGGATCGCGGTGAGCAACCACGGCGTGAAACTTGCAGCGCACGGACGGGGATCAAGCCACAACGTCACAGCATCGGGATCGCGGGATGGGGAAGTGGTGCCATGGGAACCCGGTACTTTTTCATGGACCACGGTAGCCAAGAAGAGACCTTCGCCCAATATGAGCGGGCTGCGCTGCTGCACCGTTGAAGATTCCGTCTCCCGTCCAGCCTTTTCAGAGGTGGGAGGAAGAAGACGCGACCCGCGACGATGCCAGTCCCTGGTGAAAACCCCGAGTTGGACGCGGAGACGGCGGTGCCGACACTCATCGGAGTATCCGTCGCCTTCGTCGCGGCATCGACGATTCTTGTGGCGCTCCGGCTGTACACCCGATGCTTCGTTGTGCGCGCACCCGGCCTCGACGACTTGACCATCACCATCGCCCAGGTCTTGTCCATTGGCGTGTCCATCGTGACAATTCTTCGTGCGCAACCTCGACCCACGCATGATGCTCAGACGCTGACCCAAAGCAGAGGCAAAATATGCCCTCGGCCGTCACGTATGGATGGTCTCCCCTGAGGATAACATCTCCCAGCTCAAGGTAAGTAAGCCCCTTCCACCGTCGGTACTTGCGGCACTCGCTAACACCGCCAGTGCCTCCTCGCGGCTATGCTTATCTACAATCTCGCCCAAATCGTCACCAAGATGTCCTTCCTCTTCCAATACCGGCGCATCTTCGATTCTGGCGGCGGACGCACCCGGCGTGTCTGCCTCTACCTCCTCGTCTTCCTCGCCCTCTGGGGCATCGCCCAATCCGTCCTCGTCGCTTTCGTATGCGTCCCGACCTCGCTCTTCATCCCGTCGCAAGCCCCTATCTGCATCGACAGCCTCACCATCTTTTACCTGACCTCCATTATGAACATCATCACCGACTTCATTATCTTTACCGTCCCGCTCCCGGCTATCAGGAGCTTGCATCTCCCCCCGAAACAGAAAATTCTCGTCACGTCCATCTTCTGCTTGGGCTTCTTCACTTGTATCATTTCGATCGTGAGGCTATTTACGCTGCGCGCGGCGGCTGCGACGACAGATCCGACGTGGGATAACGTCTCGTCGGCATGGTGGTCGGTTGTGGAGCTCAACTGCGGGATCATGTGCGCAAGCCTGCCGCCGCTCAGGGCGCTGTTGAGACATTGGGGGGTACCCGGATTGGGGTCGGGAGGGGGGAGGAGTGACGGGTATTTACGGGAGCGCAGCGGCGGGGACGGGACGTTCTCCAAGCCAGGTGTTGGGAACGTGGGCGCGCCTGGGGCGGGCGGGAAGGTTTATCCGATGCGGACATTGGCGTCGAGAGAAGTGGAAATGACGGCCAGCCAGGAGGAGTTGAATAGGGATATGTCGACTGCGGACTCGGTCTATCGCAGCCCGGAGTATGCGGCTCGACATGGCGGGCGGAGGAGTGCGTCAAGGCTGACGAACACTATTCGTGGTGGGGATGGTAAGGAGGGGGACGTCGAGGACGGTCTGAAGGGAGAGCTTGAGAGCGGGATACGCGTCACGCGAGAGTTGGAGTATGAGAAGGAGGGTTCGCGATCTCCTCCCAAAGAAGGGAGGAGGTAAGCTTTTTGGTACT